>OY757309.1:170115130-171315130 GCA_963583905.1 Stenurella melanura
TATATTTATAGGTACCCGTTTATAAATGATAATCATGTAAGTATATTTATCCAAATCATAATATACAAAGGTAGGTATGATGAAAAAGTGTAATAAAAAATCAGTAAAAACATGTATTTGTTTAAAATCATAATAGAACAGGAATGCAACACTGTCCTGCCCTATAGGTATTAGTCTACCAATGTGCCCGCGAGATAAGAGTTGACAACATGGCAATAATCAAATAGTGTCGATTGTCTATTGTTTTCCCGCTATGTTTTTGTCTCGTTAACGTTATATTGTGCAACTATCGACGTGCATCTTCCGTAATAATATTTAAACATTCTTAAATTATGTGGTTGTGTAATTGTGCATCGATCCGTTTAGTACTTTGGCTTAAATTCAAAAGGTAGGTGTGTAATGATATCAAGCGCTATCTACTTTGATGAATCTAACCTAACCTAGAATTTTCATGTCGATGAAAACCAAGAATTTGTTTTGAAGAGGAAAGGAAAAGTAGATCCAATGATTATCTAATGTTTATTATGAATATTCATTCCATTGCAATAAAATAAAGCGCGTACTGATAATGTAAATAACCTTAAGAGATATCAATTTGTTAACAGAGGGCAGTAGTTTATTCCAGGTGACTGAAAAATTCATTTAATTTTGCCCCATCCCGGAAAACAATATTCATAAGGAATTATTAAAATGCGTTATTAATTTCAAATTTAAATTGAAGTGATTAAATTTTATTGAAAAAGTCAGTTGATTTCCTTTTTCAAAGGGTCTAGCCGGCTTAGTATATGAAAAATCCACTAACGTTATACTTTAACCTTTTATTTGTTGCTTTTTCCTACAATTAATTTCATGCCACTGCTTTCATCTATAAGGAAGATATGGGGTTAACAACCCTTAACGACAACTTATAGGGAGGCAGCGAACAGATTTTTCGCGTTAATATCTATAAAGCTAGATTTTTTTCCAAAGAGAGTTTAGATAGTATCTATAATCAAGGTACCATTCTACCAAACTCTTAGTGGTGCATAAATGAGTAAAAAATGAAACATTTTAAATTTCGTTTTTTGAATTGTCACGAATAGAGCACTAGCAGTGACGTCACAGTATTGCCAGCTGTCAGTTGGCTGGGTGGTAAATTCAGAAATTTGTAATTTGAGTTGGGGTCAATTTTCGTTCAATATAAATTAAAGTGGAGGATTTCTTAACATCAGATAGATGTAGTGATGTTTATAAATATATATTTTTTAAATCTACTGTGAGAGAAAATTTTATAAGTATATACTTTATTAGCGTTGTTTTTACCAGTGTAAAGTTTGGTGTCAAGAACGTTGACATCTTTGTGAACCCATAAATTAGTGAAAATAAAGGCTATATTGGATTTTTTACATTTTTTGTACATATATAATATCAAGACATATTCTAGTAAATGTTTAATTAATATACGCTCAGTTACAGCTAGGCAGTGACATAGGTCAGGTAGTAGTATAAAATCAAAGGTAGTATTATTACACTAGGTTAAAAGTTATCAAAATACTCATTGATTTATGGCAATATATCAATCATATATTAATGGTTTTATAAACCTATTGTAAAATCTACGTTTTTTGACGATTTAAAATATTTCCCTTCAATTTTTTATTGATTTATATCTTACTTTTGTTAGGCTCAAAAGTTTGTAACGAGTTTAAGTGTTTATCACATTAATAACAGCAATCAGAGGTTTGTATTATGAAATGCAGGAGTAATAGTAAATCTAATAAAAAGATAGGACTGTGAGATCATTTCAGTTTCCATTTAATTTAAATTGCGAGCAAATATGCAACATAATACGCTCCGAATACTTTATATAGCTATATACCTAGTTTGGTATCTGGTCTGATTCTTACAATTATAATTACAGAGGTTCAAAATATTAATAATGTACCCAAATAAAATACCAGTGAAGGTAAGTGAACTAAAACACAACAGAATTTAAAAAATAACACACTTTTAACAGCATCGTCTACCATCATTGAATGTTTCAAATTATACATATTATACATAATTATAAGCGTAAGTATGAATAATAATAGTCTTATAGTTTAGATATAAATTTTATTTACAAGAAGGGTCACAACGGTTCATTAATTCAATGCTATATTATATTTTTGAAAAATCATCCGATATGGTTTCAATCTCTCACTTTTAAATCATGTAGGTTGGCTCCATTAATACATTTCAGCTCAGAAATGTAATGAGGGGACTCCTAAAATGTAGAATATAAATAAAATTATAATAAATTCACTGAAATTCACTTACCATATCGAAAATTAATAACTTTTGACAGGTACGCAAGATAACACGCCGGTTGAAAAACACAAATAAAACACTAAATTAAAGTCAGATTTATAAATCGCAAAATGCATAATAGACGAAAAATACCCAAAATTGATGTGACACGAAAAAAACATTTAAAAAAGCACTACAAATTCTTTAAAAACTCGAATTAATAAGAAAGCACACAAATGCAAAACTAGGTTATTACCACCCAGGCAACTTTAGCGGCCATGTTGTGACGTCAGCTGCTACTGCTCTATTGTCAAAAAAGGATGATTCGCCTTCGCTCCTGCCGGCCCCAATTCTCGATTCTCACCTCGCAATTCATGTTGAATGGTCATTGTCGACCTCCTCTTCGCCATCGAGACATAGAACGGGTCTCCGTCTCCGATCGCCGTATTTGTTCAGTTCTTACGTTTGAAAAATTGACTTGCGCTCGTGTTAATCGGCGACTATTTTTAAGCGATTTCCCGAGTTCGAATCCCGCCCGGGGATATATTTTTTTTGTAGTTTTCAATTTTTTTTGCACATATTTTTGATTCCATAATTGCTATATGCTCCGTTCTATTACATTTCTCGGGGAAGTTTTGCATTTTCCGCCACGGAATATTAATCTACACTATTTGGATTAAAAATCACATTCTACCTCAGCTATAGGGTGGCTAAATCTTCGGTAGACGTTGCAAAAACGGCAATACGTAGTCAAATCACGACAGTTATATTCCTCATTAGTATTAATGAACAGACAGTATTTGTATAGATCTGTTAATAAGCTTTTATTTACTCCATTATATCATATATTTCGGTAAGAAAATTTCTGATTTTTAATCGAAATAGTGCAGATTAATGTTTCAAAATAATTGAAAGTTTTTCAGAGAAATGCAATAGAATAGCAATTATAGAATAAAAAATATCTGCCAAAAAATTGAAAACGAAAAGAAAAAAAAGTATCCCCGGGCGGGATTCGAACTCAGGAAACCACTTAAAAATAGTCGCGAATTAGCACGACCGCGAGTCAATTTTTCAAACGTAAGAACTGAATAAATACGGCGATCGGAGACCTGTTCTATGTCTCGATGGCGAGGAGAAGGTCAGCAATGACCATACAACGTGAATCGCGAGGTGAAAATCGAAAATTGAGGCCGGCAGGAGCGAAGGCAAATCTTCATATTTTTACAATTCGTGACAATTCGAAAAACAAAATTTTCGTCCATCTATTTTTTTATTTAATTTTTTACTCATTTATGCACCACTAAGAGTTTGGTAGAATTGCACCTTCATTATAGATAATATCTAAACTCTCTTCGGAAAAAAATTAGCTTTATAGAACTGATTTCGCGAAAACTGTCGCTGTCTCCCGGGCTATTATGTTTTTATCTGGAACTATGACAGATATTTGGATCGATCCAATGCCAAAAAATAGATATCAGTTAGTTCTATGCTATGTATATTTTTTTTCATATCGACCTTTTATCTTTTTAATGAAAAAAATCCCAAATTCTACATTTAAATTCAATTTTTAAAAAAAGGATTAGGCGTAGCCTGCGAATTTCATTTTTATTTTGATGTGTATTGTTGAAGGGTTCTTTTAAATCCAAAATTACTGGCATTAGTCATCTAGTTGTGTTTTTATTCACTCGCAAACTTTCGGAATAGGTAAAATTTAAATTTAAACTTAGACTTTATATGGCTATACAAAAAAAACTCAGAGCAACCCGGATCTTCCAAATCCCCCAAAAATTCTCTAGTCTATCCTCTTGCTAGTGATGTGCCACATGTCATAAAAATGTTTTAATAACTTCGTGAATTCGCTAAATTAATGAATCGGGTCACATAAGGCTAATATTCAAAATTCCGAATAAAAAATTATTTTTGCTTAAATTATGCATGGGAAATAGGTAAAATCTGTTATCTCACTGTTATCTCACTCTTGCGAAGTAAAATCTATTTTCTATCTCTTTCTGTTCATTGGTTTTCTTAATATAAAGAAACAGTTACATTTTTACCATTTATTACAAAAATTTAAAAATCTTGCTCAAAGTATTGGTCTCTGTTGCAAATGCAGGCCCGACATCTGCTTCGTATTTCGACAGATGTTGTATGAAGTCCTATTTCCTCCCTAATTGTACCGAAAGCCGTTTCTATGCGTTGGACAAGAGGACAAGTTCCTCCCTAGTCGCAACCTCCGTCGCGTACACGAGCTCTTTGGCACGACCTCGGACATAAAATCCAACGGAGTTAGGTCTGAGGACCGTGGAGGCCATTGAATAGGGCCATCCTGCCCAATCTACGCATACGCCTATAGTTTTTCAAAATGACGGCTGTCCCGCGCACAGGCGATTGATTGTAAGAAAATATCTAGACAATGTGTTCCCAAATGCGTGGATTGGGCGGGATGGCCCTATTCAATGGCCTCCACGTTCCCCAGATCTAACTCCGTTGGATTTTTATGTCTGGGGACGTGCCAAAGAGCTCGTGTACACGACGGAGGTTGCGACTAGGAAGGAACTTGTCCTCTTGTCCAACGCATAGAAACGGCTTTCGGTACAATTAGGGAGGAAATACAACTTCATACATCAACTGTCGAAATACGAAGCAGATGTCGGGCCTGCATTCGCAACAGAGATCAATACTTTGAGCAAGATTTTTAATTTTTTTTAATAAATGATAAAAATGTAACTGTTTCTTTATTTCAAGAAAACCAATGAACAGAAAGAGATAGAAGATAGATTTTACTTCGCAAGAGTGAGATAACAGATTTTACCTATTTGCATAATTTAAGCAAATATAATTTTTTATTCGAAATTTTGAATATTAGCCTTATGTGACTCGATTCATTAATTTAGCGAATTCACGAAGTTATTAAAAGATTTTTATGACATGTTGCACATCATTAGCAAGAGGATAGACTAGAGAATTTTTGAGGGAGTTGGAAGATCCCGGTTGCTCTGAGTTTTTTTTTATAGCCGTCTGAATTTTAAGTTTAAATTTAAATTTTACCTATTCCGAAAGTTTGCGAGTGAATAAAAAAACAACTAGATGACTAATGTCAGTAATTTTGGATTTAAAAGAACCCTTCAACAATACACATCAAAATAAAAATGAAATTCGCAGTCTACGCCTAATACTTTTTTATAATTTGAATTTAAATGTAGAATTTGGGATTTTTTTCATTAAAAAGATAGAAGGTCGATATGAAAAATCCCAACAGGGCATGGGAAGTGTTAAGGGGCCTGAAAGGATAGCAGATAACCCTTTCTGTCGGCCATTTCAATTTGGCACACGATGCATCAAATACCCTGTATATCAGTACATTTTTTGAAGCCTCTTTCTAGGCTTTATGCATTCCTATATTAGCATTGAATATCTCCCAACCACTTGGATGTAATTAATTTTTTTGTTGATGAAGTAATGCAATCTGCAGATGGATATTAAAACAATCACCACAGTCACAATGATGGGTTTTAAGAAAAACTTATGTGAATACCAGTTACGAGACATCTAATTAATGTTTTGAATCATTTTCATTTCCTGAAAACATACAGGGTGGCCAAAAATTATTTTTCAATTAAGAACTTTTTAAATTGAATTTTCTCTATTTTTTCAAATAGTGGATATGTATGTATATTTTTTAACGATGTAATGTAGACATGAAAAACATTTCTTGTAAGTACTTGCCTATGGCTAATTACAACCATTTTCGTTTTATAAATAAATAAGTGTCAAACTGAAGATTAAACTTCAGAGGTTCCCTCAAATAATTCATTAAAAAAATGTATAATAGGTGTTCGACGTGTTGCCCATTTTGATTGACACACGTCTTTATCCAATTTTGAAATGAGGCCATTGAGTGGGACCATTTTTTCCAATCCATTGAAATGAGTAAATAGTATTTAACAGGTCCTTTACTGTAATGTTTTTTTGTACATTTTTTGCTGTTTTAGTTATTCGACAAGCAATAAAACGTCAGTTTGGTATAAATTGTCGTGTACAACGGAGCATTTATCACACTTATCGGTCGTTAGTTGCAATTTGTATTGAATTTAAAATATTTGGATTTGTACAATATGAATTTTAATAAAGCGGAACTTGTAGACATAACTTTTGTTTTGGGCGAGTCAGACAGAAATTGTTTACTTGCCAATAGAATTTATCACCAACGTTCCTGAAAGAAGGATTCCTGATGTTAGCAGCTTCCAAAACCTTCTCGATAGATTTCTGGAAACTGGAAATGTCTTATAAAAAAAGTGAAAGAACAAAACGTGTTGAGAACGAAGAAAATGAGTTTTCTGTGGTGCTGGCAACGGTTGAGAATCGCGATGTTAGTCAAAGAGCAGTGAGCTCATTAGTAGGAATAAGTAGACGGTATGTGGGTCGAATCTTAAAAGCAAATAAGTTGCATGTATATCATATTCAAATGCGCCAGGAATTATCTGATGACGATTTTCAAAAGCGCCTACAATTTTGTAATTGGACCAGAGGTAAAATGCAAGATGATGTCAACTTCTTCAATAATGTTTTATTCACTGATGAGGCAACTTTTCATAAAAATGGATTTGTAAATAGGAACAATTTCCATTATTATGTCTAGGAAAATCCTCACTTTTTTATCCAAGTTGATAACCAACACATATGGTGTATAAACGTTTGGGGAGGAATTATTGGAGAACATGTAATAGGGCCACATTTCTTTGATGGTACATTGACTGGAGCTATTTATATTCATTTTTTGGAAAACTATCTGCCACAATCATTGGTAAATCTCCCTGAAAGAATTCAAGATGGTGCTCCACCACATTATTTAAATGCACTTAAATGATACCTACCCTCATCAATGGATTGGAAGAAATGGACCCACCAACAACAGTACAAAATATGAAGGAAAGAATAATATCTGCCCTTAGATCTATAACACCGGCAGTTTTAGGAACAGTGGGAACCTTATTATTTCAAAAGCGCATAGAGATGTGTGTTAATCAAAATGGGCAATATGTGGAACATTTATTATAATTTTTTCTACTGAGTTATTTGAACCTCTTTTTTTAAGTTTATTTTTGAATTTTGTAATGATTGCTCAATAAAGCGAAATTAGTTGCAATTAGCCATAGAGAAGTACTTACAAAAAATGTACGTTTTTCATTTCTACATCACATCGTTGAAAAATATACAGGGTGTTCCATTTGAAGAAATTGAGAAAATTCAATTTAAATAGTTCTTAATTGAAAAATAATTTTTGGCCACCCCGTACAGTTTTAGGAAATGAAAATAATTCAAAACCATTAATTAGATATCTCGTAACTGGTATTCACATAAGTTTTTCTTAAAACGGCGGTGACCTTTTAAATATCCATATGCAGATTGCATTATTTCAAAAAAAAAATCATTACATCCAAGTGGTTGGGAGATATTCAATGCTAATATAGGAATGCATAGAAAGAGGCTTCAAAAAATGTATTGAATACATAGCATTCCATTAAAAAAGGCACTTGGTCCTGTAGTTTCATTTTGGCTCGCTCTGTATGTTCGAAAATAATTTCCAGTCATACTTTCCAGTCAGACTTTTTTATCTAGTTTACTTTACTTTTTAAAAAGTTCTAGTTATCGTAGAACTCGAGATATCGAGGTCCGACGCACTATTGCCCCACCCTGTATAGAACACATAAAATAAGAACTAATGTAACCTGATGTATGACATATGTATTTTTCCACACATCTATTGTTTATCTAAGCAGGTCTATACAAAATTATTTATATACAGGCTGTCCCAGCTCTAGACAGGTATTATCTGGAAAATGGGAAGACAGAAATGTTAAATGGGAAAGTCATTCTGCTTAATAAGATTCATGTAATCATGTTATTTTCAAATGTGCGAAGCGCCTTACGAAGGCGGTAGGTTGTGCAACTTTACGTTTTCAAATGGAATACCCTGTATATTTTTATATTTTTGGATTCTACGTTTATTTCCGAACAAATTTCATTAACCATGTGCTATACCTATTATTGATGGTTTACGAATGTACGATATATCAACGGTTTAATCTTGTTTCCTCCATATTCCATTTTCTTAAACTAATAAGGCTGGCCTTGATTACATTACAAAAGCAGAAATTATTGCCGCCAAAAAAAAAAAATGCAGAAGCGATAATAAATTCTTGTATACGAGAACTTTTAAGAAGGTATAACTTGTGTCAAATAGAATATGGGCGACAATTTGAGCATCTTTTGTAATAATAATAATAATAGTGACTGCTTTGTGTATTGTATTATGATTATGTTAAAATTGCTGTAAAATCAGTGAAAGTAATAAATATACTTAATGAATATTATCATTGTAGATGCCATGATATAGTTATTAAATAGTAATTTTAGGTTTTATTATATTATATAACATATATAGAGTATGTTTGGTATTCCAATTTATTGTATACTGATTATCTAGTTAAGTATTATGTTGTAGTATATAATATAGTATACGTAGTAAAGTTTTTTTGTATAGTAGAAGCTGCTAATAAAGGTCTATTTATCTAATAAAAAGATAGAATTTGAAGAAATAAATATATTACTAGCAAAAATATACTCGTAATTATTTGAAACTCTTACTAAGGACTTATCATAGATAAGTACAGAAACATACCTATATCTTTCTAAACAAAATACTTTGTTGGCTATATGCCAAGAACAACATTGGATTATAAGAAAGAAAATATGCACATTACGTACAGCGTAACTATTACAATAATGTTCTTTTTAATTTTAAATTATCCTGTTCAACAAAACCAATAAACAACTAAAGACAAGAACACTTACCGAAAACCTTTAGAAACTTTCTCATACACGTGTTTCGGTATCCTACACCAGGGATACACTCTTCAGTGCTACTTCATTTTAAACTTTGAAAGAAGTAGCACTGACGAGTGTATCCTTGGTGTAGGAAACACGTGTATGTGAAAGTTTCTAAAGTTTTTTGGTAAGTGTTTTTGTCTTTAATTGTTTCTTGGTTTTGTTGAACAAGATAATTTAAAATTAAAAATAACATTATTGTGACAGTTACGCTGGCGCTGTGCGTATTTCCTTTCTTGTAATCCAATATTGTTCGTGGCATATAGCCAGCAAAGTATTTTGTTTAGAAAGACATATGTCTCTGTACTTATCTATGATAAGTGTTTAGTAAGAGTTTGAAATAATTACGAGTATATTTTTGCCAGTAATGTATTTATTTCTTCAAATTCTATTTTAGAGTACTCTTACACTGTAGGAAATTTGCATTTGCATTTAATTATATTTAATAAAAAGATGTTATCCCAAAAATGTAACTGCCAATATCTCAACAATGGTTAATGATGTAATGATCAGTGAACTCTGTTTGTATAGAGTTCACTGGTAATGACAGGTATTGGACATGGTTAATAACATTTGTTCGGAAATAAAAGGAGAATTTAAAAATATAAAAATATACAGGATGTTCCATTTCAAAAAGTAAAGTTGCATAACCTAGCGCCTTTTTGAGGCGACTTGCACATTTGAAAATAAAATGATTAAATGCATCCTTTTAAGCAGAAAAACTTTCCCATTTAACATTTCTTTCTATGTTTCCGCGTTTTCCAGATAATGCTTGTCTAGGGCTGGAACACCCTGTATATAAGTAATTTTCTATGAACCTGCTCAGATAGACAATAGATGTGTGGTAAAAATGCATACGTTGTATACGTGGTTACATTAGTCCTTATTTTATATTTTCCATGTACTTACATGATTGGTAAAAAGACAATGAACATATTACATAAGTACGTAATATATTAGTAACTATTTCTCATTTATATGTTCCACCAAATTCACAATTCTGTATGTTTTATATATTATAGTTGACTTTCAGATGACTAAAAGTGATTTATTTGGTTGGTGTATCTCCAGTAGTTATTATAAAAACCACCCTCGGAAAAAAAAAATGTGTGTGTTGCCCCCCAAAAATTGATCTAAAAATATGAAAAAAATACATGGCATAGAACTAATTGATGTTTATTTTTGGCGTTGAATTCATTTGAATATCTGTCATAGTACCGGAGAAAAACAAAGTGGTTATGGTTTGTTACCCCCATATCTTCCTTACAGATGAAAGCAGAGACCTGAAATTAATTGTAGGAATAATAAAAGGTTAAAACATGACAATAGACGTCACTGCATTTTTCATGTGTTATACAGGGTGTTTCGTGAGTGACTGGCCATACGTTAGTGATGGGTACAGAACCCTAAGACGATTTAAGAATGATCTTTATTAGATCTCTAATGCCTCTCGTTTCTGATATACAGCGTGTTTTCTATTTTTTGCCAAAATTTAGATCGGCCGTATTTTTTTAATGGCTGTAACAAATTGTACCAAATTACCATAATTCAGTATCGAAAACAACAAAAAAAGTCAAGGAATGAGCTAATTTTTTAAATTTTGGATCTTACCCAAAAACATCATCCTGTATATGGATTTTGGAAACGTACAATGCAGATTTTCAAAATAGTCTAATAGTGTGCCCGAACCATGTAGTTGGTTTTTTTGGCACACTTTTAACGCCTCGAGAATTAACAGCTGAGTTTCACAATAAATCCGTTTAAAAAATATTTGGGTGACTTTCGGTCACAAAAACATCAGGAACTACATGGAAAACATTAATTTTGTGGGGAAAGATTGAATTTTACTGTCTGTTTGTTAAAATTTGCTACAACGATAAAAAAATGTAAAAATATGTAAATGTCAACAAAAGTCAAAAAAAAAAATTAAATATGTAGAAATGTGAACAAACAAAATTTTTATTTATTAGAACAAACGCAAAAGAGTAGAAATTATATGGAAGTGAAATAACTTAGACAATAAAGCTCCTAAATAGTACCAGAACTGTGCCGCTGTGAAACTAGCAGCCAAAGATAGCAGCTTAAATCTACGAAAACACCCGAAGACGCATAGACGTTCGTCACAATCATAACTAGGGACATTACTAAATAAAACATTTAATCGCCGTACTACCAGTTAAGACTTCATAATTAGGTTGTACTAAGCAATGTCTGTAAAATGGCGCCAACTCACTTGGATCCATAGGGTAGAGACTAGCCTTTTAACATGTAAAACTTAATAACTTCACAACCTGTGGAATGTACAAAATTTCCATTTAGGACAGGCTGTATAAAGTCATTTCAAATGAGTCTGTAATGTGGCGTCAATTTGTCCTGAGTTCACGGGGTTGCAACAACCCTTTCAATAAATAAAAATTAATAACTTCGCAACCAGTCCGATGTACACAATTTTCATTTAGGACGCGGTGTATAACGACATTTCAAATGCGTCTGTAAAATGGGGTCAATTTGTCTTGGGTCCACGGGGTTCAAACAACCCTTTAAATAAATAAAAATTAATAACTTCGCAACCACTCCGATGTACATAATTTCCGTTTAGGACAGTGTGTTTAATGTCATTTCAAATATGTCTGTATAATGGCGTCAATTTGTCTTGGGTCCACGGGGTTAAAACAACCCTATAAATAAATAAAAATTAATAACTTAGCAACCACTCCGATGTACATAATTTCCGTTTAGGACAGGGTGTATAAAGTCATTTCAAATGCGTCCCTAAAGTGGCGTCAATTTGTCTTGGGTCCACGGGGTTGAAACAACCCTATAAATAAATAAAAATTAATAACTTCGCAACCACTCCGATGTACATAATTTCCGTTTAGGACAGTGTGTTTAATGTCATTTCAAATATGTCTGTATAATGGCGTCAATTTGTCTTGGGTCCACGGGGTTGAAACAACCCTATAAATAAATAAAAATTAATAACTTAGCAACCACTCCGATGTACATTATTTCCATTAAGGACAGGTTGTATAATGTCATTTTAAATACGTCTGTAAAGTGGCGTCAATTTGTCTTTGGTCCACGGGGTCGAAACAACCCTTTAAATAAATAAAAATTAATAACTTTGCAACCAGTCCGATGTACATAATTTCCGTTTGCAACAGGGTGTATAACATCATTTCAAATACGTCTGTATCGTGGCGTCAATTTGTCTTGGGTCCACGGGGTTGAAACAACCCTTTAAATAAATAAAAATTAATAAATTCGCAACCAGTCCGATGTACATAATTTCCGTTTAGGACAGGGTGTATAAAGTAATTCCAAATACGTCCCTAAAGTGGCGTCAATTTGTCTTGGGTCCACGGGGTTGAAACAACCCTATAAATAAATAAAAATTAATAACTACGCAACCACTCCGATATACGTAACTTCCGTTTAGGACAGGATGTTTAATGTCATTTCAAATATGTCTGTATAGTGGCGTCAATTTGTCTTGGGTCCACGGGGTTGAAACAACCCTTTAAATAAATAAAAATTAATAAATTCGCAACCAGTCCGATGTACATAATTTCCGTTTAGGACAGGGTCTATAAAGTCATTCCAAATACGTCCCTAAAGTGGCGTCAATTTGTCTTGGGTCCACGGGGTTGAAACAACCCTATAAATAAATAAAAATTAATAACTTCGCAACCACTCCGATGTACATAATTTCCGTTTAGGACAGGTTGTACAATGTCTTTTTAAATACGTCTGTATCGTGGCGTCAATTTGTCTTTGGTCCACGGGGTTGAAACAACCCTTTAAATAAATAAAAATTAATAACTTTGCAACCAGTCCGATGTACATAATTTCCGTTGCAAACAGGGTGTATAACATCATTTCAAATACGTCTGTATCGTGGCGACAATTTGTCTTGGGTCCACGGGGTTGAAACAACCCTATAAATAAATAAAAATTAATAACTTCGCAACCACTCCGATGTACATAATTTCCGTTTAGGACAGGTTGTACAATGTCTTTTTAAATACGTCTGTATCGTGGCGTCAATTTGTCTTTGGTCCACGGGGTTGAAACAACCCTTTAAATAAATAAAAATTAATAACTTTGCAACCAGTCCGATGTACATAATTTCCGTTGCAAACAGGGTGTATAACATCATTTCAAATACGTCTGTATCGTGGCGTCAATTTGTCTTGGGTCCACGGGGTTGAAACAACCCTTTAAATAAATAAAAATTAATAAATTCGCAATCAGTCCGATGTACATAATTTCCGTTTAGGACAGGGTGTATAAAGTCATTTCAAATACGTCCCTAAAGTGGCGTCAATTTGTCTTGGGTCCACGGGGTTGAAACAACCCTATAAATAAATAAAAATTAATAACTTCGCAACCACTCCGATGTACATAATTTCCGTTTGCAACAGGGTGTATAATGTCATTTTAAATACGTCTGTAAAGTGGCGTCAATTTGTCTTTGGTCCACGGGGTTGAAACAACCCTTTAAATAAATTAAAATTAATAACTTTGCAACCAGTCCGATGCACACAATTTCCGTGTAGGACCGGTTGTATAAAGTCATTTCAAATGCATCTGTAAAGTGGCGTCAATTTGTCTTGGGTCCACGGGGTTGAAACAACCCTTTAAATGAATAAAAGTTAATAACTTCGCAACCAGTCCGATGTACATAATTTCCGTTTAAGACAGGTTGTATAAAGTCATTTCAAATGCATCTGTAAAGTGGCGTCAATTTGTCTTGGGTCCACGGGGTTGAAACAACCCTATAAATAAATAAAAATTAATAACTACGCAACCACTCCGATGTACAAAACTTCCGTTTAGGACAGGATGTTTAATGTCATTTCAAATATGTCTGTATAGTGGCGTCAATTTGTCTTGGGTCCACGGGGTTGAAACAACCCTATAAATAAATAAAAATTAATAACTTCGCAACCACTCCGATGTACATAATTTCCGTTTAGGACAGTGTGTTTAATGTCATTTCAAATATGTCTGTATAATGGCGTCAATTTGTCTTGGGTCCACGGGGTTGAAACAACCCTATAAATAAATAAAAATTAATAACTTAGCAACCACTCCGATGTACATTATTTCCATTTAGGACAGGTTGTACAATGTCATTTTAAATACGTCTGTATCGTGGCGTCAATTTGTCTTTGGTCCACGGGGTTGAAACAACCCTTTAAATCAATAAAAATTAATAACTTTGCAACCAGTCCGATGTACATAATTTCCGTTTAGGACAGGGTGAAAAAAGTCATTTCAAATGCGCCTCTAACGTGGCGTCAATTTGTCTTGGGTCCACGGGGTTGAAACAACCCTATAAATAAATAAAAATTTATAACTTCGCAACCACTCCGATGTACATAATTTCCGTTTGCAACAGGGTGTATAATGTCATTTCAAATACGTCTGTAAAGTGGCGTCAATTTGTCTTTGGTCCACGGGGTTGAAACAACCCTTTAAATAAGTAAAAATTAATAACTTCGCAACCAGTCCGATGTACATAATTTCCGTTTAAGACAGGTTGTATAAAGTCATTTCAAATGCGTCTGTAAAGTGGCGTCAATTTGTCTTGGGTCCACGGGGTTGAAACAACCCTATAAATAAATAAAAATTAATAACTTCGCAACCACTCCGATGTACATAATTTCCGTTTAGGACAGTGTGTTTAATGTCATTTCAAATATGTCTGTATAATGGCGTCAATTTGTCTTGGGTCCACGGGGTTGAAACAACCCTATAAATAAATAAAAATTAATAACTTAGCAACCACTCCGATGTACATTATTTCCATTTAGGACAGGTTGTATAATGTCATTTTAAATACGTCTGTAAAGTGGCGTCAATTTGTCTTTGGTCCACGGGGTCGAAACAACCCTTTAAATAAATAAAAATTAATAACTTTGCAACCAGTCCGATGTACATAATTTCCGTTTGCAACAGGGTGTATAACATCATTTCAAATACGTCTGTATCGTGGCGTCAATTTGTCTTGGGTCCACGGGGTTGAAACAACCCTTTAAATAAATAAAAATTAATAAATTCGCAACCAGTCCGATGTACATAATTTCCGTTTAGGACAGGGTGTATAAAGTAATTCCAAATACGTCCCTAAAGTGGCGTCAATTTGTCTTGGGTCCACGAGGTTGAAACAACCCTATAAATAAATAAAAATTAATAACTACGCAACCACTCCGATATACGTAACTTCCGTTTAGGACAGGATGTTTAATGTCATTTCAAATATGTCTGTATAGTGGCGTCAATTTGTCTTGGGTCCACGGGGTTGAAACAACCCTTTAAATAAATAAAAATTAATAAATTCGCAACCAGTCCGATGTACATAATTTCCGTTTAGGACAGGGTCTATAAAGTCATTCCAAATACGTCCCTAAAGTGGCGTCAATTTGTCTTGGGTCCACGGGGTTGAAACAACCCTATAAATAAATAAAAATTAATAACTACGCAACCACTCCGATGTACAAAACTTCCGTTTAGGACAGGATGTTTAATGTCATTTCAAATATGTCTGTATAGTGGCGTCAATTTGTCTTGGGTCCACGGGGTTGAAACAACCCTATAAATAAATAAAAATTAATAACTTAGCAACCACTCCGATGTACATAATTTCCGTTTAGGACAGGGTGAAAAAAGTCATTTCAAATGCGCCTCTAAAGTGGCGTCAATTTGTCTTGGGTCCACGGGGTTGAAACAACCCTTTAAATAAGTAAAAATTAATAACTTCGCAACCAGTCCGATGTACATAATTTCCGTTTAAGACAGGTTGTATAAAGTCATTTCAAATGCGTCTGTAAAGTGGCGTCAATTTGTCTTGGGTCCACGGGGTTGAAACAACCCTATAAATAAATAAAAATTAATAACTTCGCAACCACTCCGATGTACATAATTTCCGTTTAGGACAGGTTGTACAATGTCATTTTAAATACGTCTGTATCGTGGCGTCAATTTTTCTTTGGTCCACGGGGTTGAAACAACCCTTTAAATCAATAAAAATTAATAACTTTGCAACCAGTCCGATGTACATAATTTCCGTTTAGGACCGGTTGTATAAAGTCATTTCAAATGCATCTGTAAAGTGGCGTCAATTTGTCTTGGGTCCACGGGGTTGAAACAACCCTTTAAATGAATAAAAATCTATAACTTCGCAACCAGTCCGATGTACATAATTTCCGTTTAAGACAGGTTGTATAAAGTCATTTCAAATGCATCTGTAAAGTGGCGTCAATTTGACTTGGGTCCACGGGGTTGAAACAAGCCTATAAATAAATAAAAATTAACAACTTCGCAACCACTCCGATGTACATAATTTACATTTAGGACAGAGTGTATAAAGTCATTTCAAATGCGTCTCTAAAGTGGCGTCAATCTGTCTTGGGTCCACGGGGTTGAAACAACCCTTTAAATAAATAAAAATTAATAACTTCGCAACCAGTCCGATGTACATAATTTCCGTTTAGGACCGGATGTATATTGTCATTTCAAATATGTCTGTACAGTGGCGTCAATTTGTCTTGGGTCCACGGGGTTGAAACAACCCTTTAAATAAATAAAAATTAATAACTTTGCAACCACTCCGATGTACATAATTTCCGTTTAGGACAGGTTGTATAAAGTCATTTCAAATGCGTCTCTAAAGTGGCGTCAATTTGTCTTGGGTCCACGGGGTTGAAACAACCCTATAAATAAATAAAAATTAATAACTTCGCAACCAGTCCGATGTACACAATTTCCATTTAGGACCGGGTGTATAATGTCATTTCAAAAATGTCTGTACAGTGGCGTCTTTTTGTCTTGGGTCCACGGGGTTGAAACAACCCTTTAAATAAATAAAAATTAATAACTTCGCAACCAGTCCGATGTACATAATTTCCGTCTATTACCGGGTGTATAATGTCATTTCAAATATGTTTGTACAGTGGTGTCTATTTGTCTTTGGTCCACGGGGATGAAACAACCCTTTAAATATATAAAAATTAATAACTTCGCAACCAGTCCCAAGACAAATTGACGCCACTTTAGAGACGCATTTGAAATGACTTTATATACCCTGTCCTAAATGGAAATTATGTACATCGCAGTGGTAGCGAAGTTATTAATTTTTATTTATTTATAGGGTCGTTTCAACCCCGTGGACCCAAGACAAATTGATGCCACTTTAGAGACGCATTTGAAATGACTTTATATACCCTGTCCTAAACGCAAATTATGTACATCGGAGTGGTTGCGAAGTTATTAATTTTTAATTATTTATACGGTTGTTTCAACCCCGTGGACCCAAGACAAATTGACGCCACTTTACAGACGCATTTGAAATGACTTTATATACCCTGTCCTAAACGGAAATTATGTACATCGGAGTGGTTGCGAAGTTATTAATTTTTAATTATTTATACGGTTGTTTCAACCCCGTGGACCCAAGACAAATTGACGCCACTTTACAGATGCATTTGAAATGACTTTATACAACCTGTCTTAAACGGAAATTATGTACATCGGACTGGTTGCGAAGTTATTAATTTTTATTTATTTATAGGGTTGTTTCAACCCCGTGGACCCAAGACAAATTGACGCCACTTTAGAGACGCATTTGAAATGACCTTATATATCCTGTCCTAAACGGAAATTATGTACATCGGAGAGGTTGCGAAGTTATTAATTTTTATTTATTTATAGGGTTGTTTCAACCCCGTGGACCCAAGACAAATTCACGCCACGGTACAGACATATTTGAAATGACATTACACACCCTGTTGCAAACGGAAATTATGTACATCGGAGTGGTTGCGAAGGTATTAATTTTTAATTATTTATACGGTTGTTTCAACCCCGTGGACCCAAGACAAATTGACGCCACTTTACAGACGCATTTGAAATGACTTTATACAACCTGTCTTAAACGGAAATTATGTACATCGGACTGGTTGCGAAGTTATTAATTTTTATTTATTTAAAGGGTTGTTTCAACCCCGTGGACCAAAGACAAATTGACGCCACTTTACAGACGTATTTGAAATGACATTATACACCCTGTCCTAAACGGAAATTATGTACATCGGAGTGGTTACGAAGTTATTAGTTTTTATTTACTTATAGGGTTGTTTCAACCCCGTGGACCCATGACAAATTGACGCCACTTTACAGACGCATTTGAAATGACTTTATACAACCTGTCTTAAACGGAAATTATGTACATCGGACTGGTTGCGAAGTTATTAATTTTTATTTCTTTTAAAGGGTTGTTTCAACCCCGTGGACCAAAGACAAATTGACGCCACTTTACAGACGTATTTAAAATGACATTATACACCCTGTTGCAAACGGAAATTATGTACATCGGACTGGTTGCGAAGTTATTAATTTTTATTTATTTAAAGGGTTGTTTCAACGCCGTGGACCCAAGACAAATTGACGCCACTTTAGAGACGCATTTGAAATGACTTTATACACCCTGTCCTAAATGGAAATTATGTACATCGGAGTGGTTGCGAAGTTGTTAATTTTTATTTATTTATAGGGTTGTTTCAACCCCGTGGACCAAAGACAAATTGACGCCACTTTACAGACGTATTTGAAATGACATTATACACCCTGTCCTAAACGGAAATTATGTACATTGGAGTGGTTACGAAGTTATTAGTTTTTATTTACTTATAGGGTTGTTTCAACCCCGTGGACCCATGACAAATTGACGCCACTTTACAGACGCATTTGAAATGACTTTATACAACCTGTCCTAAATGAAAATTTTGTACATCCTACTGGTTGTGAAGTTATTAATTTTTATATATTAAAAGGGTAGTCTCTACCCGATGGATCCAGGAAAAGTTGACGCCATTTTACAGACATTGCTTAGTACAACCTAATTAGGAACTCTTAACTGGTTGTACGGCGATTAATTGTTTTATTTAGTAATGTCCCTAGTTATGATTGTGACGAACGTCTATGCGTCTTCGGGTATTTTCGTAGATTTAAGCTGCTATCTTTGGCTGCTAGTTTCACAGCGGCCAGAACTGTTACAAGGTATAAATATTAGAGGTCTTCATTACCAACACAATGGTGTAGGTTCTCACTATTTACGAGAAGTGAGGTAACATTTAGATGATCATTACCCCAATAGGTGGATCGGTCGCAATGGCCCAGTTTCCTGGCCTGCAAGGTCCCCAGACCTGACTCCAGTGGAATATTTCTTATGGACCCATTTAAAGCAAAAGGCGTATGCTATCGAAGTTATCACTAGACAGGAATTGAGAGAACGCATAGAACGGGAATTCACTGAAATAAAAAATAACCCTCAGATGATTAGAAATGCTATAAATAATTTACAATTACGCGCAAGAAAGTGTGTTGAGGTTGGAGGCAGACATTTTCAAAATTTGTTGTAGTCATTTTTTTAAAATTATTTTTTGTTTGTTACATGTAGGTGTCTTATTTTAATTTCGTGTAATTGTATTGGATCAAATTATTTTTAACTAATTATACTGACTATTTAGGAGCATTATTGTCTCAGTTATTTCACTTCCATATAATTTTTACTCCCTTGTACTTAATTGTTCTAATAAAAAAAAAATTGTTTGTTCACATTTTTACTTATTTAAGTTTTTTTACATTTACTTATTTTTACATTTTTTTATCGTTGTAGCAAATTC
Organism: Stenurella melanura; assembly: GCA_963583905.1. Lineage (NCBI taxonomy): Eukaryota > Metazoa > Arthropoda > Insecta > Coleoptera > Cerambycidae > Stenurella > Stenurella melanura. Next base: position 170,134,975 of record OY757309.1, read on the forward strand.
TAACCAACAGACAGTAAAATTAAATCTTTCCCCACAAAATTAATGTTGTCCATGTAGTTACTGATGTTTTTGTGACCGAAAGTCACCCAAACATTTTTTAAATGGATTTATTGTGAAACTCAGCTGTTAATTCTCGAGACGTTAAAAATGGTTCAGGCACACTATTAGACTATTTTGAAAATCTGTATTGTACATTTCCAAAATTTAAAAAATTGGCTCAGGCCCTGACTTTTTTTGTTTTCGATACTGAATTATGAAGAGCTCTATTAGTAAAAGATATCTATTAAATTTCGTACAATTTGCTACAGCCATTAAAAAAATACGGCCGATCTAAATTTTGACACAAAATAAAAAACACGCTGTATATCAGAAACGAGAGGCATTAGAGATCTAATAAAGGTCATTCTTAAATCTTCTTAGGGTTCTGTACCCCTTACTAGCGTACGGCCAGTCACTCACGAAACACCCTGTATATACCAGCTAGACACTCACAAGTGCATTTTCCAAATCTAAAGTATTTATTTTCTACAAAAGTTGATATATACCTATGAAATCCTTAGGCTGGCCATGAGGCAATTAAGCCTAGAAGTATCGAGTAGTCTTTTATTTTATTATAAGTGTTGCGGATACGTAGGTAGTAATAAACACAACTTAACAAGTTATTATAAGTAAGCAAATCAGATTTTAATTTTGTTGTTTTCATCATAAACATGTAAATCAGTGAACGTGTTTTTGTGTCAAATACCACATTACGTATTATCATAATGCTCAAAGATTAGTGAGAGCTTTTTATGCGAATAATTAAATTTCATTAAAATAAAATGAGAAGTTAATAGCCAATCAATCGTGGGAAAATGCAGTTATGCATTTTTATTCTACATATATATTATGTTGTATTTAAATAAAAAAATTTATATGCGACCTTGTTTTCCAGTCACCTATTTAAAAAAAAATAAGTAACTACATTTCTTAGAAATGATGTAACAGTGATGAAAATATTTAATAATAAACAATATTCTACATATATTTTATAATAGTCCATATGCCCGATAAAGTTTATTATAGTTACATAATATGATAGTGGACTACTGATTTTATATAATTACATCCACATCCACGATTTAGAATGTCATGAACGTCGAGATTTTAAATTTTTAGCGAAAATAAATTTCTGTTTTTCGGTTTGTCTGACTTTTCTTCTGCGCACGACCAGGCGCACGATGACTCAGGAACGGTTCAGATATTAACTTGACATTTGGTACGCGTATATATTATGATGAGATCTGGAGCTAGATAATAATTTGATTTTATTCTGTTAAAAAGTTGGAGGGTAAATAGAGGTAAATAAGTAAAGCAAGCTAGCAAGAGTCCAGAAACTTGACATTTTGTGTATATAGAGGCCAACGTTTCGAATTTTCTATGACTAACAAAATAATATTAAGATGTTTACTTGAAATTTGGTGCACGCATGTGTTATTTATACTTAGATTTGGAATTAGATTGTATTTTGAGCGTACTTCATTGAAGGGTTGGGGTGTAAACAGGGGTAAATAAGTAAAAGCAAACTAGTATGAGTGCTGCAATTTGGGATTTGGTGTGTATATTACAACCAAAATCAAATTTTTTATGCCATCTCCCATCCTCACCACTACACCCACTCCATTATTTTCTATTGGTGGGTAGGGACAGACGCATAACGTTTACATATTCAAACTTAACATATTTAAATCAATCAGTATATACTCATGCTAATTGAACTTTACAAAATTGTGCCTAAGCATCTAGAGCAAATTGGTGTTTCTATTAGCAAAATTATTTGAAATTATCATGTGGCAGGAAACATATTTTGAAGATATCTTTAATAACAAAAAGTTATTAGCTACTTCCCGAATGATAATTTGGAAAGTAATAAATAAATTTATTATAATTAATTATGATGGTATGAGAAAATTAATAGCGAGGATGCTAGTGGCTAAAAATGCAAATGATCTTATTGTCGACAGGAATAAGTAATAATATACTTTGAATATGAGAATCGAGAAATCCGTAGCAAACGCTTGAGTGGCGCTGATTTTTCATAAAAAAGAATTTCAAGATTACCCATAAAACAATTTTCCACTTGAATACCTTTTCGACTGGCCTACCGGCCGACGTTTAATAGGGATGGGGATGGGGTTAGCGGCGGATGCCAAAATATTTTTGAGAATTTTTATTCTCGTACACGCTTAATCACAATGTTATTCGTTAACTCCTTCAATAGTGGAGTGTGGATGGTGGTGGCAAAAATTTGAGACAGTTTCTAGTATCTAGAAAAATCTCACGCTTACATTTTTGCTTACTGTTTTATTTCATTTGATTGATTTGTGTGCATCCACTGTAGTCTAGATCCAAAATATAAATATTTCTAGAAATATTAAGTAGCCTCGAAGAATTCTTAAAACTACGCAGTCAAGGCTATGTTACCAAGGGCAAAATACCGTTCTTAAAAACAAAGCAACATAATTCAGATTTGATTTAATTATTAAAACTAGTTACTTAAATCTATTCTGTATCATATATTTATTATATTAATCTGAATATTAAATGAAATTAAGTTTCTAAAGTTTTCTCATTTGGATTATTATACGCGAGCGTAGGTACCATTCAATCGTCCGCAATTCATCATAATTTTTTGATATTCATTAATGGGACTCAAATATTCCAGTAATATATGATACATAACTAGAATATATTAAATGTGAAAAAAAGTTAAAAATCGGCATAATATTTGCTCATATAGGAGATTAATACATTAGAAAAATGTATTAAATTTTGCTAATTTAATTGGACGGTTTGCTAATAGAGGGCGATGCAGTAGCTCTTCGAAGTAGTAACACTGCTGCAAATCACTAAAAAGCAGGGTCGGACTTATTTTTTCTGGAATCTTATTACTACCTTCACTTATTTACTCCTGTTTACTCTTATTTTACCCCTAGCCTTTCAACGGAATCATTTCAAAATATAATCTATAATAATAACTATTATTATTACTTCATTGTCGTAAGATCGTATAAACAATATTGACAACGTCAATTAACTAATTGCAGTTATACATATAGGAAATTTAAAAAAGAAGTGAGACTTGCTTATTGGATTGATATCTTTAAAAGAATTGGGCAAACGATTAAAAATATGACTGCAAAAACAGTAAGAACTCTTTCTATATATTGACAAGTTATAGTTTGAGATGTGAATATTGGTGTTAGACCTGGTATCATCTTCATGCACTGAATTATTTTGTGGGAATTTTCCTTGATTTGTTTTAACGAAAAATAGTCCTACTTCAATACCTATACAGGGAAGTGGTAGAATATGATACTTTTTAAATATGGGCCTACAGGACTCCATTGGGTTAACAGAAAAAAAAATTCGTATTACTTTTTTCTGCATAACGAAAATGCGGTTAAGCTCGGTTGTTTGACCCCAGTAAATCGACATATAATTTAAATGCGAATACGCTAAAGCATAATAGACTTTTATTAAGTTTTTGATATCAAGAATATTTTTCAGATTTACGATTACAAAATATGTTGAGTTTAGCTAACTGGTCACAAAGCCATACGAAGCCAACATATGCATCCCACATTAGCTGGTGGTCAATATAGAGACCTAGAAACTTGCAATTATCTAACCTTTCCAACACGGTGTCATTACGTTTTAATTGAAATTCTGGAATTTTACGTCTTTTAGAAAAAATTATGTAGTAGTGAGTTTTATAGGAATTAAGAACAAGTTTATTACTACTACACCACGTGTAGAATTCAGAGAGAGAATGTCGTTATAATACATACTTGTGTTTTTTTATATCAGATTTCAAGTTAATATTTCAATTTTACTTTGTTAACTCCTATAATCATGGTGGTGCGACTGTCAGATGTTATACAAAAATTTGAGGCCTTGGCTTTTAGTATATACACTATTATCCACCAAATCTCAGGTTTATTTCCTATTATTTACCTCTATTTGCCCCCTTCATAGGAATTATTTCAAAATTTAATTTAGTTCTAAATGTCATTGTGTGTGCCAAACAAGCGAATATCTTTATTTTATTTTATCAATTCCTTTAATAATGGAGTGTGGGTGATTAGGGGTGGCAAATATTGCTAAAACATTTGATGCCTTGGCTTCTAGTATATACACCAAATCCAAAATTTCTGTATTCTTACCAGCTTGCTTTACTTATTTTCACCTATTTGCCCTATTTATCCACAACCTTTTACCGGAATAGGCTCAAAATATAATCTAGTTCTAGATCTTGCTATGGTATATACGTGTACTAAATTTCATATTAATATCTTCAACCATTTCAGAGACATTTTTGTTCGCCCAACTTAAAAATCTGGTCGTTTCGTGACAATCTAAACCTATTTCAACAAACACCAGAAACTGTACTTCCACTCCACTACATGTATGTGAAAGTAAAATAAATCAGTGATAAGGATAGGAGCAATCGAAGAAAAAACGTGAATATCTTGAAAAAGATAAATAAATAATAACATACATATAGATTAATCTGATAGGTATTGATTTTTAGTTTTTTATATACTGTTGGACCAACCTATATATTAAAAAAAAAAATGTGACCGAAAGAAATTAATGTTTCTCCATTGAGATTTTTTCCCTAGTACAGTCCATACGATATCAATTGGGACAGCATAAAAACGAAAACTCGGAGTCCACGTGGACTTGATCTGTCTGTCACATTGGGCGTTTTCTTTATTTCAACGTTGAGTCCATCAGGTGGCACCAGTTCCACCAATGTTGTTCCTTTATTGTCTGGTGGATCAACCAGATGGTTAAAATTTGTTCTTTTATTTATGATGGATATGATCTGGTGGCATCACCTCAGAATAAATTGCATCACTGTGCAACCTTAAACTTGTGATGGTGGACTGATGATTGTTGTTTGGTGGATGTGAAATAAGGAATTCTTAGATCGGATAACTATAAAAATAACATATATATAATGACATTGAATACACGACTGATCCAACAGCAGCATGATGTGCCACAGTTTGTAAAATATATTTTTTTATTTTTACATACGTGGCTCCCTTTTAATTAATAAAGTTTTTTCTACTATCCATTAATCATTTTTTGCATAGATTACTTGCAACTCAGATAAAGAGCAAAATAAAGAGACTTGGAGTAAAAACTGCTCTCGTTCAGCAGAGTGATTCGTAATCATAATAAACAGGATTTCAATGAACAGTAATCAAAAGCTGCTTCCGTTTGCAGTGAACATAATAAACAGTATTTCAATGAACAATGATCATATGATCATACATAATTGCATGGTAGGGGCAGACAACACATGAGACATGAGACATTTGCGGAACGAATAAAGCAGAAAGTAAACAAGCATGTTCGGTTAGGATAAAACCAACAAAACTATTCTTTTAATGCTAAACTGCTGTGTTCATCAGTGGATGACGTCATTCCACCATATCCATCACAGATGGTTTCCACCAGAAAAAAATGTTGAAATAAAGAAAACACCCATTATGTCACATTGTGTTGACAAATCAAACTAGCTAGGCATCTAATGCAGCCCACCCACATTTCTATGTAACAGGCGGATCAAGTGAACTCCGAGTTTTCGTTTTTATGCTGTCCCAATTGAGAGCGTATGAAGTATATATGACAATCTAAAATTATTTATTATTATTATAGTGAAAAGAAGTAATAAAAAAAAACGGAAAATTGTAAATGTTTCATATCGTATCTACAGTTGTAATTTAAAAGTAATATTTCTATTGCACTTTTTGTGCTTAACACATTTTTGAAATTTCTTAGATTTTACAGGGGATTATCTTTCATTCCTAATACGGTGTGATTTATATTTTCAAACATATGAAATTCATTATTTATTTGATGCTCACTAAGTCTGCATTATTTATTATACTATACATCGATCGTATATTATACCTATTGACACTTATAGTGTAAGTAATTTGATATCTACGTATATTATTAATTATGCCATTAAATTGGCATTTAACAGTATTTTATATCTGCTGCTATCCGAGTTACAATTAAATACTTACCAATATTTACTGGAACTACATAATATCATATCCTATTTCTCAACTGTCAAATTGAGATACATGAGGTATGCTAGGAATTTGGAATTTACTGGAAAATCCAAAGGAACAACTATGGAAAAAATTCAACGTTATGAATCTTCCCAAATTCATAATTATTGCTAGCATACAAAAAGAAAATAACTTTAACTGATTGATTTGCCAATGTAAGGTGGGTATTGCTGCCGATCCCGAGCATTCAATCTGGAAGTTCGTTCCAACACGCAGCTCGATCGTCCGTCGAACGGCCAAATGCAGTCGCCCAGTCGTCCATTACTGCATCTTTCATTCGTTGTGACATGTTCATTCCATGACTGGACGGCTCCACCCGACCGCCCAACGGACGCACATTGGGGCTAAATAGAACTTCTTTAGACAAATTACCTTTCGGTAGGCACTTTATGGCCAAACGAGCTGATTTTTTTTTAAATACTCAGAACGAAATGTTTAATCGATCTCTCCAGGCGGAATTTTAATTTTCTCGAATGATGATATCTGAATTAGGAAAAAATCATATTTAGGGGCTATTGAGAATTTTGATCAAGAATTCAATATCAGTATAAAGTATTAACACTTGACTGCTGCCAAATCTGCTGTCAAAATACAAAATCACGGAATCTCTTTTTGGAAAAAGAGATGATTTAACGGAAAAATCCTCAGTTTAGGAATTTGAAGAATACTGATCACGAATCTAATGTCATAATGCAACCTTGGCACCTGGCATCTGTCTAGGCTGCAGTCAAGTGTACGGTCAAAGTAAAGGATCTTTGAGTTTCTCCCCAGAAGTGGCCGTTTTAGAAGAATAACCTTTATTTAAATTTTCTCGCAATTAATTTCGCCAAAGTTCTAGTCCGGGTAGCAACAGTTTTCGTGAAATCGTATCTGTAAAGCTAGATTTTTTTCCAAAGAGAGTTTAGATAGCATCTATGAAGGTGCAGATTAATATTCCGCGGCAGAAAACGCAAAATTTCTCCGAGAAATATAATAGAACGGAACGAATAGCAATTATAGAATCAAACATATTTGCCAAAAAATTGAAAACGAAAAAAAAAATATCCCCGGACGGGATTCGAACTCGGGAACACTTAAAAATATTCGCCGATTAGCACGACCGCAAGTCAATTTCAAACGTAAGAACTGAATAAATACGGCGATCAGAGACCCGTTCTATGTTTCGATGGCGAGGACAAGGTCGGCAATAACCGTACAACGTGAATCGCGAGGTGAAAATCGAAAATTGGGGCAGGCAAGACCGAAGGCGAATCGTCATTTTTTGACAATTCGTGACAGTTCGATAAACGAATTATTTTTGCTACATGTTTAATTTTTCGCTGTACTTAAACTGCCGTTAAACGGTAGCCTACTAAAATGCCGTTAACAGATGTGATGTCATTGAAATGACCAGCGTTGACGGCGTGTGCTTAAACTGCCGTCAAACGGTCGCGTACTAAAATGCCGTTAATCGATTTGATTCGTCCCCTTTGCCTTATTATTGTAGTAACAATTTGTGCTAAATGCTACAAGTTAATTTTAAATAAGGTGTGAATCTTTATATTATTGGTTTAGACTGAGGTGAGTGTTTTAGTTACTTTTCTGATTATTAAGTTATACCTAGTGATACATTTATAGATTAGGTATTGAAGCACATGGCGGCAATGCCGGGAATGCTGAAAGTTGGCGGCAGATTAAGCTCATTTGCTGAAGCAAAGAAATCGGTTGAGGATTTTGGTGAAAATACGTACACAACATTTTGGAAACGAGAATCATGTACTATTGCAAGCTGTAAAATTGAAAAGCACTCGAAGTAACGTCGGTTCAAACCAAGTTCAATAATGTCACTTCAAAGGTAAGTTCGATATCTTCATAATGCTGTTCGAGCAAGAGTTCTAAATTCTTTATCTCAACTACTCTGCGAACTTACCTTTAAAGTGACATAATTGTGCTTGGTTTGAACTGACGTTACTTCGAGTACTTTTCCATTAGACGATGCCTTGAATCTTACATGTGTTGGACAATCTTCTTTAAATGTATAAGTATAATGTATAATTTTTTTCCCACTGCTCTTTAACTTTTTTCCAACGTTATTAATTACATGCCTATAGAAATTGATATTATATCAAAGAGCTTTCTATTGGTCTCACAATTTTACTGCTTGTAATAGTACGTGCATCTCGTTTCCAAAATGTTGTGTACGTATTTTCACCAAGTTCCTCAACAGCTTTCTTTGCTTCAGCAAAAGAGCTAAACCTGTCGCCAACTTTCAGCATTCCCGGCGTTATCGCCATGTATTTCAATACCTAGGTAATCTATAAATGTATCACTAAGTATAACTTAACAATCAGAAAAGTAACTGAAACACTCACCTCAGTCTACACCAATAATATCCAGATTCACATCTTATTTGAAATTAACTTGCAACATTTAGCACAAATTGTTACTACAATAGTAATGCAAACGCGACGAGAATAACATTCCAGAGCAACAACAATTCGAAAACGGCGTCAAATTGATTCACGGCATTTTAGTACGCGACCGTTTGATGGCAGTTTAAGCACAAGCCGTCAACGCAGGTCATTTCAATGACGTCACATCTATTAACGGCATTTTAGTGGGCTACCGTTTGACGGCAGTTTAAGTACAGCGTTAATTTTTTACCCATTCATGCACCACTAAGAGTTTGGTAGAATTGCACCTTCATTATATATATTATATAAACTCTCTTTGGAAAAAATTCTAGCTTTATAAATATTAACGCGAAAAATATGTCGCTGCTCCCGGTCTATTCGATTTGGTCCCACTGTGGGACACCCGAACCGCGTGCCGGAACAAACCTTGAATGCTTTTATATACCGCCGGACCGGCTACATACGCTGGATTGGACACGGGACATGTTTGTTGCCAGCAGCGAGAGCCACATGATGCACGGGGTGAGGAATATAGGATGGGAGGTGTAGGTATTTGTGAGATGCCTCTTTTATGTTTCCATGGTTCTCTTTAAATTTCCATCTATCGTCATTTCCTTATTTGTTCTTCTTCTGTTTCTGAATCCAGCAGTGTGCACCTCCTCCCGCTCGCCCGCGTCCATACGTTGTTTTATGCTTCCAAGAAATGTATGGCCCCGCTTCAACGTCCCGCGTTAGTGCGTCCACTTCGCCCGTCTGTGAAGACACATACAGCAGTTCGTCACAAGGAGCCTTTATTTATTAAGCATTCCACAGGTAAATATCCATTTACGGTGGAAGTGCAAGGTGGAGCCCTGTCTCGCAGTGGAAGGAGCTTTTTACAGCGCGTTATGAGACAGAGGCCTGGGAGAATATTTTGTACACCTTGTATATTAGTTTGTTTTTGTGGTAATTAGTTTCAGCGGTCTCTTTAATTAGATTTTAGGTTGATAAATTTAGTTAAGTAAATAAAGTTAATAAATTGAGTTAATGCATTAAGTTAATGAATGAAATTAATATAGCTTAGCTTTCTGTAACCGCCTGTTTTGTGATTTATGGTTTATCCTCCTTTTTTGGATGACTTCACTTCACTTCATATATTTGTCACTAGTGCGACCCTTCTTGTTGTTGTAGGGTTATTCATGAGTTTATAACACGAACCACTTGATACCTAGTATTGGGTTGTTCGATCGCACGCGTTTACTTTCTTTTAGTTGTATTCCATTTTCAAGATGTTTGTATGCACTTTTAGTGTCGCTGTAATCAAATATCAAATATCCGCTATATGAAATAGCGAAGCTTATGCTAATTTATATTCACTAATGTAGAATTGTCTACACTTTAATTCAACATAATTTCTCACGATTTCCCACCGTTTTAACCGAGTTTATTTGAGATTTCCTAGGAGCCACTTAAACGCGCTTGCCTTTGTCGCCGACCGAACTCGAAGTCTATACAAAGAGAAAATAACTTGACCAAAAAAATCTTATAATCAAAAATACTTATTTTTTTTGTTAAAATAGGTTTAGAATGTCATGAAACGTCGAGATTTTAAATTTGAGCGAAAAACATTCTGTTTGTCGGTCGATCGGTCGGTTGGTCGGTCAGTCTGTCTGTAACTTTTTTTGGTGAGCACGTTTTTTCTGGAATGGTTTAAGATATTGACATAAAATTTGGTACATGCATATATCATAACGATGAGATCTAGAACTAGATTATATTTTGAGTTTACTCTGGTGAATGGTTGCGGTTGGTGGTAAATAGTAATCTGGTAAGAGACCATAAACTTGGGATTTGGTATTTATACTAGAAACCAAGACCTTATTTTTTAAAAACATTTACCACTTCCTAGAGATAGACGATATTTGCCAATAAATGTTTTCCTTGCATGAACTGAAAACAGTCTCACTATAATTATTTTATTTGGGTTCTACCACTAGCTAAAATAACAACTTCATGCGTTCAAAGTTGTCATCTAATGTTTCAGCCATTTATCGACGTGCAATCGATGCACCCCCCATTATATCTTTGTAATATTGTTGCGTATTTCCACCTCTTAAGAAACACCCTGTATGAATCTGTGGGTTCTAAATAATTTTAACAAGGGGTAAGCCACTAACACTTTATTTAATAATTTACTGACTATGCAATACTTCAAAATAACCACACTTTGTTTAGTTGATATCTAACCTCACTTTTGTTACCGAACGTCACTTTTTGCAAAACTTCGCTTTAATAAAACTTAAACTTCTGCGCCGGTAATCGCGCCTTATATACTCTGAAATTACCTCTAGATCCATCCAGAAACAATCAAGAATCTTCTCTCACCACACTCTAGAAAACTCTATTTCTTTCTACAAGTTTCCAGTCACTATTAGTAGGCATAGGCGTATCAATCTCCAGTTTCAAGGGGGTGTAATTCATAACAATATAAATAGGTTTAATTTAGGTAATAAATAATAAACATTACGTTAATGCGCCTGCCTGCTTTTAACCTGTTGATCAAATGCTTTCTCTCGCCTATTTTCTACTTCGCATTTGTGCTAATTTGTTTCCCTTTATAGATAACATTGTGGACAGTTTCGCGTAAATGTATTTCTCATTAAATTAGTCGATTACTATGTATTAGTAAGTCGAATTCAAGTGATTCTGGCTATAAATGCAAGTTAGGTACATAGCAGAAGATCCAAAATCATTGAAAATATAATATGGTACTTGCGCATATAAACATTGGCCATGAACTAATTATTTAGGCGTATCTATTTCACGTTAGTCTTTGACTTAAATATCTAAAATCTCAGAACAGGAAGATGAAATACAGTCCAGAATTGTCATCATTGAACCCGAATCTGATAATAGGTATTAAGAAAGGATATGATACTTGTATATTTAAAATTTACGTGAGAATTGTAAAATCTAATCTAATCTTAAAACTGTTTATTTAAAATATATGTTTTTAATGTTTTTCTAAGAAAATTTTATCTACAAGAGACTATTTTTTTCGCAATGTCAATATTCGCAATATGAAGTCTACATAAACAACTAACAATAAATGCGAATGTATTGTAGGATAGATATTTTTTTTATAAAATAGTCAAGGATGATTGAATTTCAACCGAGTTCAAGGGCCGTTTTCAGAGTTCGGTCTTGTTAAAAGAAGTTGTGAATTCCCATTTCCTATGCGTTGAAATGTTCTTTACAAGATGGTATAGGTTTCATTTAATTATACGTTGATATCACCTAGCCATAGAAAACAGCAAGTTAGTGGAGTGATTTTACTCCACTGTTTCTCCTTTCATGCTTACATTGCTATGGGGGATTAAACACTATTAGTTTAAGTTTTTGGGCTGTTAGCGACACTATGGTGTATCGAAATGTGCGTACAGAAACTAAGAGGTTGCCTCGAGAGGCAGCCGCACGAGGTATGCCTCACAAGGTCTATCTTTACCTTCGTCCGCTGCGAGCAGTTCGATCGAGACAAGTAAAGACTTTGCGAGGCGGGCCTTACGCGGCTGCTTCGCGAGGCAGCCTCAGAGAGTTTGTACACACCTCAACAGTAAAAGAGACATCGACTAAAATAACGCATGAATTGTAAACGTCTGCCAAGACATTGTGAATAGGAAGACGAAGAACACGACGAACAATAGCCCAGGTGATTTAACTAACTTTGTCTATAAATCTCAAACATGTTCGGAGGCAGAGGATATATTATTCTTTTATGAGTTGTCTGAAGCGTAAGTAATAAAATCATCTAAATACTGCATGATCTCCAGACCGGCTACATTAAGAAAGAAATCAATAACTTTTTTCCCGGTATTTTTCAATATGTTTAGCATGAGTCGATGTATGGGAAAATAAAAAATATTTTCAGAGCGTACATTTCTAAGGAAAAAAAATGTCTCTACAAAAAGTCACAGGTTTTCCGTAAGAGATTATTGAAGTGGAGGTAGTGGAGTGAGTGCTTCTAGTGGAGTAAATTTAAGGGTCTGAATTGCCTAGAAAGGAATTATCTTACTATGGAAATTATTTTTGCTGGAAGGTGTTGAAAACATTTTAAGAAGTGTAGTAAAAAGTTTTGGATTAAATCCACGTGGCGGAAAGCTTCTGTTTGAACAAAAGAATGTTCAGAATCCTGTTTCATCGCAGTTTTTCTTAAATATCTCTGGTTGTATAACCCGTATCTCAAAAAAGAAAGAGACACAAATTATTCAAAATAAAATTGCGAAGAGAACTAGATTCGTCCGAAACTTTTTGGTCAATATGCCAAGTCGTAAAACATGAAGACATTTTAGGGAGGCCACTTTGAAACAATTGATGATAACTTGAACAATAATGCACATATTTTAACGAAACTTTAGAACAGTATACCCGTTGTGGAGTTAAACCATCAAGCTAAGTTTCAAGTTAAAATGTTTACAATAACTTCTAACATACAACGCAAAGTCGAAAATCGAATCGTCGATTGTTTGTGGGCATTCAAGTCGTATTTCAAAAATTTATATTTCAAATTATAGTTGTTCCTAAGTTCTTTGTGGTGGTATAAACAAAAATACATTTTAAATATTTTAAAACCGAAAAAATGTTCAAGTCATTATGTCTATTAGCTTGCTTATAAATGGTCATAATGCAATAAAACGTCATATCTATTGTCCCAATTGTCGGAGATAAAATTACTTTTTTTGAACAGCTCGTTTTTTATGTACTTTTAAGATATACCAATATTATTTTTGGGCAAAATATTTTTGAGTAAAATTCATTTCTTAAAAAAAAGAAAATAGGGGAATTGAAATTGGTCTTAAAAAAATTATTTTTGCTTATGCCACCACAAAGAACATAGAAACAACTATAATCTGAAATACAAATTTTTGAAATACGTCTTGATGCCCACAAACAATTGATGATTTGATTTTCGACTTTACAATTGTTTTTTAGAAGTTAATGTAAACATTTTTACTAGAAACCTGACTTGAGATTTACCATCACAAGGGGTACACTGTTCTAAAGTTTCATTAGAATATGTGCATTATTGTTCAAGTTATCATCAATTGTTTCAAAATGGCCTCCCTAAAATGTCTTAATGTTTTACGACTTGGCACATTGACCAAAAAGTTTCGGACAAATCTAGTTTTCTTCGCATTTTCATTTTGAATGATTTGTAACTCTTTCCTTTTTGCGATACGGGTTATACAGCTAGAGATATTTAAGAAAAACTGCGGAGAAACACGGATTTAGTCTATAACTTTTTACTACACTCCTTGAAATGTTTTTAACAAGTTTCAGCAAAAAAATTGTTATAGTAAGACAATTCCCTAGAAATGTTAATTTTACTCCACTATTCGTGCTATATTCTCAAAACCCCACAGCAGCGCTATTCTTGACATCCTTCGCAGTGCACGTATAGGTATTGATACGAATGGCATATTTGCGAACACTTTCTATATACGGTTTTCTCGACTGCATTTCGTCATGTAGACGAACGATCGCAATCGCGCGTTTAAATGCATTTGGCATCACGGCAAGTTTCTAAAAATAAGTAACTCTGCTTGAAATGACACATCATATGATATATCTATCTACGCAACCAACAACTCTAGGAATATTGAGATTTTCGTAAAAACCCATGAAATTAAAAAAAAACACTTGATTGCCACAAATTGATAGTAAAACATTGTGGTTATAAATACCATCAAATCAGAAACGCTTTTGTGTGGTCTCTCAAGTGTTTCTACAGTTTCAATGACTTTAGACATTCTAAATATTTGTGTGAACTCTTATTTACTCAAAACTTCAAACGGATCTATATTATTGAACCTATTGTGCCTCTGTATGAAATGTTCCCAGTATATTGTAGATCGTCGACTATCAACAAATACAACAATACAATAAATGTTTTTAATTTATTGTAACACATTTGAAGATTTTAAAAACATACCAATTAAAATATTAGGTTATGTATCATCATTCTCATATTTACCGACCGCCAAAAACGACTCGTTGTTTAATGTGAGCACTCGAATACCTTGCGAACGGTAGTGCATTCTATGAGTCGGATTGAACCTTGAAGAACACAATTTTTTTTCTAGCCTAACGAGACTATGTCCTCCCCCCGTTATCGAGGATGCTGAACACGATGGTAGTGGTTAAATCTCTCTCCGAGGTTACCTCACCCCCCAAACGGCCAAAAACTACCCCCGAAAGCGATAAACCGCGTATCCGCCGTCTCCTATCAGCCAAACCTGTGTTACCCCCGCTTTCGAGGATACTGAGCAAGATGGTGATGTCGAGGCCCCCCCCGCCAACCCCCCAAATGGCCAAAAGTCACCCCCAAAGGGGTGAAACGCGGATGGGTGATCTTTTCTGGGCTAAACCCGTGAAAACTCCCCGTTTTCGAGGATGCTGAGCACGTTGGTGTTGTTGAGACCCCTTCTCGACCCTCACCAACCCCTAAACGGCCAAAAGCCACCCCCAAAAGGGGTAAACTGCGTATAGGCCGACTCGTACTAGCCAAACTTGTGTTACTTCCTTTTTTTGAGGATGCTGAGCTCGAAGGTGATGTTGGATCTTCTCCACGAGATCAGTCGTGTAGGCATTAACAGTAACTGAGTTTTTGTTTTTATTCCAGTGAACGCAGAAAAGCAATCTTGCACGTGGACCAGCTACAGTAAAAGTGGCGACGAGGATATCCTGCGCGGAATGATGTGCACCAGATGACATCTCTGTGTGTACTCTTCGCCGCCGCGAGGTCGCGTACTTTTGAATTAAATTCTTCTTTAAGAAAATAAAAAAAGGACGAGGATAATGATAATTTTGCCTGGTTAGTAAGAAGTACGAGTGTAATTATGTTTTTGTCCATTTGCTGAGCGAGGAGAGGTCGCGATATTTTTTTCATGCTCAGCATCCTCGAAAACGAAAACACGGGTTTAGCCGAGAAAAGACGGCCTATCCGCGTTTCACCTCTTTCAGGTATGGTTCCTGGCCGTTTCGGGGGTTCGAGGAGGGGTCTCGACATGACCATCATGCTCAGCTTCCTCGAAGACGGAGGTAACACATGTTTGGCTGGTAGGAGACGGCGGATAGGGGTTTGTCTCTTTCAGAGGTAGTTATTGGTCGTTTGGGGCATGGGGTGACATCGGAGAGAAATTTAACCACCGCCATCGTGATCAGCTTCCTCGAAAACGGGGGCGTGACATAATCTGGTTAGGCCAGGAAATTTTTTTATTCCTGTCCGACTTACAGAATGCACAACGGTCCAGAATGTCTAAGATGAACTTTCATTCGAATTATAGCGATGTGCGAGTAACCTTCAAAAATGCGTGCAGTCAAGAATAGCGCTGCAGGTACGAAATATAATATGAAAAGTGCATTAAACAATATTTTTTGAAGGAAATCGAAAATAATTATTATAAACGATATTTATTCTATAAAAAGTCATACACAACATAATAGCAATAGAACCAGAGTCGAGCGAAGCTGACGCTCCCGCGCTGTACCTCAATACAGAGCTTTGTATTATATACAGGTAGACAAATGTGCCTTTCCACAGTATTCTATGTATACGTGATACTCTTGTCTACTTATTGTGTAAGTATCAGAATTTATATTATATTTCTTAGTGAACTACATTACCGAGACTGTTAATATCAGTATTTTTGCTTTTCACGAGATACACTCAAGATTTAAAAAAACGTGTCGAATTATATAATTATTTTTTTCAATATTTGAAAAGTTGGTACTTATCTTTTACTTTATAACTGAACTGCCCAGAATAAAGTTCGAACATTTCCAACGGATTATTATACAATATACAATGAGGTCATTTTCGAAATATAATATATATTGCTGTGTATCCACACTTTGGAACACTACCAAGTATCGTGTTTGAAATTATAAATCAAATTCACAAATTTGAATGTATATTACTTTAACAGAGCATACAGAAGCAGGAATATCTGTAGTTTGTTTAATTGATTCAAGTTCACTTGTTCTGAACGGGTAAGATGCAGAGAATGAAACTTGGTATTGAATTCGAACAGAATATTTAAATAAACATAAAATGAAGTTAATTTAGTTTTAACAAGGTTATTATAAATAGCATATTATAAAACATGAACTTGTAGAGACTTTCAGTCTCATATAAAATGATTTAGAATGAACTTGAAAAACAATAAAGTAAAATTTCTAAAATCTGACATTCATGTCAAAAACCTATGGCTGAAAATCTTAAATTGTGTAAAAACATTTTAAATCTACACAAAATGAATATTAAATCAAAGACAATTACCAGTAGTTGCATTGCAGCGTAATTGCTTCAGAAATAGTAAGTCCATAGATTACAAAACACTGAATGACATTTTAAGTTTTCAGATATTTTCAAATATGTAAAGGTGTTCTATGAATGATATGTCATATGCTGAAAGAAAGGACTAATAGCATGATATTAAATGTTTATTGGCGTATCAATTTCTTGTGTTTAGTTTGGTATACTAATATTCAGGAATCTGTCACTATAAAACAATGCTATATGTTTTTAGCTACTGGCAAATTTTGTTTACGATTGCTATTCACCTAAATGTATGAAATAGTAATTATTTGAGTTTGGAATTGTTAATTGTAGTTATAAGTAGATTTTAAAGAGTACATGTAATATGTCAATATATTTCGAGTAATTACAATCATTCACTTAATCCTGAAAAGTAGAAGTAAGAAATTAATCAGGAAAATTAAAGAATTAGAAACAGTATTCAAGTCATATAAAGAACAAACAAAACTGAATAGTTTAAAATTTAAATTAAAATAAATTTTTGAAATAGTAGATCAAAATAGAAAGAAACAATTGAAACATTGGAAATTAATCCAATTAAACGACTTTATATTACAAATCAGTTGATCATCGACAGCGGAATAGCGAGCAGCTAAAAATATTCATCCAAGAAATTTATAATAAAAGAAAAAATGGTAAATAATATGAAGGTTAGAATAATATTACAATCCAGATATATTGATATCAAGAAATATTTGTACAAGTATATATAAAATATAAGAAGTGAGTTTGATTCATTTTGGAAGTATTAAGAAGAATATTATCCTGACAGCAGATTTAGAAGAGGGAAGTATTTGTTAATCCAGTTATCAATAATTGATGGTGGAGAAATTCAAACGTCTATCAAGTGACAGAAATATTTCAAGGAAATTTTCAAAATAATTTGGAGATTATAAACATACGTCAATCTAGTGATATAAGAAGAAGAAGAAACTTTGGGAGGTTATAAAAGTCAGTCAAGTGACATAGTATTTCAAGGAAATTATCATAACTAGTTAGAGGTTATAATTTAACGTCACTCGAGTTGAAAGAAACCTAGGCAAGGTAAAGCTTTATAATATCACAAATCTATGATACATATTTTATTTTAAATAAATTATTTAAATAGAAGGCCATATTTATTAGTTTTTAATTAAGTTAGAATTTGTTATTTAAATTTGATAGTTACATTCCAAATTGAAATTTGTTAATAAATTAATATTTTGTTCGTTCAATATTGAGTTTGATTCATTTTGATTGGTGTCTTGATCGATGAGCATTTATTGAACTGACTTCGTTGAACCTTGAGTAAGAGTCATTCTATAGAGTATAGATAATCATGCTAATGATGTTCTATAATCTGTAATTTTAACAGTTTTTAAAAAACTGTTTGGCGTCCAGTAATTTCATTTCAGTTTACTTTCAATAAGTAAATTCAGGCATAATAGATTGAAAATATAGAACAATATATATTCATAATTTGCCTCTATATATTAGCCTTATATTAAAATAAAATTATATGTATAAGAAAGGTGAGACTTCCAACTTAATGATTCCTTAGTTATTTAATTTGTGTATTTTGTTTGTCTAAGCAAGAGTTTTCTCGCGCTAAGCATTGCAAAGCGAGCGGTCAGGCGCGGTCAACCTTGCACTGCGTTTCATCCAACATCTCCACTTCAGTAATTTTTTATGGAAAATCCGTAGCATTAGACGAAATTTTTATAGACACATTTCTTGTGACAAAATGTATGCTCTTTCTAAAAATATTTTTTATTTTTTCCTGCCTCGACCCATTTTCAAAATTTTGGGAAAATATCAGAAAAATAATGTTTTTGATGCTTTTTTAATGTTACAGGTCTGGAAATTATGCAAATCTTACGTCATGTTATTTCTTACCATCCAAAGAACTAATTAAAGAAAAATCATCCGCCTCAGATTTGTTTAAAGGCAATGACTCTAACAACTGGGCTACAAGTTATACGTTAATATAGGTTCATTAAAACGACAATATTACCTGTCCTTACACAATGTTTTAAAGTAACGAACGGTGCAGATAAATTTCCTCTTTTGTCAGCTGAATTATAACGATCTCAGTCGCTTATTACGCAAAATAATTAATGTACTTAAATACATTTTTTGAGGTAGAATTCTGATTTAATTTGCGTATATACTTATGCGGTTATTTATATTTCTAATTAATTATATTTCGCACATTTCAAATTAATTTTCTAAGAATTATTTATTAGTACGCTAATGAGAGATTATATGTTGCTTTAACTATATATGGATACTCATATTGCTTATCGCGCTATGTATGAATGGTATCATAATTTTTTTCATGCTAGCATTTTTTATAAAGCTGTACATGTCGCCATTATAAATTCAAAAATTCTTGCTATCAATCATTTGCCAACTTACCTTCAATAAATCTAATGACAAATTTAAATTTGTATGCGAATTTTGTTGTATATCTGATTAATTAATTGGCTTCAACGAAATATTAATATTTTGATTAATTAGTATAATTAATACCGTTAAACATAGTGGACAACTGAGATATTCTGATACAACTATACTTTAACACATTGAACTTAATTTGTGGTAAATTCCTAGCGTAACATCTTAAATCTAACATATTATGTTACTTCCAAGGTTCAAAACATGCAAAACTAAATCTACGTCAACTTTGTGTAACGAAATAATCTCTATTTGTATTTTAGATAAAGGCTATTTAGGGATGATCATAAACCGTTAAAACAGAACGACGATTTAAACATCTGAGAAATTTAAAGGTCTGTTGTCCAAATTCAAGTAATTACTACATTTTTTTACGTAAATCATTTAGAAATGAAAATCATGAAACGCTAACTGCCCCGGCCGTTGCTTAACTTCAATGAGTCTGTCTAATACCTTTACCTTTACCCATTTTATTAAAATGTGTACATTTCAAGCTTTAACCTAGGAAAATAAGTGCATTACGAGAATATTACATTAGTATAATGGTTGATAAATCGGTACACATAGATGCGCGAACGCGCACTCATGTAGTAGCGATCGCCAGATGGTAGTAGGGCTAGAGTTCTTTAGCAAGCTTGTTTTAAGATAATCAGCGGCAATAAAACACTTATTGATATCAATGTTTATTTTCTTTAAAATTTTCCCCAAGGAATAGAAAAAAGGACTTAACGCCGCTCACTGGTTTGCTCCGGGTGCTGAAGATAACGCTTGCTAAATACAGGAGATTGAAAAAGAAAAACCTGTTTTAAAAGTATGTCTAATCTGTACCTGACTCCTCGCCTTACAAAAATAAAAATAAGCTACGAAATGTTCAATATAGTAAATACAAAGAAACATCATAAATGTGCTAAAGATGAACAATACGGTTGGTCAGAGATGCTTTATGTATCTAGGACCTATATCCTGTAATATTCATTCCAAAGCACTTTAAGAAATAAATAAAACGTTGCAATGACATTTAATTTAGAACACTTTATATTAAAATTAGTAAAAACAAAAAACATTCCTTTTTTCAACCCAAGTACATAATAATGGTAAAGATGACACCAATACACGTGTTTTCGATGTTTTCTAATTAAGTATCGGTAATCTTATGCGCTATACGAAAAACCGTTTTAAAAGAAGTTTTTCGCATTTTGGTGTTAATTGTTCATTAATATTTCAACACGTTTTTGTAAATATATTAAGTTAAAAACTTATGCGTTCTATTAATGCTTTAAGTAATGAATGTTAAAATGCATGTTTTCACCTTCACCTTCCTTGTTTACTTAATATCAACATGCAAAAAATGGGAGAGTACGTTTTTGCAATATTGTTTACAGTAACTAATTACCCATGCAGATGAAGTTCGAATCATTACAAATTATTAATGGGATGCTAAGAATCCTCGTTTTCTCCATTTATTATACATTTTTCGACTAAAATATACATGGTGTTTCAGCCTTGTATCGCCAGATATCCTGGCTCTTTTACAAAATCTATTGAAATTTTCACAGACAGGGTGGTAGAGGGCAAAATTGAAGTATAATTCAAAGTTAATTGTCAATGTATAGAAAAACTAAAGCCCGCCCTGCCCCTCCTCGACATTTCCCTAGCTGTACTGAGACCTAGAAGTGTTGTCAGTAGAGCAAATAATTATATAAAAAAATATTTTTAAGGAAAAGGTTTTATTCAAAACACTGTACTAAAAACCGCTGCCTAAGGAATCACTACTTCCACGTCCAGATTTTTCATCCAAGTCACTTTAAAATAAACATCTTGACTAGATTTGCAAGTATGTGGAAATTATTGGTCATAGAATTTTAATATTGTTTGGAGCAGATATCATAGAAAAGTTTGAGGCGTTGGTTTCTACCATATACGTTAAAAATTAAGTTTTTAGTTTACCCTACTTATTTTTCCCTATTCACAACCTACCACGTCTCACCCCTTCAATGGAATCATCTCAATCAGATGTCATTACAATACATACGTGTAGTAACTTTCAAATAAATATCTCGATTTTATGTTATTAAACCTATTAATAATGGAGCGGAGATGGTGGTGTTTGAAAAATATTAGAAAGAAATCTGAGGTTTATAGTATATACAACAAATCCCACATTTCTGTACTCTTACCAGCTTGATTTACTTATTTTCCCCTAATTACTCCTATTTAACCCTCAACCCTTCAACGGAATCACCTCAAAATATCTAGTTCCAAATGTCGTTATAATACATACGTGTCCCAAATTACAAGTGAATATCTCAATTTCATTTTATCAACCCCTTTAATAATGGATTAAGGGTGGTGGAGGGTTGAAAAATATTACAAAAAAATCTGAGGCCTTGGCTTCTAGGACATATACCGAATTTCAAGTTTCCCTCTTTACCAATTACCCCCACTCGTTCAACGCAATCATGTCAAAATATAATCTAAGATATCGTTATACGTATAACAAATTTCAAGTGAAAATCTAAATTTAATTTTATCAAGTCTTAATAAGGGAGTGGGGGTGCCACTATTTAACCCCCAACCCTTCGACGGAATCATCTCAAAATTTAATCTAGTTTCAGATGTCGTAGAGTATGCGTCTCTTCTTTGGCAGCCCTGCTATAACACTCATAGTCTTAAATTAGAAAACGTGCAACGCCACTTTCTTAAATTTCTACATCTAAAATTTCATAGTATATATCCACCAATTGGTTTTCCACAAAGTGATTTACTTCAAATGTTTTCAATGCGTAGCCTATCTGAAAGACGCAACGAATTTGTCATAAATTTCTTAAAAAAGGTGATTCATTATGATATTGACTGTAGTGAGATACTCCAGAGACTTAATTTCCATATTCCGCGAATAAATTCAAGACAAAACCAAACTTTCTACCTTGCTATAGCCCGGACTAATACTTTAAAGTTTTCACCAATCTACAGCATGTGCTCTAGCTATAACCACAGCCAGCGTGATATCGACATCTTTAATAAATAGGAGATTCTGTCTAAATCATATATGTATTTTTTATTCTCTCTTTTTATTGTAAATAACTCTTTATTCTCTTAATATTTATATTCTCTTTTGTTGTATATCTTTATTGAAATTGACGCTAGTAAATTTAAGTAATTTCTGTACGATGTATGTGTTGTTGCCCATCTTGTAAATGGTCTTGTACTGTTAGATGGTGTATGAATAAAATAAAAAAAATTAAAAAAAATAAAAATAAAATAATACATGCGTGTACCAAATTTCAAATTAATATTTCAATTTTATTTTATCAACCCCTTCTATAATGGAGTAGGGGTGGTGGGGGTTGAAAGATATTATAAATAATCAGAGACCTTGTCTTCTAGTACATACACCGAATTTCAAGGTTCTGTACTCTTACCAGCTTGCTTTACATATTTCCCCATATTTACCCCTATTTACTCCCCAACCCTTCACCGGATATCTCCAAAAACAATCCAGTTCCAGATCTCGTTATAATATATATGTGTACAAAATTTCAAGTCAGTAGCTTAAACCGTTCCAGAGAAAGCGTGCGGACAAAAAAAAGTTACAGACAGACCGACTGACAGACCGACAGACAGACAGAAAATTTGTTTTCGCTCAAATTTGAAATCTCGACGTTTCATGACATTCTAAACCTGTTTCAAGAAAAAAATAATTTGAAATTTTATTTACGATTACTATACTTCCAATCCACTACGTGGATGTGGAAGTAAAAGTAAAACATATTTTTTTAAATTCATACACCTGGAAACAAAAATCTTTGGGACGGTCATATAGCACTATATCATAGTTACTTTGTTCAATTGACCGCCCCAAAGCTTTTGATTTTCAGGTGTATAAAATTAGTAGCTTTTTTAAATAGAAGCTCTTTCAAAAAAATTTTTTTTTATATAGTTTTGTTTCGACATAAGCGCACTGTACTCTTGAATAATTTTCATATTCTGTGCCCTACTCTGTATACTATTTAACTTGAAGCCATTCTAAGTGCACCTGAAATGGTTATCGGACATGCAATAACTTTTGGCGGTATTTAAACTTTGGTTGTGCAACTAAAAAATAATTTTCCAGTTGTTGCACACTTAATAGTCCACATGTATATCCTGGGCGTAAAATCAGGTCGTGCCTATCATAAAAATGCATTGTCATCGAAACTGAATCAACGTGTAAAATTTCAACTCCGTAGGATAAGAGGAAGTGCTTCTAATTTAGCTTGCAAGATTTGACCTAAATAAAGTAACACACTAACATTGCCAGTTAAATAAAAGCTTTTAAAAACATATATGTGATATCTCATCTGGTCTAATCAGACTGCGACAGATAGAATTATTAATTATTCATGTTGCTCTTTGTCTATTACTGAAAAATAAAATTATAATTTATCTATTAAAAAGAAGATTGGTGTTACTTAATTGTTGTAATGAATATATTAATTTATCCATATTTAATTATCTCGATCTCCACTACTTAAATTAAATAATTATTTGCGCAGTACCAGCGTATCCAGTACCACTCTGGTTTTTGTTATGTTTATTTTGCTCTTTATAGGTATTACAATTTTCAAACAATTGATTAGTTTAAAAAATAAAACCGCTAAATAACCTTCTCAAATTTGAAACACTAGTACGTTTCTACAACATACAAAAAAATATTGGCGAGCAAACAAGAAAATTTAATGTACTTTGATAAAAAAAAGTTTCCTTACTTTATACCTTTCATAATCTTATAAAATTTAGCAATATAATAATAATAAATAAGGTCATTCAAATATTAGTTATTATTGGTAAGATTTTAATTACGGGTTTTGCTTAAAAATATAGTGTTGGGGGAATAACTAGTCCGATTAGGAGCTGATTTTTTTCACAAATATAGTAAGTAAATTTTCTATAAAGATGTGAACGGAAACACTCTCTGAGGATGAATGAAAATAGATAACCATAGCGTTGTTATTAATTTTTTGTAGCACTATTGTAACTATAATCAATTTTACTTAAGAATTTCACAAACAATATACCTAATTACTGTCACTTGAGAATTCTTTAGAGTAATTTGGTAAATCTCATAATTTAATGAAGTATCGCAACTAGATGTATCTGACACTAAAGATTGTATAGGAAAAATAGTAGTGGAGTCAATAAATCAGAGAAACTTGAAAAAAGGCAAATGTCATCGAAACATACTTACTACTTACCTCCCCGCTTTCGGTGGTGTTGAACAAGAACATGGTTAGGTTAGGTTATTTTGCTTTTGACCTTTCCTACCCCTTCAAATGGCCTAAAACCACCCCTTTTCATGGTCTTCGTATAGCATGGCTCGGAATATTGACCTAACTAGGAAAGTGGTTTTCTTTCCATCAAAAGTCATTGAAGAGAGACGGACAATGGCAGCGAGAGCATCTTAAGAACCCTTGGGGACTGATTCTACCCTATCAGGAGGTGGAAAATTAATATTACTTAAATTCTTAGTTTAAGTTTAAACATATACCCCCTTTTTCAATAATCTGAACATGAAAATAATATTGCCAGGGCGTTCTAACTCCTTAAATGGACAATAACGACGGTTTCTTAACATTAATGGTCGGCAAAGCGAGTTTGGAGGAAAATGAGTCGAAATTCTGTGCAATTTGACAGTACAGAAAAGTGCGATGACGTGGAAGGACTCTAACAACCCTCTGGGATTTTTACTGCCCTCCAAGGCATTGGAAAATTGATATAAACCACATCTTTTGTTTAAACGTTTACACACCCCGTTTTCAAGGATGCCGAGGAAGAAATAAATATCCGCAGTCCAACTGTTTCCTTCTAAACACGCACTGTAAATAATTACTGAAGGAGAACTGCAAAAGGGATGTTTTTCCCCGCTTACGAGTTTTTGCATATGCTGAAAACCTCTGCAGATATTTTTTTCTTCATCAGCATCCTTACAAACGGGGAGGTTAGCATTTTACTCTGCAAGAGGGAGACATTGATTTTCCACCCCTGGCAAGATCGAATAAGCTCCAGAAGGCCGTCATAGTTCCTTCATGTCATCATCCTTTCTAATTTCATGAGATTCAATTCATTTTCCTCCAAGCACGATTTGTCGACCATTACTGCTATAAGAAACTGCGATAAGGCGTGGTTATTATCCGTTTAAGGGGGTAGAAAAGGTTAAACAGCCCTGACAATATTTTGTCATGTCCACCTGGACATGGTCCGCGAAAACGGGGGTGTAAACGTTTAAACAAAGAATGTAGTCAATTTTGCTATCGAGTTGCATAGAATTCCGAACCGTCTTCCTCCAGGCACGCTTTGCCGACCATTAATATTAAGAAACCGGTTATTGTCCGTTTAAGGGAGTGGAAAAGGTTAAATAGCCCTGAAAATATTATTTTCATGTTCAGCATGAGAACAGAGGGGTACATGTTTAAACTTAGAATGTAGGTAATATCAATTTTCCGCCCCCTGATATGGTAGAATCAGGCCCCAAGGGTTGTTAGGATGCTCTCAATGTCATTGCCCATCTCCCTTCAATCACTTCTGATGGAAACAAAACCACTTTCCCGGTTATACTAATATTTCGAGCTATGCTATACCAAAATCATGAAAGGGGGCCGTTTGAAGGGTAGGAAAGGTCAAAAAGCAAAGTAACCATCAGCACCCTCGAAAACGAAGGGCATGTTTCGTAACTTTAGACGTCATTTGCCTATTCGTCCGACTTATTGACTCCAAGATAATTTCTTGCATCAGAATAGAATATTTTTGACATCTACAGTTATTGCAAGTAATGTTAATTATTTTTCTGCTTCTACTGTTAAGAAATAGGTTCTATAACTAGAGGAGACAAGCTACATAAGCCTGACGTATAATCAGCAAATGGCACGGGTGTTCTCATCCTTCTCACACATTTCGTTCTCTCTTTATTGCACAGTACCTGTTGGCTTTGTAAAACAGGGGGAGAGGGTACGAAGTGTGTGACAAGGACGAAGACACCCGCGTTGTGCGGCCAATCAATGGCTTGTCTCCTCTAGTTATAGACCTCGTTGTTGTCAAGACGTTGTGATTAAAAATCACAACATCTAGACAGACAAACGTTTTGTGATTCAACTAATGTCGTAGCTGGCCTACCTTTGCCTTATAGCACGTTCGTCGGCCTCACGCCATCTATCGCGGCTGGTTGTTAGAGTCGCAGCTTCACCAGAGCTCTTCTCCGTCAACTCATTGATGATATTAGCTTAACATTTTGGAGATCATACTTTTCGGCTCTTGCCATCTGGTCTTCCCTGGGCTACCTATTCAGTACTATTCACCGGCCTATATTATTCTCCCTTCGATTGACGTGGTCAAAAAATGAGAGGATTTGGGAGTATGATACTAAAGAATCGCTTTGGGTGATGTATTTTTTGGAAAATCAAGCTGTTGGTGCGCTGAGGATTCGTAACAAACATCTTCAAATCCATATCTCAAAAGAATCAATGGCATCTGCGTGCCTTCCTAATAGTCCATGCCTGAAAGGCGTAAAAGAAGATGGAGAAAAGCAGAACGTAAGCAAGTCTTTATACTCTTTATGATATTTCTGTCACACCAAATTTTGTCCAAATGACAAGTTCCAACTTTGCTGTTTCATATTCGCAGTTTCTGGTAATATCCACAAGGGCTTCAGAATAAAGCATCTTATTTACTATGTGTCTGGGTAATTTTCATTTGCTTGATCTACAATGGTAGTTGTCGTTTTGTTGTAATTTACTCTTAAACTGTACTTAGAGTTTGGATTGTCTAGCTCAACTTCCCTTGTCATAACTAAGGTGATATTGTAGATGCTCCTAGTATCGTTTGGTCTGAAGGACACGACAAGGATTTTATACAATTTAGGCAGGAGCCGTGTCGCCGCTACTCTACTCACAAGGGGGAGTCAAGATACCCTTCAGACTACCCAAGACGAAAATAGACAAAATTATACTTACAGTGATTGCTACAGTCTGCTCCGTCGAAATCTTATGTCGGGTAGTGCACTTTTATTGAATATATCTTATAATTAGCACTTTCACAGAAACACTTCTTAATAATTAAGACCGTCGATGGATTCTATGAGTATTCGGACAAGTACACAGACTTGGCGGGATCAAAGGTGACCCGCGGAAAGTAATTGTCCGACTCACGCCACAGAATCGTTCATCGGTCACAAATCTTATAATTAGTGGATCAATAAGAAATCGAATTCAAAATATATTTTCATTTATTGAAATAATTCATAAAATGTAAAAAATATAAATATTCAATACTTAGCTAATGTGTATAAGGCAAACATCAAAGAGCACCACCAAGCCGGCAAGCCGTTACTTCCCGTAGGAGTGTAACTCATCCAGCGTCGAGAGAACTATGACAATCGACTGTACAAAAAGATTTAGACTCACAATTAGTAATATTTGTAAAATGTATGCGGAACTTTTTGAAAATTATTCACTTTAAATTTTGCACTAAAAATATCGAAATGATTGTTAGGATGCTTAAAGAAGCTTATATATATGAGTTCGATGGTTTTCCTGTTTTTATAAACGTACTAACGGTATCGAATCCAAATATACTTTTTTCCATCGACTCGCCTTCGAGCGATTAGTATGGCGCTGTCTGCTTGAGCCGGGAAAAAAGTATCTTGGGTTCGTCGGAATCGACCCTCCGACTTTGAATTCTTTGTCTATTTTTCTGTACGTTATAGGGGTTTTGTATAAAGATTATGCTCCAACCCTTTTGGGAAAATTAAATAAGGATTTTGGTTTTTATTGGAAAAACCGTCCATTGATTTTTTCCTAAATTTTTTACGTTTAAAACAGCTACTCGCTACATCCTGACCTGTGAACCACCAAATTCGTGGTACTTTCGAAAAACCAAATTCGTGGCACTTTCGAAAAATTCATCTCGAGGAGCGGTTTTCTGCTTTATTTACGTCTCGTTATTATATTTTTATAAAAATAAATTTTTGAGATTTTCAAAAAATTAAATTCGTTGTACTTCCGAAAAATCTGTTGTGCGGAGCTGTTTTCCGTCTTATACGATTTTATTCGTTGTACTTTCGAAAACTCAAATTCGTTGTACTTTCGAAAAATCTGTTGGACGGAGCAGTTTTCCGCCCTGTGTGATTTTATTCGTTGGTACTTTCGAAAAATTCGTTGGGTGGAGCGGTTTTCCGCTCCGTGCAACTTGAAATTTTTGGAGTATTTTTGAAAATTCGAACGACGGAGCCCAACGGCGAT
Organism: Stenurella melanura; assembly: GCA_963583905.1. NCBI lineage: Eukaryota > Metazoa > Arthropoda > Insecta > Coleoptera > Cerambycidae > Stenurella > Stenurella melanura. The sequence continues at coordinate 170,163,566 of OY757309.1, forward strand.
TGACCGTCGTCCTCGAGATGAAAAATTGTTCTAGTAAATATTTTGGTCATTTTTGGTGAAATAATTTTTGACGTAGATTTCGATTTAATATGATGCCAAAGGTGTTTAGAAGTCTTTTTACTAGTTTAAATATTATTTTTTCGCGGGATTTTTCTCTCAATTTACTTTTATAGTAAATTGGATATTTTTTCAAATTGGTTCAATAACAATATCATCCGCAAGTTTCAAGTGTTCAATATAAATGTTAAAGAGAATTGGTGACAGAACGCAGCTCTGCCTGATGCCTTTTCCAACTTTATGTTTATAGAAATTAGTGTTGTCAACTTTTATCACAGGAGAGTTTTCTTCCCACAATTCATGAATAATAAAGACCACATGTTCGGGTGTTCCAAACTCTAACAATACAACCCATAGTTCGTCTCATTTCATATTGTCTTGTCTTGTCAATATTTCATATTGTGTAAGGCTTCTGCCTTACGGTAATTTATGAAATTAAGGCTTTTCTCTTGCCTTCTCGAGTACCACGTCCCTGTTGACATTATTTTCTTTTTCAAAATTATTTTCAGCCCGTCAATATAATTCAGAAGAGTTAAATCAGATTATTAGAACAAGACCTCAGTCTTTTATTTGTGGATATATTCACGAACAGTCCTTTTGTCGAGTCAATCGTCAAATTCATCGAAGGCGTATATCAACTGTGCAAATAGGTTTCATCCAGTCGGTACATTTCCAGTTCGAAAATATTTAGTTTTCTTCAAAAACGAAATTTGAAGACATTTTATTTGTGTTTTTCAATTAGCACTCTCTGATTATTTTACGTTATTCCCCACCTCAATCCCACCTTATGAAATTAAACTCTCTGTCAAGGTTTTATTGGTACCAATCCATTCCTGCTCGGTTCGTATCTTCCAGTTCCGTGTTGACAGTATGACAATATGTCCCTCTGAATTATAAAATTCATGAACAATGTGACATATAATTTGTCTTATATTCTGGTAAATCATAAAGGACCCTTCCTCGAACGATCTTCTCCTGGAATACTAAATATTGGTACATCGTCAGCTTTCAAGGCACTAATATCACCTTCCTTCACTACTTAAAATACTTAAGTAAAACATTTTACAAATCACTGTTCAATGTCGTCTTCGATTTGAGATGCAAAACTAAATGTATCTATAGTTTTATGTACATATTGTTCTATTAACTATAGTACGCGCAACGGATATAAGGTAATTTTCTTTAGAATATCAGTAGAGTGTCGTTAGTGTGTTTCTTTAACTATTACAGCAGAAATATTTATCAGCATCTGTCACTATTGCAGGCAAAACCGAGTAAACGAGCTTCTGCATAATCCTCACTTCTGTTCATTATTAATTATGCATCAGTTTGATAGTATATAATACCTGGAATAAAAAATGTGTAATGTGTTAAATAATATTAAGCCTTCCTAAATATACTTCCTTCCTTATTTTCCTCTAAAGTTAATTATAATTAAAACGTACAAAAAATAATATAAATAAATCTAGCTGACTTACTAATTATGTGATATTTATCAGGAGTATCTATCAATTATGAAATAGTTGAAAACAGCTATCAATAATTTTTTATCTTAATGAAATCATTTAATATCAATTAATAAGTTCGTAAATTAATAAAAAATTTATATGGAAAATAAATTTATGGTCTTGGTAATTATACGTTAGTGTAATTTGTATTAGTATCTCCCACCTCCGTCGACATAAATCATTTCAAGAGGAAATTGGAGGACTTTGAAGTGCTATTGCATTGGAAAAAGCTTAGTAGTATCTCGGAAGCTAGGATATTTGCATTATCTCACAAGTATTTCGCTTAAGAATGGTACCTTAATTTAAAATTAGTCAGTATCTTAAAATCTCAAGATAATATTATCTACCATAAATTGTTGGTCAAATTGGTCTGCCGATGTGCATAAACCAAACGTACACCATATAAAAGGTCTTCATATAAGCTTCATTTTCTACTATAGCGACATGTATAAGCTATCGGATAAGTGGGATGAGATATGTAAATCTTTGGGTACCTTTAGAATGCATTTATTTTTATTGTTTACTTGTATTTAAGACAAAAGGTTTATATTTTTTAAAATAACTTATGAAGGTTCCAAATGAATGACTTTTATGTTAAATGAAACTTGGGTATTTGACTCAACCTACAACATTCACATTGGTATTATAAATACTTATGCTGATAGCGACTGTTTCCTTTAACGGACACAACCCTGAGGTTGGTATTATGGAAAATTTGATTAAGTAGTGATGTTATATGGGTTTTAAGAAAGCCAAAACAGGTTTACATATTTTCGAAAATTTGGTAATATTTTGAAAAATGATTGGTACATATATGTACCAGTAAACATTCCTGCAAAAAATGTAAATCGCTTGTTCACTGGTACAAATGTGTACCACATATTTGTTGCATTGTTTTTTTTTTGTTGTAATGCCAGAAATAAACGAAACTTGAAAAAATATTTATTGCATACATTACTATATATATAACAGAAATACACCAAAAAGTGCATTATCTAAAATAAACATTCATTTTTATGAAACAGAAATAAGAAAAATTGAACAAGGAACAAATTTAATAACCAGTTATTTCTATGAAATGGTATAAGACATTCTATACACAAAGCTACATTACACTCAACACATATTACTTTAGATCTTTGCTGTTTCTTGGTGGTACTACAGTGGCAACATCTTCTACTGTCAATGGTTGGCATATGTTTTCCCACGTTATTTAGTCTCATGGAATTATAAACTGTTGACCTTCCTCCAGGCTGATTGTGTTTTCTGCCATGACCAACTTGGGAAACTGGTCCAGGCTTACTTCTCCCTGAATATGATTAGTTGAGATGCCAGGATAGATCTGAATTCTAGATGGCTCAATGGCTTTCTTTTGTTATCTAATTGTTTTAGTATTGTTTTAAAGATAATATAACTGTTAACAACACAAGCATCCAAGTAATAATAAAAAATCCGCATCCACCATCGTCGACTCTTCCAGGATATGCTATAGGAAGACAAGAGTTGGTCAAAATGATCGACTTCTCCCACTCCCATGTACTTGTTATAGTCTGATATCGAATCTGGGCGCACCAATTTCCTGTTTCATGTTTTTTGGGTTTTCAGTACATTTACCATTTATAGAGGATTGTGCATGGTACTTATTACACAAACGGATTTTTTTCCTCGATCTCTCCACTTCGATATTGCAATTTCCCCAGCTATGAGACCATCGTACTCCCCAGTTTTCATTTCTTTCTCTGATTTTAGAAGTGTTTTTGGGAAATGATTCCGTTTTTGTCGAATAGTAGCACAAGAGAAAAATGTTCTTTTCAACAAATTTTTGGCTAGTGTAAGGGATGAAAGAAGTTGTCAAAAAACAAACAATATCCGAAACCTTTGAATGCTGTAGAGAGTTTGTTTACAACCCTCTTATCCAAGGATAACTTCTTATTAGCAATATTTTTTCAGCTCCTTCATATAAAGCTATTCTTAAACAGTACCCTGTTACAGCACATGCTATCACCCATATTTTGAAACCGCGTTGTATGGGTTTCATAGGCAAATATTGTTTTAGAGAACTGCGGCTTTTATATTTCACCATCGATTCGTGTATAGAGAGGTATCTAGATGGAGAAAATAATATTTTAAACCTTTTTGTAACATAATCTAGAAATGGGCGAATTTTGTAAGTTTTGTCATAACTATCATGTCCTTTTTGTGGCATGCAAGAATTATCGTTTAGATGCAACAGTCAAATTATTTAAAAAAATCTCTTCAGAGGCATAACCTGTTGTATCCTAGGTACACCTAAATTGCAGTCGGTACTCCAATATAACCTCAAACTAGGTAAATTGTGAAAGCCCATAATAATTAACATCACAAAGAATGCCTGTAGCTCTTCCACAGTCAGATCTAGTGTTTGGTTATTTTGAGTGGCATAAAAATTGGACTGATCCACAATATACTGTAGAAAAAAGCAGTTTCCTACTGTCAAGAAAATTTGTTTTGGACTTGATATATCACATTCTCTTTGTCTTGATACCCCAAAGTGTCTATTGAAATTACTCTTAGTAAATTGCTGCGGTATTTCATTTGATCGTGTCCAGCAAAAATCTTCATCCTCAGAAGAGCTGCTGGATGAGTCGGTTTCACTTTCATCAACAGATCTCCGAGGTCCTGGTTCATCTTCTCTCATCGATAATATCGTTTCATCCACCAAATCCAGCTCCTCTGCTTCAAGGTCACCGTCAGTTCTTGACTGGGCACCAATTTCTGATGAAGATCGTGAAGTCATACTTCTCGATGCTAGTGAACTCAAAGGAAGATTATCATCTGCATCAGAATCACCGCCAGCTTCACTATTCACAGCCATGTCATCACCAACCTCATCTATGATATCGATAAGGTATTCTACATCGGCAGAGTTTTCTAAATTGAAAAAACGCTTTTTGTCCATCTGAAAAGATAGAATTTAGACGTTTATAATCCAATTTAGATAAATCCATATTATTTTATTTAATATTCTAAAAATGGTCAATGGTACACCAAGGTACCACATTTTTTAAGAAAAAATAACATCTTAGCGGTAATCAACGTCACTAAGAAAACATTGTATAATATCCTTTCATGCATCAATGATTTTAGGTTCAATGTATGAAATATGTAACATTCATAGCATACGAATTTTCAACAGTTTTATATAACTCACATTCTGACCTCAAATTCGAAAACAGTGGTTATTTAGGGAATATTGTTTATCTATCTAAATAAAAATGCAAACCTAGAATACAACTATATAAACAAACATATACCTACCTTTTTCTGATATTAATTTCCCAAAATTTTTATAAAGAACTAATAATTTATACGAATTCACATTAACACACTGTAGTCAACTACTAAATGCACAGCGGTATATATATGTACCACATTCCGACCGAAAATTACATTTTGATCACCTAGAAGGCGCCGATTGAATATACGGTACACAGTCGTATCCGTATGTTTCTAGGATGCAAATATACATTAAGGTCGATATTAAAGTGTAATACCATTTACTGTTCGACCATATTAGCTAGTGGTAAATATATGTACCAGAGCCCGGGTTAAGATGACTCTTATGCAGTAACGACAGGTAGCCTACTCAATGAATGTGCAAGAAAAATAGAAATATTCTAACTTGCTCGAAAAAGTATAATTGAAGCAGGTACGGTGTGAGCGAAAGAGACATTTTAATGTTTTCTTCCTAGATCCCTCTTTTGTATTTCAAGCTTGTTTGTGTGCTAGCTCAACACGGACACTCGTTGTTTACTCGTTGCTTGCTTACGTCATATTTTTGATATAATTAGTTAATTACTTCTTGACCGTTGATATCTATACGGACTGTTGAGAACCTACTGGTGACTTGGAGTTGTTGCTTGTGAGATTATTAACTCTACAAACATTGGCTGTGTATTTACTTATTACTTGAATAAAGCCCGTACGTACCTGGAATAAACAATGTGTACCATTATCAACAACAGGTTCTAATATGATATTTTTATATTACTGCAACTAATACACTGTTTTTTTCTAAATATAAGTATAAGTTTCACTTAACCTAATATCCATTCATTTTGAACCTTCATATGTTATTTTTAGCAGACAGAAGCTCTTTTTAAGATTTCTTGAGGCCTTAAGTACAAGTAAACAATAAAAAATAAATGCATGTTAGGATAAATAAAGTTGCAGATATCTCACTTCGCCGGTAGCTTAGACATATGTTGCCATAGCAAAAATATAAGTTATATGAAGACCTTTCATATGGTATACGTTTGGCCCGTAAAGTATACATTGTCAGGCCAGCGTTCATACAAAATGCCAATGATTATTTCAAAGACACGAAAAGCTCCTAATATAACAGAAATTGTTTCCAAAATTAGAGGGTCATTGCTTAGTTAAGCATATATTCTTCATATTCTCTACCTCTGTCTGAAGAACAGTGACGTGACAATGGATTTAGATTTTAAAGGTATAATGTGCCAGATGATTATATTATCAATATCTTGTAAAGATGAACCATAAAACAGGTTCGCAGATAGGTGACAACATCCTTATAGTAACTACGTATTTAATATTATCGTAAGTAGTATGCTCTAATCTAACCTTTTAGTAGAGTTATTAAAGAGAATGGCAATTTCAATGCATAAGAAATGACATTTAATTTGTTTTAACTGCTAAAAAATTCAAAATTGTGTGTAGCAAACCCTAACAGTACATATCCTAAATGGGACGTATACAATTTTAGTTAATAACATTGTAACTAATATGAATGTTCGCTACCTGTGTGACTGCAAGCCGTCTTTAAATGGTAAAGAATTTACTATTAATAGAGCAAGAACTACTAGAATGAAATATGTGTCTAATTATACTTTCGATATTCTTATGTTACCTGGATGCAGATAGATTAGTGATATTGGATTCAAAGTTAACCTTTAACGCCTAGAAGCATATGAGTGAACTTTTCAAAATATTTAAGAATGATACATTTTACTTCTGCATTCATAATAAATTATTTAGAAAAATGACATTTAGGGCATTTAGTAGACAACTGCTGGCAGATGCATCTAATATCCAATATGGAAAAACAAGAAACGAGAACATATATACTGTTGATCTTAATTCTGATCCCACATCTATATTAGACAACAATAATTTCCTGATAATGCTAGCGAAACGCGTATCGAATGTTGTAATCAACAGCTTTGGTGTTTATGAAAACTATCTCTCCAGAGGCATATTAATAAGATCAATTAATTAGTTGTGTTTTATGTTTTATCTGAATCTTGTGTAATGTAAGTGCATCTCATTCTATTAGTCAAAAGCATGTAAATTACATCTATACATTTATACAGGCTGATTTACTACAACATGCGGAAAATTTATAAGTAAGTTGTCCCCACCAGGAGTTAAAAAAATGAAAAATAAAAAAAAATTGACGAAAGATATTACAGTATTTTTTTTGTAGAAATGCTCCACCTATGACTTTAACCAATCTGACGCAACGCGATGCAACCATATCACCCCCCCCTCTATCAGACTTGGGACTGACAACGAAGTTGGCGGGGTTAGAAGTGTCCTTTTGGATTTAATCACAACAAAAATAGCAAAAATTAAACTAATTATTGTAGAACACAACACGCCAGAACACTTAAAAGTAGCGAAAAGAAAAAAATGTTCGAATGTTTGACTATTGGCACTCAATGCACTGTTCCAAGCGCAGATAATATTTTCCTGTATGCGATCACATTGGTCTCTTTGATCACGAATTAGATTTGAGGCATTGTCAATGGCTTGTTGAAATTGTTCTAGGGATTCTATTGATTTAGCGTACACAAACTCTTCATGTAGCCCCACAAAAAAATCCATAGGGGTAATATCTGGGCTCCTTGTTCATTCAATTGGCACAAGCCAGCCGGGATTGTTTTTTATATTCTCGTACAGTGGCTGTAAGATTTTCATTCACTGTACTATAAGTTAAAATTATATCGCAGTATTCATGTGATGTACACGCAGGCATTTTGACCAGTATCGATTTACGAATACAATTTTCAAAACTTAAAATCCAAACGGAAACCGGAAAAACCTGTCCTGTAAACAACTTCTGATCACTTGAAAAAAACACGAAGCGGCGCATGCGTAAATGCGCGTAAACAATTGAAGCAATAAGGGTAATTCCATGGTTTAGTAGCGTATCATTACAAGTTTTAATGCAAGAAAATGTACTAAATTATTTAGGCTCACTCTAAAATTTTGCAGGGAGTTTCCAACATAGAAAACTAGTACACCGTTTTATTTTCCGCATGTTGTGGTAAATCACCTTGTATACAAGGTGATCCAAAATTTCTCCTGATATTTCTGTGGCTGATAGTACATTCAAAAATAATGGTGGTCTTCTAAATAAACTTATTTCCGAAAATGAATAATAAGGTAGATATACCCCTTAAAAGGGGGATAATAAATATCAGTTTTTCTGCAATATCTTCCGACTTCCTCAAAATATCAAATTCATATTTTAAACTTAGCCATAGACCATCTGGACACTAGTTTACATGTTATCAGTCAAATCCTCTCTTCTCTTTAAGGTGTAGTTTTAGGGTGTGATTTAAGGAAGAAATCGGAGCACATGATGCCAATTGGCACCCTGGACTTCCGACTATTCAACACCCCCAAATCCTTTTCAAACTCCGAGAGGGCACGGTAACAGCCGTTCCTTTTCACAACAGACGAAAGACGCTCCCGGGAGCCTATATATGCCAGCGAAGAAAGAAGACCAAGACAGAAGAGCGCCAGAATGAACGACAACGCTGGCAGGGTCCAACAGCCAGGACCAGGGGAGGTTTGCTAACCTGGCCAATACCGTCCACATTTGCGGGGGGGATAGGCGAAAAAGCAGGCCCACCCCTTACGAGGCCGGTCCAGGTCTACAGCGATGATTGGTGCAAAGAGCTCAAGCTCGACCCCTAATGATCCGAGACCGTCATCTTTAGTCAAGAATATTGGCGGAGGGGACGATTTTCAATATTTTCCTCATAACTTCCAATGAAACCAATGAGATCTGGCCTGATGTGTACCTAGCTCATGGCTCTGTTGCAAAATTTAATAACCTTCATGATACACTAACATACTATTTTGATACAGAATGTCCACAAAGACGTAAAAAATATTGTACAAAAACTGGTAGAAAATGGATTAATGAAAATCTCCAACAACTTTTATATTTACAAAAATGCAATTCTGATCTAAGAAACAACTATAAAATAGCTAAAAAACAACATAATGATCTTGTTCAATAAACGAAGTCGGTTTCATTTAAATAAAATACATAGCTCTAGCAATGTAAGTAAATCTACGTAGCACATAATAATATCTGAACCGGTAAACCTAGATTTCAGAAAAACATCAAATTAAAAATAGATAATATTCATGTTGAAAATCCACAAGAGATATCTGGACAATTTAATATAAATTTTTTTTTGTTATGCACCATCGACACAATAAATAAAATAAATATCACTACAAATTCAATCTCAGTTGTAAATAATTGTAATATTTCTAACAGCATATTTCTGTACTATGTAACACAGCAAGAGATCTTTTACTTCCACATCCACGTAGTGGATTGGAAGTACAGTAATCCTAAAAAAAAACATTTTTTTAAAATTTGAAATAGGTTTAGAATGTCATGAAACGTCGAGATTTTAAATTTGACCGAAAAAAAATGCTATCTGTCGGTCTCTCGGTCTGTCTGTAACTTTTTTTGTCCGCACGTTTTCTCCGGAGCTATTTAAGATATTGACTTGAAATTTTGTACACATGTATATTATAACGAGATCTGGAACTGGATTGTTTTTCGAACATGTCCGGTGAAGGGTTGAGGGGTAAATAGTGGTAAATAGGGGGAAATAAGTAAAGCAAGCTGGCAAAAGTAGAGAAATTTGAAGTTCGGTGTATGTACTGGAAGCCAAGGCCTCAAATTTTTTTATAAAATTTTCCATGCTGCCACCCCCCCACTCCATTATTAAAGGGGTGATAAAATTGAGATATTCACTTGAAATTTGGTATACGTATATATTATAATGACATCAGGAACTAGATTATATCTTGGGATTATTCCGTTGAAGGGTTGGGAGATAAATAGAGGTAAATAGGGGGAAATAAGTCAAGCAAGATAGTAAGAGTACAGAAACTTGAAATTCGGTGCCTGTACTAGAAGTTAAGGCCTCAGATTTTTTATAATATTTTTCAACCCCCGAATACCCCTACTCCATTATGAAAGGGGTTGATAAAATAGAATTGAGAGATTCACTTGAAATTTGGTATAGGTATGTATTAGAACGACATCTGGAACCATCCTTGATCTGGAAGTAGATTATATTTGGAGATGATTCCGTTGAGAGGTTGGGGGTTAAGTAGAGGTAAATGGGGGAAAATAAGTAAAGCAAGCTGGTAAGAGTACAGAAACTTCAAATTCGGTATATGTACTAGAAGCCAAGGCCTCAGATTTTTCTATAATATTTTTCAACCTTCCACCATCCCTACTCCATTAATAAAGGGGTTGACAAAATCAAATTGAGATACTTACTTGAAATTTGGTACACGTGTGTATTCTAACGACACCTGAAACTAGATTATATTTTGAGTTGATTCCGTTAAAGGGTTGGGGGTTAAATAGGGGAAAATAAGTTAAGCAAGCCAGTAAGAGTACAGAACTTTAAAATTCCGTTTATGTACTAGAAGCCAAGGAATCTTCTTCATAATATTTTTCAACCCCCCACCACCTCCGTTATTAAAGGGGTTGATATAATAAAATTAGATATTTTCTTGAAATTTGGTACACGTATGTATTTTAACGATATTTGGAACTGGATTATATTGAGATGATTCTGGGGGCTAAATAGGGGTAAATAGGGGAAAATAACTAAAGCAAAACGGTAAGAGTACAGAACCTTGAAATTCCGTATATGTACTAGAAGCGAAGGCTTCAGATTTTTTTAATAATATTTTTCAACCCCCTACCACCTCTATTCCATTATTAAAAGAGTTTATATAATAAAATTGAGATATTCACTTGAAATTTGGTCCACGCATCTATTTTAACTGTATTTGGAACTGGATTATATTTTGAGATGATTCCGTTTAAGGGTTGGGAGTTAAATAGGGGTAAATAAGGGAAAATATGTAAAGTAAGCCAGTAAGAGTACACAACCTTGAAATTCCGTGTATGTACTAGAAGCCGAAGTTTTTTAATAAAATTTTTCAACCCTCCACCACCCCTACTACATTATTAAAGGGGTTGATAAAATAAAATTGAGATATTCATTTGAAATTTGGTACAAGTATGTATTATAACGACATCTGAGACTAGATTATATTTTGAAATGATTCCGTTGAAGAGTTGGGGATTAAATAGAGGAAAATAAGTAAAGCAAGCTGGTAAGAGTACAGAAATTTGGGATATGTTAGAAGCGAAGGCCTCGAGTTTTTTTATAATATTTTCCATCCTCCCACCACCCCCACTTCCTTATTAAAACAGTAGATAAAAGGGAATTGACATATTCACTTGAAATTTGGTATATGTATGTATAATAACGACATTTGATACCAGATAATATTTCGACATGATTTTGTTGAAGGAGTGGGGGTAAGTAGAGGTAAATGGAGAAAAATAAGTAAAGCAAGCTATAAGAGTACAGAAACTTGGGATTTGGTGTATATACTAGAAACGAAGGCCGCAAATTTCTTTCGAATATTTTTCAACCCACCACCGTCCGCTCCCGCCACCTCCCCTCCATTATTACTGGGATTGATAACATAAAATTGAGATATTTACTTGAAAGTTAGTACCAGCATGTAATGGAATGACATCTGATTGAGATGATTCTGTCGAAGGGGTCGGAGGTGGTAGGATGTGAATAGGGGAAAATAAGTAGAGTAAGATAGAAACTTCATTTTTAACGTATATGGTAGAAACCATACATCAAATTTATTGAATAGTAAAGTGGGTGTGCCGCAAGGCCCTAATTTGAGGTCTATCCTGTTTATTATTTCCATTAATGAACTGCCAAATATGCTGACTGAGGTCTTTGTTTCGTTATATGCCGATGACGCCACCCTTCTTCTTTCTGATAATTCTCAAGTTGCACTTCTAAATAAAATCAATACTACTATTAGGCAAAATAATAATACTTTCACCATAAAGACCACCATAGGTTGACTATTTTCACTCAAATAATCTTTCGGTGATACTCCGTCCTGACTAAATGGTTTCCTGTCTTTCGTGCTGTGGATGTTTTCAAATTTTAGTGCAGTTTCGAAAATAATTTTTTAAACTTCGTTTTTGGAGGCATAGTAGACATAACTCATCCAGTTGTGCAATTGCATATTTAATTATTGAATATCGAATGATGATTATTAAGCTCTTAACCAAGCTTCAAGAACATTTGTAAAGAATACAATCTTAGTTGCAGTAAGCAAGGATGAAGTCTTACGTCTGCTAAACAGACTTTTCGCAATGAACTCGGATTATAGGTTAAGTGTAAATCGCAACAAAATAAAAATCATGGTTCTAGACCGAGCAAATGATAAACAGTCAAAACTAAAATTACATTAAAACGTTATTTTGTAAATATTTATACTAAATGAAATCATTCACTATTTTTCACTTATTTTAAAGTTACATTATTTAATCACTAGTAATAAAGACGTCAGCCATTGTATGATCAGTTATAAAAATAAAACAAAACAAAACAACATTAAAAACGTCGTCGTTTTGCACTAGAATTATACAAAATTATTTAAAATCTCATTTTTGATCATTCATCACAACGCAACGTGCTGAAAAATGAGAGCACTTCAAACGAGACCTAATTTTAATTTCATTACAATATTTGAAATTTGGAGGCAATGTAAGTTCGTATCAATATTTTTGCGTTGTAGATGCAATCATATTTCAAGATATTTTTGATAGTGAACTCATTCATGAATTAATAAAACCAATATGAATGGTACTTTAGATTAGATATCTGAATTAAGTATCTTTTGAAGTAGCATTTTAATGGTAATGTGATTACTTGGTGTAGCCAAGCATGTGATTACGTAAATTACAATCGGAAATACAAGAGCTTGAAGGATGACAGGAAAGACCATTAGATCCATGCTATTTTGGTTTAACTACCAATTATAATAAATTATACAATGGATTTACAATGTAGTTAATGTTGTGCATGTATTTTTCAATTTAATTGTCTCTAAATTAAATTGTATTCCAGGGTATAACAGTTTAGAAGTAAGAGCTTAACATTCTTAGTCATTTGTCACATTTTACTAATTAATTACACAGGCACACAAAAAAAAGTGATCTGTTACCGGGACCCAACATAGTAACCCCTATGTATTTCGACGTGCTAAACACGAATCCGATGTCCACTTAGCTCCATCACCCACCAATTTTTTGTAAATTGTGAAAATAACCTAAAAAATGCAGATTTCTGAGGCTATTTTCGATTTACAAAAAATGGTGGGCGATGGGGCTAAGCGGACTTCAGATTCGTGTTCAGCACGTCGAAATTCATAGGGATTACTATGTCGGGTTCCGGTAACAGATATTTTTTTTATGTACCGGTGCACAGGCCAAAGAAAAAAAAGTGATCTGTTACCGGAACCCAACACAGTAATCTCTATGTGTTTCGACGTGCTCAACACGAATCCGATGCCCGTTTAGCTCAAATCGGGAAAATAACATAGAACTTAAATTTTTTAAGTTATTTTTCCGATTTATAAAAAAATGCTGGGTGATGGAGCTAAGCAGACATCGGATTCGTGTTCAGCACGTCGAAATACCTAGGAATTGCTGTGTCGGATTCCGGTAACAGATCACTTATTCTTTTATGTGTGCCTGTGTATTGTAAATTTTTTATTTGAAAGAACTTTGAACTTACTATAATTCGAGTATTTACTCTTTAATTTGCCGCTATTTTTACTACATCTAGAGAGTCTCAGTTCCCATTGAGCTAGCATTAAAATATAATCCTTATTATTGGAGTAAATCTAAGGATCAAAGTTACCCAGAGAGGAATTGCCTTGCTATAGCAATTTTTAACACACTTTTATTAGCTTCACCTGTATCTATCAATATTGTGTGTAGCTCCGATGACAATACAATATAGTATACTTAATTTTATAATATATTCAAAATGGCCGCCGCCCCAAGATGGCGGATTATCATTTGGGCTTGACAAGTGGAAAACAAATATGTCATCAAAACTTAAAAATTCAAAATGTCGGCGTCAACATGGCGGATAGGTTTTATCAATTATCGTGGAATTCGACTGAAAATCGGTATCTGTGGGTTATCGAGGTTCCAGATTAGAATTATGTGATCCAAATTTTTAAGGCTAAAAAGTAAAAAATAAGTAATAGTTTAAAAAAACACGCTTTAATAGCAAACCGAACTAAGAAGTGAAAAATAATACAATATAATACAAAAAAGCGTGGGGTGCTTGATATAAGCGGGTATAAATATTTCATAGTAATAAGCACCCCGCGCTTTTTTGTATTGTATTGTGTTATTGTATTGTATTATTTTTTACTTTTTAGTTCGGTTTGCTATTAAAGCATGTTTTTTTTTAGTTTTTTAAACTATTTTTTGTTTTGCTGGAAGTTGTTGAAAACATTTCAAGAAGTGTAGTAAAAAGTTTTGGATTAAATCGTATTTTCGGTAGAAACTTAATAAGGTTTCTGATAAATTGAAAAATCCTGCTGGTGTACGCCAAAATAGGAATATCTTACGTATTGGTGGATGCATTGCCTGTCCTTCGAGACATTGACAGATATCTGTCTCTGTTTATCTATTCCCTGGGTGTGACGTTCTAGTTAGGAGTGATTATTAAAAAAAAATTATTTAAAAAAATGTATAACTTTTTTATTTATCGATCAATTTTGCTCTTCCTCTAGATAACACTAACTTACTCTCCAAATTTCAATACAATCGGACTTTTCATTCTTAAGTTATCGTGCTTACAAGAAACGTGACGGACGGACGGGCAGACGGACAGACAGACGGGCAGAGAGACGGACAGACAGACGGACGGACGAACATTTTGAAAGTTATTCAGAATTCGATCACCAACACAGTGGTATGAATTTTTTTTTCTCTACGAGCAGTATTACCGGTTTTAGAAATGTGCCGATCAAATGCAATATACTCTTCGTTTTGTATTTGCGAAGAGTATAATAATGCATAACATTTATTATTTAATCAATTGTAGAGAAATAAAGAATGCCCCGGTCTTCCCTTATTTTATTTCGATCGGCAGCTTTGAGTTTTTTATGGGACTTATAAATATGAAGTGAATTATATCTGCTCATTGTATGTCTTGACCACTACTAAAGATTATATCATATGAAGCCACAATTGGAAATAACGAGAACATTCAATACTGCAAATACATACTGTTACCGAGACAGTAGCAGTGAGCTAGACCGCTGTTGGATGGCACAAGTATAACTTATCTCAGACTTATTCTTTTATTCCGACAATAAGTTTAGGATAAAGTATATAGTCGCTGTTATCTCTCCTGGGTTCGATTCTCAGCTGCGGTAGATGACAATATCACAGGGAATGGTTGTTGTGTTGATGTCTATGTGTACGTGTCCTGGTTGAGTGGTGGAATAGCATTAGCTAAACTCCGCCAGGACGTCAATGTAAATAAGACGATTAAATAAATAAATAAATAAATAAAATATATTTATAATAATCTCAGATTTTAAAATTCATGCACTGTATTGCACAATTGCACATTTCGGCTGAATGTGAATTATAATGAAAACATGGATATATAGTAGAGACTCAGAATAAGAAAAAGTCATCTAGAAATATGTTCCGTGGAACATTGAAAGGTAAAAATGTACTGAGTACTTTATTATATAGTACCTAACATGTATATACACCCCCTAAATTCGTCTGGCGATACCGGTGTCCAAGCACCCCCCAGGGGTGAAAAACCGAAAAAAACGAAAAATTAGATATTTGTCTCATCTTTCTGCCAAATTTTTTATTTTTGATAAATTATATATGGTAACAAAGTTATGGCTATTTATACTTAAGAGATGTGTTTTGTTTAAAGCGTACACTGTTTCCTAAAAACTAGTATAGTTCTCTTATCGCGCAAATATTCATTTTGCTATTTTCGTAAATTCATTCCACTTGTGATTGTAGGCAGACGAACGAAAATTTGAAAAAATTGACAAGAATAAAAGTTGTAGTCTATACTATCTGGATTAGACCAGTTTTTACGATTTTACTTTTGGATTATAAATGAGCGAGTTATGCAGAAAATAGTTAGTTATTGTTAAAAATGTAATTCAACCCTCAGTTGCAACTATCTCTACTCTGCCGTTTTCCCTGGCACTTTAACACGTCTTCCCGCTGATCACCTCGGCCCGTGAAGCTCTATATGCTCACATATGAATGCATACCCCTCTGTAGAATATTGTTTCATCACATGTTTTTAGTGGTGTTTAATTAGATATTGTTATATATTTATAACATTATTGTGAAATATGGAGTCTTCATCAAGTAATACCGAAAATGAATTAAATGCGGAATCTAAATTGAAGATTAAAAGTCGAAAATCACTTAATTCAAGGAAATTATTATCTTTTAATCATGAAAAGGCAGATACTAGAATATTGTTGCACATATCAGCCAAATCTGAAAGTTTTGCAGAATGCATTATAATATAAGCTGTAAGGATACTGATGTACTGGTTCTCTTACTTCATTTTATAGAAAGCGTTGACGTAAATATTTACATGCAGACAGCACAAATGAAAATAATTGATATATAAATTGTTTCAATATTGTTAATATTTTAAAATAAAATATATTATTCGTGAAAAATCTTTGAAGCAAATTGCAGTCTGCTATCGCGTTCATGTGAAAATTATGTTTCTTTAGAAGTAACAAAATTTAGGGAGTTGGAAAAGTTTTGCATGTTACTGTACTCTCCCACTAATTGCGATAATATTAATGATTTGAGGGCGAAGATGGCATTTCAATGTCTCAATTCAGTATAGACAAATTGCCCCCCTATAAGTGACGCCTTGAATCAACACTGTTTGAGAGCATTTTACCAATTTATTATATGGAGCAGTGCTTTAAACCCAGTTATTAATATGCCGAATCCTTTGGAGTACGGATGGAGAATAAATGAAGATAATTCTTATTTACCTATATGGACAAATGAATCGCCAAATGTCAGCTCTGACTGCAGAAATGTCATTTTTTAAACAACGTTTATTAATAAATAATGTCATTTTAGGATGCTCAACCAGTGCAAAAAATATGAATTGATACAGACAAAATCACAGTTGAACGATGAATTATATTAGCAAAATGATGATTTGTGAGATCATTACTTTTGTATTTTATTATAATGTGCATTTTTCAATTAATACGAAAATGTATTACCTTGTAATAACTTCAACATCAATTTTATTTGTTTAGTATTATTATTAATTGGTTTATAAATAATCAATGTGTCTTATTATTATTGTGGCATTTCACACGTCTCCTATATTATTATTATTGTTATTATTAAGACAAGTAAAGGGTGTGGGTAAATAATTATTAATTAAAAAAGTAGTTTTTCTTCCAAAAATTCATTATTTTATATTTTAAAAACTATGTAATTTAGGTCATTAGTATCTGCGTTAATGTATTTTTATCTTATTTTTGTTAGGACAATTACGTCCTAAATTATTGTTATGTTATATCACACTATCCAGGCTAATTTCTAATGAATAAATTTAAATGGCAATACTTTTACGACTATGCGAGCAGCGAGTGAGAGAGAGTGGGAAATAGACAGATCTTGCGATAGCTGCAACAGGGGTGTTGCGGGAATTCTGTCAACAGGTTAGTATTTCTTTTATAACTTTCTTATATATAGGCGGAATATAAAAATAAAAAAACGATTATAATTTAGATAGTACAGGCTACAACTTTTATTCTTATCAATTTTCTAAAATTTTCGTTCGTCTACCTACAGTCAGGAGTGTAATGAATTTGCGAAAATAGTAAAATGAATATATGCGTAATAAGGAAGTTACATAGGTCTATAACAACCATTATCCGCTTCAACTAATGCAATTTCTTCACATATAATTTGCTATAACTTTATTATTATAAGTACATAATAAAACAAAAATTTGAAAACTTTTAGAAAGATTAGGGAAAAATCTAATTTTCTAGTTTTTTCGCTTTTTCACCCCTGGGGATTGTTTGGACACCGATATCGCCAGACGAATTTACGGGGTGTATATACAAGCCAAATACTATGCAACAACGTAATCAACACATTTTTACCTTTCAATGTTCCACGGAAGTCGAGATAGATCTCGTTTTGAACTCTACTAATAGTTTATTCTAATTCTTTGGAATGAACTGGAATGACATCATTTGGTATTTTAATCACAAAAGTAGCTGCTCGAAGGGGGATACGATGCTTGACTTCCCCCGCCTATAACTACAATAATATTAATACTACGTAAAAATACGTCTCAACCATTTCGATAGAGAATCTACATATCTTTAACTTTGACAACCATCTTTTCTTTCGTAGGACCTTTCAGAACCGAGATATTGGCAACAAATGATATTTGAGCGATATTGTCCCAAAGTTGGGGGTGTTGTGGGGGGCGGGCGAGGGGGAAAATTAGTATGTCTAAAAGAGCCCTATAATGAACTGGTTCCAACAGTAACTTCTTTTTGCCGATTTAAAACGGTATTTACATATCCTGAATTCCCTGACGCCTGGCCTAATGTAATTTTTTTAAGAAATATGTTTGTCTTCAAATAGAATATTAAGACATTTTTTTGGCTAATATAAACTGTATAGCAATGGTTAATTCAACAATCACGTTATTTTTCTGAACTAATAACGTGTCAATTATATTTAACAAGTGAAAGCCTGTATCAATCTTTGATTAATTATTACCCAATTTAAATTATATGTATTTACCACTTAATTTAAATCACAATTAATTTCGTGCACAGAATTTTTTAATATCAATCAGCTACTATGAATTTCAAGGAAAATGAAACATTTTTGAATAACTAAGCAGCATTTCAAGGTGACCTAATTGATGTCTTAAACCAGTTATGTTTAATTAATTTTTGCTATAGGTATAGAAACTTTAATCTATCTTTAGATTCTCTAACGTTGCTATAATTCACATAATTATTGCGTGAACATTTTTTGTGGATGTAAAACGAAATAGCAATATGAATAAATGAGGAGTTACACTTACTAGAAGATTTCTACAATATGAACAGCTAACAGTAAATATCAAAGTTGAATTCAATAGAGAGCCATATTTTAACTCATGTTTGATAAACGTGTTTCTATATTTGGATTGTAGGCAAAAGGGCAATATTAGGTAAATGTTTTATCACGAAAAAATGTCCTTATTGTTATCAAATACTTTAATATTGTTATTATAAATGAAATATACTACTTGCATTAATTAGAGACAATTTATATTTTATAAATGGTGCTATTTTTTATGGATTTTCACCGACTCAATTTTATTTTATTAATAATGGAGCGGAGATATTTTTCAAACACCACCAGTGTTTGAAAAATATTAGAAAAAAATCTGAAACCTTGGTTTCTAGTATATAAACCAAATTCCCCATTTCTGTACTCTTACCAGCTTGATTTACTTATTTCCCCCTATTTACTCTTATTTAACACTCAATCCTTTAACGGAATCATCTCAAAATATAATCTAGTTCCAGATGTCGTTATAATACATTCGTGTCCCAAATTTCAAGTGAATATCTCAGTTTCATTTTATGAACCACTTTAATAATGGAGTAGGGGTGGTGGGGGGTTGAAAAATATTGTAAAAAAATTTGTCGCCTTGGCTTCTAGTACATGCACTGAATTTCAAGTTTCTATACTCTTACCAGCTTGCTTTACTTATTTTCCCCTATTTACCCCTATTTAACCCTCAACCCTTCAATAGAAGCTTCTCAAAATATTAATCTAGTTCCAGATGTCGTTATGATATACACGTGTACCAAATTTCAAGTGAATGTTTCAATTTTATTTTATCAACCCCTTTAATAATGAAGTAGGGGTGGTGGGGGTTGAAAAATATTATAAATAATCTGAGACCTTGGCTTCTAGTATAAACACCGAACTACAAGTATCTGTACTCTTACCAGTCTGCTTTACTTATTTTCCCCTATTTACCCCTATTTACCCCTATTTAACCCCCCAACCCTTCAACGGAATCATCTCAAATATAATCCAGTTCCAGATGCCGTTATAATACATACGCGTACCAAATTTCAAATGAATATTTCAATTTTATTTTATCAACTCCTTTAATAATGGACTAGGGGTGGTGGGGGTTGAGAAATATTATTAAAAAATTTGAGTCTTTAGCTTCTAGTACATACACCTAATTTCAAGTTTCTGTACTTTTACCAACTTGCTTTACTTATATTCCTCTATTTACCCCTATTTAACCCCCAACCCTTCAACGGAATCATCTCAAAATATAATCTAGTTTCAAACGTCTTTATAGTACATACATGTACCAAATTTCAAATGAATATCTCAATTTTATTTTATCAACCCCTTTAATAATGAAGTAGGGGTGGTGGGGGGTTGAAAAATATTTTTTTAAAATCTGAAGCTTTGGCTTCTAGTATGTCTACCGAATTTCAAGTTTCTGTGTTCGTACCAGCTTGCTTTATTTATTTTCCCCTATTTACCACTATTTAACCCCAACCCTTCAACGGAATCATCTCAATATATAATCCAGTTCCAGATGCCGTTATAATCCTTACGTGTACCAAATTTCAAATGAGTATCTCAATTTTATTTTATCAATCCCTTTAATAATGGACTAGGGGTGGTGGGGGGTTGAAAAATATTATTCTTGTACTCTTACCAGCTTGCTCTACATATTTCCCCATATTTACCCCTAATTACTCCCCAACCGTTCACCGGATATCTTCAAAAAACAATCCAGTTCCAGATCTCGTTATAATAAGTATGCAAAATTTCAAGTCAATATCTTAAACCGTTCCGGAGAAAGCGTGCGGACAAAAAAAAAGTTACAGACAGACCGATAGACAGACCGACAGAAATTTTTTTTTCGCTCAAATTTAAAATCTCGACGTTTCATGACATTCTAAACCTATTTCAAGAAAAAAAAAAATTTGAATTTTTTTTTACGATTACTATACTTCCAATCCACTACGTGGATGTGGAAGTAAAAATTATGAAAAAATTTCCTCGTACAAAAAATGCCGTGCTTTATCGGTGTCTAAAATATTAATTAGATAGTTGGGATATTTTTCAAGATATAATGGATTTAAAACTGGTATGGTCAAAATTTCCTTAAAGAGTAGGACATTTTTCAATATAACTTAGCAGAACTTCAAAAGTGTTCAATGTACATTATTAAAATTTCAGTGATTCATTTGGAATAGACTCATAATGAATACTTAATTTTTTCAATTTTTTCTGCTCCTCCGTTTCTGAGATATACTCGGTTAAAGTGAGGGGTCAATACATTTGAATCCTATATTAGCTTATAGTATTTTGGGACCCACGAGGTGGCAACTTGAAGCACAGCGACAAATATTTTACCCCATACAAGATGACTAGCCCCATCAGTAATGTTGAATATGTCTAAAAATGTCAATTATAATACAAACTTAGTCGTAAACTTTACCAGTTTATTGCCCAATTAACTGTTGTCATTTACACATTTGGTATATTTTATGATTGTTCAAATTAATTATAGTGGTTATGTTCTTTTATATTCAAAATACTTTTTACGAGTTCGCTAGTTGTAATGTTTCCATTTACAAAAAATTCCTGGACTGTAGTAATCTCGGAAAAAGTTTATCGTTCAAGCAACTGTCCAAAGATGAAGATTTATGGTTTTATTACTTTACAACTTGTGCTCTCTCTTAATATTTTCGTATCAAATATTGGCTTAAAGACGAATAATGTTTCATGTGTAGAAGATAACAATAATTATGAAGTAAATTCTATAGACAAGCAAATTGTACCAAAAATTGCGTACCTGAGACCAAACGGTATTTCATCATACAAAAAATTGCAAATAGCTATCGACGTGGTGTACCTAGTGACGTGCCGAACAATTACTGTTAAGATTTTATGCAGAGAACATACCGATATTAATATGTATTGGCATATTTCATATGTACACATTTTAATATATAAATAAATGTATTGCAGAAGTCGCTGGCACACAATAATAAACAATGGTTTGATGTAGTATTATTCTTATCATGAATTATATACAGTGTGTGTAGCGGCGGACTGGATATAGGAAGTAAAAAGTGCAATATCTCGTGTGCCACTCGGCAGTGAATAACTACAGTTGGTTATGTGAGATATTTCTGTGGCCGCGTGCCGTTGCGCCTGGGAGTTTGCTGTTGCTGGGTTGTCATATCTCTCGTACTACATGTATGTACATGTACATACTTAGCCCGCCGTTACACGCACGGTATAAAATTTCTTGAAAGGAGCGGGAAATCACAATTTTCGAAATTTTGGATATTGCTCAGGTACCAATTTATTCTGACGACTATATAGCCCAGTCAACCTGTCACAGCCTTTTGTCAGATCTACCAAAATTGATACCCGAAAACAAGAAATACGGTTGTACAGAAAAAAAATCTAAGAAAGGTTTGTGATAATATCATCAGCGCACTAGACAAACGTATGGCAGCTATTCTTGTATCCCTAGACTACTCCAAGGCATTTGACACCATTGATCACACGCTTCTTTGTGCAAAGCTAAATTACTATGGTTTCGACGCGATATCCCTGCGGTTTTTCAATTCTTATTTGAGCGAACGTCGCAGGAAATATATCTGATTTTAAAATTATCTCGTCAGGTGTTCCTCAAGGGTCCATTCTTGGTCCTCTTTTGTTTCTTGTATATACAGCAGATATATTTAATGTAGTAACTAGTTCGCATGTGCAAGCATATGCTGACGATACCCAACTTCTTCACTGTTTTGAGCCATCTAATGCAGCTATTGCCACTAATTTGATCGACCAAGATTTAGACAACATCTGTCAATATTCGCATCAACATAACCTTAAAATTAACCCTACCAAATCAGTTGTTATTCTATTCTGCTCAGAACATACTCGAGATCACTTAAAGGCTTCTATTCAACTAAATATTAATCAAGAAAATTTGTCATTTTCTACTCATGCCAAAAATCTTGGGGTAATATTAGACGAAAAATTACGTTTTATGCAGCACATAAAAATTCTTTTACAAAAATTTTACTCCCGGCTAAAAGTACTGTATGCAAACAGGCATATCTTGAACTTTAAACAACGTAAAAAACTTCGTGAAACTTTAGTCATTCCTGTATTCAATTGTTGCAATTTTATGTATTTTTACTGCCTGGATCAAGCCACAAAAAATCGACTACAAGTTTTGCAAAACTGTTGTTGTCGTTTTATTTACAACTTAAAAAAATTTGATCATGTTTCAAGCAAATATGTTGAGTTGCGTTGGTTAAAAATGGGACAACTCGTTAAATTCCACTATGCAGTTTTCTTATTTTCTTTAATAAAATATTCTATTCCAAGTTACTTGAGAGACAAGTTAATTTTCAGATCGTCAGTACATACTGTAAACATCAGACATCGGTACGTGCTAACAGTGCCCCAACATCGTACAGCCCTCTTCCAACGTAGCTTTTCTTACACATCCGCAGCCTTATATAACTCTATTGATCCCATATATAAAAATCTATCGACAGTTAATATCTTCCGTAAAAAAATCAAAGCCTGGTTCATTAATTCCAACAAAAACTAGAATATATTCTTGGGCACCATATTTGCACTGTGTTTATGCTTGATTTTTTATTTAGTTATTTTGAATAATTAATTTTTAGCATTTCTATAAATATATTTTATAAAGTGTATACCGTCCCCCTATTACATTGGACTATTGTAATATTGTATTGTATTTTTGTATTTTAATGTTTTATTTTTAACTTAATTAGTTAGGTAAGTGATTTATAAGGTTAAGTGTAAGAATAGCCACATGGCTAAACTTCACCTTGTAAATTGCTATTTGTAATGTACTTGTAAATGTACATCTACACTCTTTGAATAAAGCCGTTTATTATTATTATTATTATTATTATTATTATTATTATTATTCGATGGACGCGATCTGAAGCGGCAAACTTAATCTAAAAAAATTCAAAAATTTAAACAAACGGTTTTTCGTGAATAAAATAAAAACTACTCCTCTAATCGAAAAAAGTTGAAAGAGAAAGTTGTAGGTGCTAAAAATATCTTTCGATTGCTATTTTTTTTAACTATCAGTTACTATAACACTATTCGAGATATATCGAAAAAATCGTCAAACATCGGCTTTTCTTGTTTTCGCTGTATCTTTATCAAATATACGTTTAAGTGCTTACTACCAACCGTTATAGTACGGGAGGCAGCGACAGTCAATTGTGACTCATTTCGCTACACTTGATATTTTCTATTTTTGATGTTTATGATGGATAAATTCTACTAGTGACAGTCTGCCAACCGGTGCAACAAGGCGTGACAGGAATTTTTGAAAACCTGCAAAATTTTCGAATCCGTGACTGATTTTACTACGAATAAAACTTTGTAAAAAGATTATTTATAATTAATAGAAAGCAAAATTAACAGTCTGCCAGTCGGCATGCACGACACCATGCGTCTGCCACTCTTATCATTTTGATAAATTTTATAAAAAATGGAGTCATTTCGCTACGTCTGATATTCTAAAATATTGTTATTTTCCATCTATAATGACAATTAATAACAATCTGCCAAGATTCCCGTACAATAAAAGCCGTCTGCTAAGCCGAGAAAGCTGCGACGCTCTATGTACGCTCGGATGCGCGTGGTACAATACGTTCCCTCTTTAATCACCTGGCAGACTGTTTTAGTTGCATCCGATTATTAGCAGACTAGAATTTTCATTCATGTTGATTAATAATTAACTTCTTGTGAGAGTTTCAATTGTAGCATTATCAGTCTTAACATTTTATTTGTAGAAAGACTGACAGAATACACCAACCAGTATTCGGCTTTTTATCCGCCAATTCATCCGCGAATTTGAAAAAAAAAAAAACATCTAAATGCATGTAAAAATTACGCAATTGGTGCTAAAAACAATTAAATCATAAATAAGAAAGTTACTATGCCAGAACAATAACGATATTCAAAAATATCACGTTCAATGCTACCGTCCAATTCAGTTGTTCATTAATTTTTTCGTCATTTTTTCTACATATGAAATGTTAAGACTGATAATGTTACAACTCAAACTCTCACAAGAAGTTAATTATTATTCAACATGAATGAAAATTCTAGTCTGCTAATAATCGGATGCAAATAAAACAGTCTGCCAGGTGATTAAAGATGGAACGTATTGTACCACGCGCATCCGAGCCTACATAGAGCGTCGCAGTTTTCTCGGATTGGCAGACGGCTTTTTCATTCGTAGCAAGATTAGTCACGGATTCAAAACATTTTCGGCTTTCCTGGAACTCACTGTCGTACTTTTCGGTTGCCAGACTGTTATTTTTCGTAAGTATACTAATGGTAGCATTGAAATAAGTCGGTAAAAATCGTAGCCAAGATCGGTCCAGAAAACTGTCGCTGCCTCCCGGACTATAACTATAGCTCACGGCAAGCCAAAAAAGTACATTTTTGAAAAATTTAAAAATATCTTATTTTTCGAGATATATCGATTTTTCGAAAAAAAGACGTTCTTTATAAAGAGTTGTACTATCATGTTGTGAAAGAATTGTACCGGGATTATTACTTTTAAGGGTAAATAAGGGGCTTTAAAATAATAGCAATTTTTTAGATTAGTTTTTCTTTTATAATAATTTTTCCAATTTATGGGTTCCAGAAACTCGTAGGACAACATTTTTTTTGTAAATTCGTTAAAAATGTCAGTAATCGATTCCCGTATGAATCTATCTGTAAAATTGAAGTTGGCAACATTATTTAAAAAAATAAACCTAACCTAAATCAATGCAAAGCCATTTATTTACGCTTAAAATAAATAAAACCGTTACAGCTCTTTCATAGCATGATAGTACTACTCTTTATATAGAAGATGAGCCCAAGGTCGTTATTGTAGAACCCTCCGTGGAGCGAGTCTATCCAAATTTCAAGAACGTCTTTTTTTCGTAGAATCGATATATCTCCATAAATAAAAGATATTTTAAAATTTTTCAAAAACGTACTTTTTTTGGCTCACCTCGAGCTATACTTACGGTTGATAGTAAGTATTTAAATGTAAATTTGAAAAAGATACAGCGAAAACAAGAAAAGCCGATTTCTGACGGTTTCTTCGATATATCTCGAAAAGTGTTATCGCAACTGATACTTACAAAATTGAAATCGAAAGATCTTTTTAGCACCTACAACTTTCTCATTCAACTTTTTTCGGTTAAAGTGATAGTTTTTTTTATTTACGAAAAACTGTTTTTTTCAACTTTTCAAATTATTTAGGTTATGTTCGTCACTTCAGATCGTGTCGTCGAATCACAAATCTGTCTTATATTTTTTTTCTATACTACCCTATTTTTTGTTACCATGTATAAATTTTGGCACATCCTTCTAACTATTGATTGGACTATATAGTCTCTAAAAAATATATAACAGGGTTATGTCTAGCACTGTTGGAAATTCTGGGAAATCGAATTTCAGTTCGATTGAATAAACTTAATCGTTTTTTCCATAAGGAAAACGTAGAGAATACTTTGCTCACAGGTTCAGTCAACAATTTTAACTTTCTAGCTCACCAAAAAATACAAAGAAATCTTGGGAACAGAAAGCAAGCACGGTATTGATTTTATTAACCGACATTCAAGATTTTTAAGGTTCTCAATTCGACCCGCATGTATGCATGTCTTTGTTCAAGCATTTTTTTGAAATGGCGGAAGCGATTTCCATGGAAATTATTTATAAACTGTAAAGGATGGATCGACGGTGATCCCATGTTAGTTGTTTTGTTTGAAAATTTTTAAGTTATGGCGGAGTCGCCGGAAAACGAATGTCTAATAATCAGTAATGAAATATTATTAGAGAAGCTGATACTGAATCTGATGTCAAAAGTTGATAACTCGAAGTGGCGAATTCAGTAGGGTGACCATAATTGTATAGCTCCTGCAGATTTATATGAAATTGTACCACCAAAAAATGTAAACATTTATCTTAAAAAAAAAGAACCTCCCAAAAATAAACGATCACTAAAAACTATGAAATAAAATTACACCGGCACGGCGTTCGTTTAATTGAATCCTATTACCTACTAACGATTTTGAGGTCGGTAACAACAAAGTCGAATGAATTTTAACCTGACCTCAAAATCTACAGTGTGTCTCACTTAATACTGTAACAGCGTAATAAATCTTTTGTTTTTTGTCCGATTTGAATCAAATTGGTCTTAAAAGATAGAGGTCACCAAGGTCTATTTAAAACCACAAAATCACTTTCCATTTTTAAATACAAGGCCGTCTACGATACTAAATTGTATGAATAAATTAAAAAAATCATAGTAGGTATTTTTTAATCAACAATTTTTTTTCGAAATCATTCAAAATTCGTGAATCCAAAATTTAGTTAAATTCTAAAAAAAATTCACAGATTTCGCAATCCTTGCAACCATCGGGGGACATTGGAAATGATAACACCATGCATAACTGGACTGAGACGGCTTGGCGAGAAAATAGAAACGAAGGGCTGATAATTTCACCAAGGGGCTCCCTATCAATAGACTCGAAGTCTTGCAAGGACCATGTCTGGATAAGACGCCCTAAGGTACAAAGAAGGAGTACTACAATAGACCTATACTGGTCGCAGTAGGCAAGGCCAATCGCCAGCTCCTCCAACTAAAATCTAAAAAAAAAAATGTAAAAAAAAACACCATATATAAAACATAAACTTATTCCGCTACGATCCGTCCCAAAAAACATGATTTTAGGTACTTGTTACAAAAATTACTATTCGCTATTTGTCAAACTTTGTGAATCCATGGCGACTGTTAACTTCATGTTGTTCGCGCATACTCATACTGTGCACACTTGCTCAGTATTACGTCATCTGATCTCGACTCTTTTATGTCTGCGGCCTTGGATAAAACTCGTATCTTTGGCCCCATATACGAACATTAACATTTTCTATGTTAAAAAGGAAGACATTATTTCTGCCGTCAAATCAAACCTGAATTTGTGAAAAAAATCAGTAATCGTTGCAAAATAAAAACAAAAATTCGGCGTACCCAGGAGTTGACAAACAGCGCTATAGCACGGAAGAAGATTTTAATGATTTCAAGTTAACTTAACTTATTCTGTAGACGCGGCGCTAATAATTATTAACAATTAGATATCAGAATAAAAACCTACTGTCACATTCGAGTCAACCCCCCCCCCCCCCCGTTGTGACGTCCCCATTTTAAATTTTGAGGTAGCATCTTCTAATTTGTATATGTGTTTTTAATTCCATTCCGTTATAACAATGGTGTACTTAGATGTAAATAATGTGATGTCACAAAAATTTGATACCCTCCTCCCCTCTTGTCACACTCTCACACTTTATGGATCCCCTCGTCCCCCATCAAAGTGTGACGCAGTTAATGGATGGCCCCTAACCTAACCTAAAGAATTCACACGAAAGAATGAATTTATTTTAAGCCGAATAATAACCTACTAATCTAACATAAAGAAATCATAGAGAATAATTTGCGAAAAAATATATTAATCGTCACAAAATTAAAAAAAAAATCAGCAGGGTAGGAGTTTGAACCCGGGACTTTTCGCACCGTAAGCGAGAACATTAACTATGCGCCAACCGTATGGCTGATGATGAACACTAGGGCAAGGAGTAAATAGGGAGGCAAATGATATCACGCTTCTTTATTCGTCCGCCGCAGCAGCACTAAGCTCAGTATTACATCATCTGACCTTGATACTTTCATGTCGACGGCCTTGGAAAAAACTCGTAAGGTTTGTCCTGTACGCTATGCGCGAATATTAACATTTCCAATGTTAAAATGAGGGGTCTTGATGAAAAAATCCTTTTGAAGCATTTAAATAAAAATTATTTTTAATTTTTTT
Organism: Stenurella melanura; assembly: GCA_963583905.1. NCBI lineage: Eukaryota > Metazoa > Arthropoda > Insecta > Coleoptera > Cerambycidae > Stenurella > Stenurella melanura. The sequence continues at coordinate 170,192,356 of OY757309.1, forward strand.
TTAACAATTTACGCAAATGGAGAATAAATACAATGAAAAGAATTACATATTATGTTCTATCAAACCTCCATCAGCACTAATAGCCCACGGAAATTAGCAAAAAAAGGAGGAAACCTGGACAAAATTAGTAAAAATCAGAATTTTTTCACAGAAGTTCTTTGAGGTGTCCCAAATCCACAAAAATCACAAAAATCTCCAGATCCAAGACATTGAAGGTCAAAGTTTATTGCAAATATCTCACGTCCTATGCATCGGATGCCCATAAGGTCAACGTGAAAGTTGTAGAGAATTAAATTATCGACAAGTTGTCTTTTTTGTTTTTTAAGTACGGACCTGTATTAAACTATTTATTGTAAATGAAGACGTTGGTAAAATTTAATAAATATTTTTTTGGGATGTTTACATTCCTATCTGTACCTGTGTATGTACAATAGAAGTGACATGATGTTCAGTAAAGAAAAGAGTGCGAACAGTACGAGGGCGTGTGTAATATGCATATGCAATAAGCAAAAGTCGACATCTAATTTCTGTTATTTATAGGATCGTATTATTACAAGCACTCCCGTGGTCTTTTCACATATCTTAACCCTGCAAAATTGTTCTATACTTATAGTTGGTTGCGATATTGTGTAATGAATGAACTCGCATAGTTGAACTCTTACACCACACCGTTGCAAATTCCATACAATATTGCTATGGAAATAACAACATTTAACGTAAAAGCCAATAATTTGTTATTCGCTGCTATCTGCGGTTGGAAAATATCAGACTGGTGTAAGGTTATTGAGATCTCTCTGTAGTTACTTCCTCATAGATCTCTAATATGTTTTCAAGTTGGCGCGATGGAAATTTAAATAATTGCAGGTACTTTAGCAAAATTTATGGATGGTCGTGTTATTTTACTTCCACATCCACGTAGTGGATTGGAAGTAAGGTAATCGTAAAGAAATTTTCAAAATTTATTGTTGTAGTAGGTTTAGAATGTCACGAAACGTCGAGATTTTAAATTTGAGCGAAAAAAAATGTCTTTCTGTCGGTCTGTAACTTTTTTTTGTCTCTGGAGCTGTTTTAGATAATGATTTGAAATTTTATACACGTATGTATTATACCGAGATCTGAAACTGGGTTGTTTTTTTTAAGTTAACCGGTGAAGGGTTGGGGGTAAATCGGGGTAAATAGGAGAAAATAAGTAAAGCAAACTGGTAAGAGTACAACATTTTGGGATTTGGTTTTACTGCTAGAAGTCAATGCCTCAGATTTTTTTATAATATTTTCATACCCCCTACACCACCCCCACTCCATTATTAAAGAAGTTGATAAAATAAAATTGAGATATTCACTTGAAATTTGGTACACGTATATGTTATAACGACACAAGCAAGCTGGTAAGAGTATAGAAAGTTGAGATGCGGAGTATATACTAGAAGTCAAGGCCTCAAATTTTTCATAATATTTCCCATCTCCCAACCACCCCATCCATTATTAAAGTGGTTGATAAAATTAAATTGAGATATTCACTTGAAATTTGGTACACGTATGTACTATAACGATATCTGGATCTGGTGTTATTAAAATTTTATGATCAATTATTTTCATATACTAGAGTTCAAATATAGTCAAGATGTTTTCCTTTAAAGAGACTTGGACGGAAAATCTGTATGTGGAAGTAGTGATTCCTTAGGCAGCGGTTTTTAATAAAGATTTTAGATCAAATCTCGACTTGTTTTCGTAGTAGAGAGATCCAATATATGTGCGTGGGTGTTTACGTTGAAGGTAGTGATTTTACACAAAAGTGGTTTATAATAATGACTACCGGTTTGAACAAAAAGTATGATATCATTAGGCAAGACTAAAAAAATAAATAAAAATAGGAAATATGTAACTTGTATAATTCTTTAAGGTGGCCATTCCCCAAAAAGAGACATCCGATGGGGAAATATTTATTATTTTTGGCCATAACTTTTATTTCTTAGTATGTATATTTAAAAAGACTACAAGAATACCTAAGTAGAACCATATCAAGACTATTACTATGAATTTTTACTCAATAATTTCAGTGGTTTGCAAAATAGTTAGATTTAAATATAAAAATTGTGCTAATCTTCCTATTTCGTAGTGTTAAATCTAACTATTTTGGAAACGACTGGAATTATTGAGTGAAAATTCATAGTACTAGGCTTGCTATGGTTCTTCTTAGGTAGTCTTATAGTTTATTTAAATATACGTACTAAGAAAACAAAATATGGCAAAAAATGGCCACCTTAACATTATAATAGTTCAGTAAATGAACGCTCGAAAGGAGGGTGTAGAGAACATGGTTGGGAACAGAATTTTTGACTTCAGGGCTGTATTTGGAGTAGTTATAAGGTAAACATACAAAATGTCACCGAACCTACCAGGTCAGCGGGGTCTAGAGGGGCACGTAGAAGTCACTTTTTTGGATTTTCCCTTATATCTCGAACACCCATCGTCAGTCGTCAGTCTGTGTGTAATATAGTTTTGTGTACAAATTCTATATTTTCCGATTCAATATTTTTCAATTTTCAATTTACATAGACTTGCAGTTCTTATTCCCATTGTCGGTGCTGGTGAGATTTGTCGTAGTGATGTTTTGATCCTTGTGTCTCATTACTTGATTACAAATTATTTATTTATCAACTGTGGTAAGTTTAATTCGATTTATATTCGCGCAGTCACTTTAGTGGCAAGCTATAAAATTTTCTTTCAATTTTTATAAACTTTCCTCTAACTAGTGTATCTTTATGAATTAAAACAGGTCACTGCCGTATGGACTAACCCACAAGTTTTCGTTCACAGAAAAGTTTTTAAAAGAACTTGCTCAAAATTAAAAAATATGACGTACCGAATTTGACAACTATACAAGGTGATTCAAGTTTCGTTTTAGGTTCCACGACACACTGATTCAAAAAAAGTAATAAATACAAAAATATGCATATAGTTATCAAATTCGGTACAGCGTCAAATTTCCAATATGCTGGCCACTCGAACTTACACATAGAGACTTTTAGGCAAAATTTAAAGTTCAATATTTTCAACAGTAATGCAAATTTTTGAACGCGGCTTGCAAATTTTAAGAGCTAGTTTTTTTCGGATTAAGCTGCATGACGTATATTTATCGTAGGACCATAAGTTTATTATTTACGGGGTGATCAATGAAGTCATGCAAAAAATCAAAAAGTTTGTATGAGTGAAATTTCCGCAAAAAATTTTTTTGGTCGTTGCAATATGGTTCCTTACTAAGGTAACATCAATATCTCTAGACGGTTTTGTCAGTTTTTGGATTAAGGCCCTTAGGCCTTGTACACACTACTCAACATAAAATTTGGATACCGAAATCTTTAAAATGCTATAACTTGACATTGGATTGACGGTTCTTGATGATTTTTGCGGATTTGGAATCCTTATTTCACGTAGACTTTCTATGGTCTAAGCATTTTACTTGAGGGTTGAAATTTACACATTATACCGGGTCGATAATAAACAAAAACGTAGGGTACGACGCGCTCTAAAGTTTGGCATTAGTTTTTGTAAAAATAAATTCTCACCTCAAGTTGTTTTTATTTAATGTTCTTCTCACTGTTCTGTCCGAAACTCACACCCCAGTTTGTTGTCTCAAAGAATTATTCAGTTTTACAGAGTTCTTTGTCCACCCCCATGCCCATAATTATGATCGGGTGTAATTTCTACGCGACGCGTCACTTTCAAAGTAGGCATTGGAAAAACAAATTTGTTGCTATGGAATTAAAAACTGTTTACATTATTTTAGAAATAATCTGACATATTTCAATGTTATAATTTTGTAAAGTTTAATTAATATGAGGCGTTTAACCACGGCAGAAAGGGAAAATTGCATTCGATTTCTCAACGAAGGAATGTCAAAACAGCAAGTTGCGCACATTTACAATGTCAGCCGAAAGACAATTTATAATTTGAACCGCCGCGTCGAAACTACTGGTGATCATAATTATGGGCATGGGGGTGGACATACAAAAAAAATAAACCAAAGAACCGAAAGAATTTTAATGAGAGAAACTATGCGGAATAGAACAAAGAACTCTAGAAAACTAAATGACTCTTTAAGACAACAAACTGGGTGAGAGTTTCGGATAGAACAGTGAGAAGAACATTAAATAAAAACAACTTGAGGTGAGATTTTTTTTTTTTAAACATAACATAATGCCAAACATTTTAAATTATAGAGCCCGTCGCAGAGCAAAATGTGTGCGGTTAGTACAACGCCATAGAGCGAATAGGCGGGTATGGGCAAATCGGCATCCGAATTCTGGTAATGCAGAGTGGAGCCATTGTTTATTTACTGACGAAACAAGATTTAATTTGTTTCACTCCGATGGCCGAATGTTAGTTTGGAGAAGGCCAAATCAGCGATATTTGGAGGAAAATATGGCCCCTCAAGAAGCATTTGGTGGCGGAGGTGTTACAGTGTGGGGAGGTATCATAAGAAATGGTAAAACCGAGCTATTCATTACCAACAAAACCATTAATGCTACTGTTTATCAGGAGGAAATTTTGGAACCTATTGTTGTTCCTTTTGCTCGACATTACGGCCCAGAAATTCTATTGGTGGATGACAACGCTCGACCTCACAGAGCGCGAAGGATCACAGAGTTTTTGCAGGCAAAAAACATCAATAGGATGGACTGGCCTGCAAAGTCTCCGGATCTTAATGTCATCGAACACGTTTGGTCTTATTTTAAAGTAAGATCTCTTGATGTACCCCCTGAAACCCTAGAAACGCTCAGTGAGGCCATTCGTGAAGAATGGGAGAATATTCCACAAGATTTTATAAATAATCTTGTGGATACTCTACCAAATCGATGTCGGGAAGTAATATTCCGAGCAGGAGGACCAACAAAATATTAGCTTCTCTTTTTTTTAATTAATGTACCTAATTTTAATTAGGTAATTTTAATTTAATTTTAATTTAAGTTTAAATTAAATTAATTTTTAATTTTTTAGTTAAATTTTTTTTCAGTTATTAAAAATTACCAGAATTAGAATTATACATTTTTTGAGAATTGACTTTTGGTCGTTGTTAAGCAATGTTGTATATTGTAGAATTTAATGTAATAAACTTGTTCTTGTCGCTACGTTTTTGTTTATTATCGACCCGGTATAATGTGTAAATTTCAACCCTCAAATAAAATGCTTAGACCACAGAAAATCTACGTGAAATAAGGATTCCAAATCTGCAAAAATCATCAAGAACCGTCAATCCAATGTCAAGTTATAGCATTTTAAAGATTTCGGTATCCAAATTTTATGTTGAGTAGTGTGTACAAGGCCTAAGGGCCTTAATCCAAAAACTGACAAAACCGCCTAGAGATATTGATGTTACCTTAGTAAGGAACCGTATTGCAACGACCAAAAAAAAATTTTTGCGGAAATTTCACTCATTCAAACTTTTTGATTTTTTGCATGACTTCATTGATCACCCCGTATATAATAAACTTATGGTCCTACGATAAATATACGTCATGCAGCTTAATCCGAAAAAAACTAGCTGTTAAAATTTGCAAGCCGCGTTCAAAAATTTGCATTCCTGTTGAAAATATTGAACTTTAAATTTTGCCTCAAAGTCTCTATGTGTAAGTTCGAGCGGCCAGCAGTGTAGTTATCAAATTCGGTACAGCGTCATATTTTTTAATTTTTAGCAAGTGTTCCTTATGAAAATTTCCAATATCTACCTCAGAAATGGCAGTTTACCTGAAGTGAATTTAATTTTTAAGCTGCCACCAGCGCCCTCTATAAATTTTTGAAATTCTAACGTACTGAAAATAGGTTTTAGGTCAAGCAAGAGCAGAATGCAGAAAATTGTGTTCATATTAAGAGTTAGTTATTTACACCTATAATAACGCTTTTCCGTGGACACATAGTATACAGGGTGTTTCAAAATTAAAGGTACATACGTTACTTGTGGATACTAGCACTTTGGCGGATCCAAATTACCTGGCATTAATGCATCCATTATCCTTCCTTACTGAGATACAGGATATTTTATTGATTTTGGCCAAATCTTTCTTTGATCATAACTATTGAACCACCCTGTATAAACGGTTCATACTTTAGAATATACGTTTCACTTATTTTTCTTGATAGAATTCCAACATTGATTTGCTGTTAATATGTAACAATCATTTGATTGAGCTACATATCCTCCCTGATAGATTATTAGGTGAACTACATTGTTCTTAAAATTATTTTGCAATAGTTCACTTACCTAGTCTAGAAGTGTAAGAATTGTCATTGCTGCAAGTTAATTTTTTTTGTTAATTAAACCCTGAAATAAATATGTATGTTTCAACTGTCTCAACCATTTTAATGAAATTGGATTTACGGCAAGTAATCAAGGTTGATGAATGAAATGCGCAAACAAATTAAGTGAGCTACTCTATTCAATTTTTTCTGCTCTTTTCGAATATCGAAACAGATCTACAAGATTTACATACAGAGTGTTGATTTTGACATACACCATATTGTCAATTATTTATTAAGCCGGACCTGGATTTCTTTTTTGTTTCTGATGAAGTTCTATCAAGAAAAATAAGTGAAACATATATTCTAAGTATGAACCGATTATACATGGTAGTTCAATAGTTATGATCAAAGAAGGATTTCGCCAAAATCAATAAAACATCCTATATTTCAGTAAGGAAGGACGATGGATGCATTAATACCGGGTAATTTGAAAACGCCAAAGTGTCCTCTATCCACAAGTGACGTTTGTACCTTTAACTTTGAAACACCCTGTATATACAACCCTACAATTTTTATAAGAAACTTTTTTCTTTTTAACCGCGTACAAACAATTTTTTGGCACGATTGATATTAATATATTTTCCTTGAGGGCCCTCATAAAATGGACAGTCTTTATGTACCTTTTACCCTTTTGGCAATATATGGATTTCAACTCGATGAATCTATACGAGGCCTTCTACACGACTGTTATTTAAAATATGTGTATTTAGATCATGTTCAGGCAGTTTCATACAATTGAATAAATTCAAGGTAATAGGAAAACGATTGTCTAAAGAACATAGACAATAATAAATACAATTATTTTATTAGATAATCTCAAAGGGGCGTCAATTTATTTGACGTTTAAATGATTCCTTCAGCTACGCAAGAAAAGATAATTGCGACTGTTTAGCATTTGACGGTTAAATCATAGGCATTCTCATTAGGCCATAGGTGTAGAAATAGCATTTTGCTTGCGTTGCCATTATACAAATTATTAATTGCTCAAGATATTCAGATAAAGATATCTTTTGCTCAGAATAACTGTTATTAAGATAATCACTCACAAGATTTGCATAGATTAGTTGTCAAGGCGATGTAATAGGTCAGCATGAATATTGTTCGTCATCTAAGAAACTGATCTGTTCCGTAACCAAAATTATTGAATTATTTTTTCTGAAGTTACATGTTTTAAAATTATAAAAATTAATATGACAATACGCCAAGAAATAGTAGAGATAAAAAAAAATCCGAAAATATTATGTGGCAGATGTTTTACGAGTATCAACAATAAAAAGGATTTAACGCAGCCTGCCATAATAAATTACAATATAATTCCCACAGGTGCTAATATTGTGTCTCAGTGAGTATTTTGATCGTTACGTGACATAATAGAGAGACAGAGAATTGACTAAAGACTAAAGGTCAACAGAATCCAAGCCATTGAATTTGCTCAGAATTTTAGAGCAAGCCGTGGGTACGTAATAGTGCAAAAAACTTCTTACGTAATTATTTTGTTGTCTGTTGATGTTAAATATTTTCTATGTTGCATAAATAGCATCCCTGTCATATAAGTTTTGATGATAAGCAATTCTCAAGATAATACATCTAAATTGTGTATAAACGATGACTATGAAGCAAGAATTTTTGCATTAATATTTTCATTATAATCAGTTTTCTTATTATATGAATCGCACAATAGTTTACTTCTTATTTTCTTATTCGCAATGTCTTTTAAGCCATTTGTGGTCCATTATACCATCAAAAAAAAAAATAAAATGTGGGAAAACGCTGTGCTCGAAAGATGTCTTGGGGAACGTATTTTTTGAATAATCGAGTTGTTGGTTTTATGAGCTGCCCAAAGAATCCATCCAAGCGTTTTCCAGCCCTCATTTTGAAAGCATCAGTATAACGTCTATTTGCTCTTGCTCGTGCTTCGGAAACATAGAGAAAGATGAAGAAAAATAAGTCATGAACATACCCGATCTTGGTATGTTACGGAATATTTCTATCATGTCAAATTCTGCCCAAACTGGCAGGTTCCCAATTTTACTATCTCGATATTAAATTGTTTAAGGGATGGCCTGGCTTTTTAAACCCCTCTTCACGTCGAGATAAACGATCTTTTGTTAATTACCCTACAATTAGTTGTTGTTTTTAATATTTTTATAAAGGTTGTGATGTGAGTTAATTTCTTTTTGCATTTATACGTTAGTTCCGTCTTTTCTAGGTACTTTAGCCCAATACGGAGTAACATCTTGAATACGTAAAGAACAGTTTCTGTTGCAGTATAACAGTGTCAACATGTATCATTTTCTGCCTTGTCTATATTCTAAAGATAATATATCAAGAGGCAATGGCGTGTTAGAAGGCCTGTCCTCAGTCCTAAGCCGGACTTTTCGAGTTCAAGAAGCATTTTGGCATTCTTTGTCCAATAACTTATGAACTACTTCTCTTGTATTTTGCCTAGAGTATTATTCTTTCTATTATGTGTCCCTTATATAACCCACCAAATCGTTTCGGGTCTAAAAAATGAGGCTTCAGCACCTTGTTTTGTGAGGGTGTCGGTATCTTTGCTAATTTTCTTCTATTCCTTCGTGCCCTGGAATCCACACCAGGGTAACCTTATCTGTTTTTATTTAGGAATTGTCTGCATTCCCAGGCTGACTATCTGAAAGTAGATAAATGTTTGCCCTTCGAATGCATTTAGTTATGCATATATTTCTGTTTGGAAGATAGTTGAAGTGTATATAGGCTCTCGGTAACCTGCAAGTAGGCCCCATTATGCACATACCGACCCCTTTAGCCATCTTCGATCCATCCCTGTACCAGATGAGTGACAACCTCCTCCAATCGCAGACTTCGACCCTGCTCCTTTGATGGCTCTCAATTAGCACATCAAACAGAAAATGAAAATTCCTCGTGATTAGCATGGAGTCAGTTGTTCATGGATTGGATTAGCTCCAGAATTCTTTACGTATCAACCAAATCTTCTGGATAGAAAGATACTAACCGATGCAGCCTTGGGGTGGAAAGGTGTTGCAATTTATGCAACTTTCCTTGTGTTAAGTTTTCTTCAGTTTTTGGATACCACATATATAATGCATTTAACATTTCTATGCTCTTAAACTTAGTTCTTCTCTTTAAGTAAATGAAACTATAACTGTTTTGTTCGAATTAACACTGAGGTTCTCTGACGAGTACCATTTGGATATTATGTTTAAACCGATTTGCATGAGATTTGGAATCATAAACTCATGTCTGCCACTCATAGTAATAGTCACGTCATCAGCATATCCCTGGGCTTTAAAACCAGAATTACTTTCTTTGCCTATGGAAGAGGTCATTCACCACCATTGACCACAGCAAGAGCGATAGAACTCCACCTTGTGGACAGCGCCTGAGTGCAATTACCCTGGCGGATTCCTATCCCATATATGTAGCTATTATTCTGCTTCTTAGTAGGTTTGGAGTTGGAGCATTACCAGTTTTATTCAGCCTCAGTATGATCATGTTGATGACTCTCATACAGCTACTCGCAGTCCTTAATAGACTACATCTTGGATATGGATTTCCTCGTAATCATCTTTACTGTTTGGGACAGATATTTAGTGTTCTTGTAATCTATTTGCTACACCAGTTTTTTTTATAAACGTGCAGTAGTATTACTTTTCGTTATCAATTTAAAAAAAAAACAAGTTCAGGTTCAATTTAATATATCCTTTACCTTTATATTGCTGTGAAAAATTAGAAGATTTTTATCTTTGATAATACCATATAATCATTCCCGTTGGTAACGTAAAAATAACACAGGAACACAAAAAAAAATCCTGTTTCGGGACCCGACGTAGTAATCCCTGTCTTTCGACGTGTTGAACACGAATCCGATGTCCGTTTAGCTCCATCATCCACCAATTTTTGTAAATTAGCGAAAATAACCTATATAGTGCAGTGTAAAATAAGACAAAAAACGGGCTTAACTTCGAAATCTTTTGTAACAGGTCGGACTTTTCTCCATTTTCTTCTAAATTTTATAAATAATATATGATAAAAAGTCTTCTTCCTAAAAAGTGCCGCTGTAACAGTTATTAAAAAAAATAGGTGTAATATTACGGTTTTTCGCGAATAACTTAAAATTTAGTTTTATCGAAAAAACTGCTTACGCCAATCAAAACGTATATGCAGTTTCTTTGTACGATCAAAAATGTAGGCTCCAGATCTTCTTGTTTAACGTACGAAAATGGAACGCAGCGACATGTAAGTAGAGCGCGCGAAGCCTGCGAGATCTCGGACGCGCTACACTAAATTTGTTATCACTTTTGAACTAATTAATGAAACTGAGCTCAACAAAGCTTAAATGGAAGAAGAAACATGTGGGTATTGGATTATCATATTTTCAAATATAAAAATAAATGTATGTAGGAATAGTACATATATGAAGTCGAAACATAAAAAGATTTCCGGAGAAATCGGTAAAAGTTCATCATTTATACAATTTTATAGATAAAAACCTGGAATTTTCACATATTACTCTTGAAGTAATGTATAAAAAGATCCGATGGATAGGTGTGCTAGATACATACTTTTTTTTATAAAAGTTATTAATGTTTATGTTACCTCTAGCTTCAAGAATTTTGGAGCAAAGAAAAATTCTTCTTTTATTTTCGTAAAATAAAGAGGATTAATTTAATTTTAAGTTAATTAAAGTTAGTTATACATATCAAATTTCACCACTTTCTCAAAATTTTGAAATTTTACATATTCAAAAATAAATTTTTGAGATTTTCTTTACTCTCGGATCTTTTTATATATTACTTCAAGATAGGTTTTATCTTAAAAATTGTAAAAATGGTAGAGCTCTTACCGACTTCATCGAAAATCTCTTAATGTAGTATTTGTACATATATTCATTCTTATATTTGAAAATATAATAGTCCAATAGTCACATGTTTCTTCTTTCAGTTGAGTTTTGTTCAGCTCAATATCATTAATTAGTTCAAAATTTATAACAAATTTAGTGTAGCACGTTCGAGATCCTGCACGCTTCGTGCGCCGTACTTACGTGTCGCTGCGTCCCATTTTCGTGCGTTAAACAAGAAAATCTGGTGGAGCCTATATTTCGTATACGTTTTTGATGTGAAATTTCCCATATTTTCGCTTGGCGTAAAACGCTTTTTTTCCCTATGAAATTAAATTTTAAAGTTATTCGCGAGAAACCGTATTATTAAACCTATTTTGTTTAATAACTATTACAGCGACGACGAAGATTTTTAATCATATATTATGGATACAATTTAGAAGAGAATGGAAAAATGTCCGACCTGTTACAAGAGATTCCGACGCCTATTCCTTATTTTACTGCACTACTAAAGAAATCAGGTTTCTTAGGCTGTTTTCGCGATTTACAAAAAAAATGGTGGGTGATGGAGGCTAAACGGACATCGAATAAGTATTCAACACATCGAAATACATAGGGATTACTATGTTGGGTCCCGGCAACAGTGCATTTTTTTGTGTGCCTGTGTAATTTTAAATATAGATATTATATTCCCATGAATATGTCGTTCATTTCAGTTTCTCTCTTAACCCGTTTTATTCGCCACTGACTTTGATTAGGAGCTTCGACTCAGTCTGAATGACATTAATTGTTACTTATGACTTTGCTCCAAGGAACATGACAATGCTTTCACACCGCGATACGAAACGTTCTCTATTTGGTATTGTAATATATAAATATTTATGTCAAGCATGTATTTATTCTTTAACAGAAATCAAATGCTACGATGATGACTGGCTTTGCATAATATTATTGTAAAAGTTTTATATGCGTTTGAATTCTAATTAGTACAAACTTATTCACAAAGATTAATCCTAAAGGCTTTTATTAATCTTAAAATATTTTGTTAACATCAGCCAATCTCGTATATATGTGTCCCAAGTATTTAAGCATGGAATTTATTTAATAGACGTAGGCTTTACAATTACTAATCTCACATGTAAGTCTGCTCGTTTTAACTATTCGAATCACTATTATTCTTAATCGTAAATGTTGAATGCACTATTCTACTTATGTTTCATACCCAAAACTTTAATACATGTACTGAACGAGAGGTTAAGATAAGTAAATAATTTTAAAAAAATTTAGAAACACGCTTTGAAGAACTTACTGAAACTATTTAAAAAAATGCATTAAAAAGAAGGAAATAATGTTAATAATAATTATTATGTTAAACGTAAACACCCGATGAGCAAAACTTTATATTTTTCTAAATATTTTGAGCGCCTCACGTTGTTACTTTATTGACATTATTATTTATATTATCATCATTTACATTATTTTTTTCTCAGTGCATTTTTAACTGTTTCAGTTGGTTTTTAAAAGTAGTATTTTTAAAAGTATTTTAAATGATTTATTCATTTATTCGTTTATTTATTTATTTTATTAGTTTTGTTCCAATTAAACCAGTGTGTTTGTTCCATAAAATTTCCTATAATCCAGTCAGTAAAGACAAGAAAGTGCAAAATCTCGGACTCCGGTTAGGAAAGATCGATTTTCATGAAATAAACGGCACACAGTGATACACAAATAAATTTTTGTTCACAAAATTCGATCTACACCTGAGTTTTGCTTGAAATAAAAACCTTAATTTTTGTTTGCTTTTTGACTCATTTTTTGAGAAATAGAATATTTACAGTGAAATGGCGAGGATGCACCTTTCTACATTTAAGATCTCTGGTTTTTTAATGGTTCTACATTATGTTTTTGGACCGTTGATTACGAATATGATACTTGTTTTACCCAAAAGTGGTCCAATTTTGAGAAATTGACAATTTTTTGGGATTTTTGATATTTTTTTGGGGTTTTTAGTGCATAATTTATTAAATTACATTATTCTCATATTGCTATAAGTTTTCTAAGTCAATAATTATAAACATAACATTCATGTAGCACAAAAGCAGTCGAATATTTGAAAATTGGCCATTTCTTGGGGGTTTTTGAAAACTTTTCGAAGTTTTTATTACATATTTTATTAAACTATAATATGATCATAGTATTCTAAGCTTTTTGGATTGATGAATAAAGAAGTATTGATTTTCGATTCAGCTATAAATTTTCAGAGAATAATGCGCCAAAAATCTGGAAGGTTATAGGACTAACATAGTGCCATTAAAGCAATTTTTGTGAAAATTGCATTAATTTTTGTGCTTAGAGACCGGAAATATCAATTTTCAAAAAATTAGTAACGAGTATTTTTTCTCTTATATACTAAATCACGCATGGCAAGCCTTATTCTCAGCCAACTTCATTTATAATCACCGGTAACGGTAAGGTATCCATTGAATTTTTGATCAGAAAATATAAAAAACCTGTTTTTTTAGTTTAAAACGTAATGAGATACTTTTTATAAATTTTGGTTTCTTATAATTAATGGACATAAAATACATATAGTACAGGCAATGAAGGTAAAATGTTGTAAAAACCTCGCAAAAACTGATCATCTCCGGAATTTAAGTAGGTAATACGCTGTAGAATGAAATGATGTATTCTTTGCACTTTCAAGTTCCGGGAAAACTAAAAAAAAAAATTGGGAGAACTTTTTGATTTTCTGTTTTCTTGCTCTAGCGGCTAAAATAGAGAAAACAGAGAAAAAAGTTGTAGCTCATCTCTTTCTCTACAAAAACGGTCTTTACAAATTTGTGTCTTACTTAAGCCGTCTAGGAGATACATCCCAGCTTTCCAGTTATAGTCTTGTAGACGCTCCGAAATTAGCGGAAATTGAGAATTCTCCGGGAGTTTCGTACGACCGGACACATCGATCGATAATTCTTACTATTCAGAGCCGCTAAAAAAATGGAAATAACATAAAATGTAGAGAAAAGTCTCAGCTTTAATGTGGAACTAATCACAAATTTTTATCATAGAGCAAAAAGTATTAGAAGATGGCTTAGTAAATTTTATACAGTTGATTTATTCATACCTTTGAGTTTTATGCATCGTCCCTATTTTTCCCGTTACAATTGGTGTTTTTTCACTACATGGATTCGATTCCACGCACTTCAATCTATATTTCGTGAAAATCTCATTTAAGAATGTTAAGAAAAAAATAAGCTGTATATGTTTTAGTGTATGATTGTGCATTTTCTGAACATGCATGAATAATGTAGACAGATTCAAAAAGTACTGCACACATTTAAAAAAATTTAAAGTCATTCGAAAGCTTATGGTTCATTGTACTTATAATCCAAACATTAAGACTGTGCTATTATTATTAATTAAGATATAGCGAATTGAACTCTAATATTTTGAGGTTACTGATCGATGAGAAATATACCCTATATTTTGATCGCAAGGCATATTTTTCCAACAAAAGTAATTGCAATAAAATGTTAATTGGATTAATATATCATTATATAATAATATATTAGCAAAATGAATTATCATTCTAACGACTGCCGGCAGATATGAATAAATCTGTGGATCAACTGTACAAAGTTTACTAAGTCATCTTCCAACACTTTTTCTCTATGACATAATTTTTTATAAATTTTGTGATTAGTTCCACATTAAAGCTGAGACTTCTCTCTACATTTGATGTAATTTTCATTTTCTTTTAGGGACTCTGATTCGGAACTATCGATCGAAGAGTTCGGTCGTAGGAAACTCCCGGAGAATTCTCATTTTTCGCACATTTCGAAGCGGCTCAAAACTATAAGTGGAAAACTCGATTTATCTTCTAAACGGCTTAAGTAAGAAAAAACATTGTAAATACCTTTTTTGTAGAAAAAGAGACGAGCTATAACTTTTGTTGAAAACATTTTTCTCCATTTTCATTATTTTCGCGGCTAGAGCAAAGAAACCGAAAATCAAGAAGTTTTTCCAAATTTTCTTGAATTTTCCCGGAACTTGGAAGTGCAAAGAATGCATCGTGTCATTCTACAGGTTATTACCTACTTGAATCCCGAAGATCATCCTTTTATTAATTTTTGTCACCCTAAATGACTAATTTTCCTGTACTAATAAGACTTATGTATCAATTTTTTTATAATTTTTTTTTATTAATTAAAAAAGAAAACTAGGCTCTGAAATCAATGTATGTAAGAGTTTTCGCAGATTATTTACATCAGGCTGTTACGGCGGCCCTCAATAAAGTTTAAAAAAATAATTACACATTTCCAGAGTATATTATATTGAGTAAGTTTTATTGTTTTCATATTTCGAACTTCATGACAAATTATAAAAGTTATATCACAGAAATGTTAAGATTACGGTAGAATCTCGAGACTCCTGATATTGTAAAGACTCTCAATAATTTGTCGCTTTGAGAACAGCTATAAAACTCGACTTGGCAAATTTTTTTAAGGTAAATGTTTTAAAAAAATAATAAATTTATGTAAATAGGAATTTTAACTTTTTTGCTAAGCTGATTACTCTTAAAGCTTAAAATACACAACTTATAAATATTTTATTTTTGTAATATTTGCTTTTTTATGGTATATTTTGACCACAAGGTTTCATTTAATTTTTCATAATACTAAAGCAATTCGATAAAAAAAAATATTTAAATTTTAAAGTTCAGAAAAAATTATGAAATCATTTATAATGATATCAACCCAATTTATACAAATTGGGCCACATTGGGGCCAAATGAATACTTTATTCATAATTATCAACCCTGAAAGCTTATAATAATATAATAATATTTCAATTTAGTAAATTATGTAATAAAAACCTTAAAACATTTTCAAAAATCTCCAAGATATGGCCAATTATGAAAAATTAGACTGCCTTTGTGCAACATGATTGTTATGTTTATAATAATTGACTTAGAAGACGTATAGCGATATGATAATATTGTAATTTGAATAAATTATGCACTAAAAACACCAAAAAAATTTCAAAAATCCCAAGAAATGGTCAATTTCTCAAAATTGGACCACTTTTGGGTAAAACGAATATCATATTCGTAATCAACGGCCCAAAAAACAGTAAAAGATCAGATATCTTAAATGTATGAAGGTCCATCTTCGCCATTTTAGTGTAAATATTCTATTTCTCAAAAAATGAGTAAGGAAAAAATTAAGGTTATTAGCCAATTTGCCTCAATATTGTTTTGAAAAAATTAGTAATTTCAAGCAAAACTCAAGTGTAGATCGAATTTTGTCCATAAAAATTCATTTTTGAATCACTGTGCGGCATTCGATTCGTAACTGGTAGTATTGCAAATTCTACACGATCCGAAGGTGTGCTTTTGATTTTGAGCAATAAACTAGCAACGAATCAGCAGCAAAAATGAATAAATGAGATACAATTTTGAATGCAACTTAGAAGTGGCTTTTAGGGGGTTTTCGAAGTCAGATATTTCATGTATGTTGAAAATTCATAAGAAATTGTTATAGGCAATTTAGCAATAAATCAGCAACAATTTAACTACAAACTAGTAGCAAAATGGACAAATTTTTACTTGCAGAAGGAAATTATTGATCTGTGTCGACTGTGTCTATTTCATCTTCTTTATTGTCCACAACATTTTCCATACTTAGGGGAGCATTAGGACAACTGGTGCCATGGCATCCTTTACATACTTGTGTGCAACACAGCCCACTTTTTCGACAACTACAAGCTAATGTCGCTGAACGTCCTTTCTGGCAATTACTAGAAAGTGATTTTAGAATATTTTGTGGAAACATTTTGATCGGCGTTAAAATACTTGTAGGGAATTTCAAGAGCTACAAGGTCTATAAAGTTGAACCTTGAACCCTTCGTTTCTGAGATTTTTGAGTTTAAAAGGCTCGGTGAAGGTGGTCCTCGCACTCAAATGCTAACTTAAAATGGTGATATTTCAATTAATTTTTATCCTCGAAATAAAAAAAAACAAATTTTCTGCAAAACTTGACATTTTTGTATTTTTGCATTTTTATGTATATTCTTTAGTCTTTGAGTTACTGTGAAAGAAAGAAAATGTTCAAACATTTCAAAAAACTTTTCAATATGTAGTCAAACTTTTTTCCAAATCTAGGCACTCTAAACCGTTTAAACTTATAGAACATTATGTTAGTACCTAAAGGAAGTAAACTGTAAATGAATTACGTTTAATTTCAATTCTTGCGTTTAAGGCATTGGTTTTATTGCTGATTTTTTCACCGAAGAGACGAGACAGCCATTTTATTTTCATCATAACTCCGGAAGTTTTTATGCTGACGACATTTACTAAAGCTCATTATTACTTCATTTTCAAATGCTTTAAAAAGGGTCTGATAAGTTTCCATAAAAAAATTCGTTGTTTTCTACTTATTTAACGTTGAAAGGCTCGAATTCAGTTTACGGCGAACAAACATTCATCTTCATCGAACCATAACTCGGTTCGTATTACATCTACAGAAATAAAATAAACCACTCGTTTGTTTTTTTATAAGTTTCATTTTTGCTTCTGATGATCTTTTTGATAAAACGTAAAGTTTTCGAGTTATTCGTGAATAATTGCTCTAAAATATATATTTCTTTGATTAAGTATCAACATTTTAAATCGTTAACAACTCGAAAAATATTGATTTATCGAAAAAACTTCATAGAACATTTATTGCTTAGAATTCATCCTCCTAACCATTCCTGCGCTTATTTAGAGTGTACTAGTTTCCACCCCCCAAGAAAGGGTGGAAAGGAAATAATAAATAACGGTGTCAGATTTATTTTTCTAAGTTATGTTATAATTCACTTGTTTAAGATCAATTGATGGATAACTTAAGATGGAGCCCTTACCTATGATATACATAGAAAGAAAAGTATCAACTATATCATTAACATTTTTATTGCTCGATGGAAACTTTCTGATTTTATGTTGAAATAAATTTAATTTACATTTTACATAAAGCAGCGTTGAAGAAATATAATAACCAATATCACTATTACTAAAGTGTTTTGGCAACTTAGTCTATGGAATAAAGTTTAGTATTCGTTGTCAGCAACATTTGTTGATAGCAAAGTGCTCACGAACTGTGGCTCTTGTAGCAATTTCCTAGTCTAAAATTCACGATATAGTCTAAAATGTTTGTCTCGAGATCCTAAGCCTTCCTCTGAAAACATTCCAATGGGGAGAGCTATATCAGTGCCATGGATTAGGATGCGGTAGATGCTCGAAGGCATATAATATCACGGGTAAGGTTTGCACATACATCTTAGCCCTATTTGTTGTATCACTAGCGAATGCTTCCATGTTGGTGACATACCTACATTATATTGTTAACAAACTTACGCGGAAAGATCTTCAGTGCAGTTTGTTGTTCCGTACTCAGACTTGAGTATGCCAATCAGTATATTCGTCTCTTTTTTTTAACCTATTCCTGCCTTGCTTGAGTATATTTGAGAGGCAATGAACTTGGTGCTTGTAAAGATATGTTTATTCTAGTTGCTCTTCCTTGTAATAAATTTCCAGCAAAGGTGCAATTTTTTGTCTTTCAGTTTGGTCACTGAGTTCACCAAAGTATTTTTGAGGTCGGCCTTTTTTGGCATATGAATTTTCTTCTGATATCTGTTTACACTAAAAAACTCCTGATCAAGTCATTGGTTACTGTGCTTCAAAAACTCTTAAAGTACGTTTACAATATTTCCACATTATCGCAATATTACTATTGAAACTGCCCATAATTTTCTAAATCTTGGAATGTTTGTCCTCATTTTTATACTCCATTAAACTAAGTTTGTTCAAAATACAAGTAAAAACTGATGAATATTCTCATTTTGCTACAGTTTCTTGATGGCAACTGCTGAACAGATCTGTCCTCGATATCGACATGATATCTAAAAAAATTAAATATTTTTGTTTTTGGCACTTCTTGGCAGCTAGTTTTAAATTTAATGAGATGTTACGAAACCTCACCTAACTGAAAAAAACTATTTTAGTAAAAACAAACACGAAATGTACTGCAAGTCTATTTAGTTAGAAATAAAGCCAAAAAAAAACGTTATGACTGGTAGGATTTACAGTAGCTAATTTTCTACAATTTGTTAAGAAATAAAAGTAGTATATATAACATAAATTGTAACTACAAACCTTTTACTCAATATTGAAGAGAAAAAATGAAGAATGGTAAGGCACAAACTGCCACTACAGCCTTTACTGTAAGACGCATGAAGCACGACTCTATTAAGATGGCCATTAGACAGACATAGACATAGACATATTTATTCATCATGTATAATACAGTTTATGTACATATGGTAAGTCAGGTACAAGAGCAGTTTATAATGTATAAAACAAGTATAAAAAGAGAACAAAGATTTAAGTGTAGATTACATATACCACTTTCGAAATATACACTACACAGTTATTGTATAAGACATCACACAACAACTATTATCTATATTAAAATCTATATTAAAATATTCCCTAGAGACATCCGATAGGAAATTATTTATTATTTTTTTTCTTAGTACGTATATTTAAAAGAACTATAATATTACCTAAGTAGAACCATAAAAAGACTATTACTATGCATTTTCACTCAATAATTCCAGTCGTTTCCAAAATAGTTAGATTTAAAACTACGAAATAGGAAGATTAGCATAATTACTTCCACATTCGCATAGTGGAGTGGAAGTAGAGTAAACTTAAAAAAACTCTAAGTTTTTTGTTGAAATAGGTTTAGAATGTCACGAAACATCGAGATTTTAAATTTGAGCGAAAAGATAATTTCCGTCTCGGTCTGTAACTTTTTTGTGCGCACGATATTTCTAGACCGGTTTAAGATATTATAAGTTAATATTGTATACATGTATATTGTACTATTATGAGATCTGGAAGTGGATTATTTTTTGAACTTATCCGGTCAAGGATTGGGGGGTAACTAGGGGTAAATAGGAGAAGATAAATAAAGCAAGCTGGTAAGAGAACAAAAATTTGAAATTTAGTGTATATACCAGAAGTGGAGGCCTCAGATTTTTTTATAATATTTCTATTCCCCCCGTACCACCCCCGCTCCATTATTAAAGGGGTTGATAAAATTAAATTGAGATATTCACTTGAAATTTGATACACGTATATATTATAACGACAACTGGAACTGATTATAATTTAGGATGATTGCTTTGAAGGGTTGGGGATTAAATAGGGGTAAATATTAGAAAATAAGTAAAGCAATCTGGTAAGAGTACATAAACTTGGAATTTGGGGTGCATACTAGAAGACAATGCTTCAGATTTTTGTGTAACATTCTTCAACTCCCCTACCAGCCCCACTCCATTTTAAAGGGGTTGATATAATGATACTGAGATATTCACTAGAAATTTGGTACACGTATATATTATAGCGACACCTGGAATTAGATTATATTTAGAGATGATTCAGTTGAAGCGTTGGGGGCTTAATGGGGGTGAATATATTAAAATAAATAAAGCAAGCTGGCAAGAGTACGGAAGCTTGGGGCTTACTTTATATACTGGAAGTTAGGCCTCCGAATTTTTTATAATATTTTTTAATTCATCCCACTCCATTATTAAAAGGGTGGATAAAATAAAATTGAGATTTTCACTTGAAATTTGATACATAATATGTATTATAACTTAAGATTATATTTTGAGATGATTCCCTTGAGGGGTTGGGGTTAAATAAGGCCAAATATGGGGAAATAAGTAAAGCAAGCTAGTAAGAGTACAGAAACTTGGGATTTGACGTATACTAGAAGCCAAGGCCTCAGATAATTCATAGTAATAGTCTTGCTATGGTTCCACTTAGGTAGTCTTATAGTTTTAATATACGTAGTAAGTAAAAAAGTTTTGGCCAAAAATAATAAATAGTTCCCCATCGGATGTCTGTTTCTAGGGAATGGCCACCTTAAGTAAATATTTACCCTTTCATTTAACACATGTTTATGAGAATATAATTAATAGACCCCTTCACTGATTTCTTGTATTTTTATAGCACGTATCACACAACCATCCCTCCTCGAAACAAAATTAAAACGAATGACTTTGGTGATTTAAGATTTTGAATATTATTAATTCCTAGAGCCCACTGTGCGCCACTGTGCGCCACCCCAAGGGTAAAAAGGCACACCTGCACTATATAACTTTTGTTTCTTGAGTCATTCTCTACTTACTGTCCAAATTTCACGTCAATCGGTTTTTCCCAAAAGAATACTGAACGAAAACTGTCAAACAATGAACTAGTACTCAGAGAATAGGCATAATCTTTGATCAAGAACTTCATCTACAAAAATTCTGCGGTATTTTAATATAATTTTCTTTTCATCCTTTGTACAAAGGTTTTTCAATTTGTTACTTGCCTATTTGATACGGTAGATGTATCTTTATTTAACTGTTGCATGCATTATTTATCGAGTACTTTGAGCGACATGAACATATTATGGTTTAAAGGCTATAAATAATGGTTTATGTGACTCGGAAGCTTATGGTCTCTGCAAATTCTAACAGAACAACTACAACAACAGCACACCGATGTCACACTATGATATATATCTATCACTAATGTGTAAAGTGTATACTATACTTTGGTTTCTTCGGAATATATCGTTTTTCAACGCCATAGATTTTGATCTTTTAGACACATCTGTATCAAGGACGGCACTAACGTTATTATAGATTTTCTTGCTTTACTTTTAGAAATTCATTCAACAATTAAAAATGTTGTTTACTACAACGTAATATAATAACACAGAACTGCTTTTTACATTTTTACAATGTATTAAGTCAACATGACAATTGTTTCGCTAAAGCACGCTATACCAGGTGTAGTATAAAATATCACTTATTGACATATCTTTTAATTTCCACTTCGGGTTTCACCGAAAATGACACTAACTTTTAATTTTTAAATGGAACGTATCATATATTATTGCATTTTTGAATTCTGTATAATTTTTTTAATTCAATGATACCACATGAGTGACATTTGAAACAACAATATTTATTTTAATTTTTACTTCCACATCCACATAATGAAATGGAAGTTAAGTAGTAATCGTAAAAAAAAAAAATTCAAAAATGTTTTTTCTTGAAATAAGTTTAGAATATCACGAAACGTTGAGATTTTAAATTTGAGGAAAAAAACTTTTTTTTTGTGCGCACGATATCTCAGGAAGGGTTTAAGATATTGACTTGAAATTTTATACACGTATGTGCTATAACGAGATCTGGAACTGGATTGTTTTTTGAACTTATTCGGTGAAGGGTTGGGGGTAAATAGGAGAAAATAAGCTGGTAAGAGTACAAAAATTTGGGATTTGGAGTTGGTATATACTAGAAACCAAGGCCTCACATTTTTTATATTTCCATCCCCCCGCACCACCTCCACTCCATTATAAAAGGAGTTGATAAAGTAAAATTGAGATATTCACTTGAAATTTGGTACATGCATATATTATAACGATACCTAGAACTAAATTATATTTTCCTAGGGGGAAATAGTAAAGCAGGCTGGCAAGAGTACAGAAAATTGGAATTTGGTGTATAAACTAGAAGCAAAGGCCTCAGTTTTTTAAATAATATTTCCATCCCCCCAGCATCACCCCATTCCATTATAAAAGGAGTTCATAGAATAAAATTGATATATTCACTTAAAATTTAGTACGCGTATGTATCATAACGATATCTGGAACCAGATTATATTTTGAGATGATGCCGTTGAGGAGTTGAGGGTTAAATAGGGTGAATATGGCAAAATAAGTAAAATAAGCTGATAAGAGTACAGAAACTTGGGATTTGGTGTATAACTAGAAGCCAAAGTCTCCGATTTTTTTTATTACATTTTCAATTGCTCACAACATCCACCCCCACTCCATTATTAAAAGGATTGATACAATGAAATTGGAGTTTTCACTTAAACTTTGGTAAATATGTGTATTATTACAACATCTATAATTAGATTATATTATGAGATGATTCCGTTGAGGGGATGGAGGTTAAATAGGGGTAAATAGGGGAAAATAAGTAAATCAAGCTGGTAAGAGTACAGAAACTTGGAATTGGGTGTATACTGTATATACTAGAAGTCACTAATATTTTTCAACTGTCTCATGACCCCCACTCCATTATTAAATGGGTTGATAAAATAAAATTGAGATATTCACTTGAAATTTGGAGCACGTATATATTACAACGGCACCTGGAACATGATTATATTTTGAGATGATTCCGTTGAAGGGTTGTGGGTTAAATAGGGGTGAATATGGGGAAATAAGTAAAACAAGCTGGTAAGAGTACAGAAACTTAGAATTTGATGTATATACTAGAAGCTGAGGCCTCACATTTTTTTATAACATTTTTCAATCCCTCCACTACCCCCACCATTACCAAAGGGGTTGATAAATTAAAATTGACATATTCACTTGAAATTTGGTACGCGTATGTATTATAACGACATCTGGAACTAGATTGTATATTGAGATGGTTCCGTTAAAGGGGAGGGGGGGGATGTATTGGGAACAATAGGCGGAGGAAGTTAATAAGAGTTCAGAAATTTCATTTTTTACGTATATGCTAGTAGCCAACAGATCAAATTTTTTTATGACATCTGCCTCAAATATTATTAAACTTTTATGAATAATTATTTCCACATACTAGAGTGCAAATATAGTCAAAATATTTTCCTTTAAAGAGAAAGAGAAGAGATTGGATGGAAAATGTAGATGTGGAAGTAGTGATTCCTTAGGCAGCGGTTTTAGTTTTACATTTAAGTGTACCATGACTGTTATTCCAATTGACACTTCCCAATGAAGAATTTTTGTCACTTGAAGTAACTGATTTTTTTATAAGTGGTTTATTAAGGTTGTGAATTTATATAAGCAGTTTTTAAGATTACTAATTGCGTAGGTCTATAGAGGTTATGTAAAGTTGCCAATAGATATTATTACCTTAGGTTTTATAAAATAGTAATGGAGAAATTTCTACACAGACTTATAAAACTTTTAGTAACTGTTACTATAGTTTATATAAAGAGTTTTTAAAGAGGTTGCAGTCACAAATTATAAAACTAATAGTACTCATTTCCAATGAAGGGGTTGACTGTGATGAATATGAAACTTGCTGGTCCCACAATAACAACAGTAATTTGTATACAATTATAGTTACTTTTACAAAACGATTTGTTAGAAACACTTTATTACTATTTGTTACTTTACCATGAACACAGGTTGAATTTTTATGGCCATTTCAGGGCCGAATTTCATA
Organism: Stenurella melanura; assembly: GCA_963583905.1. Lineage (NCBI taxonomy): Eukaryota > Metazoa > Arthropoda > Insecta > Coleoptera > Cerambycidae > Stenurella > Stenurella melanura. Next base: position 170,216,813 of record OY757309.1, read on the forward strand.
TGCTACTGCTATTTAATTAAAAACTTACTTTTCTCGAAAAGCAATGATCAAGATAAGTGTAAGGATGGAATATGGTGTGCGCATAACATAAAACTTAATACTTAACTAATATCTAAAATAAATAGGCGAACTAATGCAACCTAAAAGTTGCACATCAGTCTATAAATGAATACATACTTTAATAGTATTTGAAACTGCAACATGTCTGCCTTGTTGTTTGCTGGCGATGATTTTTCTGCCATTTTAACGAATATTACTAATATTTAATGGCGTTGTGTCATACGATTTCTATTGCCCTGTGCAGTTGGTAAAATGAAATGTGTAGCAAGACCACCGAGATTCAATGTTTTTTTAGATCTTGATTTCCTGGTTTTGGTACCATGAAATTGAAAAGAAAATATCTAAAATTCCATCTAATAACCTATGCATAAGTACATACATAACTAATGTTTATTAAAATTTACTTATATCCATTGGACACATTTGGCTGTTTCGTGATTCCTGTACAGAATAACCATTTAATGAATTTATTGAATTTTGATAAGTATTAGATTTTAATAGAATTATTCGAGTTCGCCCCTAAAACGTTCGTGGAAAATATAACCTCACATAATCACATTCTTGGTTATACAGGGTGTCCCAGAATTGAGTGCCCGGACGGGAACCTGTATCCCTGAGTTCATATTGGGCCCGCATAACCCAACTTACCTTCGTCCAAAAATGCATCCCTGAGGAAATACATCCTCTTAAATTGAGATAGAAACATACATATTTTTCCAATAATTTCCGTTATATTGAATATAAAATTTTCAAATTATGATGGCAGCTATATTTCTATGTGTACCCTATGTAAACTTGACAACAACCAAATATGTGTTGTTTCTCAAATTTTTTTCATAATAACTAATATTTGATAGGCTATATTTTTCAATTTTGCAGAGCATTGAAAGGGATGCAAAAACGTGCTCTTAAAATTTTTTGTAATATTAATCAGATACAAGGAATGATAGTTTTTTCCTCCTTTGTATTAAACATTTATTTACAATTCTAGAATAAACTGTTGTAATAACAGAAAAGTACTTATCTAACTTATCTAACAAAAATACATTAATAATAAATTCTCCACATGACGTCCATCTGTTTCATTACACAAATGAATACTTTTAAAATATTGTATATTATCAGTGAAAAATCAAGAATTATCATTTTTTCTCTATAGGTCATAGGTGCTTGTGAAACAGGAAACCTGTCGCATTTGAGAAACAAAAGATATTTAGTTGTTATCAAGCTTACATAGTCAGTTTCAAGTTAAAATGTCTTAAATCGCCTTAAAAATAACAAATTGCAAATTCGAAAATTGAATCGTCGTCTGTTTAGGGGCATCAAGTCGTAGATCAAAATTTTTTATTTCAGATTATAGATTCTTTTATTTTCTTTGAGTGATGGACGAAAATAAATTTTAAATTGAAAATTTATTATTGTTTATGTCGGAAAGAACAAAAAAAACTACAATGTGAAATAAAAATGTTTGTTGAACTGTCGTGAGCAAAAAAATAGGACAAGTCTTCTAACGTATTTTTTCTAAAATCTAGTTGTGTACATCTAACTTTAATTTGTGTGACATTGTCAGTTAGTTGTCAAAATTCATTGCAAGTGTGCCAAAACTAATAAACCCCATATAAGCGATTTAGTTGAAGCTGAAGTTAATGCTAAAGCAGAACATGGATGGTCAATGAGACAAATCGCACTGCAATGATATTAACAAAAATTCTGCGTTTAACATAAAAAAATGGAGAATAAACGGTACGATTGGTAAAAATCCTGGATCAGGACGATGAAGGATATCAAGTCAATAGCAAGATTTGCAATTGGTAAATAAATTAGTAGAAAATCCATTTCACTCAGTAATTCAGGCTGCTGAAGAAACGAATTTTTCTGGATCGAATAGTACTGGTCGCCGGTGAGTATGAGAATCGGAGCTACGCTGTTATCCAACATCACAGAAATACCTACTTAAAGTTGAACATAAAGAAGCTCGACTGGGATTTGCGCTTGAATTTTTAGTGCATGATGTATATTTTTGGAACAATGCAATCTTTACAGATAAAAAAACTTTCCAGTCTACACACAGCGGTCGTATTCGTGTTTACTGACCTCCGAATACTCGATTCGATGAGAAGTATAAATCTAACAATGACAAAAGTGGTAGATTTTCCGTTAACATGTGGGCTTAGGTATCGGCACGTGGTCCTAGTGTTTTGTGGCATATTGAGGAACGACTTAATAGTGAAACGTATATTAGGATTTTAGACAATATTATGCTCCCTTCTGTGTCAATTGTTTCCTAATAATGAAATCATATTTCAACAAGACAATTGTTCAGTTCATACTGCTCATACCGCGACTAACTGGTTTCAAGATAACAACATTAATGTTCTTAACTGGCCCAGTCATAGTCCAAATCTTAACCCCGTGGAAGACGTATGGGGACTTCGTAAGAAGTATCCAAAAACGAAATATGAGACCACGGAATGCCCAAGAATTACTTTTTTAAACTGTTAAAAAGAATTTTTGTTAATGTTATAATGCAGTGCAATATGTCTCATTGACAATCCATCTTGCTTTAGCAATAACTACAGCATTACAATAAAAAGTATAATAAAAGTGCTAACTGTTTTATTTCGGCTACTCATTACATATTCAAATAGAGACAGATTTACATTAGAAAAAAATTGTTGTCCTATTTTTTTGCTCACGACAGTACGACTTGATGCCTAAACAATCGACGATTCAATTTTCGATTTTGCAATTGTTTGTGGGGCATTATTAGAAACATTTTAAGTTGAAATTCAGCTTGACGGTTTGGCTTGACCACAAGGGGTCTATTCTTCTAAGGTTTTGTCAAAATATGTGCATTACTGTTCAAGTTCTCATCAATTGTTTGAAAATGGATTGCCTCAAACGTTTATAGTAAGACAATTTCCTAGAAATTTAAGTTTTGCGTCACTTATTAGGTATACATAAAGTGGCGTTTAAAGTTACCCACTTCAAAAGTTCTGTCAAAGTTAAACCTAACTGATGCGGAATCTATTAGTTTAGTTATTGATTTTAAATTGAATTTAATTACAATAATCATATGACTAACACACATGAATTAAGATCTTTCAAAGAAGCAGGATCAGATTAGCCGTTCCGCCATGTTTCCGGAGGTATAGAAATATTCATATCCTTGCCAAATAGGCGAGTCTAATAATAGGGCAGAGTTGTATAAGAAAATGACAATAGTTTAAAATGGTAAAAAAGTGGCGGACACATATATGATAGAAGGAGTATTAACTAGGTACCAGTTCGATGAAAATCAGTTTTTATGTTTACGAGGAAGATCCATACAGTTTTAGATACCCTGCGACATTGCAAAGCCAATCCACAGACACATGTGGATGATGGGCTAGTTAAAGTGACTGGTCTATCTCATCTGCGATAACTTGCAAGTAGCCAATTTACATAATCCTCTTCACTAAGAGAAAAGAAATAGATGACCAATAATGTTGAGAAACCTTCTAGACTTTTCATAAGGTAATTTAACCGAAAGAAGGACAGGAACTAGGACATAATAAACCATAAGTTGCCTTTGACATACATTAATCTTTTTTTAACTGAAGTGTTCATAATAAACATATTGATAATTTCTATTAGAAAATATAAAGAATAATGTTTATAACTGACTAATATAATGTTGCTTCTTTATACGTTTGACGGTGCCAGATATTAATTATAATATAATTATTTTAGCAAATAAGGACACAGACGTATAGCGAAAAAATTATATCTCCCAAATAACTTGTTGTTATTAGTAAATATACTTTAGTTTTCAAATGGCGATTTGGTAACCCCTATAACAATGTTTTTATTTCAGTTCCTTAGAATATTATTTCGATGATTATACTGCTTAGGCTTTTTCTTCTTTATATAACAACTTTGGTTGTTTGTTTGTGAGGTCTTGAAGTTTAAATCTACCTTTTACGATTGTTATATTTTCCGTTTAAAGAATTTACTTACGTCAATTTTCTTTTACAGGTAAGAAGTCTGTTAATGTTGGAAAACCATCAGACCCCGTGAGAAAGTATGTATCTTTAATATTACACACTAGAGACTTATAACAGAATGGAGGTATAATACACGTACATCGCTATGTGGTTTATTTTGTATCCTATACTACACATTTGTATCCTATACTATACACGGATAATCACATTGCGAACATTAAGAACACTTATGAATAAAATATCAAATGACGTTTGCTTATTAAAGGCTCAATGTTATGTGCAAAACAATGAGTGCTTTGTAATTTTTTAAAGAAAAAATTAAGGATTTTCCTGCTACCACTGGCCAATTAATGGAAACATAAAAGTCTGTACCATTTTTATTAATTTATTATCATTATATCATCATGCTCTAATTCTTTGGAATTTTTAAGGCAGTTGTTTTTAAAAATATGCCTACTTTAAACTAAGAGAAAATTTACCATTTTGCTGAAAAAATTGAATATTTTTTGTAAATAACTCCAAAACAATTGCATTAAAGGAAAATATGACAATATAGAAAAATAAAGCTTAAGAAGCTATATATTATGTTTTTTTAAATATTTGTAGAATTAATAGTTTCGCAAATATGACAGTACAAATGTGAGACTTGAACTTTCAGTGGCAAAGAGATACATTTAAATCTCATATTTTTTCAAATATTTTGATAAATTGAAGCTTATTGGTAATACTATATATTAGTAAAAGCTGATACATATTTTTTGAATTTCTATTTTATGGCCAATGACAGCACAAAAACTCTAAATTTTTATTTAAGAAAATTACAAAGCACTCACTGTTTTGCACATAACATCGTTATTTTTCAAGCCGTACGGATAGAACAAAATAATGCCAAAGAGTACTTCAAACCCGTTAATTTCTATTATGTGTTTTTAACATCATACTGATTGTTTCTGGCATATTTCAGAATTAAATATTATATCTCTATAGAACCAATTATGTATCAATAAAAGATATACATAGTAATCCCAAGACAGTCAGATATGGAGTCCCACAGGGGACCGTACTGGGTCCACTGCTATTCTCCGTATACATTAATGACCTATTAAACTTGAACGGTTCAGGAAAAATAACAAGCTTTGCTGATGACACGGTTATTTTATATAAAGGTAAATCTTGGAATTCTCTACGAACCGACATACAAAAAGACTTTTGTAAAATAATAGCGTGGTTTAATAATAACACCTTAACACTGAACTCGGATAAAACAAAATATGTGGCATTCAGCTCTTACAAAAGCGGCCTACCTCAATATAAATCTATATCTGTCCAAATAAATAATGATGTTATAAATCTAAAGGAAAGTGATACCGTCAAATACCTAGGTGTTATCATAGACTGTCACCTAAGATGGGATAAACAAATAAATTACATAGTTAAAAAGATCAGGGGCATTATCCCAAAATTAAAATATCTACCCGACTTCTTAGATTTCTGTGACCTGAAAACTATATATTTCTCACTAATCCATAGCCACATAAACTATGCAATTTTAGCTTGGGGGGGAATTAATAACAACTACCTACATTCATTAAATACAATACAAAAATGGAGTTTAAAAATAATCACCAAAAGAAACTATACATATCCATCTGATTTATTGTACAAAGAAGCGAAGGTACTGGATGTACGTCAGTTATTTGGCCTAGCCATGTGTACGGAAGTATTTAAAAATAAAAAACTTCTTGAATTTACTGAGCATCATTACGTCACGAGAGCAAAAACTTCAGCCATCCCTAGAAATATAAAATGCACTAAAGCAGTTGGTCAGAGATGTTACACCTACCTGTGCTCTAAAATGTACTCCATATTACCTCAAAATATTAGAAAATTAAATACAATTTACTCGGTAAAGAACCACATTAAAAATGGATGTTCGATAACCCCAGAAATGTAATACATGCGATAATAGATAAAACATATTACTATAACTAAACTTAACTTACAGCTGTGACAGTTGTTGCAGTGACATATATTGAGAAAATCTGCCTTAATCTTGGCATCTTAATCACCTAGATACTACAAAATAAGTATTGTTTACACAGTTAAGAAACTAAGTAGGTAATAAATTAAGCATAAATGTATAATGAGAACTATATTATTAGGAAAGTACACATTATAAATGTATTATCCAATGAATAACCATCTTGGCATACGAATTTTAACTCACAAACAAGCACTCACAGTCCTGGACGAGTGAGTACTTCGTGAGTTCTGGTACGTTTATTTATTGTTTGTTTATTTTCATAAAAATGTAATTAATGTTACTTTATATTCTTGAGATGAATAAAAGTTATTATTATTCTCGACCGATAAACGTTCGAGCGCCATTTTTAACTATCATGTTTTTGGAACTATTCATCCTACAGAAATAAATAAAAACGAAATACTTGTAATTTCATAATCTTATTTTTTGGACTATACCACTTTTACCATAAATGTAAGACTTTTGAGTTATTTGCGAAAAGTAGTCTCAAGATACTAATTTTTTAAAGCTAAAATCGTAATTTTCAAATCGTTATAACTTGGAAAGTATAAATTTTCAGGAAAAATTGTAAACCAACTTTCTCTTACAATATGATTAGATATCAGATTCGGAGGTTACTTTTTTACTTTTTGCCCACCTCTCTAGAGTGGGTGGGAACCACCCCCCAAGTAGAGAGCGGCAATTTTTAAACGGTACTGTACTTTGCATTAGAAACTCATTCATATTCATTCGTTATAGCTGGGTTCTGTCATTTTTCATTTTTAATGACTAATTGCACTGCACTAGGTGCAAATCTTCTCAAGTTTCTCTTCCGGTACGGAGTAAAATAAGAAATCGGCTTCGGAATCCTTCGTAACGGGGCGGACTTTTTTCCATTCTCTTCTAAATTGTATCCATAATAGTGCAGCAAAACATGACAAAAAACGGGCTTAACTTCGGAATCCTTTGTAACAGGGCGGACTTTCCATAATACATGATCAAAAGTTTTTTTTCTAAAAAGTGCCTCTGTAATATTTATTAAACAAAATATGTGCAATATTACGGTTTTCGCAAATAACTTTCAGAATTTAATTTTATCGAAAAAAACTGCTTGCTCTTAAAATATAAAATAAAATATTTTCTTAAAATATTTTCTTAACCGCTTCTCAAGTCACAGAGGTAACTCCTTGAAAATCCAGAATGATTTTGTGTAAGGTAAAGACGAGGCCCTACAGTTTATAGTGGAGTCCGAACCACATCTTGGGGATAATTTTATAATTAAAATTATTTCGCGGTGAGCAGGGATCGAACCTGCTTCGCTAGGTATGCCAGTATGCAAGCTAGACGCGATAAACCACTGAGCTAATCGAAAGTATGGGAAATTTTACATCAAAAACGTATATGAAATTTTTTTGTATTATCTAGAATATATAACTTTTGAACAAATTAATGAAATCGAGTTCAACGAAGCTTAAATGAAAGAAGAAACATCTGGCTATTGGATTACCATGTTTTCAAATATAAAAATGAATGTATGTAGGAATAGTACAAATATGAAGTCGAAACATAAGAAGATTTCCGAAGATATCGGTAAATGCTTGACCATTTCTACAATTTTTAAGATAAAAACCTGGAACTTTTCACTCCTGAAGTAATGTATAAAAATATCCGATGGCTAGTAATGGTGCAGTTAAGTTGTACTCATATCCCCTCATAAACCATTAATTGCATAATAGTTTCGGTGAGTAAATGACGAGGACATCGTAACTGAACCATATAGAATTTATTAATCAATTTTAAAATAATTATCAGAAATAGGAGTTCGTTTAATGTAAAAGATAAATTTAGCGATTGCTATGAATTATTCACACTTAATAAAGAATATTTTGCCACATAATTTTTGACATTTACTTATGATTAATATTCAGGTATGCACAAGTGAGCTCATGAACCATTTAAATAATTGCTTCACGGCTGGCATTAGGTAGTTAGCGTATAATTTCGCGTGATTCGTATATTATAACATTAAAATGCATTATTCTCCAGCTTAAGCTATGACTTAATTTAATTAATTTCAGTGACATTCAGTGTAAATCTGATTAATATCATTCTCATGACCTAATTCTAAAAGTTAATATATTCGCAAATTGCCCCGTGTTTTACATAAATTCCACGAACTACAATGCATGCTATGGCCTGTGGGAAAAATACCTATAAAAGTACTCATTTATAAAGTGATCAGCTTATAATAAACGCAAATAGGTTTTAATAACAGTAATGCCATATCTGGCAGACCTTCCAAGTTTTAGTAATTTGGTGTAACGAGGCATGAATATATATTATGCATTAAATCAACTGGCAAAAAACTAAATATGGTTGTTGTTGATTATTATATTGATTATGTACTAATAACCTATTTAAACTTTGATGTGATTTATTTTAATGATTTATAGGACATTTTATCATTGTCGATAAAACTGCAAGTAATGAAAACATTATTGCCTATGAGTTACATTTTTTGCGTTTTCCCCCTAAGTTAATAGTTTCATAAGTAAAAATTCTTGAATATCAGTGATTGAAATTGTCTAGTTTTGACAAGCCACATCTCAAAAATGGTACATTGTCAGGAGAATCTCGGGGACTCAAGACATCGGTCCATTATGGACATCAGAATCAAATGGGCTTTATAATATTCTTGCGACATATTTAGCAATCTTCAATATCTATTGCCTACATTGAGATATGGACTTTTTTGTCCCATTACGAACTTTTGAAATTCAAATATTATCTCATCTCGATCTAATTATCTCCTATAATCTTGATCACTATACCTATAAGTGTATTTTATTTATTTACGCTTTCATAACTTCTTTATGGTTATTTGGTAAATATAATTATGTAATTTAATGAGAAAAAATTGCTTACAATATACAGGGTGTAATTAGTTTCATGTCATTAAAAAAGCTGATAATGAGGATCGACTTGATAAACAAAAAAACCATGACTCTTTCCTCTAGGGGCTCTTTGAAAAACACTGTCCTGGGTCGAACATTTGAATGTTAGTTTCAGAGCCACGGCTTTTCTGGGTCAATGGACGTATAGTTCCTAATCATATAGAAGTCATAAAAAATGTAAAGGTTACCTACCGGCTTGTGTCCTCGCCGCTGCGCGGTCTCAGAACAAGAAGAGCGACAGTTTGATGGGACCGCTCAAACCAAACTTTTGATACCAATTATGAAAATGTAAAAATTCGTTCTCTTTTTCTGCACATCGCAAGCACAAGACGGCCGCAGGCGTTTAAACAGAGGATTTGTTTACATATGTGTTTTTTAATTTGGAACAAAATTATTGGAGCTTTTAATTCATAAAATTTAAATGTAATTTATTAACATATATAATATAATATAAGTGTTCTGTGTTAAAAGCTTAAAAACTGAGTAAATATTTCACGAGAAAGGAGAACGAACAGTTAGGCGTCCGAGATACAATAACAGAAAATAATTATGTGTAAGTATTTTAAGATGGAAAAGAATCTTTTTTTTTTAATTGCGGGCATAATTTTTTCCAATAAGGTATCGAAAACTAAAATTCGAATCTTTGGTCTTTATGGAAATCAATGTAAATAATAATAAACAGATTAAAACAAAAACAACGAATGAGAGTAATAATAACAATAACACCTTTATTGCCCAACAGGGAACACCCAAAAAAGGAATAATTCATTTGAAATAGTTACCAAAATTGTTCGCAATGACCTCCATCTCCATCTATACACATTTTGGTAGGTCGGACATACGCACTCCGTTCAATGGCAAATTGCCACATTGAACTATCAGCTAACGTTGTCAATAAAGGAAACAAGAAAGAAAAACTTGGCCCAAAATCCAAGAAGCAACACAAAAAGAACGAACATGTAGTGTCTGTACGTAATCGAGTACTTAATGACTTAAGACAAATCTTAAGTGGCACAGAATTCAAAAAGAACCAAAGCAACTTACAAAAACAACAAATGGGTAGGTCGTGTGTACGTTCTTAGCCAAGTAACGACGTAGACTAAATATTGCTTGAGAATGTCACACGGCGGGATGACAATACAGCCGCCCTTAATATGCCAGCAGTTCTTAAACTATATTTTTTTTAATCGTCTGATCTATATTAATATTCTGGCGGAGTTTAGCTACTGCTGTTCCACCATTCTACCAGGACACGTAAACATAGACATCAACACAATAACCATTTCCTGCGACATTGCCATCTACCGCAGCTGAGACTCGGGAGAGATAACAGCGACTAGACATGTTGTGCCACTGCTACCATCTCGGTAACACGCCATTAAACATTTATACCCTGGCCAGGTTTCGAACCCGGGACTCCGTGATCGTAAGCCAAACACCTTGGCACTGCGCCACTGAGCCGACATCCGTCATTAAAAATTTCTGAAATGAAAGAAAAAATGTCTTCAAAACTATGGGCTTTAGTTCCCACGTTATGTAAGATTTTTTGTGTGCCTAGTCGTTCCCCACCACCATTTTCTTTCGACGATATGAAATTAATTACACTCTGTATTATCATAGAGAATGTCAACCTCGTCAATATTGACTCACGCTCACGCATACTCACGAATTTTTAGATTTTGTTCACGTACACTCACACACGAACATACATGGTGAAGTAGACTCACGTCCGTCTCAAATTTTCGATCACAAACATAAACACACGCTCACTTACGCACGAATTGTCATGAGGAATTTTTTCTTTTGATATACACAGGATGACTAATTTTTTTCAAAGGCAGACTCTATATTATCATATATTCGTATTTTTTTAAAAAGCGATTCAAACGACTTGACGGGACTGTGATGGGTCGGTACTATATATGGGTGAGGTTGTACCAAAAATCTCTCAAATTTGCGAGATTATTGTGACGTAACGTTTTAGCATTTTAAGATCTAATTTGTACCAAATATTTTCAGTAATCTTCTGGTTTATGCTTCTGTAGTTAGAAGCCAATTTATATCTAGTGAGTTAGGAAATGTCAAATCACACCGTTAAAGTAAAATAATGCTGAGCCGAGACCAACCAGTATAAGGATCAGCCACAAAGTGTTCACTATATAGTGGACTTGTCTCGCATCGGCTAATGAGACTCCGAGAAATAGCTTCATATCCAAAATCAGCGCTTCACTCTCAAATTGATATAGAAATATTCTGAAAATATTTGAATCAGTCGCATCATGATTACAACCAGGCCCATCAAATAACATATCGTTCGAACAGTCCTCAAAAGGATATTCCAAACATGTAATGATCAGAGTCCGTATGTGAGAGCTCCCTTTTCAATTTATGACAGACATACTTATCTTTGACAAACAAAACCAACCATTTCAAAGTAACTGTATTTTTTACAATGCTGGCCTCGGATACACTCCTTTAGCCAGGAGACTATAACAAATTATCTGATGTAGGTATATCTGTAAATTTAATCCCAAAGCGAAAACGAACGTTTAGTAACCTTTTAAATTCATCCTAAAGAGCGAATAGGGATCTACACAGTGGACACTCATTTCACATCACGGGGTCCGTCTTGATGACTTTATGTAATGAACGAACATGAAATAGACCACGGATAGAAAGTTTAAATCAACAGAGATTTATAAAAAGGATTACACAGGGAACGATTTTCCTTACCGACTAACCTCCCAAGTTTTATTAATTGTTGTTTATATTTGAATATCACATTTTTTTAATAAATTCCATTACATGTAACGGGTTACTTTTTGTCCACTCGATAATAAGAGTAATTATCTAGAATACTGCTTTTGTTTAATATTTTGTTCTAAAATTACCTTAAGCCTACCCAGCTAGTACGATAAAAATCCATACGAATGAATAAATAGATCTATTGCGCGGAGATCATTTGTCACTTTGTAAACCACCAATCAAAAAAATCCCACCAAAAAGGCATTGAGAGTAGCGTCCCGTCGAGATACATTATTACTCACCAGATTCTTGCCTGGTTCGGGTATGGGGAATTATACCACACTTTAAAAAGTTTATAATGTTGGTCATCCAGTCTACCTGCTTTGGTAAATCGATACCTAGAATTAATGCTGTCAATGTATAATAATTTGTAAAGTGAAGTAGTGTAGTACCCTGTCACAGAAGAATCAAACTGTAAGTACGCCTATCAACTTTATTCTTCGTTTTCTGCATTTTAAATTGCCGACGCCATAAACAACGTTCGCTAACGTATTTAGTTAGTCATGATACTGAAGTCCCTGGATGTTCGGTAATCAGAATTATAATTTCTGGACATTGCATTCTATTATAAACATTTAGTCTTCATCGATGGTTTCCCTGAAAAACTGATTAGTGAAATCGTCGCGAGTGTCGAAATTACACTTCGGTAACTCTCTTTTATGGTGTGGAAAATCTATGTTAGTTCGACAACTAACACATCGAATATTAACTTGTCGGCTTCATTTTGTAACTAATTTATAGATTTTAATATTTTTGTAAAAATTGCTATCATTTAACTTTTGTTGCTATAATAGTAAAACATTTATTTTACGCGAAACTGGCTAGACTCGAATGCTTGCGTTTATATTTTGCATTTCCATCTAATAATTTTTTATTTATGCTATATTGTTTTTGTATATTTGATGCAAGTGTTTTGTTATTCACTCACCCCTGAAGTCTCATGCTCATTTAATAAATAGAGTTATTTGTCTTTTGTTTGTTTCATTTTTTTTTATAATATAATATTATAATTGATCAGCTATTTCTTAAGATATTATTAATTAGAGACGAAAAATCTTTTATGTTTCATATAACAAAATATATATCCTTTTCGTAAAATGATAACAACATCTGATAGAGTACAAAACGATGAAGAGCCATATGGCTCCCGTACTACAACAATTAGTGAAAATGGTACCCAGGTGTAATATTCCGTGAAATTGTATGAACAATCCGTTTTTTTGGAAATTCGCTGCAAAAAATGACCGGTCTGGACTTTTATGTTTCTCTTTGTCAGTAGGTGTAGGGGATGAGGGTGAACAAGGTTGCCTATATCCGGGTGGTGGAAGTGGTCGTGTGACCCGGTAAATTCAAGTTTTCAACTAAATTTGGGATATATCTTAAACGTGTTATTTCTAAAGCTATGGAGCTGTTGCCAACACTTTTTTGTGGCACCTAAGGAGTTAATATGCCAAAATATGACAGCTGCAAAACCTTTTGGTTCCATTAGAAAAAACAAATTTATATCATCACAACTAAATGAATCATCAATGAGTAGTTCAAAATCTTATTAAACTATACATCTTTGTGTCTTCTGTCACTATTGGTCTTGAAGATTTTCGATATGTTTTATCAGGGAGCAAGAATATGGACGATGCATGTCTGAGACACGCTGTATGTACACCGTTGGATGGTTTAAGCATATTTGCAAAATTTAAGGTTTTCTCTAACAAAGTGTTGGTTGTACGAGAAATAGGCAAAACAAATATTTTAATTGAAGTAATTTAATGTCCTAATTTATTGGATTAAATATTATAAAACACTTTAATAATCTAATTAAACGTACATATAAAGTGGACTATTATAAAGGAATGATCTTTCATAATCATCTCTTTACCCAGTAGGCGCTGCGAGACATTTTAAATATTATAATCAACATTTAGAAGATTATGTCCCTACGTATTTACGTACCCACAATATCGTATTCTAGAAAGGTAATGATTATAATAACAAAGGAATAACGCTCATTTATTTTGACATTTTATATCGAGCCACGGTCATGAATTTGTCCGCTTGAGTGAAGTTAAGACGTTGAAGTCCATCCGCCCACAAATCATCCCCGTGCGTTACATAAACATTAGCCTTTAACTATTTATGTCGTTTTACTTTTACATCCGGCAATTTTATCTACTTGATTTTATCATATTTTAATATAATTATATTGCGTGTAATATTTAGCAGAATATTATTATGTTCCTATGTATATATTATGACATAACTGATCATTAATCTCATTAATTATTCGACAACTGGCGCTAACCAGCTGGTACTGCGAATTTTTCTTTAGGATACTATTTACTATCGTGAATGTTATATAATTATGTATTATAATGTAAATTGTTGATATTTAATACAATTAATTTGAGTTGAAATGTGTTTAACGCCAATCATTTTCCAAAAATGAATGCAATACAGTTCCATCGTCCCAATGATGCCAAGTTGATTGACGATATATGCATCGTGTGAAGTATAAAGTGAGGTGGTGCTTTCGATAACTAGTTCAGAATACTTACTTCTTATTATACTATTTGCAACTACGAAAACGAATAGTATATTGAATTTGATCGTCACATTTCTAAAAGAGTACGTTTCAATCGCAGAGACAAAATTTTTATATATTATGTTAGTGATAGAATACTGAACAAGTTTCAAAATGTCCGTTCGTCCCACCGCCCAACCGTACGTCCGTCCGTCCGTCCGCCCATCAGTCCGTCCTCCCGTCCGTCCATCGCATTTTTTGTAAACACGAACTTAAGAACGAATTCTCCGAATGCATCGAATTTTGGATAGTAAGTAAATCTATTTTTGTTTTGTTTTGTAATTAAACAAAAAACGTCGAAAACGAAAATAATCCTGCCCTTCTGGGGGAGGGTTATTGAAATTAAAAAAAAGGTAAAACATAATTATAGAGGATTTTAAATATTAGATTTGAATATTATTACATTCCAATCTGGCTACGCATAAATTCCTACAATGTTTATAAACTTAAAAGTAATAAATTTGTCGCAAATGCGATAAGAGTATAGAACCAGGCTTAGCAGATTAATTCACATCGCAATAGACAAGGCCAAGGTTACTCGCTAACGTAAACTTCCATTGTTGATTGACTGATTGATTTGTTAGCGTAAGGTGAGCATTGCTGCCGATTCCGGGTATCTAGTCTGGAGGTTCGTTCCAACACGAGCTAGGTCGTCCGTCGAACACGCCCAACGGACGGCCAAACCGCGTGCCGAAACCAGACCTTGGATGTTTTAGATACCGCCAGACCGGCTGCATACGCTGGGTTGGACATGGGACATGCTTGTTGTCAGCAGTGAAAGCCACATGTCACATGGGGTAGGAATATAGAATGGGAAGTGTAGGTGTTTGTGAGATGCTTCTTTTAAGTTTCCATGCTTCTTTTTTAGATTCCATCTGTCATCACCTGATGGGAAATGTAGGCGTTTGCCAGATGCTTCTTTTTAGTTTCCATGCTTTTTTTAAACTTCTATCCATCATCATCTCCTTATTTATTTTCCTACTTCCACCCGTTTGCATTCACCTCGTTTTTCTGCCAAGGCATACTTCCACAGTTAAATATCCATTTACGGTGGATGTGCACTGGAACTAATATAGACACTTGTTTACTTTATAATTTACGACAAAACTGCGAAGAAGAAAATTCTATATAATGCATAACAATTATATAAAAAGTACAGTAAATCGGCGTCCAGGCTGAGTGTAGCAATAGTTATTCCTTTACAACTTTGAAGCTGAAATTGCATTGGAATGCAGACAATCTATGAAGCAATTGACAAGAAACAACAATGATTGGATACCAAAGTACGAGGGAATAGAAGGTGGAGGATTAGCTGACATCCTTACAAGAAAAGGTGCTGAAGCTCCATTTTTTGGCGAATCGTTTTCTGGGACACAAATGAATAGATCCTAAACTAAGTTCTACTGAAAAAAATAAAAACAGCAATTTTTAGACATTTAAATCATTAGTAACTTTTACTTCCTTCGCTTACCGAAGGAAAGTATTGTAATTGTGAAAAATCACTGTCCGAGATTTCTTCGGATTTTCGTGTTTCAGACTATGTAGATTTCGAAAATTAAGGTTTTTAATTCCGTCAGTCTGTCGGTCTGTTGTCTGTAAGTTGGCGCTATATCTAAAAAATTATTTGACAGAGAACAGTCAAATTTTGTACGTAGGTGCCGTTACTGTTAGCGAAATAATATGAAGATTTTCACTGAAAAATATCCAAGATGGACTGCCGATAGAGGAAAAATAACGAAACATGTGACACGGCAATAATATTTGGCATCTAGTTAACACAATTGTCAATGAAGAAACCTATTATACTTATAATGAAAAATATACATACATATACATATCTAAGAAATAATTCAACTATGATCAGATGGCCACTCTGTATATTTTTTAAACTAAATGATATCAGGTTTTCTTTGTAGTAATAATGACAACCAGCTTTCCGATAATTATTTCCATCTTAATTAATTACTTAAAACGTATACGAGGCGGTCATCCAACAGAAAACATAATAAAAAAGGTGACAAGTAAAGAGGCAAGTTCTGTTTGTATAGGTACCATTAATGATTTTTAAATTGATTTGTCTATTTGTTCAAAAACAATAGGACTCTTCCTCTAGCTAATACTAAGTTACTAAAACAGTCGGTATTTTATTTCTCAAGTTATCGTGTTTACAAGAAACGTGGCAAACGAATGGACAGACGGACGGACAAACGGACAGACAGACACTCTGACAGTTGTTCAGTATTCGATCACTACCACAATTAATATGAACATTTGATCAAATGCAATATATTCATCTTTTTGTGTTTGCGATGAGTATAATTATCCGGGTATATTACTGGAACATATTTAATTATTAACTTAAATGTAGCTACATCGCTTATTCCAAGTCATTAAAATGGAAAAAACAGAAAGAGAATGACTCCTAGCAGACAACAAATATCTTGGCTCAAAAATATCAGAAATTGCATCAGAATAAATGTCTAAAGTTTATTAGAATAGCTGGAAACAAAGAACCATTTGCAGCAATTAGAGCTAATCTCCATCAATTTTGAAATTTCCACTTTAAAAAGAAGAAAATCGACTCAAACTGGCAATACAAATAATCTTCATCCAATCTTTCACACCTCTTAGACAACGTTGTGAATGGTGTAAAAGTGCAAGTAGTGATTAATGTACTATTCAAAATTTTCAAAAATCATTAGATAGGAGTAGGTTTTCAATTTCACAGGTGTGTATGTTTTTTATGTTTGTTCAATCAGTACTCTTGAGTGACTAAAGTGATTTCCATGTAATCGTTTCAATACTATAGAGTATGATCCGGCGATAGTTTCGTTTCAATTTCAAGCTGGGTTAGTATAGGATAAAAAAAAATTATAAGATTTTTTTAATCCGTAAATTAGACAAATGCGCCAATGCTGGCCGAAAACGATATATAATAATAATCAAGTTTACAGTGGGCCGAACTTTTAAAAACTGGACAAAGTTATTTAGTTGGAATGTCACTAAAATTGCAGTAGTTGGCACTGAATAGTTAAATGTCAAAAGTTAAAAATATAAAATTTCGAAAGCAATATGCATTCCATAATTGCAAATTTTAGAGATTTACATGATAATTGGTTGGGGGTATCAGGATATTAATTCCATAATCTGAATACGTTTTGTTATGATATATAATAAAAGTTTAACAAGGTAACTAATCACAGTCACGGTACTTACAACTACGTTGGTTGTCTCATCGACTATTTGCATCTCCTAGGAATTATTTTTAGTTGAATTATATGTATTGCTAACGAAACTATTTTAGTCTGTCAACTGATTGGTTATTTGAGTGGGTGGTTCAAAGCTTTTCCTTTGGTGAATTTAATATATTTAAATTAATAATATTATTTTGTAAATATAATATTTTAGTAAAATTACTGCTTTGGATTCAGAGCCCGGCATCGGCACCAGGCAACAAGTATTCTTAACAACCATATATGGTATTTATTATTTATTTACAAAGTACATGGTTAGCATTCTTTAGTAGCACTTGAGTTAAAATTGCAAGGAATCAAAGAATATTTATTGGTAGGTAATCTGTGACAATGAACCTCTCGGGATAAATGGATGAAAGGTGGTCCGCCAAAATGGCCTAAGCGTGTTTCTAAATAAACCTATACCAAATTACAGTTCTACTAGCTCAACTTTATATAACTTGTGAATACTTTTTTGTCAGTTTAGGATAAGTTAGTGACTCCAAGTAGTTAAATATCCATTATTGCCTTTTGTGTAGGGGTGATTTTAGACAAACAGCAAAAGGTTAAGCATCCGCATAAGGGGATTCTTGATCTAAAATTCTGCTGATTTGGTCATTGTTTTAATTGTTCTGCCAAAATGGAAAAAAATAATCGCCAATGCCTTTATGTCCTTTCTCTTAATTCGGCAAAATTCGACCAAATATGTTGAGCGAAACGCATTGAAAAATATGTAAAACTTAATACTTCTTAGGTTAAGCTGTCGAACTTTAGAACCCTGAAAATCCTAGAAAGATCAATCGTATAAAGTTATGTCCACACGAACTATTACTATACTCGTCGCGAACTTTAATTTGGTATAGGTTTTATTTGGAAGCTCGCTTAGGCCATTTTCAATATATATTTGGCGGTTTTCCTTTTATAGATTATCTAAAAGAATTTAGTTGTCTTGTAGGTTAAACGGTGTGTACCGGTAACTAATTTTATCCCAGTAGCATGTAAGAAGAGAGATGTATTGATGCAAATTTGTTGGATTTAAGACTAATTTTGAACCGTGGAATATAAGCAAGTAATTTTGAACAATTTAACAATGTTTTGTTCGCAAAATGTCGTCCGTTGAAAGTCAGTGAGTGGTATCCGCGAAGGGTAAAGAGCATTTGCGCAATTTATTTTCAGTTGCAAAAACGGCGCAAATTGCTCTTCCCGCATACCACCTACTGACGACTTTGACCTACCTCAAAATTTTGCAAACAAAACGGTCCGCTGCTCAAAATTACTTATGATAACTGTGGCGTTGTCACATATACCGGGATAAAATTGGTTACCGGTACCGGGAGCTAAGACACACCGTAAGTTAAATATAGTCCTATGAATATCATATATTGTAATTTATGTAAATCATCTTACTTAGTTTTAGTTGACACCACTAAGCGAACGTCTTGTATGCCGAGTTTGTTCTAGTTATATAAGAAAAATTCTGGAGTAATATTGTATTGTATATTGCAATATGTATAAATAGTAAAATTGATTTAATAGAATCTCAAGTTCGCAAAAAAGCATATCAAGTGATTAAGGGAAAAATACAATCCTACTCAATGATTATTGCTTCATTATTTCTTGGTACTACAACTCCCTAAAGTCAAAAATTTTAATAATGACATCATTTTAAATCTGTTCAAAATTATTTTGTAATTTATTCAAATTGTGGTTCACGAAACTATTAAAATTCATAATAAACATAATACTCATAAATCATAAAAACAGTTTAAAAGGTTAAGTACGCTTTATCTGCCAGAGCTATTGTCAATAAAACCTCTAAAAGGATTGTAAAAATTAGGTATATATAGATATACCATTTAATAAAACTTTTTCTCTATTTGTATAAGTTCGTTTTATGCAAATTATACATAACATAAGCACCTAAATAGTTATTAGATATTTTTTTGTTACAAACATAAATTATAATATTCCTATTGCTGGGCAATAAATTTCTATTTCCGTTAAATTTATAGATATGTAAAATAAATAAACGCTTTTCTATAGCATTGTTATGGCTAACGACAAAATATACTGTAAAATATATTGCTTTTTTATATATAGGGTGTTCCTTAATGACGTGATAATATTTCAGGATGATTCCTTAGGTCATCTTATGAAGAAAAGTTCATATGAACATAAGTCCGCAACGGCTTACATTTTTTGCTACAGGGTGCTGAATTTTTTTTCTAATCGTTATTTTTTAATATCTCAGAAAGTATTTTAGCTATTATTTTCAACTTTTGTTAATAGGATATAGAACCACATATTTTAATTAGAAAAATTATTTTATAGCTCCACCAGTGGCGCCCCTGCGAACATGTCCTCTGATATTTTTTACCAAAAAAGTGGTATAAACGACACTCAATTAATAAGTACGACAACTCTTTCTTTATAAACTGACTGCAATAGAATTTAAAATGGACAGTGTCTCTAGGTTCAAATGCTGACATTGTGGATGGTTCTGGTGTAAACCCAGCAAATCGTGGATTTGATGCTGAAACCAGGCAGAATAGGGACACTCCACAAGTAACACTTTCACAACCTATACCGTCAAATCGAACGTCTTCGATAAATGAACTAGTGAATGAGTTGAAATTTACTAAACGTGAGCCAGGTTGTTTCTCACAACCCATGCATAATGAAGATTTAATGATGCAGTTCACTCAAAGTCAAATAACTAAAGACAGTTTCCACAATTTGAGTAAGAGGATGACTCGATTCTATGTCACAACTACTTACGGGAAAACTTTGGAAACTTTATGTTTGATGTTGGATTCGCTACATTACATTTGGAATACTGATCCTTCTGGAGCTGTAAGTATAAAAAAAGACCGCTACCCAAGGAATCACTACTTCCATACTCAGATTTCCCATCCAAGTCTCTTTAAACCAAAATATCTTGGTACTATATTTACACTCCTAGACCAATTAAATTCAAGGTTTGCGTATAACTTTCTAGTCCAAGCTCTCATAACACAAACTTGTACCTCATAAAACACCAAAAATGAAACATATGGGAATGATGGGGAAACCTGTTAAAAAAATTTAAAGCCCGTCAGACTACGTTTCATTTATTATTTTCTATTTTTTCAAGTTTTGAAATCGCCGAAAATAAAATACATTTACAAATGGAAATGTTTACTATTTATCGAGAAGTATAGTTTTTGAAAAACCGTTTCTGTCTGACCAATTTTCTTAAATAAAACCTGTCTGGCTTTTTTTATATATCTTAATTTTTCCCCAAAAAACGTATCTCTTAACACAATTTCTTGCCTCTTTTTGATGAAGCTTAAAACCTCCTCTATCTATTGAGGTTGATCTGACAATGAAAAAAACGTTTTTTACTATGTCAAACTTCAGACTTATTTGAGGAGCGTTCACCCAGGAGATGAATTGAGGATCTTACCATTGATATCACATAACAACTTCTTTTTGTAATATTTTAAATAAAGTTAGAAACCCCCTTGTGAACTAAAATTGGTCTGTCATCCAATAAATGCTTTTTACTATGTCTGACTTAATTTTTTTAAAGCGCTGCGCCCATGTTTTCTATGAATATAGTGGTCTGATCTTACTACGTTCATAGAAAACGTGGGCGCAGCGTTTAAAAAAAATTAAGCCTGACATAGAAAAAAGCATTTTTTCGATTACAGACCAATTTTAATCCATAACCCCCTTTATGGATTAAAATCTAACTTTATTAAATATTACAAAAGGAAGTTATGTGATATCAACGGTCAGATCTTCAATTCATCTCATAGCTGAATGCTGCTCAAATAAGTCTGAAGTCTGACAAAGTAAATTACAAAAAAATGTTCTTTGGGAGGAAAATATTTTCTGTAATTTTCATTGCAGTTCGGAAAAATTTTGTTGACTTTGCTGAGTTCAATAACTGTACCACTGCATAGTTTGGGATATTTTAAGTAATAATATTATAGTAGCCTTTAAGCATAAGACGATGAGCAGGCAATTTATAAATTTAACAGGAATATTAAAGGCCTCATTATTATTTATAACAAAGTTGACAAATTCGTTTCAATATGAATTTAATTGTTTTAATCAAGAACTGTGCGTTTGACGAGAAAAACGTGAGAGACAATTTTCATGTAGAATTGATCAGACTATTCAGGAAAAATGTCAATATGGAAAAATGTCAGTAGCGCACCACTTTTTTTGTAAATAATATCAGAGGACATGCTCGCAGGGACGCGACTGTAGCAAAATATTTAAGCTGTTGCGGACATACGTTCATATGAACTTTTCTTCATAGAATGACCTAAGGAATCACACCCTGAAATATTAACACGTCATTAAGTGTACAATGAGAAACCCACAAATAATTTCCCACATATTTATTTTGTTTTATTGTAATGAAATTATAAGATGTATTCATTTTCTCATATTTATGCAAATTTTACAAAAATCGTCTCATCAGAACACTTGGATACTTCACGAAAAGTAAATTTTTACATAATAGTTTCTTGAATAGGATATACAAGTAGTAAGTGTGGACGAAGTCGATATTTCTTGGGTGATTTCGTCGTCTAAGTCGCTATTGGAGTCGAAGATATAATTTTCTTATTGCATATCTGTGGAAATGCTAAATCTATTTTCTAATGCTAAGCGCATTAGAAAATAGATTTAGCATTCTCTTCGTAAACTCTTCGTCGACTTCTTCATATACGAAAAGTATTGCAGCATGAGATTTCATTACAATGTAAGCAAATATTGCTAATGCGGCTGTTTATAAATCTTACTTAGTTAATTACATGTCTGGATGAAAATATGGAAGGCCGTGCGATAAACTCAATGAGTATCGTCACGAGCCGTGGAGGATTGATTATACAACGACGCCGCCAACCGCGATTTTCAAGGTTAAAGACTCTATAGTTCGAATCTTACCAGTAACAAGCAATATGAGTACAAGCTATGGCGGGAGTTGCGGGAAAATATTAGAACTGCAAAGAAAATAAAGGAGGAGAGATTCGCTTAGGTCGTTCCGTGGGGGCAAGGGGGCGGCAACCGAGTTATTTCTCGCTGGTTCGAATTTTGAACCTCGCTTCGGAGATGATACGAAGGAGGGGATAAAACACGGTAGCATAGCGAAATCGCGAAATATAGGGGTGCTGAGTGTTTTATTTTGAGGTTAGGAACAATAGCGTCCTTAATCTCGGAAACATCCTTACTATCAATCCTCCAGCACACGTCGCATCATTCGTTAGCTACAGATTCTAAAGAGAATTTGGTAACAGAGCACAGCCTTTGCCAACTTTATATATTTCGGAGTAAGTGTATCCGTAGTCTGTTATTACCAACGTAGAATTTTTTTCAAATATTCGACGAAAAATAAAGAGCAAATATTCCCGTCTTCGATAAAGGGGTCTACACTTTATTTTGTCAAAAGACTTAAGGTAGTCTACTAAACAAAGAATATAAGTACGTAACATTCTCTTGCCTTTTTAATAAGTTATCGTAGATATTTGCGTTTTTATTACAAAAGCAATCAGGTTCAAAGTCATTTACTAAGATAGGTAATGCTGAAATCTGTTATTTTAATTGTAATATTATTGCCTTCGTAGTTATCATGTTCCTGTGCGATTGTTATGTTATTACACATTTAAAATTTCATTTATAAATACTTGAAAGTTTCGTAGTTCTCTGTGTATCGGACAATGGATACAATGGTTTCCAAATGTGCAGTCCCGCCACAGCCCACTTGTATCCCATTACCTCCGGTGAAATATTACAGTATCCTATATAAAGAAACCTTTTGATATCTTCAAATAGTATAGATAGAAAGCAAATCAGTACACTAAAATCCCGATTAATCGTTTAACAAAAAGAAAGTTCGCCTAAGGCCTCGGTAGGTGCTTAACTCTTTTATGGTGTGACTAAGCCATGTATACGAGAATTCATTAATGAATGGGTACAAGCTCTGGACTGGTGGAACAGTTTCCCTCGGCAGAGACTGATCAAAAAGTTCATTAATGAACAGTTGGACAAAGTTAAGGAGGACCTACTATGTGAAAATAGAAAGACCATTAGCATAATTGTGGGTCTTGTAGATAATGCAACAGGCAGATTCTGCCATGAGGAACAGGAAACCTTAATTTATGTGCTGTGTTGTTGTCAAGGCATAACTAGATTGAGATTCCAACTACTTGGCGATCTAAAACCAAAGGCTGACAGCTATACTAAAAAGCCCTTATGAAGGCTGTGGAGTCTGATACAAAGGACAAAGCTCTAAGGAAAAGTAGAATAGATGCGCAACAATAGATCCACAGGGGTCGATGTGGTTAAGGTAAATCACCTAGGTCCTCATTTCTAAATCTAAATCCAAAATTATTTAAGACTTTTTTTCTATGAGTTGTGGGTGGAAACTAAATGATTGGCGATGAGCGGTTATCGCAGATGATCAAGTGAGAAATAAAAAAAAGATCTAAGCTATAGCTAAATTAAATATTACAGAAACCATAATAAACCTCTCCCAGAATAGCGATCTTGTGCAAGAGTGACATTTACAATAGTCCGTGTTAGTGTCGCAAACATTATGTGGATGAGTCGACCAGACCTTTTAGTGTAATATTGGGAAAACACATGAATTACATTAAGAATAACATTTATGGATCGGAGACGCTTGAAGCAACGTACTAGAATAAACTGGGACGAAAGTATTAACAGAAGAAGCAGATAGCAGAAAAAAATGAAAGAAGTAAAGTTATCGAATACAGATGAATGTATATTTAATTGTTTCCGTAGATGTGTATATAATCTGGCTACCAATGTTAAAAGGACAACCTGAGAAAAAAAATGTTGAAAATAAAACAATCAACCATGTCAAGAGTTCGGTGCAAGTTGTAATTATCTATGGCTATTGAATATAACATAAACAGTAGGTAACAAAGCTATGAATAAGCGCACCACCTAAGAATTTTTCTAATGAAGTTTTGAGAAAGGAAGCAAATTCAGTTTCCGAAACGTCAGCAAAATACATTTTTTATATTTTTATTATAATGCATGTCATACCG
Organism: Stenurella melanura; assembly: GCA_963583905.1. NCBI lineage: Eukaryota > Metazoa > Arthropoda > Insecta > Coleoptera > Cerambycidae > Stenurella > Stenurella melanura. The sequence goes on from OY757309.1 coordinate 170,241,519, forward strand.
GCAAATAGCGCAGCCAGTTAAAGCGTATTAGTGGCAAGTATGCTTGCTCACATTGTCTGTCGTATACTGGGTTCAATCCTTAGCTTCGACACTAGCTATGTCGGTTGGTAATGGATGCTACCTGCGTTTTGTCAAATATGTGACCCTCTTCTAGACAGTCGTGGCTTTGGATTTGTGGGTTGTCTACTATGTGTTGTGTGTTTATGTTTTGTGGTTATTTATCAAGAATAACCTCAATTGTTTCTTTGTTATAGAAGTCATAGGCGTATAGATTATTTTCCAGTAAGATATTGTATAATTATTGTATGGTTTCATAGAATTCACAGACATTTTTTTAGAAAAAAAAATCCAGAACGAAAAACAGAAACATTGTGTTGTGTTGAATTCTTCCTGTTTTCAATTCTTGATTCTACTGTACTATTTTATTTCTCACATGGCAGCCATTTTTTATTCAGAATAAATACTTATCATCTATTAACACTACTCAGCATTTATTGAGTTATTTATTAATTGATCTCGTTCACATTTACGTCAAGAATGTATATCTTTTCGATTATATGTTAATCGTGCTTCATTACCATATTTCACAATTTCTTCTATCCACCACAATAAAAATAAACGTCCATGGATACTGTCAGCTTATTTAGTAACATTGATCTAGTTTTAAAAACACGAGAGACAAACAGCGGCATTTATGCGGACAAGCATGTTACATTAACGATAATTAAAAAGTATAACAAAAACATGACAAATGTTCATGTAAGCTCATGTAGCGGTGGGTGAAAATAAAGGTTGATTTATATAATCAGTCACGCTAGCTTGAATTTCATAGCTGCGTGTGTTCCGGGGCAGAGAGCAAGAGGCCTCCACCATAACACCGTTTTTCCACATTGTTCCCGCTAATTCTCTCCTTCCGGTGGGCATCTGTAATGCGCTTTATGGCACTAATATGTTTCATTTATTGCTCGCTTCGAGAATAATAAAATCACACAATGGCGATATTAACTTCGATAAAAAGAAGGAAAAGAAAGAGGTATTAACAAACTCTAATTACTTCACATTTTTTAATTTATTAATAACTAATTATTTGCAAGACAATAAAAAGATTTGTTGGTGTTAATAAACTGAAGATTTCAAAAAGTATAGAAACACGATTAAACCAAGATCAATGAAAAAAAAATCCAATAAATAAAGCTGCTTCAAGAGTATTATGAAATAGAGTACTTACATGGTACTTTTTAAAAAAAATTCCCATAAGCATGCTATTTAAAATTTGATGACATTCAAAGCATATTTCAATTTTTTTTTTTTTATTTCTTTGCGATTACTATACTTCCACTCCACTTCGTGGAGGAAATAAAAATTAGCCATAAGAAAAACAATATTCCTTTGCAGCGTATATCTATTACTAATCACTTCAATTAGTATAATGGTAAAACAACACCTAATTAATAAGTGTATAAGAAAAATCAGATCTGCATAACACTCATGATAAGATTGGGACACATCCTGAGCATGTTTAATCTCAACTACATACACTAGTTAAAATTAGGATAACATCAACTTGTAAAAAAATATTCAACATTGTTGAAGGGCACGTTTCGACAATTGGTGCAAATTATTGGGATTAACGGTAAAAGTAATTAATAATATTTTGGTTTGCTTGTGAATCCCTTATATAGATGTATTGTTGCAGGGCTCCCAGATAAAGGGGAATATATAAAAAAAAAATTACTTTAGAGGCTGATATATCAGCAATACAGCAGGGTAGGGTGGTCACCCTGTGCCCTGAACAAAATTTTTATGTTTTACGTGCAGTCCCCTCTCTGCATTTAATTGGTGGCGAAAGAGGCTCACACGGCCGACTAGACAAGTACCTGGGGTGTGAGTTCGAACAAATTGGAGCTTTCAGATGTACGCTGGTGAAAACAAATACGCTTCTTACTATAACAGATTTAATAATATTTAGGTAATCTTACAGCCAAATACCACAGAGATAACATTACACACAATCGATATTACTTATGTGTGGCCCACACTTAACCTAACACAAAACATGATAACTTAAAACTAATAAAATCTTAACTACTAATAGGCAAAATATGACCCCCCCAAGATATATTAGCTTAAACGATAACATTAAAATACTGAAATTTAACATGAAATGAACAAAATAATGTGAATTGAATAAGTGACGATAGGTTCAAGCGTGGTGTTCAAAACTATAAAATTTAATTGGTGATATGCATTACATTTAATGTCTACCGTAAGAAAGCTGACGGGCACTCTACTCCTCACGTAGAAGGTGGTATGTGATATAAGGTTCCCCCGTTAGGTAATTCAAGACGCTTACCTCCAGCAGGTTTCAAAATGTAATCACTAGGCCTACCAGGGGAGCGTAGCTTCCAAGGGACCAGGCAGGAGAGCCTCACCGGTACACTCAGGATTCCAAATTTACCAAATATCTTGCCAACCAAGTTTCAGTAGAACCAAATCCACATACAGATGTACAAATCCAACAGGTAAGATGTGGGGTCAAACATACATGATGCAGTACCAGTAAAAGTCCAAGTAAAATGAAACCAAAGGAACAAAAGGTACAAAAGAACAAAAAAACCAAGAACAAAAAAGCCAAAAAGTCCAAAAAGAACAAAAAGCCCTGCAATAAAGAAATAACGAATATTACAAATCTATTTTCTAAAGAGATTTCCGAGGTATACCTTAGATGTTGAGTGGGCTTTCAGAATTCCTTTGCCATGTGCTTCCAGCAAGTTGATTTATCCGGAAAATTCCGTAGCAGTATTTCCCAACAGAAAATCATAAAAATATCAAAATTAAAACACTGCTAATTTGTCACTAGAGCACTAAATCCCATTAAAGGAGCAAATTAACAAAATGCTATCCACGTGCTCAGTGACACAACTTCTCTTCGAGCCGGCAAACGGAAAAAAGTCCCAAAAATGGCCCAGACGGAAACCTGTCAAAATCTGAGAATGAACTTTGTCCATGGGTACGTTCTGAATGAACACTATACAACATAACCCACAAATCTGATAAATCTCCCTTAATGACGTCTATATTCCACACATAATACAGTATTTCGTGATTCCATTCACAAAACAATAAGTTTAATTGATAAAACGGTCTTGAAAAGGTTATAATCGAGACGTTCGAAACTCGCTTCCTAATTAGGTACAGTTACAGTGCGTTGCTAGCAATGCGTTGCCAGCAACTCGCTGCTAATATCACTATGCGTGGCTCACATGGAGCACGAACGGTAGGCAACCAGTTATACTATATTAACATAACGATATTCAATAGGCAACCAGTTATACTATATTAACATAACGATATTCAAATTGTAAATGTGCAGATACGAAAATAGACTGTAACACCCCCCCAACTTAAAGAGGATTACCCCGTAATTCTCTCAGAAAAGAAAATTAGGGGCCTAAAGACTTAAACTAATTCTGAATTTCGCTGAGCTAACCTTAAGGGACAGAAGACACCGAAAAAAAATAAAAGAGATAAAACTTATATAATAACTACCTAAACAATATACCACCAGAAAGTTCGTTTTACCACTGGACAAAGTCACGAACATCACCAATTCCGAGAGTATTCATCAAGAATTCTCATATAGTCAAAAGGATATAACAAAGATGGAAGGTAATTCAACTCACACCCATTTTGCGCTAAACCAAGTTGCGTGAAAAGCCTCGATAATGAGTGTTGCTATATAGCATACGAAAACTCTTGAAAACCCCACCCGGGAAAGGTAATGCTTCGCCCAGTGTAAAATGGAACGAGAAAAAGAGAACAAGAGAAAGGAAAAGATAAAATGTTTTAGGGGAGGACCTCTACGGATCAGTCCCCACAGACACTGTGGTGGAATGCCTGAGCAGCGTTATAGCGGTTGCCAGTGCTAAAATTGGAGTAGACATAAGAACATCTAAACCACGATACAGCTAGTTGATAAACTACTGCCTAAATAACAGATTCTAGACTGTTATTGGGTATTGGATATAGCTCCAAGAGGCTAAAACTAGACGTAAAAAAAACCACGACTAGATGACAAAAAGAAACCATCGTCTGGGAATACTCCCGCTTCAGGTGCGGTGAACAGTGCCTCGTCCGGACGGTACGTTAAGGGCTGAGGTGAAAACGTGGAGGCAGACTTGTCACTATTAAGAACGTCAGGCGACCTAGGCCACTCCTGCCTAACAAGCCCCCTTACCTAGATGTCCGCTAGACCCTCCTTAACGCCCTGTCCTTTAAGACAGCCCGACAGAAACCTGCTCACCCCCATTCCGAGGCAAGTTCCCTAATGGCATATAATATACCCTAAAACTAGGACGACACGAAACTTACTAAACCTTAAACATATTGAAAGATACGACGGAGAGAAAAAAAAAAAAGAAACTAGTAATCCAGAGAACAATATTCGGTAAACACAATGACTAAACGGTAACTACTACAACAATAGAAATCGATACTTATCCGAACAATATAGAAAAGAGATAAAGAGAACATAGAAAAAAAATAGTAGATAGAAGGTAGAGATAGAAATTGGACAACACAAAGAAGAATGACGTTGTTATGTCATAGTCGTTGATGTCTCCCAAGCATGTGAAAGTCCACCCAAAATGTCCTCAGAACGTAAGAGACGAAACTGTACTTCGACATCGGACCCTAACAAACAAAAGAATCCCTATACGGTACGATAATAAATCCTTTGTCTAATACTCCACACGAAATACTTCGGTAGCCGACAGGTATCCTACTCTGAGACCAAACGTGGCGAGCTTCCACTACACGGTTGACATCCAATGCATGGCATGCAGCCGCTCATGACACTACACCCAGCAAACGTGGCATGCAGACATCCATGACGCTACACCCAGCAAAACGTGGCCCTCCCTACAACCCTTGGATAAAGAAACTTTATCCAGCCGAAATACATAAAGAAAAAAAGTAATCGGATAAGTACGACATGAAGTGATAAAACCTACAGAAAACAAAATACGGAAGATTGCCCTATAACCAACGGATACTGCTAAACATATCAGCCACAAGAAGTGCTATTTCTCGGCGTCGTCTCGGGGATCTAACTTCAAATCTTTTATGTGCCATTCGCCTTTCGAGTCACCGTTTGAATCCTTCAACTCATACCGGACCGACGACAGTTTCTTTGAAATCCGGAAGGGACCTATAAATTTAGGTGCTAGTTTGGCGGTAAAATAATTAGCTGCATTAGAAAGAACGTAGTTTCGTAACCAGACGCAGTCACCTACGGCTAATTCTACCGGTCTCCTCCGCAAGTCATAGCGACGTTTAGCGCGATGATATGCAAGGTCCAAACGTTTACTGACATCTTTGAATAGCGGTTCAAAAGCTTCAGAGCGATTTAGATCTGACGGCTGATCGTCCCGAAGAGGATGGTTGTGTTGGTCTCCCCTCACGATATGTTCTCGGCCAAAATTTATAAAATATGGAGTGTGGCCTGTGGCCTCGTGCTTCTGGGTACGTAAAGCACACCCAACCTTTGGTAGTAGTTTGCACCATTGCCTCTGGTTGTCTTGTACATATGACCTTAACATTGTTTTCAACACACCGTGCATTCTCTCGACCGGATTGGCTTGAGGGTGGTACACAGGATTAAAAGAAATCCTACACTTGTAAGCCTCACACAGTTTCGCAAACTCTCTGCTCGTGAATTGAGGTCCATTGTCACAAATTAGTACTTCCGGGACACCGAATAGCAGAAAAACGTTCTCCTCGATTTGCTTTTTGATGCTTGTCGCTGTAGCTTGGCGTAGGGGGAACAACAGGGCGAACTTTGAAAAATAATCTGAGACTGTGAGGATATGGGTATAACCCCCAGAAGACCGTGGTAGTGGTCCCACCAGATCACAACTTAGGACTTGAAATGGCCTAGTGATGGGCGGTCGTTGCCCCATAAGTCCAGCTGGTGCTTGTCTCATCGGTTTACAAGAAATACACACAGTACAGTTCCGCACATACCTAGCTACGTCAGCGCGCATCTGTGGCCAATAATACCTTGACTTTAGTCTCTCGTAAGTCTTATACACGCCTGCATGACCTGAAGTTTCTATGTCGTGATTCTCGCGAATGATCTCCACGCGTTTACTTTTCGGAACAACCACTTTCCATGCTTCGGCTGAACCTGCCAAATCTGGATATGCTACAGGAATATGTTTAAGTAGCTGCGAGTCGCGAACGCGCCATTGTCGGTAACGTAACGGGTGTTCCTGCACAGAACGTAACATTTTCGAATACCACCTATCTGAAGCGATATGCGGTTGCACCAAAGCGACTTCCACGTACGATTCGTCTTGAGGAACGGCACGGGATAACATGTCTGGTACAACATGCTCCTTGCCTTTACGGTGGACGAGATCGTAATCAAATTGCTGCAGGCGAACAGCCCAACGTGCTAAACGACCAGTAGGTTCTTTCAAATTATTCAACCAAAGCAAACTCGCGTGGTCCGTCACGACAGTGAACTTAGACATCTCGAGATATGGGCGCAGCTTCTCGACGGCCCATAAAACCCCTAAGCATTCACGCTCCGTTACAGAATAATTTCTTTCGTTTCGACTGAGGGATCTACTCAAATAACAGATAACTCGCTCACCATCTGGGTGCTGCTGCGACAGCACAGCCCCGATAGCATGTGATGACGCATCAGTTTGAACCTGAAATGGTAGCGTGAAGTCTGGACAGCTGAGAATGGGTGCAGTCACTAACGAATTCTTAATAGACTGAAACGAATGTTCACACTCATCGGTCCAGTTCCAACGGGTCTTTTTACGCAATAAATTTGTCATAGGCGCGATCACCTCAGAGAAATTTGGTATAAACCTGGAATACCAAGCGGCAGTCCCTATGATCTGTCGAACTTCCGTCACGTTACGAGGCGAAGGCAAATTGAGAATCGCGCTAACTTTGTCCGGATCCACATGTAACCCTTGACTATCCACGCGGTAGCCTAAGTATTTAAGCTCCCCCAGACAGAACTTGCATTTGTCTCGCGACAACGTCAACCCTGCCTTGAGAAGACGATCAAAGATTTCCTTCAAAGTTTGCACGTGTCTTTCGAAAGTCGGTGTGGCAACAATTATGTCGTCAAGATATACGAAGACATAAGGTTCAAGCTCTGGGCCTAAAACTCTGTCAATCAAACGCATCCAAGTAGCCGGAGCATTAGATAAACCGAATGGCATACACTTGAATTGGAACAACCCACGACCAGGAACCGTAAATGCCGTATATTCTCTAGAATCTTCCGCGACTGGAACCTGATGATAAGCAGATTTGATGTCTAGGGAGCTGAGATAACGGGCGTTACCTAACTTGCTCAAAATTGCAGAAACATACGGAATAGGATAGGCATCCTTCTTGGTAACCTTATTTAGACGACGGTAATCAATACAAAGGCGAAACGTGTTATCTTTCTTGGGCACCAATAGTACAGGACTTGACCATGCCGATTGAGATCTCTCAATGATATCTTCCTCGAGCATGCGTTGTACTTCTTCGTCTATGTGCTTTTGCACCGCTGGCGATACTGGATAATACCGTTGTTTAATCGGCTCAGAGTCCGTTACAATTTTATGCTCTAGTAGAGTGGTACGTCCCAATTTAGTACCTGCTCGGTCAAAATGAGCAGTTACCACTTCATCGAGTTCCAACCTCTGCTCTTTCGTCAGTGTATCCTCTGCGCAAACCGAAAGAACTTGTATAGACGGCGCATCACTAACGAATGTCCAGCAACTGTGCTTTAAGTTAGGTACGATACCCATCTCAACCCAGAAATCTATGCCAAGAATCAGAGTATGTGGTAGATCTGGTACAACTAATACCTCAATGACCTTGACCTTGTCTAACAATTGCATAGGCACCTGATAGCGACCTACAATTTTACATGGCTGATTATTTGCGACCGTAACTTGGCTAGTACTAGAGGTGTTCATCATTGGTAACCCTAATGTACGTAACAACGTCCAGCCGGGTTGTCCAACCACTGTTTTAGAGGCTCCAGAATCAAGAAGACCCTTGACCTCACAACCTAAAATTTTGACGTCTAGGTATGGACGCTGATCGTTGTCCACATGACCCAGAATAAAGTCAAGTACCGGCTTAGTTCGCGCAATAAAGTTTTGTTGTCGATTTTGTTTGACCGAAGCAAATCTTTCCGAGCTCACATTTCGGTCTGTCTGTGTCCCGGATGGTCGTTTCCCGAACATTTCGGACAAGTAGGAATAGTGACATTCGCGTGACCACAACGATAGCAATAACGTTGACGTGGCTGGTTGCATTCGCGATGCGAATGTCCGGAACCACGACAATTCCAGCACAGGCCTGTAAGTCCCCGCGGCGGCGGTTCTGTAGACGCACTGACCGGACTTAACATCCCAGCAGAATCCCCTATAGTGTCGTTAGGACCAACTTCCATGGATGCGACCCTGTGGGAGAGTCTTGAATAATTGAAGGCCAACGTAGGCTCTAACATGGCTCGATAGTTAGTTGATGGAGGAGTAACCTGTTGGGTATGAAGGTATGTTTCCTCGAGATTACGACACGACTCTAGTAAGTTATCGATGGTGAGTATCGGTCTGTCCGCACATTGTGAAGCTAAATGCATTTGTAAATATGGAAGAAGTCGTTCTCGAATAATCTGAACTCGTTGGCGCTCTTCAGGCTTTTGGGACAACCGGTTGAAATAATTCTCCATCGCGGCAATATATACCATGACGGGTTCCGGATTGCCTTGGGTTCGCTTTTTAAGCTCTTCCCAAATATCCCTCTCATGATGATAAGGCAAGAACGCAGATTTAAGTTTGACCACGAGATCATCCCAAGATCCTATTCTATCCTTAACAAACGACCGATACCAAATTAATGCATCCCCTGTAAAAAGTTCTGCAGCTGCGAAAAACAATTGCTCTTTCGAAGCCCCTCTAGATACACGCAGTTCCTCTACTCTTTCTAGAAAATTAAAAACACTACTCTTCCCATCAAACCTAACATTCCATTTACTGACTGCAATCGGTTTACAAGAGTAAGACGGTTCATAACAATTACCCATATTCGAGGGTCGTGACACATTAACATTCTTAGTATTTGTATTAACCGTTAACGCTGAACTTGGAGAACTGGCTATAATTTGTGGCATACTACTGAAAGTTACCCGGGGTCTATCTGTATGCAACTCTATCAAAGCATTCGCAGCTCCCGCAAGCTCCTGCTGATTATCGTCAGTAGTTAAGACCAAAGAAGAAACCCTACGAGCTGAGTCATGTACAATTTCCGGAAGCAAAGGATTGTCCGTATCTAGTAACGAGAATTCTAGATTTGTCCTATTACTACTTGTGTCCCTAGTAGCATGTGAAGGCTCCTGCGTTTGCGAATTAAGCTGAGATTCCAACAAATTTCCAACATCATCAATCATTCGCATACAACGTGCCATTAACTTTACTTTATCACGGTTTTGATTTTCAGATAAATTTATTAACCTTGATAACCGACCATTAACATGTAGTAACCGTGTGTGAATGCGTGAATGTTCATTGTTTTTGTTATTCATATCGAAATTTGTTATGTCGGTACCAAGTTGTTGCAGTTTTTTATCACAAATATCTAATTCCGATTCAGTGTCTAAGTCCAAATCTGGAGAATTTGTTGAGAATCCCAACCGTTCACACCGCATTAACCCTCTCAAAGTACTTCGCTTCTCCGCTACTGTACCTTCTGAAGATAACCCTCTTATTGCAAGCTCATAAGTTAACTCGTCTACCAACAAACGATTGATTTCCATAGTGGAAGTAAAAAAAAAATAGTTAATGTCCCCAAAAAAAAATTCAAACCCGATATACCGATAATTTATAACGTCCTTCTACAGTTAGCACGAATATAAAGCAGATAACCAATTAATATTCAGCAAAAAGAAGTAATCAATATATGCAACAATAAATCAGTAATCAATAAACAATATAGAGCAATAATAATCAAATAATCAACAATTAAATAAGGCACTAATAATCAGTAATAATAATCAAATCATCAATCACCAATATAAGGCAATAATAGTCAATAATAATAAATATAATCAATATACTAATCTCCCCCCCTCTAAGAGAGAGTGTACCTACACACGAATGAGAAAGAAAAAACACAAAATATCTAAACACTATACCCTAAAAAAAAAATCCCACCTAAAAAGCTAATAAGTATTTCAGTAAAAAAATATATAAAAAAAAGTGTGTAACAGAAATATTCTAAAGCAAGTACCTCAGCAAGTACAATTTTATTGTACTAGTACTTACTCGGTATGGCAATGATAAAAAAAAAAACTACGTATCACGATAACGTACCTAATTTTCACCAGTCGATACAACACCAGAAAGCACCCGCAATTACCATCAAGAACGGTTGGGCGCCATTTGTTGCAGGGCTCCCAGATAAAGGGGAATATATAAAAAAAAAATTACTTTAGAGGCTGATATATCAGCAATACAGCAGGGTAGGGTGGTCACCCTGTGCCCTGAACAAAATTTTTATGTTTTACGTGCAGTCCCCTCTCTGCATTTAATTGGTGGCGAAAGAGGCTCACACGGCCGACTAGACAAGTACCTGGGGTGTGAGTTCGAACAAATTGGAGCTTTCAGATGTACGCTGGTGAAAACAAATACGCTTCTTACTATAACAGATTTAATAATATTTAGGTAATCTTACAGCCAAATACCACAGAGATAACATTACACACAATCGATATTACTTATGTGTGGCCCACACTTAACCTAACACAAAACATGATAACTTAAAACTAATAAAATCTTAACTACTAATAGGCAAAATATGACCCCCCCAAGATATATTAGCTTAAACGATAACATTAAAATACTGAAATTTAACATGAAATGAACAAAATAATGTGAATTGAATAAGTGACGATAGGTTCAAGCGTGGTGTTCAAAACTATAAAATTTAATTGGTGATATGCATTACATTTAATGTCTACCGTAAGAAAGCTGACGGGCACTCTACTCCTCACGTAGAAGGTGGTATGTGATATAAGGTTCCCCCGTTAGGTAATTCAAGACGCTTACCTCCAGCAGGTTTCAAAATGTAATCACTAGGCCTACCAGGGGAGCGTAGCTTCCAAGGGACCAGGCAGGAGAGCCTCACCGGTACACTCAGGATTCCAAATTTACCAAATATCTTGCCAACCAAGTTTCAGTAGAACCAAATCCACATACAGATGTACAAATCCAACAGGTAAGATGTGGGGTCAAACATACATGATGCAGTACCAGTAAAAGTCCAAGTAAAATGAAACCAAAGGAACAAAAGGTACAAAAGAACAAAAAAACCAAGAACAAAAAAGCCAAAAAGTCCAAAAAGAACAAAAAGCCCTGCAATAAAGAAATAACGAATATTACAAATCTATTTTCTAAAGAGATTTCAGAGGTATACCTTAGATGTTGAGTGGGCTTTCAGAATTCCTTTGCCATGTGCTTCCAGCAAGTTGATTTATCCGGAAAATTCCGTAGCAGTATTTCCCAACAGAAAATCATAAAAATATCAAAATTAAAACACTGCTAATTTGTCACTAGAGCACTAAATCCCATTAAAGGAGCAAATTAACAAAATGCTATCCACGTGCTCAGTGACACAACTTCTCTTCGAGCCGGCAAACGGAAAAAAGTCCCAAAAATGGCCCAGACGGAAACCTGTCAAAATCTGAGAATGAACTTTGTCCATGGGTACGTTCTGAATGAACACTATACAACATAACCCACAAATCTGATAAATCTCCCTTAATGACGTCTATATTCCACACATAATACAGTATTTCGTGATTCCATTCACAAAACAATAAGTTTAATTGATAAAACGGTCTTGAAAAGGTTATAATCGAGACGTTCGAAACTCGCTTCCTAATTAGGTACAGTTACAGTGCGTTGCTAGCAATGCGTTGCCAGCAACTCGCTGCTAATATCACTATGCGTGGCTCACATGGAGCACGAACGGTAGGCAACCAGTTATACTATATTAACATAACGATATTCAATAGGCAACCAGTTATACTATATTAACATAACGATATTCAAATTGTAAATGTGCAGATACGAAAATAGACTGTAACAGTATGTATGATTCTTTTGGACTAATCTCTAAAACAATATTTTTAAAACAATGTCTCAGTCATGTGAGGTTTTCCAGTTTTTGCAAAAATACTTGCGGCATGCAATTTGATACAGAATAATGCTTGGGATGACGTGCGTTCAACTTGTTTTCAAATAACCTCGATGTCTGTATCTGCATATTATAGTCAAATTTCACTGCAGTTGAAAGAAAATCATATTTGTTAGACAGAGGAAAAACGTTCTTTTTCTGTAATTTTCATTGCAGTTCGGAAGAATGTTCTTGAACCTGATTTTGTTGACTTTGCTAATTTCTATAACTTTACCACTGCATAGTTTGGGATATTTTAAGTTCCGTAATAATACTATAGTAGCCACGCTTGAGCCTAAGACGATGAGCAGGCAATTTACAAATTCAATAGGATTATTTAAGGCCTCATCATTATCTATAACGGAGTTGACGGATTTCTAAATCATTTCGTCATTCTGGGTGCTGTTAAATAGAAAATAAATAATTTCAGCAGCATTCTCTTTTTTTTGTGTTAGAACGGCTTGCATCTGCAACCATGTGAGCGATCTGTCAATAAGATGTTATACCAGGAAAAATCTTCGCTATTAATTCACCAACATTTTTAAATACTGCACTTTAATGCTGAACGTGACGAAATCTCAAGGTTGCTTTCAATTTCTATCATAATTTATCCACAGCAACAAATCCCCACCTTAACATCACCCATTAATTGAAGTCGGATGTTCGTCGTATGTTCAATTTCTGCATTTACCCTCCAAATTTTAAGAGTCTAGCTTTAAGAGTATAGAAGACTCCTTATTAAATAACCTTCTGTCTTAGCCCCTTAGAATTGAATTTCGAAAAATAATATCTTTTAATATCTACCTAGGTTACGCAATGAGTATCCCTACCAAATTTCAACTTTCTAACTGGAAGAGTCTGGGAGAGAGAATAACTCCCAATTAATTCGTTTCGAAAAAATCTCTTCTATGTGAGCTGTCTTGGCACCTCATCATTTTAAAATTACGAAGTTCTAGCTCTTGCGATTTTTGCTATGCATGATGAGTCAGTGAACACTTAACTCTATATAATTGATGACACTGGTTATACAGGTTACAAAAATACATTAATTTTACGTCAAATATTCTTTACTGGTCATATATCTTAATACATTTGATAATCATTTTGTTTATATCCCACGTCTAGTTTTTTCGGTTTTCAATTTTAGCATTGCAAATAATATGCTATTTTAAGGAAATTTAATAATTTCTATTGAATATAATAATCAAATGCCGCAAATTTACTTTGCTGAACCACCTGTTAAAGATCGTTGACCGTAGACAAACAATAATTTACAATGCTAATAAACAACTTCATTTTTAGACGAATTTCGAGTAACAATAATTCATTCACAGATCGGCTGCATTTTAAATTTTCACATATTATGACCGAAAGACAAGACATATGTCGAGTCACTAGTGAAATTCTTGCAGTCATCCATGTTACGAATGTCAAAGTACTACAGATTACGTATCTTGTTGGGTAAATTTAGGAATTTTTAAGAAAGTTTAAACTTTAGTAAATAAGTGATGTTTCAGACGCTTTTCGTAGCAGAAAAAAATAGTTGAAGCAACTAAGCACACTTACAAAACCCTCTAGACATAATTCACTTATATCTACGTTATGTAAAGAAATTCGATAAAAAATACGCTTGCGTAAACATGGTTCTCGATACCGTCAAGTTTCAACTGAACCCTTCGCAGCGAAATGATTTAAAAAATCAATTAACCGTATAAAAAGTGTAAAACTGCCCCCACCACCCCTCTCCCTTATTAAAAGAGTTGAAAAAATTAAATTGAGATATTTACTTGAAATTTGGTACACATATGTATTATAACGACATCTTAAACAAGATTATATTTTGACATGATTCCGTTGAAAGAGTGGGAGGGGGGGAAGTAGAGGTAAATAGGGAAAAATAAGTAAAGCAAGCTGGTAAGAGTACAAAAACATGGGATTTGGTGTATATACTAGAAACCAAGGCCTCAGATTTCTTTCTAATATTTTTCAACCCCACGCACCCCCACCACCTCCACTCCATTATTAAAGGGATTGATAACATGAAATTGAGATATTCACTTGAAAGTTAGTACACGTATGTATAGTAATGACAACTGATTGAGATGATTCCGTTGAAGGGGTGGGAGGTGGTAGGTTATGAAGAGCGTAAAATAAGTAGACCAAGCTAGAAACTTCATTTTATCGTATATGGTAGAAACCAACGCCTCAAATTTTTCTAAGGTATCTCATCCAAATATGATTAAAATTCTATGACCAATAATTTCCATATATTAGAGTGCAAATATAGTCGAGAGAAATCTGGATGTGGAAGTAGTGATTCCGTAGGCAGCGGTTTTTTTCATAATGTTTCTCCGTTTTACATAAATGTTTAGTGCATCAGGTATGCACTAAAAAATCTAATTTAAAAAATTCTCTATTTATGATACGTGGACGAAAAATGCCGTCTTTTGACAAATATGAACTGCTGATCTAGGTGAAGTGGATACTTTTCCTGTTGGTTGAGATACTAAAGTGATATTATTGATAATATGAGTTAACAGTCATAATGTTTGAAGGACTTTATGCTAGGATATTATGTTCATCTAATAATATGTTTGAAGATAGCAATCAGTTATGTTTCCTAATCGATTTAAGCTGGTTCGACATATTTTGATAATTGTTTCAATAACTTAATGGTACAAAATAAAATATGGAAATTATCCTAATTACTTTGATAAATTATCGATTAATATGCGTAACGCTATGTGAGCTCTAATATACTGGGAAACACACTTTTTATCATATTAAAGCTGGATTTGTAAGTAATGATATACTGAACTTACTTGCTACATATAATTTATAACGTGATAATATTTATTTGTAGTGAATAGCATTATAACGGGTATAAATCTCACGATGGATTAATTACTCAAAGTAATTATACCAAGTTAGAGTAAACGTTGAGTTGTTGGTAGTATTTATAAATAACACAAAAGACAAAAGTTGAACAACATAATTATTTTGTATTAGCGTAAGTATAGTCCAACTTATATTTACAATACAGGATGTTGGAAATTATATTAAAATTTTTGGATCCCCATTCAAAAACCGCTGCTTAGGGAATTACTACTTCCACATTCGCCTTTCACATCCAAGTATCTATAAAAGAAAACATTTTCATACTACATTGTACCCCGGAATGTGCAAATAATTGCTCATAAAATTTTAATAACATATTATCTCAAGGTAGTTACGAAAAATGACTTGATTTGGTGTTCTACAGGGTGTTTTATAAGCAAAGTTGTAAAAATCACCACTAATAAAGTACCTTTATTTTTCAAAATATGAAAAAAAGCCACTAAGAAAAGTTATTTAGAATGCAATTTTGTACCTCTGTACCAAATTGCAGGAATATAAAATTATTTTTTTGAAAATTTTTTCAATAAATTGGTATTTTATTTTGAACCATTCGATTAAAAGTGCATAGAAATTATTTTTTGTGAATTAATATTTAAAGTTATGTAGAAGCTAAAAGTAGGCTATGAGAAAAGTAGTGGATACACATTTATCATTTATTATTGACATATCTGTCAAACGTAGGCAATATTATCCTTAATTTCTGTTTCAAATTAACGAACCAAGCATAAAAAATTAAGTGAAAATGATACTCACAGTGCGTGAAAAAATTTACATTGTGCAATGCTACGGAATTGGCGATAAGGACTCGCTAAGAGAAGTGGTAAGCTAATTTAATTTGAAATTTCCAAACACTGCTTTGTCACGTACTCAGGCTATGAGAATAATTTAAAAGTTTCTGGCTACTGCTACTGGTAGTGTTCTTAACATGAAAATTAAAATAAAAGCATATGATGAAGACAATGTTGGGGCATTATATCTCATGCCTCTGTTATAGAAAAGCCTAGGATGCCACTAAGCGGGAGGTCAGCTCTTATTAATATTAGCAAGTCTGAACTCCAAAGAATTTACAAGGCAAAGTAAATTAGGGCATATAAAGCAAATTATAAACATACGCGTGAAGAGGGAGATGACGGCCTTAGATTGGATTTTTCTTCGACCATTGGAGAAAAAATCATGGAAGAGAGATTTTTTCTCCATGATTTTTTCATCATAATTTTCTCAGATGAATCTACATTCACAACCAATGGTGTTGTTCATCTCAGAATTGTCGGTTCTGGGCTTCTGAAAATCCAAATTTTAAAATTCATTGTAGAAGACAATATTATAAAAAAGTGAATGTGTGGTGTGCCGTTTCTTATCACGTTGGAGTTATTGGACCTTATTTCATTGAGGGACGATTAAACCAGCACACTTATTTACAGCTTCTTGAAAGATTTTCTGAAGAACATTTAAAATGTTTTAAGAGATATGCCTTTAGTTCATTTTCAACATGATGGTTGCCCTGGCCACTCCACAGAAATTGTTAATCGGTGGTTGAATTTAAATTTTGGAGAAAATTGGATTGCCAGGAATGGACCGATCAAGTGGCCGGCGAGATCCGCAATATTGGATTTCTTTTTATGGGGGTCGCCTCAAGCAGTTGGTTTACGCTGAACCCAGTCAACTCTATACTCACTGGCTGAACCACTTCCTAACGATGTAGCAGTATTGAAGCAGAGAATTACAAATGCCGTAAACTCCATACCGTTAGATCATATTTGAAACAGTGTTAAGGACTTCAGGGAAGGATCGAAATGTGTGTGGATGTGGGTGGTAGCTACGTCGAATAATAAAAAAAATTGTAAACATTGTTTTGTATTGGCCAATAATTAATTTGTTTGTGAATCTGTTATGTTTTTGACATGTATACTTGTTGTCATTCTTAAACCTCATTAATCTTCTGTTAGTAATCGTTTCTTGTTTTACAATTAGTTCGATTAACATTATACCTTCATACATCTCGTATATTCATTTTTTTATTTATCAATAGCCTACTTTTTGAGCTGATTAACATTTGTTCCTACACAACTTTAAATATGAATTCAACTCTTTAATTCGCAAAAAATTATTTTATATTTCTAAAATTTGGTACAGAGGTATAAAATTGCATTCTAAATAACTTTTCTTAGTGGAATTTTTTTAATATTTTGAAAAATAATGGTATTTTATTAGTGGTGATTTTTACAACTTTGCTTATAAAACACCCTGTTGATGGCAAATCCCTAGTTTCTGGACTCTTACTAGCTTGCTTTACCTTTTTATCTCTATTTACCCCCCAACCCTTCAACAGAATAAGCTAATATAATCTACTTCCAGATCTCGTTATAATACATACTTGTACCAAACTTCAAGTCAATAAGTATTTTAATTACTTCCACATCCACGTAGTGTAAAAGCAAGTATAAGTACTTAATAGTAAGAAAATGTTCAAAAATTTTGTTTTCTTAAAATAGGTTTAAAATGTCCTGAAGCGTCGAGATTTTAAATTTGAGAGAAAAAAAATCTGTCTCTCGGTCGGTCTGCCTATCTGTAACTTCTCTTGCGAGCACGTTTTCACTAGAATGGTTTAAAATATTGACTTGAAAGTTGGTACACGTTTGTATTCATACGTGTACCAAATTTCAAGCGAATGTCTCAATTTTATTTTATCAACCCCTTTAATAATGGAATGGGAGTGGCATATATAGAAAAATGAGGCTTTGACTTCTAGTATATACATCAATTCCCAAGTTTTTGGAGCCTTACCAACTTGCTCTATTTATTTTCCCCTATTTACCCCTCCAACTCTTCACCAGAGTAATCTCAAAATAAAATCTCGTTGTGCTATGTAAAAATCGGTACATTACCTAATAGATTAGGCAATGTGCCGATTTTACTTTAAAATGTTATTAAAGTATTTTTATAAGATTGTTACCAAAATTATAAAGTTGCTTACTGGGAATACCTAAACACACTAACTTCTATTAAATTTAAAATAATTTAAAATTTCCTAGAGGTAAAGTGAAATAATCACTAAAATTGTTTACACTAACACGCATCGATACTGCTCCCCTCATGCCGATATTGCATATTGCATGGAGACATATTAAGAAAATATTTGCCTGCACCTTCAGCTAATTGCTCATTATTATAACTTTAACTGGAAGGTACAGTACGTTAGGTTTCCACTTCTTCTTGCCCAACACTTTATTATATTATTGTTGTAGACATCAAAATAAACGTACATGTATCAGTACAAGGACTAGGCCCAAAGTCTTATTGGCAGCTACTTTCTGACAGTTACTTTAAGATACGGCCATGTTTGTCCTGCCTCGCAAATTACAACTCCTTGATATTATTCTAACCGCGTAGTTTAGGATTTGAACCTCAACTGGTCATATTATCTATTTTAACCTATCGTAAAGAAAACGAATTTCTGCAACACATCGTACCTTTTTTACATATTCGTAGTCAACAAGACTTGGACCATCTGCGATTATTCTCATGACTACTACCACAACGGGTCTAGTTAGAGAAAGCGACTACGCTGCTGTCAAAAATAATGGCTTTTTATGTTCAAGGTTTTGTTGCCAATAATTTAGATATTGCATCAGGTTTTTTTGACACCTGAAGCGTCAACTAGGTTTCACACAATATTTAAGCTTGGCGGAATCATTTACGGTAACAGGTCTGATCATAAGAGGTGGCCGTAGAAACCAGTTTTCCATTTTTTACAGTTAAGAATGTGAAAATCCAAAAGATTTTTAAGAAGTGAAATTTATATATGCACCCACATAAGTAACATTATCTATTATTTAACTGTGTCATCATCATCAAATACATAATATCAAGATAATTAAAAGATGAATTTAATTACTCCTATAATTTTCTGCCATAAAGCCATAGGCCTTCGATTAAATTGTTATTTCGTAATTAAATAAATCATTCTTCGTTCATTGAGCAATACAATCTCAACGGTGGCCTTTTTTAAAAAAGTCCCTATGAATATTAAACCATACATTAATATTAATCTAATATCTGTAGCGCCGTTAATAGTGACACCTGGCCGTATTTAGAGAAATTTATGTTCATTTTAGACCACAAATTATCTGGTCTTTATATTTTCACTACCGTCGGCAACCTGCGTAAGGTCCAAGCGGAACTTATACGGAGAGTAAAACATTTCTATGGTACCCATGGATCTCATATACGTATCAACTCCATTAAAGACCTGCGGGTGGTGACCAAACTAGCCCAGGCCACTGCCGTTTACTCTTATCATAACTCTTGGCGGTACCGCTTACACTCTTATTTTTATTCTTATCCAGTGGCGTGACAGTTTTGGATAGACATATATTAAAATGACGTAATAGTATAGAATTAATAATAAAGGATTATTAGAGATGTTTCAGAATCTCATGAGCCGCGAAATGCGCAAAAGGCAAAGTTTAATCTGAGTTATAAGTATGTTTTTGAAGACACTGGAGGCTGCCTTGCTGTATACATAAACAAGAGCTCAAGATAAATTGTAAGCAATAAATATAATATTTTTAAGAAGTGTAACTGAGTCAACAGGACGGATTGTGTCTCTGCGCATATGAAGGTCACGGTTCATGAGGTTTTAAAACACCTGATACACCACATTGATACTTGAAAATGTACTTATTTAACAAAAGTATGAATACATTTATAAATGTACAACGTGAGCCAAAAGTGTTGGCTCACTTTGGAAAGCATATTGCAATAAACAGGATGGTTTTAATAAAATCTGTTTTCATTCAACATTTTCTTTAATGAACTCTGAATGTAATTATGTTTCAGGGCATTATTCCCAAAGCTGGAGATTACGTGATATTTGATAGGTAGCTATTAAATTAATTTAAATAAATGATCATATCAACTTCACTTCGTTAAAGATTTATAACAGTTCCTTGATGATTTTCACTGAACTTTTTTTTCCCTCAATTAATTTTACTACAGAAGCCAATAAGATTTCTTTACAAACAAGTTTTTATTTAAAAAGTGAAATAAACAAAAAGTTTTGTATTCGTATCTTCTCTAAAATACGACGGATAAACGTAAACAGCAAAGAAAACTAAAACCTAATAAATACGTTTAGCCATCTATTGTGTATTGGATTTTTTTAATAAGTATAATGTACAGGGTGATTCGAAATTACACAGCAATACTTCATGGGGCGATATTAGATGATATGAATATGGTTCATTGAATTGACTATAGTTCGATGTTCCCATCTCTGAGGTGGTAGCTGAACTCCCACAGTACAGTACAGATTTCTATAGAGTACAGTGGTAAGCCGTCTCTAATAATAATAAATTCATCCCTATGCCACTGGATGGCGCACCAATATTTGTCTTTATTAATTGTTGTAGAATATTGTCAAAAAATGCAATAATAGGGTAAAGGTGCGTTTACAGCTACCAAGCGAAGGCGAACGAACGACAGTGAACAAACATTCGCCACTATTTGGCAAGAATTCGCTTGGACGTTTACATCTGCAGAACATTCGCATTTGTTTAAGTTCGCTATTGCTCGTGAACACAGTGGTTTAATTTTTATGAAATGTCCGACGACGAAAATATTATTATTACAAGTGCGTCATTCATCGTTCTTAATGAACTTTTAAAAAAGAAGCCCAGGAGGAAGAGGCGTTGGTGGATGAGTACTTTATTTAATTTTTTTCTTAATTTCCAATACACTAACATTCATTTCTTCCCCTATTTCTCTCCACCCGTCGTTTTTTCTGGTTCTTACTTTATAATTATTGTCCTTCGGGTCCCATAAATAAGGACTTTGTTGATATAGGTTAATTAAGGTTAATATGTCTTCATTGGACCACTCCATTTTATGTATTATTAACGCTTCTATAAGTTTATTCACTGAATGTTCGCTTTTAACTGTGAATTCCAACGAATGTGTCCAATTACCCGTTCACAGCGAGCACGAACTCTCTTTGATGTACCGCTCCGCTCCCGAACCCCAGCGAATGCAAGCATTCGCCTTTGCTCGCCTTCGGTGCTTTGTTTACAACATGCGAATTCGGCCATTCGCCAATGTTCATTCGTCTTCGTTCGGTAGCTGTAAACGCACCTTAACGTAACCATAAACCTTTACTGTAATGTAAAATCAATATTTATTTTCACTGGAACACATTACCTAAGCAATGTGATATTACGGAGAATTCAATATGGGACAAGTCTAAATTCGAAATTCAATATTCATTATTATGAATTGATGTTAGATATACAATATTGACAACTAATATTAAAATAGTGGGATATAAATTTAAAATGTTCAATATTGCAATAATTTATTTACGTGGACAAATGTCAATTAAACAATACAGGTTAAATAGGACGACACAATCATAGGATCAATATCGATAATACAATATTGATATTTATAGACTTTTATAGTATGTATGCATCTTTGTTGGAATGGGTAAATACATTATCAACTTAGACATACTGGTGTTTTAATATTGATATTTATTAAGAACAACTCCATATTCTCGTTATGGTTTGAATATATCTATATTGACCCAATATTGAATCAAGTCACAGCCAATATTATATCCTACTTGGATGCTTCTAAACGGCTAATAATATCTCTAATATCAAATTGTAACATTAGACAGAAATAAAATATAGTAAAGATAAAGCGTAGTAGAAATCACTTTTTGATGACCATCCTGCTCTTCCTTCTCTTTTTTAAGGGATTTTTTTCCTAGGTAGTTTCGTCTTTTTCTCCTACCATTTTTATTTTTAATTTTTTACATAAAAACCTGCAAAGAAAATACTCCTTGATTTAAGAAACTGAAAAAGATATTCTTGTTTATATAAAGTAGAATATGCTGATGTCGAGTTATTTGATTTCTCATTTTAATGTTGATATCAAGGTGGTTCAAAACAGAAAAAATTGGGGCTAGTATCATTATCCTATATCGAATTGTGATCTGTATAACAACCTACACACTATTCCTTATTTGCTATCGACTCCTAAATTACTGATTGATTGATTAGCCAACGTATGGTAGGCATTGCTGCCAATGCCGGGATATCTAATCCGGATGGCCATATGCTGGATTTGATATGCGACATGCTTGCTGCCAGCAGCGAAAGTCACATGCCGCATGGGGTAGTAATATCGCATGGGAAGTGTAGGCGTTTGTGAGATGCTTCTTTTAAGTTTTCCTGCTTCTTTTATTTCCTATTCTGAGACTTCTGTTTCTGCATCTAGTAGTGTCCATTCCCTCCCGCCTGCTTGCGTCCAGATATAGTTTCATGCTTCCCTGAAACTTGTGTTTTCACTTCAACGCCCCGCATCAGTGCGCCCATTTTTTTTGTTTGCCCAGACATACATTAGCTCACTGTAAGAAGCTCCCATTTATTAACGGTTCCACAGGTAAACAGCCATTCATAGTGGCAGTGCAAAGAAGAGAGCCGAGAGGACCTTTGAGACATCCTGTATACAGATCTGCCGAGGTAAAGTAAAAAAAAATATCTGCTAAAGTAAGAAAGAGATCTAGAAGAACATTTGGGACGCCCTGTATGTCAAGCAGACTCCGAACTACTTCGACCTGAGAAATATTTTTGCTTTCGCAAATAAGCCTAATACAGGACTTACATGGGTGACCGTATCTCATTTCGCCGTCCTGGTTAAGTGGTGGAATAGCATTAGCTAAACTTGGCCAGGACGTTAAAATAATTAAGACGTTAAAAAAGTACATGGACCACGTGACAGCTGCCAGTCGAAACCCTTCTGTTGTGGGCCTGCCCTATGTTTAATACATTTTCACTTTTAAGAAATTCTCAACGATTAATAAATGTTAATAAACAAATACTACTAATTAAAACTTATCTTCTTCGTCCGTGTATATGTTGGCAGTTCCCCTCTTTGTTCTGTAGGATTCCCATACTCCGCTTTCCAAAAACAGTTCTGTTTGGAGCTCTATTACTTTTAAGTCATAACACAGCTGGTTTGTCTATATAGCTTTATAAACACATGTAGATCGCTTGACACTAAACAACAATGTCGTATTCAGCCTTTTTTAGCAATAACCATCCACTTGAAAGGATCCCGGTATAAATGTTTGAATCGGTCTGTTTCCATCAACGACGGCCCAACTAGACACGTGCTTACTTTATTTTTGGTACTATTAACACACTTTACCGTTATCATTATTTGTAAGTTTCTGAATAATGACGTTCATGTGATAATATATATGGGTATAATTACCTTGTAAAATAAGCATTTAAAAAATATGGAATCATGCTTTTACAAATCAACTGAAACTGTTAAAAGATGCACAGAAAGGAAGAAAATAATGTTAATAATAATAGTTATATCAATAAATGTAAAAGCGTGGGGCGCCCAACGCAGTGAGTAAAATTGTCTGTTTCTGTAAATATTTTGAGCGCCTCACGCTTTTATGTTTGTTAACACAATTATCATTATTATCATTATTAACATTATTGTTTTCATTTCAGTGCATTTTGAACAGTTTGTTGGTTTTGTTGTTTTTAATTTTCTAAATGTATTTATTTATTTTCATATTTTTAGTTTTGTTCCCATTGGACCAGTGTGTTTGTTCAATAAAATCCGTACCCATAAGTAACAAAATCTATTTCTCATCTTAAAGCTATGATTTTGATATCTTGAATCTCGACCAAATATTCATAATCTGCGACCTCGAGAATCTTCAGATACCGATTTTCAGACGAATCAGGCCGTAAATTACAAATCTTAACAGACATATTGACGGCCGCCGTTTTGAATTGTTAAATTTTGACCAAATTAATATTTGGTCAAAATTTAACATATAGATTACAATTAATCTACATCCTTAAATAAACACATCACACATAGTAGACAACTCCCAAATCCAAAGCCTAGATTGTCCGGAAGGGGGTTACTTATTTGACAAAACGCAGACAATATCCATAACCTACTGACATTGTCAGCCAGGGATCGAACCGAGTACACGATAGACAGTCTGTCCAAGCGCTACAGCCGGCTGAGCCGCCGTGCCGATGATAATAATCTTTAGATACTGAAACGATAAATGATTAAACTTATCCGTCATATTGACGCCGTCATTTTGATTGCTTAAGTTTCGATCATATAATTATAATCTGCGGTTTCAAAAATCCCGCGGTATCAATTTTCAGTTGAATCGAATATTAAATGGTAAATAGTCCACCATTTTGAAAACACCGTTTTCCTGTAAAGAATGTCAAATGATATTGCTATGTCAAATATATAAGTAAGTACTCATTCTCATGCAGAATTTCAAGTCAATACGACATCTGGAAGTGAATGAAAACCGAATTGCAATATTTTCTTACATAGAAATTTACCAAGTTACAAACTTACAGGTCAAACTAAGAAAAGCGTGCGAAAAATTAATTGAACATGAAACATGTCTTAATATGTATATGTATATAACATACTGCCTATATGCGGTATGTTATATAGTAACAGTAATATATTTTCAAAAAAGAATTCGTATATTGTGATATAAATAAACATATTTAGTCCTTAGTTAACCCATTTGTTTAAAAGTGTGAAGAGAATTAATTAAAAAAGATAGCGCGTACTTATTTAGCATAATTATCATAATCAAATGGAATTATTATGCTAATTTGCAATAACACAATATTAATTAAAAATATGCAATGCTTTTAATTTTTATCTAATAATTATATCTAAATTTTGTCGACAGCTGCCTTCATTAGTAAATGTCAACAAATTTGTCTATTTTTTAGTTAACTTCTTCTCTTTTACTAAATTAGTAGGATCAGACTCTTATAATTAACGACATTTTTTGTCAATATTTTATAAATATGCAAAATAATATAATTTGAAAGCAACATCTAGCAAGATGAAATTTTATAAAATAATAAATAGTTGTAAACAGTTGAGAATAGAGTTGTTTCTCCCCATTACGTTACTCAAGAAACTGACCTAAATAGATATGTTTCATAAATATTTTTTTACTTATCACTTATTCAGTGTCGGCCCATTTTGGTCAGTAATTGGGAACTAAAATCACCATGGCGCAATGTAACATCGCATTCTTTCTATGCTAGGTACAGGTACAAAAATGTTCGCATTATCTTCCTTACTTAACAACATTAGAATGGCATGAGATTAATGAATACCCTGTGAATAAGATATTAATAGAAAATAAGCTAACCATTATACTCTTCGCCGACTTACTGCACTGTTTATAAATTGTTGCACATTCTATAAAATATTCTTCGCAGTTGTTTGTAAGTAATATTAGCTTTAGACATTTTTTATTTAAATACAAAACATAAAAAATGATTTTTCTTTAAATTAAAATAATTAATAACTTTTTTGTTTATTGGCCAATTTTGATAAAAAAATAATAGTGTTCTTCCTCTAGCTAACACCAACTTACTTCCCAAATTTCAATACAATCGGACTTTTCATTCTTCAGATATCGTGCTTACAATAAACGTGACAGACGGACAGACAGACAGATGGTCAGACAGACATACAGACGGACGAATGGACGAACATTTTACGGTTTTAGAAATGTGCCGATCAAATGCAATATACTGTTCGCTTTCGTAGTTGCGAATCTGATCTTTTTAAAATAGTGTATGTTTAACAAGCATTTTTAATAAATACTCCAAAGCGTTTAAATTATTACCTAACTAGCAATAACTGGTCTACTAGAGGGGTGATCGTTTTAGTGAATTAAAGGACAACATGGGATAACTTTCGAAACTAATATCAGATTCGATTTCAGGACCCTCGAAATCATCATAGCCTGGGAGGCAGCGACAGATTTTTCGCGTTAATATCTATAAAGCTAGACTTTCTTCCAAAGAGAGTTTAGATATCTATAATGAAGGAGCAATTCTACCAAACTCTTAAGGGTGCATAAATGAGTAAAAAATTAAACAACATATTGCAAAAAAATAGATAGACGAAAATTTCATTTTTCGAATTGTCACGAACGACACTCTTCTAGTCATCGAGACATAGAACGGTTCTCGGATCGCCGTATTTATTCAGTTCTTACTTTGAAAAATTGACTTGCGGTCGTGCTACTCGGCGACTATTTTTAAGTGATTTACCGAGTTCGAATCCCGCCCAGGAATACTTTTTATTTTCGTTTTCAATTTTTCGGCAGATATTTTTGAGTCTATAACTGCTATTCGCTCCGTTCTATTGCATTTCTCGGAGAAGTTTTGCATTTTCCGATGCGGAAAATTAATCTGCACTATTTGAATTAAAAATCACATTCTATCTCCGCTGTAGGCTGACTAAATCTTTGGTAGACGTTGCAAATACGGCAATACGTAGTCAAATCACGACAATTATATTCCTCATTAGTATTAATGAACAGACAGTACTTTTACAGATCTGTTAATAAGCTTTAATTTACTCCATTATGTGTTTCGGTAAGGAAATTTCTCTTTCAATTTATATTTTTTTAAGGCCAAAAAAATACATTCAGCATATTAATAACTAATACATTCACGATCCTTTATAGGTTCCATTGTAAGAAATGATTTTTTTTTGTAATTTAAAATTATAAAAGCTTGTTTTTTGTACTATAATGTAATGTATAATACAGTACCTACAAAATTTTGTTTTACATACGGTCAAAAATAAATGAAATTTATTCAGAATAATTTGTGGTTTTACTCGGCATAAGTTCGACAAAATCATCGGCTAAACTCATAAAACAGTTATCCAAGCCACCAGAAAATATGTCCCATAATCTTATAGTGCTCTCGAGAAACAGCGTTGTACCATGCACACCGATATTTCACTAATCTCACTAAAGGTGCTTCTCACTGCGTAGCTATATAGGGTTGGGCAAATGTGTGGAAACACCTGATTTCTGGCTAAACTACTTTGATTTTCAACAGCTATCCTATTTTTCGAGATGTGACGTCATCGACAGTTTTTTTAAATGGATAACAATGTATATTTTTACATTTTCAGATAGACAATTTTTCATCAATTATAGTGATATAGGGTTTGGTGGGTGTGCGGCTTGTGGTTTTTTAAATATTAAATAAAATAGTAAAGCAAAGACATGGCTGTTTACATTTTAATTATTGTCAACAGGACTATCTGATAAAAGAATATTCGTTTTTTTCTTGCCATGCTTTTTGCAAACTTTCTTCAACCGAACTCAAATCATTCGTATTACTGTCAATTGCAGTCAATGCTGTTAGAGAGTTTCGGTGTGAAATATTAACATTGTTTTTTAATTGTGGCTGAACTAACTGAACGTGAAAGAATTACGTTGTTAATGATGGTTGATTTTGGAGACAAGCAGAGATCTCTACAAGATGCATGCGATACTTTTAATGTAACATTCCCTGATAGAAATTCTCATATTTCAAAATCAACA
This sequence comes from Stenurella melanura, assembly GCA_963583905.1. Taxonomy (NCBI): domain Eukaryota; kingdom Metazoa; phylum Arthropoda; class Insecta; order Coleoptera; family Cerambycidae; genus Stenurella; species Stenurella melanura. The sequence continues at coordinate 170,269,120 of OY757309.1, forward strand.
GTTTCAAAGGTTGTGCAAAAGTTTCACGAAACGGGAAGTGTTAAAAATCGGCCAAAATCCGGTCGAAGTAAATCGGCTACAAATGGAGATATTTCACTTGATGTTCTTCTTAGCCTACAAGAAGAACCAAAAACTTCAGTACCAAAACTAGCCTTACATCACAATATTAGCGAGAGATCAGTAAGAAGGATATTGTCCAAAAATAAATTTCATCCGTATAAAGTACATTTAGTACAAGAATTAAATGAAGATGATCCTGATAGAAGGATGCAGTTTTGTCAGGAAATGATGGATACAATTGAAATTAATGGTAACTTTTTCAATAATATAGTCTTTTCCGATGAAGCGACATTTTGCCTGAGTGGTTTTGTAAATCGACATAACTGTCGCTACTGGGCTGATCAGAATCCTCATTGGATGGAAGAAAGTCACACTCAATACCCTCAAAAATTAAATGTATGGGCGGGGATCATCAGAGGACACATCATCGGACCATTCTTTCTTAGAGAAAATTTAAACTCCAATCTTTATTTACAACTTTTACGCGAGCAAATTATTCCAGTATTAAATCGTTTATTTCCAAACCAGGCAAATCCTGAACGACTCTCAGATGAAATTTGGTATCAGCAAGATGGAGCTCCGCCTCATTATGGAGTTGACGTGCGTCAATACCTTAATGAAATATTTCCACAGAGATGGGTAGGTCGAAGAGGACATATTGAATGGCCACCGCGATCGCCAGATTTAAGTCCTTTAGACTATTTTTTTTGGGGTCATTTAAAATCCGTTGTCTATAGGACCAAGCCTCAGTCGTTAGAAGAGTTGGAAGATCGAATTAGGATGGCTGTTCAAGAAATATCACAGCATGCTATTCAAAACTCTTTAAGAGCTTTCGTTGATCGAATAGGATATTGTCAGGCTGCTGAAGGTTTCCAATTTGAACATTTATTATGAATATTTTCTTCGTTTCTCAATATTAAAGTGCTCAATATTTTGTAATAAGAAATTTAATTATCATTAACTAATAAATATTTATTACACTTTATTTTATTATTTTATTTAATATTTAAAAAACCACAAGCCGCACACCCACCAAACCCTATATCACTATAATTGATGAAAAATTGTCTATCTGAAAATGTAAAAATATACAGGGTTATCCATTTAAAAAAACTATCGATGACGTCACATCTTGAAAAATAGGATAGCTGTTGAAAATCAAAGTACATCACTGAATAGAATAAAAATACTACAAAAACTTTTGTTAAGGGTATTTTTCAATCGCACTTATAGTTTAGCCAGAAATCAAGTGTTTCCACACATTTGCCCAACCCTGTATGAAGCACACGTGCTTCTCATGGCAGTCAACGCGTTAATAATGAGTGCAAATAAAAAAACGTAGTTTCGATTCACTGAAAATAATATTGCATTATCTCTAACATTTCTATCCACAACGTCTCTATACCATCTGAAATTTTTATACATTCTTTTTGCTATCGAAAATTGAATAAAGCCGAGTTGAAATGATGGGAACTAAATTTTTTATGCAATCGGGAAATAAATTCAGAACGTTACAAATCGTTTTATTAAATTTTTTTATGACCTGTGATTTTAGCAACGTCTACCAAAGATTTAGCCACCCTATAGCGGAGATGGAATGTGATTTTAAATCGAAATAGCGCAGATTAGTATTCCTAAAAAAAAAGTGCCCCGGGCGGGATTCGAACTCGGAAAACCACTTAAAAATAGTCGCAAGTCAATTTTTCAAACGTAAGAACTGAATAAATACGGCGATCAGAGACCCGTTCTATGTTTGGGTGGCAAGGAGAAGGTCGGCAATGACCGTACAACGTGAATCGCGAGGTGGAAATCGAAAATTGGGGCCAGCAGAAGCGAAGGCGAATCGTAATTTTTTGACAATTTGTGACAATTCGAAAAACGAAATTTTCGTCCATCAATTTTTTTGCAATATGTTGTTTAATTTTTTACTCATTTATGCACCACTGAGAGTTTGGTAGAAATGTACTTTCATTATAGAAACTATCCAAATTCTCTTTGAAAAGAAATTCAGCTTTATAGAAAACATGCGCTGCCTCCCGGGCTATAAGAATTTGACACTCTGGTAGATCTCACTCACAACGATGTTATCGAAATTTATGAGAGAATAAGTCTAAGTAAGGATTCCCGGCTATCTACTTCTATAATTATTAAGGAAGGTACTTTTAAAATTTCTACTAAATTTTGCTTTGGTCCATTTTGGCCCACAGTCTTCTGTGACTAGTCTATTAAAATGTCATATGTACTAGCACGATCGTAATTATATTAGAAATGTATTGAAGTATCTTTACATAACTGTTCTCTTTTTTATACATAATAATAATATTGTAATTGATGAATTGATTAGCAATAAAAATTTCACGGTCACGCTCACTTCACTGCTCTCCGACATTAATTTTCAGTTATTTTTCAACGAAGTAGGTGTCAATAAATAACTCTCGTTGCTATGATAGCAGCCTTTCTCGGCTTTACCAATAAAGCATAGTCATAAAAACGTTTTTAATTTTCCATTACCAGGAAAAACAGTTAGCATGTAAATAACAGAGTAAATGTTATTAAATATTTATATGGGTTAACAGTAACGAATGTGATTTACATTCTAGTTACATTATTTGTCTAGTAGTTTTCCAATAATTCTGCTTCATTGCTGGCATATGTTCTGGTGTAAAAATTGAGCAGTTATTACATCAGTTACAACTTATACCTATCATATATATTGCGCTAAGCAAATTGTAGTGATTTCTAGTTTTATTCGATGAGTCTAAAACTATGAGAATTTCTCATATCACTTTCTTTGTTTGACTTGCCCTAAGAAAGGAAAGGAAAGGATTAGTTATGAATATAGCTGTTACAAATGTGTCAGGTAATTGCACGCTGACTCCTGTGCAATAAGTAATGTTTCATATTTTCATTTTTTAATAATTTATAACTTCAAAATTTATTTATTTATTTATACTGCATATACACAGGGTGTTCCCTAATTACATACATAGATTGAAAAAGAAAAATGAAAATACATGGAACATTAATGACAAAATAAATATTAATGTATAAGTATAAAGATATCACAAGGAAAATAAATATTTACCTCTGTATTTCTTATCACAGATAGTTTTGATTTTAATTTGATTCTATCAACATTGAGCATATCTACATAATGGCTTAAACTGTTAACTTCTGAAGAACACATTTCAACAGGCGAGTTTATATGTAAGGCGTTAAACATACAGTTTCTCCATCTTAGTCTGGCATCTGGTACATAAAAGTTTAAAACGCCTAAAATTTCAGTAACATCTATTTGATTATGTAATATGTCAAATATAAACAATATTTGAATGTCTTTATGGCGTTTAATGAGAGAAATTATGTTAAATTCTATTAGAAGACTTTGATAAGATATCAGAAAAGGCCATATTCTATGTTTTTTAAAATACATAGATCTTAAAAACACTTTATAGACTCTTTGAAGCATGTCACTGTATAGGTATGTTCTTGGAGAACATATAACGCAACAATATTCAAGTTTCAAGCGTACATATGAATTAAGCAGCAAAATGCAGGTATTATAAGTAAAGTCTTTACTTGACCTAAGAATAACTCCTAATTTCCTATAGCATTCAGAGGTAAGACATATTATATTACCTTTAAATGAGAAATTATTAGTGAATAAAATGCCAAGATTTTTAATCAGTCTTTCAATCTGAATCTTGTTGATATTATATGCGACTATGATAGGCTCGTTCTTTTTCGAATAGGTTATAATCTTGTATTTTGATACCGTTAGATATTTTCTGTGGCTTTCTAAGGCTTTTGACTGTATTGATCATCAAATATTGCTGCAAGAAATGGAATATTATGGCATATATGGCAGCAAAAATAACCGATTCAAAACCTGTTTACTCGTAATGCGTTGAAATAACCGAGACAGAGAATAATATAATAAAAAAAAATATTCTGACTATGCTGTGGTTGAGAGTGGAGTTCCACAGGAATCGATTCTAGGTCCAACATTATTCTTGATATACATCGATGATATAGTCTCAAATTTCCCAGAAGTAAAATTTTCATTATTTGCAGACGATACGAACATAATAATAAAGAACAACAATATAGACAATTTAATAAACAAGGCACAAGCTTTATTAGAGAGTATATTAGATTGGTTTCTTGCAAATAAACTCGCACTAAACTGCAGTAAAAAAAAATAATATAAACTTTTCAACTACAGGGCAAGACAAATACTATTCTTAAATTGAACGATGAAGAAATACTACCTATTAATTCTACAATATTGCTCGGTAAGGGTGTTTTAAAACCTCATGAGCCGTGACCTTCATATGCGCAGAGACATAATCCGTCCTGTTGACTCAGTTACACTTCTTAAAAATATTATATTTATTGTTTACAATTTATCCCCAGTTCTTGTTTATGTATACAGCAAGGCAGCCTCCAGTGTCTTCAAAAACATACTTATAACTCAGATTAAACTTTGCCTTTTGCGCATTTCGCGGCTCATGAGATTCTGAAACACCTCTACCCACATTGATTCACAACTGAAGTGGTCAGTACATATTAGTAACCTAAAAGTAAAATTAAGCAAGGCTATGTATTATGCCATTTTAACCATAAAAAAAATGTCGACTTGGCCTTAGCGACTTGCATACTTTCAGAGTTTGCTGCAATATGGAATTGAATTCTGGGGTGGAGCTAGTAGTTATGAGCAGTTATTTTTGGTACAGAAAAAAGCAATTAGAATACTATGTGGCTTATCCCCTAGAGATTCCTGTAGAAGACATTTTAAAGAGATAAAGATATTTAGTTTAACTGATTTATATATCTACAGACTTTCAATTTTAATACACAAAAACAAAAATTCTCTTATCTCTAAAATCAATTGCAAAGCTTTTAAGCGAAAAATAAAAATACTGATACATGAACATGTATTTTATAGCTTAAATGAATATTTCGCATCTACACTTTAAAACAGTAAGAGAGCGCCATCTATTTTTGCCATATTTTGTTTTCCACTTGATTTTTTTGTTTTGCTTTGTTTTTTGTTCTTCTATTTTAGTAGGCTTTTGTAAGATATTTTTTTATATACCATCATTTATATGCATTTATTATAATGTATTATTATTATTAGGGCCTATTTGTTTAATTATAGTTTTAGTTTTAGATATGTTCTTTTCCAAATAGAAAAAAACCGCTGCCTAAGGAATCACTACTTCCACATCCAGATTCTTCATCCAAGTCGTTTTAAAGGAAACATCTTGACTATATTTGCACTCTAGTATGTGGAAATTATTGGTCATAGAATTTTAATAATATTTGGGGCAGATGTCATAGAAAAGTTTGAGGAGTTAGTTTCCACCATATACGTTAAAAATGAAGTTTTTAGTTCACCCTACTTATTTTCTACTATTCACCTCCCACCCCTTCAATGGAGGCATCTCAATCAGATGTCACTACAATACATACGTGTACTAATCTCAAGTGAATATCTCAATTTGATGGTATCAATCCCATTAATAATGAAGCGGAGGTGGTGGAGTTTGAAAAATATTAGAAAGAAATCTGAGGCCTTGGTTTCTAGTATATACACCGAATCCCAAATTTCTGTACTCTTATCACCTTGATTTACTTATTTTCCCCTAGTCACTCCTATTAACTCTAACCCTTCTACGGAATCATCCCAAAATATAATCTAGTTCCAGATGTCGTTATAATACATACGTCTACCAAATTACAAGTGAATATCTCAATTTTATTTTATCAGCCCCTTTAATAATGTAGTAAGGGTAGTGGAAGGGTTGAAACATATTGTTAAAAAATTTGAGGTCTTGGCTTCTAGGACACACACTTACTTATTTTTCCCTATTTACCTCTACTTACCCCCACTCCTTCAACGCAATCATGTCAAAATATAATCTAGTTTCAGATATAATTATAATATATAAATGTACCAAATTTCAAGTGAAAATTTAAATTTAATTTTATCAACTCTTAATAAGGGAGAGGGGGTGGTGGGGAGAAATAGAAAATACTAATAAAAAAACCTGAGACCTTCGCTTCTAGTACATACACCGAATTTCAAGTTTCTGTAGTCTTACCAGCTTGCTTTACTTATTTTCCCCTATTTACCCCTATTTAACCTCCAACCCTTCAACGGAATCATCTCAAAATATAATCTAGTTCCAGATGTCGTTATGATACATATGCGTACTAAATTTCATGTGAATATCTCAATTTTATTTTATCAACCCCTTGAATAATGGAGTAGGGGTGGTGGGGGCTGAAATAAATTATCAAAAAATCTGGGGCCTTTGCCTCTTGTACATACACCGAATTTCAAGTTTCTGTAGTCATACCTGCTTGCTTTACTTATTTCCCCCTATTTACCCCTAAATAACCCCGAACCCTTCAAAGGAATCATCTCAAAGAATAATCTAGTTCCAGATGTCGTTATAATTCATACGTGTATCAAATTTCAAATGAATATCTCCATTTTATTTTATCAGCCCTTGTAATAATGAAGTAGGGGTGGTGGGGGTTGAAAAATATTATAAATAATCTGAGACCTTGGCTTCTAGTATATACACCGAATTTAAAGTTTCTGTAGTCTTACCAGCTTGCTTTACTTATTTTCCCCTATTTACCCCTATTTAACCCCCAATCCTTCAACGGAATCATCTCAAATTATAATCTAGTTCCAGATGTCGTTATAATACATACGTGTACCAAATTTTAAATGAATATCTGAATTTTATTTAATCAACCCTTTTCATATTGGAGTAGGGGGGGGTGGTGGGGGTTGAAAAATATTATAAAAAAATCTGACTCCTTGGCTTCTAGTACGTATACCGAATTTCAAGTTTCTGTACTCTTACCAACTTGTTTTACTTATATTCCCCTATTTACCCCAAATTAACCCCCAACCCTTCAACGGAATCATCTCAAAATATAATCTAATTTCAGACGTCGTTATAATACATACGTGTACGAAATTTCAAATGAAAATCTCAACTTAATTTTATCAACCCCATTGATGGGGTAGGTGTGGTGGGGGGTTGAAAGATGTTATAAAAAAATCTTAGGCCTTAACTTCTAGTACATACACCAAATTTCAAGTGTCTGTTCTCTTACAAGCTTGCTTTACTTATTTTTCCCTATTTTCCCCTATTTAACCCCCAACCCTTCACCGGATTTCCTCAAAAAACAATCCAGTTCCAGATCTCGTCATAATATATACGTGTAGAAAATTTCAAGTCAATATCTCAAACCGTTCCGGAGAAAACGTGCGGACAAAAAAAGTTACAGACAGACCGACAGACAGACAGAAATTTTTTTTTCGCTCAAATTTAAAATCTCGACGTTTCATGACATTCTAAACCTATTTCACGAATAAAAATTTTTGAAATTTTTTTTGCGATTACTATACTTCCAATCCACTACGTGGATGTGGAAGTAAAATAAGTAAAGCAAGCTGATAAGAGTTCAGATATTTCATTTTTGGCGTATATGTTACAAGGCAACGCCTCATATTTTTGTAAAAAAAAGTTGTTTTTGTATGATATTTCCCTGAAATATTATATTATAAACATTCTATGACCAATTGTTTCCACATACTAGAGTGCAACTATAGTCACGATGATAGGAAATAAGTAGTACTTCGTTAGGCAGCGGTTTTTTTAAATTTTGATTATTTACTAATTCCATGCCAAACTGCTTTTTTGAATTACTAATAGTCTTACTATTCTACTCTCTTGCTTAACCAGTAAAGTGATCTTTTTGCGTAAGTTTACGAGCCAATCACATAAACTTATTATTTCTGATAGCATTAGAACCAAAACGGTTGTATTTTACTAGATATAAGTTGTTCAATTCTTCTTAATTATCTCGTCTTGGGGCATAACGTATGCAAAATAGAGATAGTATGACGGCATGTTTACGAGCGTTTAGTTCTGTAAGCTTACAAGACTTATGAACAACTTCCTAGTTCACAGTAAATCACTCCTTAAAACTCTGCATGTGATCAGGCAGTGAAAACATCAACATCATTCTAGCTATTTATGCTCTCCGCCTGCTCGTTAATTTTAAAATACAATCTCTAACAAGGTGAAGTTTTTTGAAAAATTGCCTGAAATGTAAATTAGATTGAACGCGTCTTTCTTTCATACCACTGCAGTGGATGATTCACATTTAATATTAGTACAGTCACTGGGTCATCTCAATTCGGACTAATTCTATATCCGTTTTAAATTCAAGTATTTTTGGATAGTTTATTATAAAATGGGTTAAATATGAAATATTAATAAGGAATAAGTGTGCTTTTTCGTTGAGGGTGAGTTTCACCCCAACTTAGGGGTTTCGAAAAAAAGCGAGTATTTTTAAGCAAAAAAACACTGATATTTCAAAGGTTTCAAGCAAATTACCCAAAGAGGATCACATTTTCAAAAAAGGATTGTCATAACAAAAAATTACCTTATGAAATAATCTATGAAATAAACATTTTCGACTAATTCACTTTTTTCTATAATGGCCATTTTATGAATTCTACTGGCATTTTGGGTAATAGAAAATTACAGAATTCAAAATGGCAGTCATAATGGCGGACGTCTCCTTAATATTACGATATTTTCTCTCCCGAGACGTATTTTTTTCATCTAACGAGGGCTTATAGGGTTATTTCTGTAGTAGTAATCATTGTAGACTGCTTAAATAATAATTTAGCCGTTTTTAGTATGTAAAATACTCGACAAAACAGTTAATTTAAAAAAAAAACGTCATTATTTCGTGTGTGTATCTCTGCGCTGTTCTGTGTGAAATTGTTTGTGTGTAGTGCAATAACTGTTCTTCGATGTCTTTTTGGCAAATATCTTGTTGGTCGTGACATAATGTAAATATGTTGTGAGGCGGACAAATACGTGTCTAAAGGGAAGTGAGTGGTGAACGCACGCCACCTGACTGCGCAGCCTGTCTGTCTGAACAAGTTGGAATGCGGCATCTCTGCGCTGTTCTGTGTGTTGTTAGAAATTATTTGTGTGTAGTGCAATAACTGCTCCTCGATGTTTTTTACTGTAAAGGTGTATCAAAGTGGTAAGTGTTTTTATCCAGTTCTTTGTATGATCTGAGCGCCAAGCTTTGTGATTATGGTTTCGTGTGTTTTAGATGAAACCTCAACTAAATCTACACCATTTTGTGCACCAATTTGTGCATACTTTGTTCGAAATCTAAGAATAATGGCGAATTCACGTTGACAACAGGAACAACAACAGGTTATGAGAAATTGATCTTGTGCAAAAGAACGAAATGCTCTGCATGGCCAAATTTACAGTATCGGTATAGACAGAATTTTGAAGTTGCCAAGAAAGACTGTCTCTTTTTCGTACCATGGAGATTGTTACTCCGATTTCACCAATAACACGAATATAGAGCGTTTGAGGAAAAGGAGACACAGACTAGCCAATATACCTCAACCTTAAATGACTCTTATGAGAAGCATGATAAAAAGCACACTGGAAATCGAGTCAAAACAGGTTGGAAGAAGTGCTTATTTTGTCAGGAAGATTCGAAAAGGAATCCCTGCGGCAGGTGCAGTCTAAAGCCATACAGACAACTATAAAAGAACAAACCTCACCACTACGATAAAATACCTGCAAATTAAGTTTGGTTAATAATACGTGGTACTGCCAAAAAGTGGGTCTTTGTATCTGTTTATGATGTACATAGCAAATGGAACGAGGGACAAATGAAGAGTCTTCCACGCAATCACGAGAAGTGATGTTACATCATACGCATACCTGTCATCCATTACCAAACCAGCAGCTCTTAAAGTGTTTCGAATACACTGTTCTCTGCTGGCCTCGTTTGGTACCATACCTCTCAGCGAAGCAGCTGTATCTCCTGCAGAAATGTTTGTGACAAAATTACACAAGGTTTGTATTATCAGTAAATGCAATTTACCTCGTTACGTCGACTTGGCTCGCATATTTCATTTCAGTCCTTTTTTTTCTCCAGGCAGCTGACTCGAGAGTTTCAACCAACGTTGCGCGTCGCACCTTGTTTGGTAAAGTAATAAACCCAGAATCTCTTCCACCGACCAGCGCAGCGCTTTTAGAACATATTAAACAAAGTCTCTATCAAACTTAGGGAGAGTGCTCCCCTCTCTAACCTCGTCCTGTCACCGATCACTGACTGCGGATGGAAGGAAGATGCAAAGGGCTATATCCTAATTCTCACCACGTTTGAAGCAATTTCGAAAGCTGCTACCGATATTGTTTTCTGTGGTTGCAAAAAAGATTGTTCTATAAAGCTTTGTAAATGCCGCTAAATTAATTTGCACTTCAATGTGTTTCTATTGTGGGCTGTATACAAACTCTAAAAATGAGGATTAAGCAGCCAGTGTAATTACCAAAAGTCTTGTATAATTACTATAAATATTGCATTTGTCATTACCTTCCGTCAACGTTGTTTACCTACTAGTGCGACATATTTATTTTCTTTCATTCAACCGTGAGTAATGAGTAACTTTAGCAGCGGCATCTTACTTTTACTCCTTAGATCAAACGCCAAACTAAAGAATGGAAATATCAGCAATACATATTATAAATAGATAAATAATGTCTATGCAATATCAAAACATGACGTGCCAAGATCAGGAATTTACGAGTACCCAGTGCAAGAGAAATCCACTCAAAATGTTGACATTTTCACAGATTTTTTCGTACCAAAATCGGTCAAATAATTGCTTGAACAGTCTAAAGCAATTACTATCACGTTATATGACAAAAATATTCCCATAAAGGTCTTTAGATGAAAAAAATCGGCCTCGGGGGTGTAAATTTCGTAATATTGAGGAAACGTCCGCCATTTATGGTAAATTTATGAATAAGTATCATTATGGAAGTATGAATGGGGACTTTTTATATCTCGTACTCTTCTTCTCTAATGTCAAGGGCTTCAGCAAAGGAGTAATAATTCTAAGGTTGATACACCCTCTACACCCCTTCTATACCCTTCTGGACATAGAACTGTGTCAAAGAAGCTTCTAGCTTACATGCTCTTGAGATGCAAAAAAATATCTTAGAGGGTGAATGCCGCTCTAGAACCAAGCCTTCAGAAGTGTATAAACTAACCCCTGTTGGATGAGGAACACAGGAGTGAAGGGAGATCTGGGAGAGCAAGTGTTTCTTGCTTTTACTGCAGAATGGTCGCAGTGCATTAACGAGAATCTGCTTCAATTGCCTTGACCGCATCGTGCAAGGGGCGAAAACTAACCCCCAAACCCCCAAAAAGGGTTTAGTTCAGTCAGTAAAGACAAAAAATGCAAAACCTCGAACTTCGGTTAGGATAGATTCGATTCGTAATTGATAGTATTGCAAAGTCTACGTGGTCGGAAGGTGTGCTTTTACCCTGGGGGTGGATGCCCCACCCCTTCCCGGGGGTGGAAATTATTAAACTGAAAATAATCAGAGAAATCGATAGAGGGATGAATTCTAAGCAAAAGAATTAAAGAAGAAGAGTACGAGAGATAAAAGTCCCCATCATGCTTCTTTCCATAATGATACTTATTCGTAAATTCACCTTATTGAAGGGATGTTTTTGCCCCTACACAAAAATTGAAGAGTAAAGGATTTTTTTTAATGCAAGTTGCTAGTTACCATTATTGTTGATGTTAATAAGCAGATTATGTTGTTGTTTTACTAGTTTTTAATAAGTGAAAAGAATGAGATAGGTTCGGTGGCCTGTAACATCACGTTTTTGTTTATTTTACCCCACTCATAAAAATTGGTGATTAAAGCATAATAATTATTTATGGGAAAAAAGTAAAAGCCTAATTTAATAGTGAAAGCGTAATTTGCGCGTATAATTCATCGATATTTTCTGAAGTCTCATATTGCATTGTTTATTTAAATTTATTTGCGACAAAAAAATTAAGGTAGTCTTTTTGTTCCATTTTTTATGTACTTTTCGAAATTAATATTGAGATTAAAAAGACGTATATAGGGTACTGTTTTCTTAACGAGCAACAAAAACATTCTTTCCTTGAGTCCGGACCTAGATTTTTTTGTGTGTGTGATACAAGTAGTTATTCAGGATCACCATTATATGTGCCAAATATGAACTTATTATTCCATTCCTTTACCAAGTAATAGCCAAAGGAAATTTTGGTAAAAACCGCTGCCTAAGAAATCACTACTTCCACATCCAGATTTTTCATCAGTCACTTTAAAGGAAACGTTTTGACTAGATTTGCACTCTAGTATGTGAAAATTATTGGTCATAGAATTTTAATAATATTTGGAGCAGATGTCATAGAAAAGTTTGAGGCGTTGGTTTCTACCATATACGTTAAAAATCAAGTTTTTAGTTTACCCGACTTATTTTCCCCTATCCACAACCTACCACGACCCACCCCTTCAATGGAATCATCTCAATCAGATGTCATTACAATACATCCGTGTACTAACTTTCAAGTAAATATCTAAATTTTATGTTATCAACCCCATTAATAATGGAGCGGAGATGGCGGTGTTTGAAAAATATTAGAAAGAAATCTGGGGCCTTGGTTTCTAGTATATACACCAAATCCCATATTTATGTACTCTTACCAGCTTGGTTTACTTATTTTCCCCTATTTACTCCTATTCAACCCTCAACCCTTCAACGGAATCATTTTAAAATATATTCTAGTTCCAGATAATACATACGTGTCCCAAATTTCAAGTGAATATCTCGATTTCATACATCAACCCCTTTAATAATGGATTAAGGGTGGTGGGGGTTGAAAAATATTACTAAAAAATATGAGGCCTTGGCTTCTAGGACATGCACTGAATTTCAAGTTTCTGTACCGTTACCAGCTTGCTTTACTTATTTTTCCCTATTTATGACCAATTACCCCCACTCGTTCAACGCAATCATGTCAAAATATAGTCTAGTTTAAGATATCGTTATACGTGTAACAAATTTCAAGTGAAAATCTAAATTTAATTTTATCAACTCTTTTAATAAGGGAGTGGGGGTGATGGCAGGATAGAAAATATTATAGAAAAATCTGAGGCCATCACCTCTAGTATATACACCAAATCCCAAACTTCTATACTCTTACCAGCTTGCTTTACTTAGATTCCCCTATCTACCACTATTTATCCCTCAACCCTTCAACAGAATTTTAATAATGGAGTAGGGGAGGTAGGGGTTGAAAAATAATATAAATAATTCGAGATCCTGGCTTCTAGTACATACACCGAATTTCAAGTTTCTGTACTTTTATCAGCTTGCTTTACTTATTTTCCTATATTTAACCCTATTTAACCCCCAACCCTTCATCGGAATCATCTCAAAATATAATCTAGTTCCAGATGTCGTTATAATACATACGTGTATCAAATTTCAAATGAATATCTCAATTTTATTTTATCAACACCTTTAATAATGGAGAAGGGGTGGCGCGGGGTGGGGTGAATAACATTATAAATGAGTCTGAGACCTTGGCTTGTAGGGCATATATCAAATTTTAAGTTTCTGTACTCTTACCAGCTTGCTTTACATATTTCCCCTTATTTACCCCTATTTACCCCCCAACCCTTCAACGGATATCTTCAAAAAACAGTCCAGTTCCAGATCTCATTATAATATACGTGTACACAATTTCAAGTCAATATCTTAAAACGTTCCGGAGAAAACGTACGGACAAAAAAAAATTACAGACAGACAGACAGAATTTTTTTTTACTCAAATTTAAAATCTCGACGTTTCATGACATTCTAACCCGATTTCAAGAAAAAAATATTGAATTTTTTTTTATGATTACTATACTTCCAATCCACTACGTGGATGTGGAAATAAAATACATAAAATACCTTGTCTTTCAGCAATGAGGTCCCAATTAGCTTTTTCAATGGGTGATTATGATTACTCTCGGTATCCTCTATCTGCCATTAAAGCATGTCCGTATTCTCGTGAAACACCCTGTATAGTCCACGCAAACTAGAATAAATTGTAGAAAGTATATAAAAGCTCTATATTTTGGGGATAAATATCTCACGAGTAATAAGTTTTAAATATCAATAACCTGTAAATGTATGTTGGACGTGAGACGTTATCCAATATTACTTAATATTTGTAAGTATAGCGGTGGAAGAATTAATGCATACAATATTATATGCCATAAAAATTACAACAGATTCTTGGTTACACAAGTAGTTTGTATTCATAAATATCTACCGTTTCCTGCATCATAATTTTTACAGCTACTGCATATATCTTCATCCACACAGCATTTTCAATATGCAATAAAACCAACAAAAGGGAAACATAAATCCATAAAACAACATTATACACTTGTTTGTTGAACTATAAAGGATAAATACAATTCCAATATCTTTATGTAACAATAAGCAGGCAATATAAAGGACAATGTTCTCTTGGATGTTCCAGTACCGGTAAACATAAGAGGGCCCCGTGGGCCGTCAGAGATACCAACATAAACATATTATTACACTAATTGTTCTCCATCGTAACTTAACACCTATAGCGTGAAGTCGGCAAATAGTGAGATCGTATACATTGGCAAGGTATTGTCCAGTTCGACAGATATACTATCCGACCCAAGACAAATGCCCAACCGTTATAAAAAAAATACCGACAGGAGCTACGGCCCACACTGTCCGTTCTCTATACCGAGTGTAATAATGTTCATATCGATAGCGGTAACAAGCTTTGGTATTTATTATTCTGCCGAGCTACCGAGAACCAATATGTCAGATATTTACATATTCAATTTCTTGGTGTACCTCTCGATATGTATATTATTATAATAACGTCGGATTATAATGTGATCTGCTTGGGTCAGGGCCTTCGGGGAAAAGGTTGTCGTTTGTCACAAAGATTATTGTTAGCTAACAAAGAAACGTATAAAACGTGAATTATAATATTTAGCAACGCTTTTGTCGTGATTAATTATTTTCAATATATAACATTATCATTAATCATTGTTTTATTTTGGGAAAATATTAAGTACCAAGAAATGTCAAAATGTATATAACTGAAAAGTGAAAGTCAAACTTAACAATCTGTCCCAAAAAGAGGTAAAATGGTATAATTTGTACTGTGTGCTATATGTCCGATTTGCATTTTGACAGTGCAGTATATCGTTATGGATTCCTTAGCGAAAAATATGTCCTGCAGGCTGAATATAAGCAGTTGCCCATAATTTTGAAAATCTCTAAATCGAATACTTATGATTTAATTATTAAGTACTGGTCAAACAAGAATTCTCCGCCTTTACGTTCTGCATTTCGTGAAACCAGGGAATATAGGAATAACTTAATTTTAATCTCTAACATCTCATATGGGGATTTAGAATATCAAGACCTATTTTATGTTTCAATCCCTACATATTCGAACGTTCCTAGAATTGACTTGAATTTATTAAAAGGTCTGGAATCAAGGTTCTCAAGTTATTTAAAAATTTATACCGATGCATCGAAAATTTCAGAAAACCTGGGATGTGCTGTCTAGATTGTATTAAAAAAATTTCAACACAAAATGAAATGTACTGAAAATACATCTGTGTTTGTTGGAGAAGCCATAGCGGTTCTTAAAGCCCTAGAATATATTAAAGAAAATCAGGCATGCAACAATATATATAGACTCCTTAAGCGTTCTGGTAAGTATTAAAAGCGGGGCACATAATTACATATACAAAAATGCGTACATCCTCCGTATAAATCTTCTATGTGAATTACGTAAGAATTTTTTTTTGTTAATTTTGTTTGGGTTAAAACCCATATAGGAATCCTTTATAATGAATATGTGGACAACCTTGCTAAAGAAAGTGCCTTATCTGACTTAAGTTCCAACTTTAAAACATGCCTATCGGACGCTATACATACATTCAGACACAAAGCATTTAACAATTGATCAAGATCTTACGAAAACTATCAATTAGATCACCCTACGAGCCAGTACTCACAAGTCGTTAGTATAGTAATCACCATGGTTTAAGGGCATTAACGCCCCTAGGTAATTTATCACTAGAATTTGCAGAATGAGGCTTAGTCACGCTTGCTTTCCAAAACACCTAAATGGAATTGGTGTATTTGATTCAGATATCTGTAGTACATGTGGTACTACGGGCGATCCGAACCATATTTTCTTTAGTTGTCAGAATCACCAAATGGCTATTGATGCAATGTTAAATAATTTAGTCGGCATCAAGGTCCCTCTACCAACTAATGTTACTCAAGTATTGTCTTTAAAAAATATACAAGTCTACAACGCATTGGTTAATTTCACGAACACAATTAAATTGTTACTATAACATCATTAGGTTAGCTTCGTATTCCATAATTGTCTCTCATATTCGATCGGCACATTTCTGAAACCGGTAATATCGTTCGCAGAGGAAAAAAAATTCATATCATTGTGTTGGTGATCGAATTCTGAACAACTATCAAAATGTCCGTCCGTCCGTCTGTCTGTCCGTCCGTCCGTCCGTCTGTCTGTCTGTCTGTCCGTCCGTCCATCCGTCCGTCTCGTTTCTTGTAAGCACGATTGTAACATATTTTGATACCTAAATATTAAAACATGTTATTCCGGTGCGGACGGCAGCCGATTTTTGTTGGAGAGCATAGGCCGTGGGTTAGGATTGTGTGTGGACACTCAAAAGGGCGCCACCGGCTGTATGTTACGTAATATGATTTAAATAATCTTGCCAGCTCGGAACAAAATTAAGTTACTAGCAACCATGCGATGGAATACTCAAGATATATCTGTGATATCAAAACTCTACTTTACTCTATTAAATCTCAAAATTTAAGCAAATATCAGGAGTACCAGTGCAAATAATAAGAACATGTAGACATTAGACATTTATTACAACACACGTGAGATATACAACAATAAAAACAAGTAGTTTCACAATTATCCCCTAAACATGATCCATATGTGCAAAAGAAATTCAGAATATGTATATTACCCATCTAAAATTGTTTCAGTGATTTGACCTTTTTTATAGAAATGCAACTACGGCTTAAAGAATACCAACAATGAATTTTAAATTAGCAACAGCGAGTTAAAGGTTTACAATGGATTAAAATTACCGCTCATCACTAAAATATTATGTAACTAATGTGATTCTATGAGCCAATTTTCACAATGCTCGCTATGTGCACTAGAATGTTAAAGAATGTTCTAAAATAATTATGTTCTACTAAAAGTACTTCATATGTGACATAATAGAAGATAAATTAGTATCACGTGGTACCATGCGCTACCTGCAGTAAAAAATCTTAAGATACTTCATCATGCTCAGTATGTAGTTGCAAAATCGTTGTGCAATTTACTCTAATAATTCACAAAAAAATCACTGAATGAAACTATAATAATTTCTATAAAATTATGTAAGTAAAATGAAGCAATAAAACCTGGTTGTAGCCTTGGCGTTTTCTCTGACGACTACAGCATCACCACTTCCTAAGATGTTCTCTACGTTGCTCACGACTACGACTCCGCGTCGCTCCCAAAACTCGGCCCAAATCTCTTGGAGACTGCTGTGGACAACTCTCCAGCCAAAACTTCTCAAAATGTCAGCAGAACCCACATAAACCAAACATCTGAGTAATAGACTTCCTCCTATTACTCCTCTAAATGCTGGGGCCCCTTACATAACCAAAATGGCAGCACCATTCATTCTGAACATAAACCTCTCCAAACATAACTTATTTTCAAAGGGCCAGTCCCTCCAAACACTCTGTAATATTTACAATAAATAAGAACTAAATGAAACACCAAACTAAGTAAAATAAAAGCTCACTTCGTGTAGAGAGTATGGTATAACCTGACGAAACACGTGGCGATCAGATTACGACAAGCAACAGAATTCCTTCCTGGAATTTACAAAATGCTTCTGGCAGGACGGTGAAGAAACACTGGGTACATCAAATCAAATCCCTTTTCGGTGTAAGCGATGTAAAACCGAAATTCTTCAACACAAAACCGTGACCGCCGCCATTCCGCTAATCTCGTCGCTGTCGAAGAGACCAATCCTCGACGGAAATCTGCTTGACAGTTCTCCGCGTTGCCAACTTGAACATCTAGAGAACACTTTCTCTAGCCAATGAAAATGCGCCAACAAAAGGCCTTGCATTTAAAAGACTGAATCACACCATTGTGTAATATCCCAACAAGAAGAATATGTGAGTAACCCCTCTAACTCGAAATCATACTTAAGGAAAGCATGTTTACTACACATTATTCCCCCTCTAGATAGGCAACCATCTACTATCGAATTCTAAATCGTGGGTTGCATACTCAAACAAATGAATTAATCGAGGCTAATTTTCTGTATTCAAACTGAAATTATGAATGTAGCTTTTTCAAATGCTACGCGATAACTTAGGAACGAAAAGTCCGATTGTATTGAAATTTGGACAGTAAGTTAGTGTTAACTAGAATAAGAACCTTATTGTCTTTGAACAAGCTCGATCAATAAATAAAAAAGTTATTGATTATTTAAATAAAAAAAATGTGTCTCGCAATTGAATAAAAAATGTCTAAACCTAAATTATTTACAAAAGAAACTGCGAAGAGTATCTTATAGAATGTGTAGCAATTATATAAAAAGTTCAGTAAATCGGCGAAGAGCTTGTCATTAATTAACCTGGCGGGCGTTAAACAGAAAATCAGAAACGTTTTAAAATATTTACCTACCAATAGTGTGCTTTATTTATGTAGCTAACATAATATAGTGACACTATAACTTGAGCCATCCCAATAAACCTAAATATTTATACATCAAAATGGGCTGGTTTTAAATTGATGATTATAGCTTTTTCAACGCTAATAATAACTGATTAGCATATACTAAGCCGCAAGTAATATTTAATACAAAAGGCATGGTGCCTATACTGGCCTGAAAATGATTTTAATCATGGACATATAAAACTAGAATGAACCACCATTAGGTTATTTCAAAAAACTGATAATAAGTTTCATTTTAGTTCTTTCGGCCATATTCCAGACATCATAACATATTAACCCTTTCAGTACTGAATTATTTTGCTTGGAGCTAAAATTCTGATTGTTGGTACAACAAGTCTTTGAATTATTTGCAATTTTTAAATAAACCAGAAGTCTGTACTAGTGCCCATTTTTGGGATATGTCTTGTGTAATATATTGCACGCTGTGACTTAAGGGAGTACGGGCACCTGAAAATTTTAATGGTTGTATTTCAACTGTTACTGCTCAAATTTTGCAATGAAAAAACGGAATTGCGGCCATATGTGTTTATTTTATAATACAGCACTGGATTCAGGTTCAACTTGTTTCCTCTTGCAATTCTTCTGGTTCAATTTCAACTATTATAGTCTCAACTTGGTCTTCTTAGTCCTCGTCAGCTGCTTCTAAAGACAGAATTTCCTCGTCGTTTGAGTCTAGAATGAAAGATTATTGTTTATTTTATCGGTTGCAAGCTAATTTTCAATTTATACCGTCAGGGTGTCCTGGCCAGTCATCTGTTTCATCTTCGGGGTCATCGCTAAGATACTCGAGATCAGAAAATTCCTCTTCTAGGCACGTGAATAATTCTGCCTCAGTCAGGGGCCTTTTCCTCTCTCCCTTTTTGTTCATCATGACGAAATAAGCTACATAATATTGCTATTTATTAAAAATGAAAAGGAAAGTGAGGTTATGTTTACCGTTTTCACACGTGTCGTAAAGACACGGCGTGCAAAATATTACACACCACTTTTAGCTCATGCACAAGACAAACGACACAAAATAAACACAAACTGTTTTTTTTTGTTTTATAAAACAAATCTTGCAAATAAAATAAAATATCAGGATAAATTTCACAGTCACCAAAACATGTTACGAGCGTCTACGTAAGTCGATAAAATCGGTTCCATTTTTCTCTGAAACTTCGTGATATTTAAATTCCTCAGCATTCTACAGTCACACCCAGATGACAATACATGGCCGAAATAAGTCAAATACACTTTCAAGAGACTGTCAATAAAGGATGTAGCGAACACCAAGGCCAATTAAAAATTACAGAAAATCCTATACTGATGTGCATTATTTTACAAACTGTGACCGAAAGGGTCAACTAAGTGGGTTAAAAAAAAATGAAAGAGAAAACGCTCCACCGGGTATTCTGTCAAAAACAAATAATATAAGTACCTACATTTATTAAGCTTCGAAATGACAAAGAAAGGAAACTTGAAAATAACCAAATCTTATAGATAGGTACAGTTTATCTAAACTCAGTTTGAAAATCATAAGAAAGACCGACAAAGGAATAGTTGATAATACGAGGGATGTCATGAATGTTGACCGACAATTTCCAGAATCGTTTTTAACTATTGTAAATATTGCTTTACTACTTTATATTAATTGATAAGCATGGCGTAAATTATCTATTTATAATAAATAATGTTAGTTTGATGAGCAAGTCCATAAATGATTCAATAAAAGAAAATAAATGTCATTTAACCTACGACTATGCTACCGGCAATATTAAGAATGAACCAGAAGCTTATAAGGGACTTGTAATGGAGAGCCAGGTAAACAATCGACTACTTTCGTTTGGGATAATATGCGGATAACGTATCTAGTTAACTACATTCGTATACGGATATCGTTTGCAATATTCAAGTGCGCGGCCTCAGATGTCATTCTATCACAAGCCTGCTTTGTAATAACTTATCTTGGTAGCAACGCATTAGACTGAATTTTTAAATTGACAATAGAAATACTGTATTCAAGAGTAAAAGTCAGAGATTTTCCAAATTAGTTTCAAGGACTGTGATTCAAAGTATTTTGGCTGAATGAAACGAAGTCTACCGAAGTTTATTATTTATGAAAGCTTTGTAATAAAATATCTTTATTGTTTCCTTTTTTCGGTTTCTGGAACCGAGGTAGTCTTCTTATAATATTCGGTATAAATGCGCACAGGAACACCACCAACAAATTAACAACAGATTCATGCCTAGTGATTGTAGATACCAAATCGTTTGCCCTAAATAGACAAAGAATCCCAAGATGACTGCCTTCTACAGATCAGCGAATTCTTCATATCTCCGAATACACCGATTATTACATGACAACCGATTTAATATATCCAGAGACGTGAGGATTGGTTGATCTTGTACAAGCGACAAGCTGATAGTGTTGTACTTGTAGTGCTACGTTATGTCGAGAGTTGTTTAGCCTGACATCGTGTAGCTCAAGGGGGCATTAAATGTATGAGCGGTTTCAACAGCTAACGTGAAGTCCTTAATTTGATATCAGAAATACTCATACCCATCACATGTCTACGGTAGATCAACTGCAGTTTATACAGTCATAGTATAATATAAAGAATTCGACTTCAGTTCGGCTGGTTTAAAAAAAATCATAGGTACGTTTTGCAGATAAATCCGATGGTTCCATATTGTCATAGATCACGCCTTGTGGAAGTTTATAGAGGTACTACCTGAACGGTCTTTTCTATTGGACAGTTCTAATATGGACTGACGATTTGGAGAATGATATATTGCTGACTCTCAGTAGCACTTCGCTGCCCTTCTCGGTGAAATTCGAAAACGAGACTAAGCTTAGCGACATCATATTTTGCTGACCTGCAGCACAGTCCTACTACTCTACTTCTACGATTTCATGACCATTCCACCACAATTGTCCTCTTGATGATGTTACAGCTCTATTTGGCAGTTCGCATACTTCAGATCTAAGAGCCTTCAACGCCATCATTACCATAGCAACGCACGAAGAACAGATTACCTAGAATATGCATTATTTTGCGAATTCCTTTAGCTAATTGCAGTAGCTTGTCTGTTGTCCATTTACTTACCTAAAGGAATAGTGCACAATTGGAATGGGACCATTTTATTTTCATGAATCCTCCGTTCTAGGAAACGTCTGAAGATTAAGTCTCTTAAATTCGATGTCTGTACTTGGTGCGAGTATCGTTTATTTACACACTCTATATATAGTACTGGTGCACGCTCAGATATGTGCAGGTCTCCTCGATATCCAAATTCCAAATGTAGAATAATTTAATCTGAGCGCTGCGTATCATCAAAAAACTTCCCCCATTGTGTCTCCTAACATGGATGAATGTGCACTTAACTAAACCGAATTTCTCCCTATAATTCACTTACAGACCATTCCACGATTACTCTTACTGAAAAAAATATGTATATTCAGGAATATAGCAATTCCCTATTATTAGTCATCATTTAAAACATAACATGTCAGTAGTGTCAGAAAATTTCAGTTCAGTTAGATCAATAAGAACAGATATATTCTCAATTGAGCAGAAACCATCTCGGCTAGACGATGCTCGGTAAGTGACGCCATATGGCACATATGTCCTTTATATAGCCCATGAGAACTGCACGCCAGCACGGAGTTTCGCTCACAAAAGTAATTTTTAATTAGTTAATTCCTCAAGGAACCGATTTTAATTGCAGTTCATTGGAAAGGGAAGATTCTATTTCTCCTCCTATAACAAATTGTCACAACATGGCTTCTTTACCTTTTTATTTATTATAACTAAATAAACGACTTCACTCTGCTACACTTACAAAAGGGTATTAAGAAATGAATAATGAAATAGTCGCATTACTCCTACATAGACAATGTCACTAGCAATGTTCTTTGGACTGTCTGATTATTCCAAACGTTTCAAAAGTCCCTAATTTCAATATTTTTTTTACATACGAAGGAGTAGGTAGTCAAAAAATTTGGCATAGTTACTTTACTCTTCAGAATATGTAATAAAAGGGAAAGAAATGTTAAATGGATCTATTCAGATATACCTAAACATAAACTATTACAGAAAAAGCAGAATATTCACATGACAACCTCAATGATCTAAATAATATGCATTGTATGTGACAGAGGCCCGTTAAGCTACCTAGAAGGCCTTGCATGGTAAAATAAAAGTCATATTATATTATGATCGGTCTGGCTCAATGGAATCCTGCGAAGGAATTTCGACCGGAGGAGGATAAGATCCATATTATCGTAAATTTGCTCACAATGTTCCATCGATTTCTATACTTCTGCTTGACTTATTATTCTTGTTTTATCGAAAATATACACGCACACTTCCTCGCAGCCATCGACCAGAAGTTACAAGTTAATCTTGTAAAATAAGAGACAACGTGCCTTAAGTTATATTATTGGTTAAGCACAAAATAAAACATTAGTAAGAGGAGAACATTTTAAAATAACTTAGCGAAGTATTTTTGCTTAATTAAAATAATTACTTAAGAGCAAAGTCAAAGAATTCAGATTTTTTAAAACTTTTTATGAAGTGTAGTCTAAATAGTTGCATCGTATGGAAGAACGTATATAATAATATTTTTTTCCAATCATATTAAATAAACTGACCATTATTCAATAGTTTTCGACTTGGAAAATTCGAATTATTTTCAACCCATGTAAAAAAGTTTACTTTCTGAACACTTCTCGACCAGTGAGAAACCGGCATTTCCACTTTCTCCACACTTCGACTTTTTTCAACCTGTGTAGAAAAGTTATTATGAATTATGGAACTATTGATATTAATATTGTAAAAGAAAATAAATAGATAATTGCAATATTTTTCCATTTTATTTAATACGACTGGGAAAAATATAGTGTTTGGACTCGTGAGAATTGGCCATTTCCACTTGAATGAATTGCTTCACGCGCCTTCGGCTTGTGTCGCAAAAATTTCGTCCTCATGGAAATGGCCAACTGTCTCACTCATTGAACAATATACTATTACTGCCAGGGTCTTGAATATTAGATCCATAAATCTACAAATTAAAAATTATGTATCAGGCGTAATTCATCTGAAAGAAACTCATGGACTTTAAAACCTAATCTAATAATTGACAATGTATTTTTAAGATTAGCATATTAACAAAATATTTTTAATAATGGATGATGAATAGAAATATAGGCGAGGTAAACTGGAAACTAAGCCCAACAAGAATGAGAAAAATATCAAAATGTCTTTTATTTCTCTTTCACAATTTTTTTTTTTTAATCACTTATTTAACGTCGGCCTATTTCCGCTACCAAGGCCAATCACCGACGTCAGGAGACGAGCTACCCCAAACCTGGAAATTTTGCCGAACCTCTTCTCTATCGAAGAGTAGGGATCTTTTACTTGCCTAACATTTAATAGACAAGGGACCGACTGATTTACATCCCCTCCGAAGGATGGTATATCCACTATGTAACCCCCGCCTAAAGTTACATACCTTCTACGCATGCGCTGATATACAAGCCGTTAGAAGACGGAGCGAGAACGCTGTGTTTCCCTGGAAAGGCTTACCCATCCAAGTACTAACCGCGCCCGACGTTGCTGCATTTGCGTATCGAAATACGAGTATATGCAGACATCTCTACGCTCGCTCCCCTCTTTCACAATTGAAAAATATTATTTTGTGTATACAGCAGACTATATACTCAGTATCACATAATAAAAAAAAAAAACAGTTCTTACAAATAAAACATTTGTTACATTTCAAAGTTAGGAATTATTAAAGAGTAAAAATAAAAGGAATATATAAAATTTCACTGCATGACTTACAGGAAAGTGACATCGCTTGCCAATATCTTGAAGTGTTTTAAAAAAAATGTTAAGGATGAAAAGTTATACTCAATTATAAGATCTTGATATCCTACTGCTAGTTTAATGTACTACTTTCTGTTCAATCATCAACAGTTAACCATCCTGCTAAAATTTAATCTAGTATACATTAATAATATTTGTTGTAATGTCAGTGTCATGTCATTTTATTTGACGTAGCAAAATATTTTCCTAGAAATGCTAAGAAAGAAACAAATGTTTGTCCACGACTATTAAATAATATGCTTATTATGTATGTGTCTCTTCAACGATAATGCTATCCATTATTCCCTGCAGTAATGTTTTCATTATTCACTAGTGAATAATGAGGACAGTCAGTTGTTTATAAATAAGATTTAGTGACTTTTTACTAAAAATGTAAAATATCAAGTTAGCAGCAATTAAAGGACAAGTAATTGATGGATTTAGCCCTTATTTACCATACCACTGTATTTTATTGTAACTTAACGCTACTATAGTTTCGATACTTCAACGTATCATCTTCAAAGCGACTCAAGAAAATGAATTCATGTACTTGAGTTACAATAAAACGTAGAAACGAAATAAGTGTTTTAATAAATCAAAGGACAAGTGTTGTCTAAGTTTTCTAGGAAGCACTGAAATGGTACATGCCGAAGAGTTACTTTAATGAACACTGAAAAACAATATTAATAAGTTTTTTTCAATGTCATCATGTATTAGCAACACGCGGAAATCTCCAACATTGTTTTTAAAATCATTTTCTTACGTGCCTACAAATTTTGTAGTGGTAAGCCATGACAATGTGGCGTACTTTTGTCATTAGGAAGTTTTTAGGCCCCTTATTTCGTCATGTATTTATAGTTATAGTTATTCCGACTACTGAAATGGTGACTCCTCAACTTTATTAACGATAACGGATTCCGTTACCTACGGAGAAATAAGGCTTTTAAACTTATGGTTATTTTTCCACCGATAGCTTTGCCACGAATAACCATAAGTAGCAAATTTTGAAATGTCTGGCAAGTATTCTTAGTATAGGTATAACCTTTTATTTGCAAACTATTCACTTTGGTGATTTACGATACTTGCCTGCGGCACGTGTCATAAACTTCACCCTCATGAATAATAGCCATCATTATATGCTCGCCGAATTAGGTACCACTATTGTTAGGTTTTATGAGGAAATATATTTCCTACAGTGAAACCACAGGAAAATTTTATGGTTTAATTCCTTGGCCCCCTGGTAACCTCGACCTGACTGCTGTGGATTTTTACCTACGGGATATCAGAAGATCCATGCAATAATATTTAGAAACAATTTAGACAGTTTATTAGAAAAAACCGCTGCCTAAGGAATGACTACTTCCACATCCAGATTCTTCATCCAAGTCGTTTTAAAGGAAACATCTTGACTATATTTGCACTCTAGTATGTGGAAATTATTGGTCATAGAATTTTAATAATATTTGGGGCAGATGTCATAGAAAAGTTTGAGGAGTTGGTTTCTACCATATACGTTAAAAATTAAGTTTTTAGTTCACCCTACTTATTTTCTACTATTCACCTCCCACCCCTTCAATGGAGGCATCTCAATCAGATGTCACTACAATACATACGTGTACTAATCTCAAGTGAATATCTCAATTTGATGTTATCAATCCCATTAATAATGAAGCGGAGGTGGTGGAGTTTGAAAAATATTAGAAATAAATCTGAGGCCTTGGTTTCTAGTATATACACCGAATCCCAAATTTCTGTACTCTTATCACCTTGATTTACTTATTTTCCCCTAGTCACTCCTATTAACCCTAACCCTTCTACGGAATCATCCCAAAATATAATCTAGTTCCAGATGTCGTTATAATACATACGTCTACCAAATTACAAGTGAATATCTCAATTTTATTTTATCAACCCCTTTAATAATGTAGTAAGGGTAGTGGAAGGGTTGAAACATATTGTTAAAAAATTTGAGATCTTGGCTTCTAGGACATACACCGAATTTCAAGTTGCAATACTCTTACCAGCTTGCTTTACTTATTTTTCCCTATTTACCTCTACTTACCCCCACTCCTTCAACGCAATCATGTCAAAATATAATCTAGTTTCAGATATAATTATAATATATAAATGTACCAAATTTCAAGTGAAAATTTAAATTTAATTTTATCAACTCTTAATAAGGGAGTGGTTGTGGTGGGGAGAAATAGAAAATACTAATAAAAAAACCTGAGACCTTCGCTTCTAGTACATACACCGAATTTCAAGTTTCTGTAGTCTTACCAGCTTGCTTTACTTATTTTCCCCCATATATCCCTATTTAACCTCCAACCCTTCAACGGAATCATCTCAAAATATAATCTAGTTCCAGATGTCGTTATGATACATATGCGTACTAAATTTCATGTGAATATCTCAATTTTATTTTATCAACCCCTTGAATAATGGAGTAGGGGTGGTGGGGGCTGAAATAAATTATCAAAAAATCTTGGGCCTTTGCCTCTTGTACATACACCGAATTTCAAGTTTCTGTAGTCATACCTGCTTGCTTTACTTATTTCCCCCTATTTACCCCTAAATAACCCCGAACCCTTCAAAGGAATCATCTCAAAGAATAATCTAGTTCCAGATGTCGTTATAATTCATACGTGTATCAAATTTCAAATGAATATCTCAATTTTATTTTATCAACCCTTGTAATAATGAAGTAGGGGTGGTGGGGGTTGAAAATATTATAAATAATCTGACACCTTGGCTTCTAGTATATACACCGAATTTAAAGTTTCTGTAGTCTTACCAGCTTGCTTTACTTATTTTCCCCTATTTACCCCTATTTAACCCCCAACCCTTCAACGGAATCATCTCAAATTATAATCTAGTTCCAGATGTCGTTATAATACATACGTGTACCAAATTTCAAATGAATATCTCAATTTTATTTAATCAACCCTTTTCATATTGGTGGGGGTTGAAAAATATAATCTGACTCCTTGGCTTCTAGTACGTATACCGAATTTCAAGTTTCTGTACTCTTACCAACTTGTTTTACTTATATTCCCCTATTTACCCCAAATTAACCCCCAACCCTTCAACGGAATCATCTCAAAATATAATCTAATTTCAGACGTCGTTATAATACATACGTGTACGA
Source organism: Stenurella melanura (assembly GCA_963583905.1). Taxonomy (NCBI): domain Eukaryota; kingdom Metazoa; phylum Arthropoda; class Insecta; order Coleoptera; family Cerambycidae; genus Stenurella; species Stenurella melanura. The sequence goes on from OY757309.1 coordinate 170,296,945, forward strand.
AATTTCAAATGAAAATCTCAACTTTATTTTATCAACCCCATTGATGGGGTAGGGGTGGTGGGGGGTTGAAAGATGTTATAAAAAAGTCTTAGGCCTTAACCTCTAGTACATACACCAAATTTCAAGTGCCTGTTCTCTTACAAGCTTGCTTTACTTATTTTTCCCTATTTTCCCCTATTTAACCCCCAACCCTTCACCGGATTTCCTCAAAAAACAATCCAGTTCCAGATCTCGTCATAATATATACGTGTACAAAATTTCAAGTCAATATCTCAAACCGTTCCGGAGAAAACGTGCGGACAAAAAAAAGTTACAGACAGACAGACAGACAGACCGACAGACAGACAGAAATTTTTTTTCGCTCAAGTTTAAAATCTCGACGTTTCATGACATTATAAACCTATTTCACGAATAAAAATTTTTGAAATTTTTTTTGCGATTACTATACTTCCAATCCACTACGTGGATGTGGAAGTAAAATTGGGGAACAGCTTTCCTTCTTTGTAGTTTTCACATTTAGAAATATTTAGAAAACTATATACAAATTCTACAAAATAGTATCATTTTCGGACTGATATACAGCGGGCGTAGAACTACTACGTAGAATTACTTTTCCTCGTAAACTTATAAATGAAAATGTTTTCCCTCTTCCTTACTCAATTCGTGGACACATTGTATAAATAACTTTAACTCAATAAAACAAGTTATTTCGTCTTTATCACAGACCAAGAAGACATATGCATTACCGGAAATAAAACTGCTATTATTAATCAATCTGAACATATTCCTTATGCAACATGAATATTTATTGACTTCCCAGTGTATTGGTTTTTGATGGAACTACAAGTGTATCATAGTGCAAGAAAGTTATCAGATTTTTCAAAAAAAGCCTTGAAAAAGGAAACAGATTAGATTTTCGAAACGTCGGCGAAATATTTAATTTCAAGTTTTTATACTTATTTATGTTGTTTATTTATAAAAAATCAACCTTTAACTGATCCTTTGACGTAAACGTCACAAGCGCAGAGGTTTTTTACCAGTAACATACTGGTTAATTGTGATATATTTTGTAGATTCCCCTAGCACCGCTTAGAAAGAAAACATACATATGGCAGGAAGTCCCAAAGAATTGAAGAAGGAATAGAAATTAAGATAATGCCACAAATAACATTTAGACAAAGTTATCAGATACGGTCGAAAAATCAGCTCTTGGCATATTTAGGGTTTAGTATAAATTGGTAGAGGATAAGTCTGAAATGGTCAAGATGGATGGGCCAACATTAACTTCAATAAAGTAGTTTACCAGGTGTATGCTATAAAAGACTCAATACCCATGGAACAGAAAAGAACTGAAGACATTTTTTTTGAGAAAGTGACAAAGAAAAAAATTATATCATACAAACCTTTTGGATTACATTGTGCAGTATATAAAGAATACTTACATTAAATTAAAAATAATTTCAACAACATTCCTTTATGGGTTATGGAATCCTCTTTAAACAAATGCATAAATGATTGCGTATTCTTAATGCTACCATAAATTGAAAACATGCTGTTAATAAAAATTTAAAAAGCAATAATTCATTGGGTATTAAAATATTTGGAAATGAATATTTTAGCATAAAGCATTTATTGTTTATACATAAATTATAAAACTAATATTAGCAGAAGGCCTCTGATCCTTGTAGATTCAGCCCACGTAAAAATACCAGTATCTACCAATCACTTCCTATTGGTAGGATTTACAATCAATATATCATCAAATTACCATTTATCTAATTGAATTATTACCATTGATATAAATCAAGTTTTTGCAGTGTTAATCAAATTTTGAAAGAAGGTATATTATAATATTATTGTTCCCGATAGTTTAAATAATAAACAATAACAAAAGATAAACAATATAGATCAAACGTTCTATATTGTTTATTATTTGTTATTGTTTATTATTTAAACTATCGGAAACAATAATATTATATACCTTCTTTCAATGTCCAGGGGAAAGCAGACGGCAAGGGACGAAGAGGTAGATCACCAAAACGTTACTGGACTGGTGCCACCGAAAACTTAATGGAAAAGAGCTTTAGCGAGGCCGTACGCCTAATAGGCAGACGCGATAGATGGCGTGAGGCTGTCGGACATGCTATACAGCAAAGGGAGGTCAAGTAGGACATTACATTGTGTGTAAATACGTTCTGAACAAGAAGATATGTTTTTATTTGGTATGCTTTCTTCAAGTTAACCAAAGTGGAGGACGAAAGAATAATGGAACAAAATGTTGAAGGGACTAGACTTAAATAGTTTAGGTATATAGTACAGTAGCGTGGTATGAGAATTTTTCTTAGTGGTAGAAACTTAATTTATAAATGAAATTAATTATTTAAATTGAAATTTACTAATAATGGCTTAAAAGTAGACACATTTGAGGCTTAAATTGTTTGCCACTGAACTTCTCTTAACTAGGACGTATAGTCCATCCAAAAACTGCGATAAATCCTCAAAGTTTGTAACTGCGCTGAAACTTACAACCTCTCCCCGCTTTCGAGGGTTGGGAATCCGAATCCGTTAAGCTTTATTCTATAGGATCCCCGATTCACTCTTAAATAGGGTTTCATCGCGATTACAAAAATCTGGTGGCAAATTAAAGATTTATGATGCACTAGTATGCTCGCCTCTGGACCTCCACTATCCGGGATATATTTCGATCATATTTTTGTAATAACTAATTGGTAATTAACTGATAACAAAGAAATCGACTTCATACTTCCTTTGTCATGTCCAGTGACATAGCGTGCAGATTTAGAATGTCTGTAACTGAACCTCCACTAACTGAAATGTAAAACATATTTTGATTTATTTAGTGAAGTTTCCACCACTAATAAATTTTCCCATATCACTTATCCTGTCTTCCATGCTTTAAAGCAAAAGATTGATCGTGTCTGAAGCTTACGCTAATGTGTCAGGTAATTGCACGATGTCTTCGGTACTAATAATCATCCTGGTGCCCATTAGAAATTTATTTCCACTTGTGAATGTTTTCCAATTCTCGGCATAAAATAATAGCGTCATCAGCATAAGAAACTACACTATATTCTATTGGTAAACTTCCTGATATTGTCTATAATTGTTTATTTGTGGTATATTCAATTTTTCTTACTTTTTGTTGGGTACTTTGCCACTGAAAAATATTTAAAAATTTGAATGAAGAAACCTCTGCGCCAAACGAATCAGACAGAGGTTGGTTTTTGAATACTTGACTGTTTCAAAAAGTTCCACACCTAAAAATATATAAACTAGAACAATGTTATAAACAAAAAAATTAAAATGAAAGCTATAGGCAGTTAACGTTTCGGAAGACAATCTACTTCCGTTCTCAAAGCTTTCTTGGCCGTCAACCAAGACAGTTCTTTGTTTATGTATTTCCATAGTCTCGTGAGACATTAAATTATATTTATCTTATTTTACTTACTTCGTCTCTAAGGATGGGCAACCAACTAGTACAAAAATCCATTGAATAATTGGTTGCCCATCCTTAGAGACGAAGTAAGTAAAAATAAGATAAATATAATTTAATGTCTCACGTGACTATGGAAATACATAAACAAAGAACTGTCATGGTTGACGGCCAATAAAGTTTTAAGAACGGAAGGAGATTGTCTTGCGAAACGTTAACTGCCTTTAGCTTTCATTTTAATGTTTTAGTTTATAACATTGTTCTAGTGTATATATTATTAGGTGTGAGACTTTTTGAAACAGTCAAATATTCCAACCAACTTGATCCGTCTGGCTCAGAGGTTTTTTCATTCAAATTTTTTAATATTTTTTAGTGGAAAAATACCCAACAACAAGTAAGTAGAGGTAAACTTCCTATTCATTGATGTAGACAAGTAAAAGTATAAGCAAAAATACAAAATGAAAAATATAAACTAGTAATATTGCTCGGAAAGGAAAAATGTTTCTATCACTGTGTTGGTGATTGAACTTTAAATTACTTTCGGTCTGTCTGTCCGCCCGTCACGTTTCTTGTAAGCACGATAACTTAAGACCGAAAAGTTCTATTGTATTGAAATTTGGACAGTAAGTTAGTGTTAGCTAGAGGAAGAATCGTATTGAACAAAATCGATCAATGAATATATAAGTTATTAATTATTTGAATTTAAAAAAATATTTTTTTTATGTTTTATAATTAAGTAAACAAAAAAGTTTAAAACTAATATTATTTACAAAAAAATTGCTAAGAGTATCCTAGAGAATGTGCAACAGTTATATAAAAAGTGCAGTAAATCGGCGAAGAATATAATGCTTAGCTTGTTAGCTAACGCAAGTTCGCTCTTCGCAAATATAGAACGAAGAGTACATGGCATTCAATTGGCACATTTATAAAATCCGTAATATCGCTCGTAGAGAAATTTCATATCACGGTGTTGGTGATTGTATTCTGAACAACTCTCAAAATGTTCGTCCATCTGTCTGTCTGTCCGTCCGTACTTCTGTCTGTCCATCCGTCATGCTTTTTATAAGCACGACTACTTAAAAACGAAAAACTTGATTGTATTGAAAGGACAATAACTTAGTTTTAGCTAGAGTAAGAACCCTATTGTTTTTGAATAAAATCGATCAATAAATAAAGAAGTTATTAATTATTTAAATTTAAAAAAATATGTAGGTACTTTCTCATGTTTTGTACTTTTGAAGAAAAAATTTCTAAAACTAATATCCTATAGCAAGAAGCCTAAAGATTATAATTTTCTTCAAAAATCTTTCATTTTTATTTTCTTTTGGATTAAGGATTAAAGACCTGTCTAACAGCCGGTTTTACAATCGCTAGTTAACTTCCAGTCAGAGTTAACTTTCAGGTTATTACAGAAATTAGATTTTACAATAGCTGGTCATTTTCGATGTTGTAGTTATCTAGTAGTTAACTTCACTAGGATGAGGTGTGGGTAAACTAGAAGTTGGCAGTTTACTGGCAATTTATAACCTATAAAATAACTGTCACAAAATAATGTTTTGATATTTTGCCTAAAAATGGATATGTACGAAGTAAACGCATATAGCAGTGATGAGGAGCCAAGATAATCCTGTATAGACCTAACTAAGAATACGATGGAAGAGATTTTTTAACTAGATCGGGGTTAATACTACCTACCTACATAGTAATAGACTACTAACTCATAAATTGCTTCTGACATCTATATTTGATAGCAGGTGACGTGACTGACCAAAATTCATACATTTTATGTATGTTACCCATTTTACCAGTACCAACATATAAATTTTATTCACAACCTCTCGTTTACAAATCATCACTTAACTTTATATTGAAAAACGCATGTGTCGGTAAAGTTATAGCTAACCTGCAAGTAAAAGCCAACTAACATGAAAGTTAACTGGCGATTGTAAAACCGGCTGTAAGTATCGAATACTTATGATGATAATGATAAAGAATAAAATATTTAACGCTCCAAAAAAACTTTAAATTTAAATAAAATGCGGGAGACCTAAACGTTTCATCAGAGTAACATTTTTTAAATATTTTCATTTCACACCCTATTGTTAAAATTTTTCCATTTGAAAAATAAAATCACTTAAGCCTGGTTGTACCAAAAGCACGTTCAAGGTAAGTTTAACTGAACTACAGTTCTACGATGAACTGAGTTCAGTAGAAATGATGTACCATCAGTTTTAAACGTTCGTTCAGTTGAACTTGATTTCATCGCTTGTTGGCACTACTCCATCAGTGTATGGCACATAATTTTCTTCCACCGTTATTAACCATACTTTATTTATATTTATTATTTACCATAGAGAAATTAACTATTTTCCGTCTATGTTATTTACCATTTGTTTATATCCAACTTCGTTATAACGTTATAAGTTTCTTTGAGATGGCAGAGAAAAAAACTGAAATTTAATAGAACGCGACAAATTTCTCGGCATCTGAAGAACAATTATTGTTAATCATTCAAAAATACAAAAACGTTTTAGAATGTAAAGGCACTGACATGTACTCACTACGCTGTTTAGACAAGAAATAATACACACTTTTCCTATTACATTTTATTAAAATTCACAATTTAACAAGAGTGTAAATATATTAAATACAGAAAAGTGAAAAAATGTTACTGGTGCCCAAGTAACATTTTCTCAATAGCTGATATATCAAAAATAAATAAAAAATTATTCCTAAAGAAATATTAAACATACTTCTCCACATTTGCTACTACAAAAATATAAAAACCACTTTAAATTCCTACTAAGGCAATATCACAGATAATTAAAAAATCCACAAAAAAAAACAAATTACTCTGCAGAAAATATTCCGATTTGACAAGAATCTATTTTAGGAAATTGAGGTCAAAATCTGGAGTTAAGTAACAAAAAAAATGCATGAGAACTAAATACTTATGCGCCCCTTGATTTCACCTAACGGAGTGTACCATATCAAATGTGTAGAAGTATATATACATTATCGTTATAAAAGCTGTTGGAAGTATCCATTAATTAACATAGCTCTTGTAGTGTTATTAATATTAATAGGATTGTTATATCTCTGAGGAGCGTGTACATTGTTCACAAACTGAACTGCAGCTTCGCTTCCAAATCATCACCAACTGGAGGAATTCCATCATTCATTGATATTATGAAGGACAGTTGTTGCAACTATAACACCTTTAACTTTATCGAATTTTGGTCGAATACCTAAAGGCAATACTGGAAAGCGTCTTTTCCAGATGCCAAACATTCTCTCAACTGGATTTCGAGTTCGAATTTGCGCCGCATTAAAGAGGTTCTTGCATTAGTCTGAGTGTTTCCAAGATGAGTTATAAGATAAAAACATACAAACATACGACAAACATTCGAATATTTGAAATCTCGGCAAATAACAGTATAATTTAGATTAAGTTAGGTTTTGCATGGGCTTGAACTACTTGAACTTTCCTTGAACCAATCAAAGGGGCCGTTTAACTAAATTGTTCTTGATCCACTGCAGAACGCTTGAAACGTAATGGTACAACTTAAATTCATTACTTGATCTCTGTTCAGCAGTGAACCAAAGTTCAACAAGATGGTACATCCGGGCCTTAGTCCTTCATTAAAAAAAAAAAAATATGGAAAAATGCAGTTTTTTTAAGAAAATTGCAAACTTTAGACCCCTTGCGGGACACCCATTTTTTTTTTTCAATTGGGCTACATTTTCTTGTGGTGTATATGGCATCATAAAGACAACTTTTTATCAACTCAGAATTTGGAATTTCCAAAAAAGTTTTTTTCAATACACCCTAATGTGCTACAAGTATATAAAAAGTGCAGTAAATAGGCTAACGGTATAATTGTTAGCTTGTTATTATTTAGTACTGCTTAAAATGTTATTTATTTTTACTTTGACTTGCAAACCATGCCAAAGGCTTTGCCCAAGTATAAATATACAGAGCTAAACTCTATTTTATATTTTGCTGTTTATTAATAAGGTTGTTCATCGTCTGTGCTTTATTATTTTCATCAAAATTTCTACTTGTAAATAATATTTTCCTGGTAATTAATATCTGTTGTAAATATTTCTCGACAGTTGACGGTTTAAACTATTAACAATTTGTGCCACACTGTAAAAAACATATCCATTCTAAGGGTTTATTTTAAGTAAATTATAACTGGCTTTTTATTAAAAAGTTCGCTTTTTCAAGAAATCAGAAACGAGTCGGTGGTACATTGTTGATAATTTAAAACATATAACCATGTGTTTACGTTTTCAAGTGTCAAATACATAAATAAATGACTGTAATTTATAAGATGTTTCACTACCGTGGAGAATTTCGTTCCACTGGGTCATTACGGTCGAGTTTCACTAAATGCATAAACTTATTATTTAAAGATTTATTTAACGGGGCGATATTTATTTGAATCGGTAAGGGGTATAAATTATTTTTAGTGTTACTATTTTATATCAAAATTATAGCGTATTCACAAACGGAGATAAAACACGGTCTTAGGAGTTTCGGATTTATGCTGTTATAAATATTCTAATATTAACTCCCTAACTATTATTTATTGCCATATGCTTTTTAAAACGTTACAATACCGAAGGTCAAGACGAATCGAATTTCTAACATAGAATGTTATTCTTAAGGCGGAAAAAGTATTGAAGCCCTTTTAAATCAACTTAAAAATGGAAACATTGGTGGCAATACGAATTTAGAAAATGTAAAGTATCGCGCATAGATTTAAGGATATAATAGGAACAATAGGCTTATATTGCACATTTCTTTATTTGAACATCATTGGAAGGATTTTTAAATTTTAAGATTCTTCGCAAATAGTAAATTTTGGAGCCTAGAAGTCGTTTATAAAATTGTTCGTATTAAACACACCGACCAAGGAGTTGATGAGAAACAGCTTTGGTTAGGCTGTGCGCCAGACAGGCAACCCTGACAGATGACGGGATTCCAACAAAAAGAAGCCAACAAGAATAATGCACGAGTCACAAAACGTCTGGTAAGACGTTGTGAATAAGAAGAAGAGAGCGCGTTAAGTCTCAGCAAAGCACACATAATCATTAAATACTTGATATTTTTTCATTCTATAAAACAATTTACAAGAAATTAAACATAAACATAAATACACTACACATATAGGATAAACCCCAAGTACAAAGCCAAAGCCGTCACGGATGAGTAATACTTTTGAAAAGCACAGATTATGTTCGTTACCCACCAACATTTCCAGTGTTGGACAGTCCACACTAGGCAGGGTTTTTTTTATGAGAGGAAAAACCTTCAGAAGGTTCCCTGTACTGATGTTCCAGCGTACAGGGATATGTGGGATTTCTACCGCACTAAAAAGCCCCCCTCTTCTTACTCCGGGATCGTATCTAAACATTTCTTAGGAGGCACATGGTCCTATGGATTGAGTATCCGTCCTTCCTCTTCTTTAGTTCCCATGATGTTGCAGCACATAGTGACACTAGGCAGGGTTACCAAGCGTGCTCGCCACATAACATAGCCTACTACTCTACAGTGCTGGTAATAATGTGTTTTTTTCTAATATCAGCCTAATATTGTATCGTGGAAAATTACAATCAAACAAAAAATAAATATTAAATACAACAAATACTACTACTCTTGCAAGTATACTCTTAAAATAAGTAAATGTTTTATTTTTAAATCGGATTCTTCACAGAATATTGGTATGTTGCAAAATATGTGATATGTGGTTAAGAACGTATGCATAATTGCTATAGTATATTCGCAGACCGCTGACACCGCGTCAAAACAAATACATGCGCTGTTCACGTGCGCTTAGTTCACCAGAGCCCTTCGTGCGTAAAATTATTAAGAATACACAAGGAGTTTCCTGATCAATTTTAGAACGATTGGATATTAGCATATTGTTCTTTTAAACTTGATAATACACTACCATAAACTTCAAACGGATTCACTAAACCATTTATGAGTTATAATAATTCGAATGTTCGAATAAATTAATGTAAATACACCTTACGCAAATTACATACAACTGAAGTCGAGAAAACCGCTGGCATTCTCCTGAAAAATGCAACCAATGGGGATGGAACACGTCACGATCACGAGACAATCACGCATATTTGTTGGTCTCAGCCGCCCGTGAATATCCTTTAGCTTGAAAGTGGAGCCCTTTTACAGGTAACCAGGTACTAAAGGTACATAAAAACACTATGAACTTACGTCATAGCATGACGGCTGGTTTTTATATATGATTGAGAGAATACTGTTAAAAACCAACATTCATTATTGTCAGACACTTCCCGTGGGCTCTAACTTCCGCCTGTCCAATGAAAAAACCTGAGGGCCACAAAATGTAATCATTTTGAATTAAAATTAGTGTAAATAAGAAAATTAATAAAGACAAGTGATCAAGGGTGATCCATAGTAAATAGTTATCTGGCTCACGCCACAGAATCGCACGTCGGTCGCCAATCGTATAATTAGTGGATTAATAAGAAATCGAATTCAAAATATATTTTCATTTATTAAAATAATAATTCATAAAATATAAAAAATATAAATATTCATCGCCTAACTTATGTATATAAGGCAATCAGAGAGCACTACCACCTGGCAAGCCGTTACATCCCGTAGGATCGTATCTCATCCAGCGTCGAGAGAACTGTGACAATCGACTGTACAAAAAGATTCAGACTCCCACTTACTTATTATTGTTATAAATATTCTAATATTAACTTGTATGTCGAACTTCTTGAAAATTATTAATTTTTAATTTTGCACTGAAATTCTCTAATTGCTTGAAATCTTTGTCAGGATGCTTAAAGAAGCTATCTATATGTGTTCAATGGTTTTCCTGCTTGCATAAACGTACTAACGGCATTGAACCCAAACATAATTTTTTTCCGTTGACTCGCCTTCGAATGACTACTATGGCGATTCCCGCCTGAGCCCGGATTAAAGATATTTTGGATCCGTCGAAATCGACTCTCTAACTTTGAATTTTTGTACCATTTTTGTGGACGTTCGTGTGGTTCGGATATGGATTATTCTCTCCCACTTTCAGAATAATTAAATGAGGATTTTGTTTTTTATTGGAAAAACCCTCAAATTGATTTTTTCTTCAATCTTGACATTTAAAATAGCTACTCGCTACATCCTGACTGAGGTTTCCACCATTTACAGTCCTCTTTGTGGTACTTTCGAAAAACCAAATTCGTGGTACTTCGAAAACATAAAGAACCCCGCACGGAAGATATGGAAATTGGCCCCCGGTTAAAGTGTTTGATACTCGGGGATATTATCCAAATATCGATGTTGATCAAAAGTCTCTATGGGCTCAAGGTCGGAAATTGGACGGTTTTCCAGATATCGGGGGTGTAAAGGGGGATGCTCATTTCTTGTGGGAAGTGGCTCCCGCTAAAATTAGATATTTCAATTTTACAGTAAAATATTCCAAATGTTTATATTTAGTAAGGCTTTCGAAACGAATGAAATCTGTGGTCGAACACCTACTTAAAAAATAAAATAAAGAATATTGATTGTGTGCTTAATCTCAGTGGCACCATGTGAAAATAAATTGCGTCGTATTCGAACAAAATGCTAATCAAAGACATAATGTATATAGTTGGCCATGCTCGACTGCACCCTCTACTCGTTTAAGTGATGAAAATGTTTACTTGCTGGTTGGCAAACTGCAATACCTAATTGGTTCTGATGTACAGTTTATCACGGATCTGCACTGACCAGGTAAACATTCCTCATTATAGATGTCGATTGGCATATATAATATAATAAGTAAACTAGTTTACTTCATAATTACCGACGCACAAGAAAGCTGTACTTCCAAATTGCTGATAGTATTGATTGATTATAGTGTAGATCTTGGAAGAAACTTAATGTTATTATCTATGCTGACATTTTAATAATTATTTTAACACGTGCTTAATTAGACAAGGTGAGTTATTTCAAAATCGCCTACGATTCTCCATATTTAGAGTAGTCTGGCCTACTAAGTGCATAAGTCATTTTACGATTGAAGTTTTTATAAAAACATTAATGAATTTATTGAAGAATTCCCGTATTGATATTGCGTCAGTTGTAATATTTTATTATTAATCCCACACGATTCTAATTAAGAATAAAATGCATTTAACGATTAAAAAGTACTCTTTCTATGTTCCCCATAACTGCGATGTTGATTAACTTTAGAGCAATAACATTATTGGTAAATATGATCAGTTTAACATATTTTAAAATTTTGGTTTGTCACAATTTTGGTAGATAGCATTTTTATCAAACCCTTTAATAATGCAGTGGTGGTGGTGCGGGGTTGAAAAATATTGAAAGAAATCTGAAGTCAACTTCTAATATACCGGGTGGCCACGAGTCAATGTACGCCCCTAATATTTTGCTTGTTTTTGTATTTAAAAATTTGGTTTTCGGTACAAATTAATTAGACAATAATAGGCTACTTTTAGACTAACAGAAATTAAAATATCACTTCCGGTTGAACCGGAAGTAACATCAACTTTTTTTTCTTAAATAGAATGACTATATTTTTTTGAAGGTCTCTCATTAAGAATAAATTTATAGGTGCAACAGTTTTTTTAGATGTAAAAAATTCCAAGAAATAAGTGAGATACGAACAATTTTTTAATTTTTTCGAAATGGCCGCGTCAGATGGACGTGATGTAAGAAAATTACTAAATAGGCTATGGAAATTATTAGTAAGGTTGTAGACTTGTCTTTAAAGCAGAAAATAGTTGTTTGAATTACTGATAGGTACCAGTATTTTTAGTTTTTTTTTTCAAAAAAAACGGAATTTCATTTTCATTTCCGTAGGGGTCCTATGGAATTTTTTTTTAATGGAACTGTGCTATTTCTTTTATTAATCAAAAACTATACTAAACTACAATTTTTTCGCCATTAATCATTTCTTAACGATATCCTTCGTAATAATAGAAGTATTTTTAAAAAGTAAACACAAATTAAACAAGAAATAATTTTAATAGGTATAACGTTACAACCATGAATAAATTACCAAGAATAACAAAACTATTTAAAACCTAAATTATAATAAACCATTATAAAAATTGTTCAAACTGTTTACCGTTATGATTAATACACAGAGTAGAACGACTTATCGTTGCACGTCTAACATTCTGTAATTGTTGAGGTGTTATTTGTGCAATTTCGTATCGAACTCTTTCTTCCAAATCTTGCCTTGTAGTTGGAGCAGTCATGTAGACTCTATTTTTCAAATGCGCCCAAATAAAAAAATCGAGTGGGGTTAAGTCAGGCGACCTTGCAGGCCATCTGACTGGACCATGGGTCCCAATCCAACGATCTGGAAATAATTGATTTAAGTAATCCCTAACGATAATAGCATTGTGTGGTCCAGCCCCGTCTTGTTGGAAGTAAACCTCGTCAATATTGGTATTGGAAATTTGATTAATCTGTGGAACTATTATATTTTGGAGAAGTTCTAGATATCTTGATCCAGTTAGAGTTTCGTTAAAAATTATTGGACCTATGATATGGTTGCCCAGTACGCCCAACCAAACATTGAAGCCAAACCGCTCCTGAAACCGCCTCTGTCTCATAATGTGAGGATTGTCAATTGTCCAATATCGAGTGTTGTTTCGATTAAATAATCCAAGGTTTGTAAATCTAGATTCATCAGTGAACAAAATGTTTTTGATAAAATTCTCATTTCTTAATTGGCGTAACTGTAACCAATTACAAAAGGTTATTCTTCTTTGATAATCATTCTCATACAAAAATTGATGCAATTGATATTTATAAGAACAATAGCCGTGTTTCTTTAAAATTTTTCTGGCTGATTCTTTGGAAACTGGTAATTCATGTTCAATTTGTCTTATCGAAATGGTTGGGTCAACATGCACTAAAGCTAATACATTAATTTCCGTTTCTTTATCCACAATAAACCTTTCTTCAATTTCTGCATTAGGTTCAGTTCTAAATTGTTGCTCCAACCGGGCGAAATAGTTTCTCGGAGGTTGTCTTCTTTCTGGTTATCTCCGTCCATACAGACTTTGTGCTCTAGTTGCATTAGGTCGAGTCTCTCCATAAATAATGATCATGTCAACTTTTTCATCTCTTGAATAATTTTCAGCCATTTTATATTAATTTTCTTGTTTATAACAACTTTAATACGCTTGCTTCAGAAAATTAGTGAGTAAGTCAAGACTAATTCAATTGTTGCGAATATCTGTCATTTTCATGGCTATCTGAAATTTTGGATTTAAATGTAGATAGGTACCTTATTAAAATGATTTGTTGGCGCTTACTTTTAAAAAATACTTCTATTATTACGAAGGATATCGTTAAGAAATGATTAATTACGAAAAAGTTATAGTTTATGAATCATTATTTCTGATTAATAAATGAAATAGCACAGTTCCATTAAAAAAAATTCCATAGGACCCCTACGGAAATGAAAATGAAAATGAAATTCCGTTTTTTTGAAAAAAAAAAACTAAAAATACTGGTACCTATCAGTAATTCAAACAACTATTTTCTGCTTTACAGACAAGTCTACAACCTTACTAATAATTTCAATAGCCTACTTAGTAATTTTCTTACATCGCATTCATCTGACGCGGCCATTTTGAAAAAATTAAAAAATTGTTCGTATCTCACTTATTTTTTGGAATTTTTTACATCTAAGAAAACTGTTGCACTTAGAAATTTATGCTTAATTAGAAAACATCAAAAAAATATAGTCATTCCATTTAAGAAATAAAAGTTGATGTCATTTCCGGTTCAACCGGAAGTGATATTTTCATTCCTGTTAGTCTAAAAGTAGCTTATTATTGTCTAATTTATGTGTACCAAAAACCAAATTTTTAAATACAAAAATAACCAAAATATTGGGGCGTACATTGACTCGTGGCCACCCGGTATACGCCAAATCCCAAGTTTCTGTACTCTTACCAACCTGCTTTACTTATTTTTCCCTATTTACCCCTACTCAGCCCCCAACCCTTCCCCGAAATTAGCACAAAATATAATCTGGTTCCAGATCTCGTCATAGGACATATGTGTACCAAATCTCAGGTCAATATATTAAACCGTTCCTGAGGAAACGTGCACTCAAAAAAAGTTACAGACAGACATATAGACTGACCGACAGACAGAGATTTTTTGCGCTCAAATTTAAAATCTAGACGATTTATGACATTCTATTTCAACAAATGAAATGGTACCATTTTCAGATTGATTTGAACTTTTATTGAGTTCTAAAGTTGAAAATTGCCAATCATCTCCGTCAGTTCGTTTGTAGGTACGGGAACCCTCGTAATTCTTAACGGATGCATTAGAATATTTATAAACCACTTACGCTCATAATGGAACCCTTCTGAATTTCAATGGAATTTCAACACTGAAGTAGTTTACTGGGGTATTTCAGTAGGAATTTTTTATTACATTATTGACAAGCACTCCATCATTTTTTCAATTTTACAGCATTAATAATTCACAGAGAGGAAAATATGAAAAATATGAAATTTAGCACGCCCTCTATACATCGATTAAGATGACGTCATAATAACTATTTTATTAAATTTTTTAAATTGTAGTTTAAATCGGTAAAAGTAGAAATGTCTTCTATAAGTTTTATTTATAGTTTTATACCTGGAAGTTTCATGTAATGGTTGAGGAATTGACAAGAACAATTTTTTTTGCAAACAGCTGTAACTTTTACAGTACCAATTCTACAAAAAACAGTTAAATTGAAAATGAGAGATAAAATTATTTACTACAACTTTAGTTCTTATAAATTTTCCGAAAAAATGAACAGGAACGGAGATACAACGTCATTAACGTTTTCCAAAATGGCGACCAGAAGCCAGCAGGTACAGTCCAGAGTTTTTGATTTTAGACTCTACCCATGTTTTAGATACTACTACAAATTGTCGTAATCATTGTAGCTTACATAGATTATATTTACTGTGCAGAAGTTAAAGTCGCGTCATCGACAAACGCGCGTTTGAAATACGTTCTATAAACAAATAGTTTCTCTGTAACTATGCAAACATTTTATACGAAACCTAGTAGCTCAAATTGCGTTGTAATATTTAAACTTTCAAATAATATGGTTAGTTGAAGATTTGAGTACTTACTGAAAAGACCCGTGTTGGCGGATTTGGTAAAACCAAAAATGCAAGATGTTTTATCCAATAAATGCTATGCGTATAACACTTATTCACTGTTAACTCTAGAAAAGTCGCCTCAAATAAAAAGCCTTCATCCTTATCTCTACTTATTTCCAATATACTCGGTATCTACTTGAAAGATAAAAACGGTCCCCGCTTGATACATTTACCCCAGCAAATTCTCACATTTCATCGACATAGCCTTAGCGAAAAAAATACACTTATTAAAGTTCGACCTTTATATTAACAAATGCTTACAAATATGTAGTGATAACGTCGTAAAAATTTGAAGCAATTTTTCTTCCATCTTTGAGTTAACCGTAAAAACATTTCTTGTTGTTAATTTTATTTATTATGATTATGTATCCAATAGATGTCAAGCATAGAAGAAAGTCTACGTGAAAACGCTGTTCAATGATGATTTATAATAATTAAACTAGTCGGCGGATTACTATGAGGTTCAATGGGGTTCTATTCTGATAGTATCGAACTAGATTTTAAAAAAAACATGTGAGTACGTTAAAACCAAAAATCCTAATGAACTGTAACCAATTAACGAAGATGATAATTATCAACAGCAATTTTAGAAATTAATAAAAATTCAAACTAATTTGAAAATTGTACCATTTTTAGAGTAAAGTTTTCCCCTTTTTAAGAAACTATAATTAAAAATCCAGTTCTTGCAGAATTAACCAATTAAAATTGCTTTTATCAGCGAAGCTGAGCGCTGGCGTACTGAACGAGAATGGAGCACACATTCGCGTATGAAGCGATGTAGACAACGTAATGGCAGGCGATTTTTACCGTAAGTACTCGTTTCAAAATCGAAATGCGACGTTTATGGCAACTTAAATGTAGCAGCACTGTAATCGAATGATGATTTAATGTACCGGTAGACATTCACTCATGTCTTAATCAATAACAAGTTGGCCAACGGACTATTATACGCGTAGTACTTTTGATTTTATCACCGATTTTTGACATATCTACCATTTTATACAGTGACAGGGAAAACGTGATTTTAAGTACATATGGTGCCTTTCTTGTGACTGACGTCAAAATATATCGTTATAGTCCGGGAGACAGCTTTGCATTTTTGCAAGTGATTTTATAAAATATAATTTATATAAAAAATTATAGTTTAGATTTTGATAATGAATAAAATAAGCGTCAGTCGCCGGTGTCGTGGTGGGGGTGACTGTGAGAAAATTCGAAACATGTAGAAAGAAAATCATTTCAGAAAATTTCAAAAGTACAAAAATAATAGTCAGTTGTACTGAAAACGGAGGATTACTCGTCAGCTACCCTTATGAACCGGTAATAAAAAGTGAGGGTGCAAATTCATTTAATAAAGACGAAACTTATACAGCCTGTTTATGACATTATTTTAATGATAAGAACAATAATCAACTGTGCGTCCTGTGGGGGCAAGACCGTCAGCTAGGGGGTTGTAGGTGTCGAGCGGGCATGGCATTTAAGCCTTGAGTAATTTAATTAACTGCTTCACTGACGATCTTTCCCCTATTATATCATCAGTTGACACTTTGTTTCATTAAATACAATGTCTCAAGTAGTATAGTGGTCTATAATTATAAAAATTCCAGTCATTATATAATTAATTTTATTATTATTTTACCACTTTAATATTTCTTTTTAAATTATGACCAAAAGTATAGTTGTTTTTAAACATTCAGAAATATGTATCAAATAATTATTAATTAATAATTGTTGTGGAGGATATCATTTTATATATAAATATTATTACAAGCAACATGTTCAAAAATAAGTATTTATTTTATTATTTGTAGAATATCAAAAAATGATGAGCTTTGTAAATTATTGAAAGTTTTGTTTTTTTATATTTTTTATTCCTCTTCATTTCAATCTTCACTTGTGTCAGTTTCATCATCACTTTCTTCGCAACTGTCGTCGGGACTATCAATAAATATTTCTTCTTCCTCTTCCTCGATCTCAGAATACCCATCTTCTTGTTTCACTGCTTGCTGTTCGTTTTCCTCAATTTTCTCTCTTGGTTCTTCAACATTGAGTAAAAAATTTGCAATGTCATTTGGTGCAGCTTGTCCTGTAGAGATGTTAAATAAAAATCTCTCATCTAAATCTTTTGGAAAAAGATTATTCTGCCTGATATATTCAACTAGATTTTGGCGCTGTAGGGAATGTTTTTTGATTCTTTTTTTATCAAGATCCGACTTTTTCTCAAACCTGCTTCTTCCATTACATAGGTGATAATTACTGAACGAAGAGTATGACTTTTACACCAACTTTGACGGGCAGAAATGGAATTGGTCCCTGCATCAGCGTTTATCGTTTGCTCCACAGTTAGATCAACTGGTTGTCTTGAATATGATTTATCTGTCCGGTTATTCCATAAGATTTGTTCTGGAATTTTAAATCCAATCCTGAATGAGTTGTACTGACTTTCATCAAATTATCGTAATACATGGCAATGTAATGAGAATAATTTTGTTGGTTGAAAGTGAAAAAAATTTTAGAAATTTTTGGCAATACATATTTAAACAATTCGAGATCTGGCTTTCTGATACTTCACAAGTAGTAGATGTGAACGTTTGTCAAGATCTGTACGAATGCCACGTGTACAAAAACATTCATAGCAAAATAATATTGAAATTGTTTATAGTTTACATAACAATTTATATTAGAATCAGTAGCCTTTATATTTTTTGGAGTAAAACGAGATACTTTTATATACATTTTGTAGTGTGAGCCTAAACTCTCATTTGCTTTTAACTATTCGGAGTACAACTATATAGTTATTTAATAACATTTAAATATAAAATAATCAATATCTCCCCCACAACAATTATTAATTAATTACTATTAATTGATATATATTTCATTTTGTAGTGTGAGCCTAAACTCTCATTTGCTTTTAACTATTCGGAGTACAACTATATAATTATTTAATAAAATTTAAATATAAAATAATCAATATCTCCCCCACAACAATTATTAATTAATTACTATTAATTGATATATATTTCTTAATGTTTAAAAACAACTTTACTTTTCATCATGATTTAAAAAGAAAGGTTAAAGTGGTAAAATAATAATAAAATTAATTTTATAATTATATTTTATAATAATTGGAATTTTTATAATTATTACTTGAGATATTGCATTTAAAGAAACAAATTGTCAGCTAATGATCTAATAAGGGAAAGATCGCCAGTCAAGCAGTTCATGAAATTCTAATATGTTAAAAATGCTTAAAGAACCATGTTTTTATTCAGTGAAAAATATAGTCCGCTGACGATCTAATAGGAGAAAGATCGCCAATCAAGCAGTTAATTAAATTACTCAAGGCTTAAATGCCATGCCCGCTCGACACCTATAACCCCCTAGCTGACGGTCTTGCCCCCACAGGATGCACAGTGGATTATTGTTCTTATCATTAAAACAATACCATAAACACGCTGTATGAGTTTCGTCCTTTATTAAACGAATTTGCGCTATCTTTTTACTACCGGTTCATAAGGGTAGCTGACGAGTAATCCCCCATTTTCAGTGCAGCTGACTCTTGTTTTTCTAATCTTTATTACTGAAATATAAATTCTACAGAATTTTCAAGTTTTATGAAATGACTTTTCCCCTTTTTTTACATGTTTTGAATTTTCTCACAACCACCTCCACCACTACCTATGCAGCTGACGCTAAAATCTGTAAACAATTATGTAAGAAGAAACATTTGCACCATGAATTCAATTTTATGAAATGATTTTTTCGTTTGCAACGCTGTCTTCCGGACTATTAGAGTGACTATCTTCGTACTGAACTTCAAAACAGCAAAATAATTTTGATTTTTAAACATAATTATTTTAAATGTTGCAATTTCTTAAACGCTGGTTGATCATTATACCTTATTATTTATTTTTACATAGTATGCTATGGGAAGAACAAGGCAGAAAATAAATAGAAAATACTCGAGTGTGGTGGTTAAAACTGTCTCAGTCATATCCCGATGATAACACCGTGGTTGGCAAAACGCGCATCAAGTGTAGTATCCAAATGTAGTGTTGAGGTAATTTAGTTTGTTTTTAAAAACTTGTAAGTATATAAAAGTATCCTACAGATTGTTAAAAAATTATATAAAAAGGTAATTTCTAATCGACACTATGCGAGAATGACAAATGCACCGTAGATAACATTGCGTTAAAACTAGTGGTTGAGTATTTTTGGAGTAACTGATACTAAATCTTATGTCAAAAGTTAAACATACAAAATGATGAATCCAACATGGCTGTATAACTTTTGCAGACTATCGTGAAAAGAATGAAAACAGATTTAAAAAAATTTAAACGCCTTTATAAAAAAGTTCACTAAGAATCATGAAATTTTATCATTGTTCAGTTCATTGAACCGTATGACCATATATCAATATTGAGGTCGGTGTATAAATGAACAAATAATAAAATTTAGTATTTCTAACTTACCTCAGTACCAATATTAGGTAATAAGGGTTTATTAACCGGCTGCAATTGCTTCAATTTTTGTATTAACTATTGAACTAGCGATTTGTTAATTTTCGTTCAAAAAGCCATTCTTTAATTGGCTCCTCTCAAAGATTTCATTAGGTAATTATTGTCAGTAAATTTTAAAATAATATTCACTATATTATAATTTTTCTTGTAAATTGTAGGAGGTATTATGAATCATAAGCAAAAAAAGTCCATCTATTCAGTTCTATCTAAAACCATCAAATATACCACACACCATCTATAAAATATGATAAAATATATATTTATTATTACGTCGGCTATCTAAGTAACTGTACTAAAAGATTATTTCAAACACTTAAAAAATGACACAACAAATTTTATGCCCAATAAAATATCAGTTACACGTAATAGATGGCTTTAATAGAAAACAAAACCTTAAATTTAGAATTTATGTGGACCACATACGATGATCCAGGATACCCGTAGTTTGAGGAATTCATCCCACACAAACAAAATCAAAGCAGGGGTTCTTTTATGAGAGTAGTGACTTGCACACTTCTTTTCATACTGTTTTCTTCTAGTGTTTTCACAAGAAACCATTCGATCAACATTTATTTATACTACCAGTGCATTATATTTTCCAAATACAAACAAAAACCTACATCTATATGTCAGTGTCCATATTATAGCACCCTCTTTAAATATATAAATAAATGTTTCAATAAGAATGGTGGCATTATTTAGGCGCCTTAGAATAATATTTGGCTTACGGAAGACGACAGAATGCCTTTTATTGTTATGTTATTAGCGAGGAATAATTTTATTCGTATTATGGAGATATCGCTTAATTTAACGGAATTCTTTCTCCTACAATTTATATAGTGTATTCGGTTCGTTGCTAGAACAAGAACATTTTCCTAGGGCCCTTTATTTAACATACATTTTGACCCATTTAAAAACACCTTTATAATTTTTTTCTTTTTTGTCCGACTTGAACCAAATTTTACCAAAGGATAGAACAAATTAGGATCTACTTATGGCCAGAAAAATATTCACCTGCGGTACCAAAATAAATGGAAAAAATAAAGAAATCATATTAGGCATTTTTTTATCAAAAAACTTTATTAATGAAGGTTGTCCAAAAATCTAGAGTCTACAGTTTCAGCAATATTAAAAAATATTAAATTTTGTTTTTGAAGTCCAAAATTTCGACAAAATTAAAAAATAATCGGTAAAGGTATTTACACAGAACTTCCCTCTTTATTTGTGCATGGCGGTCACTCTAAGAAATTAATAATTACGAAATGACATTGAAAATAATAATCGGAATATAGTTATCACTATTATTACAAAGAGAACCTGATAAGTTTTGGTCAAAAGAATATACAGAGTGCTCATCCAACAGCAAAAATTCAATACTAAATAACAGGTAC
Organism: Stenurella melanura; assembly: GCA_963583905.1. Lineage (NCBI taxonomy): Eukaryota > Metazoa > Arthropoda > Insecta > Coleoptera > Cerambycidae > Stenurella > Stenurella melanura. Next base: position 170,318,514 of record OY757309.1, read on the forward strand.
CAAATATCAAAAGCTTGCGCAAATACCTTTACAAATGTCCACCATGGTTGAATTATTTTTTGGGATGACCACCCTGTATATTTTTCAATAAAAGTATAATAGGTGCATATGCCAAATATTATTGCCATCTGTCACATTTGTAATTCCACATTCACGTAGTGGAGTGGAAGTATAGTGGTGGTTAAAAAATTTCACTTTTTTTGAAATGTCGGTAAAAAATTTTTCAAAATTTTGTTCTTCTGAAATAGGTTTAGAATGTCATGAAATGTGGAGGTTTTAAATTTTAGCACAAAGGAAAGTTTCCTTCTATTCTATAGTAATGATAAAAAAAATCTTTGAAATAGGTTTAGAATGCGATGAAAGAAAATTTTAAATTTGAGCAAAAAAAATATTTTTCCATCTATTTTAGTGGTAAAATTTAGTGAAAAAGAATTTTCAAAATTTCTTTTTCTGAAACAGGTTTAGAATTTTTTGAAAAAAAATTTTAAACATTTCAAAAAAAATTTTGAATTTGTTTGAATAGGTTTGGAATGCCATGGAAACGTGGAAATCTTAAATTTGAAAGAAAAAAAATTTCCATCCATTTTAGTGGTAATTTTTTTTTTAAATGGTAAAAAAAAATTTAAAAAAAATTTGAAATAGGTTTAGAATGCCATGAAACGTGTAAATTTTAAATTTGAACAAAGAAAAAAAAATTTCATCTATTTTAGTGGAAGAAATTTTTTCAAAAATGATGAAAAAATTTTCAAATTTTTTTTTCTGAAATAGGTTTAGCGTGTCATGAAACGTAGAAATTTTAAATTTGAGAAAAAAATATTTTTTTTTCATGATTTAGTCCCTTTAGAAGGTCCACCCTGTATACTTTCCAGTGAAAGTTTTACCACTTCTTCGCTGACAGTAGGGTCAACTACCTACCAAATTTGACTGCTCTCCGTCTAGTAGATTTTTAGTAAATGCTCCAACAAACAGACAGATAGACAGACAGACAGAAAGACAGACAGACTGACGGAATTGAAAAACCTATATTTTCGTAATCTACGTGATCTGAAACGTCAAAATCCGAAAAAATCTCGGAGGGTGATTTTTTCTCGAATATAATACTTCCCTTCGGTATGCGAGGGAAGTAAAAAAACAAATCACTTGACAACTACCTGGCAGCTTATGTCTAATTTCAAACAAAATTGCCATAGCACAATTTTCTAAACAAAAATCGGTAAAGGTATTTACACAGAACTTCCCTCGTTATTTATGCATGGCAGTCACTATAAAAAATTAATAATTACGAAATGACATTGAGAATAATAATCGGAATAGAGTTATTGCTTTTATTACAAAGAAAACTTAATAAGTTTTGGTCAAAAAAATATACAGATTGCTCATCCAACAGCAAAAGTTCAATACTAAATAGCAGGTGCCACATATGGCAGACTTGCGCAAATACCTTTACAAATGTCCACCATGACTGAATTATTTCTTGGGATGACCACCCTGTACATTTTTCAATAAAAGTGTAATAGGTGCAGATATTATTGCCATCTGTCACATTTTCAATCCAACATTCACGTAATGGAGTAGAAGTATAGTGGTGGTTAAAAAATTTCATTTTTTTTTAAATTTTCAAAAGATGGTAAAATAATTTTCAAAATTTTTTCTTCTGAAATAGGTTTAAAATGTCAAACGTAGAAATTTTAAATTTGAGCAAAAAGAAAAGTTCCCTTCTGTTCTACAGTAGTGCTAAAAAAAGTTTAAAAATTAAAAATTACATATTTTTTAAAATAGGTTTAGAATGCTATGAAACGTGAAAATTTTAAATTTGAGCAAATAAAAAAAATTCGATCTATTTTAGTGGTAAAAACTTTTTGAAAAATGTTGGTGAAAAAAATTTTCAATTTTTTTTTACTGAAATACCTAAGTTTAGAATGTCATTTAAATTTGAGCATTCTAGTGTTAAATTTTTTTCCAAACTGGTAACAAAATGTTGCAAATTTTTTTTTCCGAAATTGGTTTGGAATATCATTAAACGTGGAAATTTTAAATTTGAGCAAAAACATTTTTTCGTCTGTTCTATAGTAGTGATACATAAATGGATTAAAAATGTTTTCAAATTTTTTAAAAAATTCTTCAAAAACATTTTTAAATTTGTTTGAATAGTTTTAGAATGTCATGGAAACGTGGATAGTTAAAATCTGAAAAAAGAAAAAAAAATTCTGTTAGTGGTAAAATTTTTTAAAAATAGTAAGAAAAATGTCTAATTTTTCTTTTAAATAGATTTAGAACGCTATGAAACGTGGAAATTTGAAATTTGAAGAAAAAAAAAAATTCCATCTATTTTAGTGGTAAACAAATTTTCAAAAATGGTAAAAAAAAATTTCAAACATTTTTTTTTAATCAGGCTTAGAATGCCATGAAACGTGGAAATTTTAAATTTGAAGAAAGAAAAAAAAATTATGTCATTTTAGTAGTAAAAATTTTTTCAAAAATATTGGTCAAAAAAATTTTCAATTTTTTTTTTCCTGAAATAGGTTAAGCGTGCCACGAGGCGTGCCATGAAACGTAAAAATTTTAAATTTGAGCAAAAAAAAATTTTTTTCATCTTGGTAAAAATTTTTTCAAAAATGTTCGAAAAAAATTTTCAAAAATTTTTTTTCCTGAAATAGGTTTAGCGCGCCATGATACGTGGAAATTTTAAATTTGAGCAAAAAAAAATTTTTTTCACTATTTATTCCGTTTAGACGGTCCACCCTGTATATTTTCCAGTGAAATTTCTACCATTTCTTCGCTGACAGTAGCGTCAACTACCTACCAAATTTGACTGCTCTCCGTCAAGTAGTTTTTTAGTAAATGCACCAACAGACAGACAGACAGACAGACAGACTGACGGAATTGAAAAACCTATATTTTCGTAATCTCCGTGATCTGAAACGTCAGAATCCGTAAAAATCTCGGAGGGTGATTTTTTCTCGAATACAATACTTCCCTTCGGTATGCGAGGGAAGTAAAATGTTGGTGAAAAAAATTTTCAATTTTTTTTTTCTGAAATACCTAAGTATAGTTAAAATCTGAAAAAAGAAAAAAAAAATCTGTTAGTGGTAAAATTTTTTAAAAATAGTAAGAAAAATTTCTAATTTTTCTTTTAAATAGATTTAGAACGCTATGAAACGTGGAAATTTGAAATTTGAAGAAAAAAAAAATTCCATCTATTTTAGTGGTAAACAAATTTTCAAAAATGGTAAAAAAAAATTTCAAACATTTTTTTTTAATCAGGCTTAGAATGCCATGAAACGTGGAAATTTTAAATTTGAAGAAAGAAAAAAAAATTATGTCATTTTAGTAGTAAAAATTTTTTCAAAAATATTGGTGAAAAAAATTTTCAATTTTTTTTTTCCTGAAATAGGTTAAGCGTGCCATGAAACGTAAAAATTTTAAATTTGAGCAAAAAAAAATTTTTTTCATCTTGGTAAAAATTTTTTCAAAAATGTTTGAAAAAAATTTTCAAAAATTTTTTTTTCCTGAAATAGGTTTAGCGCGCCATGGAACGTGGAAATTTTAAATTTGAGCAAAAAAAATTTTTTTTCACTAATTCTTCCGTTTAGACGGTCCACCCTGTATATTTTCCAGTGAAATTTCTACCATTTCTTCGCTGACAGTAGCGTCAACTACCTACCAAATTTGACTGCTCTCCGTCAAGTAGTTTTTTAGTAAATGCACCAACAGACAGACAGACAGACAGACAGACAGACAGACAGACAGACAGACAGACAGACTGACGGAATTGAAAAACCTATATTTTCGTAATCTCCGTGATCTGAAACGTCAGAATCCGTAAAAATCTCGGAGGGTGATTTTTTCTCGAATACAATACTTCCCTTCGGTATGCGAGGGAAGTAAAAACAGTTAAAATAATATTTTCATACTCGGACATTGCTTTAAACAAAATTTCAATAGTTTTTAATTAAACCGAAGACATAAAATCCAGTAGACGTCTCTGTTAAAATTTATTGGTTTATTACCGATGTTGTTTTAGGAGAAATTATCAATAAGCAAATTAACAAATGTTTTTAGAAACAAAATTATTCCTGATGTTCAATCGGGGTTTAGAAAATGTCACAGTACGATTATTGCACTTACATAGATTGTAGACGACGTATGAGCCTCTAATGAGAATAAAGTTCGCTGTCTTATAGTTTTTAAATATTTTCTTATTTCCCTCTTTAGAAGGTGAAGCTCTCTGTAAATATTCTTACCGATTTCTCGAATTGTCATTATTTTTGCAGTTTTCGGATATTAGATACTACCTGAGAAAATTTTCGCGATAGAGATCTTATCTTTGAGGAAACTTTCGCGGCTGATACAAATAGCCGATTACAGGCTTAACTAGTCATTCTTTCTGATACAAGTATTATTTTAGAGACTTATATTTTACCAAAAACGAACGTATATCTGTTTGTCGTGTTTCACTCAAGATATTAAGAAAAAAGTGCATGAATTCGTCTCTTGCTATTATTGTTACTAAAAGTTAACCTATCTCAAAATAAGTTATGGTACTTTAGAGCAATTTATTTCTTCATGGCGGCGAGTTGTGAAGATATATAAGTTGTATGTTACACTTCTCTACTATTTAGTATAATATACAATTTAACAATAATAGAAAATTAATAATTAGAAGATTTACGTAAGATCTTAAATATCTCTTAAATATAATACATAAAGTTCCAATAAACCAAGAATCTTAATACTTACATCAAAATTGTTAGGATTCGAGTCGGTTCATATATGAATCGCGTAGAATATTACATTTGTTCTGTCATTTGCAATACTTAAAATATCATTTATATAAGTATCCAGATAGCACCAAAACATCTACAAAACGTCCAGAAGATGTCCGTTGATGACATTCAGGACGGACGAAGGATGTCCATTTTAGGTCGTCAGACGTATGGTGGACGTTCAGAGGAGGTACCATGTTACAAATTTGGACTTCCTCAGAACTTCCGATTTAGGGTCATTATAGGTCCAGATGAGGATGTTCAATGGACACACACAGGCTTTTCAATTCAGACCTTGATAGTCTTAAAAGATGGTAAATGATTTGTTCAAGATACGTTATATTGGCTGAAATTTTATAGAAAGTTTTTTCGTACCTGAAAAAGGTATCGACTATCTAGCTAGCTAGGATGCACTTCGGTTTTTCAGGTCTTTTTTTCCTTTTTTATCCTAATTTCAGTTGGCTTAAAGTACTTTGAAGAAACCGTTCACCAGCTCTTTGGCTATTGCTGCACATTTTTTTAAAGCTGCAATGATATTTTTTTATTTCTACACTGCATTCAGTGGCATGGAATAAGAATACTAATTTTACTTCCACATCCACTTAGTGGATTGGAAGTATAGTAATCGCAAAAAAATTTTCAAAAATTTTTATTCGTGAAATAGGTTTAGAATGTCATGAAACGTCGAGATTTTAAATTTGAGCGAAAAAAAAATTCTGTCTGTCTGTCTGTCTGTCTGTCGGTCTGTCTGTCTGTAACTTTTTTGTCCGCACGTTTTCTCCGGAACGGTTTAAGTGACTTGAAATTTTGTACACGTATATACTATAACGAGATCTGGAACTGGATTGTTTTTTGAGGATATCCGGTGAAGGGTTGGGGGTTAAATAGGGGTAAATAGGGAAAAATAAGTAAAGCAAGCTTGTAAGAGTACAGAAACTTGAAATTCGATGTATGTACTAGAAGTTAAGGCCTCATATTTTTTTGTAATATTTTTCAACCCCCCACCACCCCTGCCCTATTAATATGGTTGATAAAATAAAGTTGAGATATTCATTTGAAATTTCGTACACGTATGTATTATAACGACGTCCGGAATTAGATTATATTTTGAGATGATTCCGTTGAAGGGTTGGGGGTTAATTTGGGGTAAATAGGGGAATATAAGTAAAACAAGTTGGTAAGAGTCCAGAAACTTGAAATTCGGTGTATGTACTAGAAGCCAAAGCGTCAGATTTTCTTTATAATATTTTTCAACCCCCACCACCCACCCCTACTCCAATATGAAAAGGGTTGATAAAATAAAATTGAGATATTCATTTGAAATTTGGTACACGTATGTATTATAACGACATCTGGAACTAGATTATAATTTGAGATGATTCCGTTGAAGGGTTGGGGGTTAAATAGGGGTAAATAGGAGAAAATAAGTAAAGCAAGCTGGTAATACCACAGAAACTTGAAATTCGGTGTATGTACTAGAAGCCAAAGCATCAGATTTTTTTTAAATATTTTTCAACCCCCCAGCACCCCTACTCCAATATGAAAAGGGGCTGATAAAATGAAATTGAGATATTCATTTGAAATTTGGTACACGTATGTGTTGGGGGTTAAATAGGGGTAAATGGGGGAAAATACAGTAAAGCACGCTGGTAAGACTACAGAAACTTGAAATTTGGTGTATGTACTAGAAGCCAGGGGAAAATACAGTAAAGCAAGCTGGTAAGACTACAAAAATTCGGTGTATCTACTAGAAGCCAAGGTCTCAGATTATTTATAATGTTTTTCAACCCCCACCACCCCTACTTCATTATTAAAAGGGTTGATAAAATAAAATTGAGACATTCATTTGAAATTTGGTACACGTATGAATTATTATAACGCCATCTGGAACTAGATTATGCTTTGAGATAATTCCGTTGAAGGGTTGGGGGTTATTTAGGGGTAGATAGGGGGAAATAAGTAAAGCAAGCTGGTATGAGTACAGAAACTTGAAATTCGGTGTATGTACTAGAAGCCAAGGCCTTAGATTTTTTAATAATATATTTCAGCCACCCACCACCCCTACTCCATTATTCAAGAGGTTGATAAAATAAAATTGAGATATTCACATGAAATTTAGTACGCGTATGTATTATAACGACATCTGGAACTAGATTATATTTTGAGATGATTCCGTTGAAGGGTTGGGGGTTAAATAGGGGTACATAAGGGAAAATAAGTAAAGCAAGCTGGTAAAAGTACAGAAATTTGGGATTTGGTGTATATACTAGAAGCGAAGGTCTCAGATTTTTTTATTAGTATTTTCCATAATGGGATTGATAACATCAAATTGAGATATTCACTTGAAAGTTAGTACACGTATGTATTGTAGTGACATCTGATTGAGATGACTGCATTGAAGGGGCGGGAGGTGGTAGGTTGTGAATAGTGGAAAATGAGTAGGGTAAACTAGAAACTTCATTTTTAACGTATATGATAGAAACCAACTCCTCAAACTTGTCTATGACATCTGCCCCAAATATTAAAATTCTATGGCCAATAATTTCCACAGACTAGAGTGCAAATATAGTCAAGATGTTTCCTTTAAAGTGATTTGGATGAAGAATCTGGATGTGGAAGTAGTGATTCCTTAGGCAGCGGTTTTTTTATTATTTTCATTCTGTTGTTTCTATAGGTTTTATTAAATTTACCTATTGCTTAGTTGAGAAATAATTAGAAAATATAGAAATATTGCAGCAAAATAAGTTATTAATTTTTATGTAGTACTAAATGATAAGTTTAATAATGAGCTAGGAAAAATCAACACATGGAAAAAATATAAATTCTTTTGGGAAGCAGGGCAGTTTATTTATTAGCTTTGAAAAGGTGTTAAACAACCTTTACCCAAGGAGGCAATATTTATAAAAATTTTATTTAGTCTGGAGTTAAAATTATGTCGCTGATACATCATTTACTACCATAAGTATATCTTATTCTTATTAGCTATTTTCTTCTATGTTGAACAAAGGGAACACAATCAGAAAGCAACCAATAAAGATCAAATTTTAAAAATACCTCGATTTGATTGGCTGTTTAGTGATTGCAGTCAGTTGGTTCAGCACGAAAGAAAATAGCTATTGTAATATCAAAAACTTTTGTGTATATAATATTCACTATGTAATACTCTTGATAAAGGCCTAATAAGCCGAAACATATGTAAAGTATTTATAATATATTGGTTGATTCATCTACAAGCAGTCTTTAATTTATTAACAATTATATAAAAATTCCCATTCCCGGACATTTCTGCGTATTTTTTTTTTCACCGTATTTAGTTACACTACACGATTTTTTAACCAGTTTTCAAGTTTTATTATTCCTATCCTTCTGTATTTTTTAACGGCCTCACATTGTTAATTTGCTGCATTCGTGACAAAATGAATCTTGGTAGGCCAACGTGCGACCTAAAATGGACGTCCACAGAACCTTAATTTAGTGTATCCTAAAAACATCCGAAAATAGACGTCTTATGAACGTTCGCTTCACGTCGTCGGACGTTCGGACCAAGAGAGGATCTAAAACGGACATCCTCCGGAAGTTTGGTGCTATTTGAGTAAAAACAAGGATCCTAGAATGGTACCTTGAAGAACGCCAACTTTTGTTAAGTTGAGAGCTAAAAGCATCTCAAGAATTTGGTTGAATCATTAACAGCTTTATTTGTTTGATTTTTATGACCAAGATTATCTCATTAGTACCCATTTTCTCATGAAAAGCAATTGCTTATCCTATTGTATATATTGGATTTGGTGTATATACTAGAATCCAAGGTCACAAATTTTTTATGACATCTGCCACCCCCACTCTGCACTAACGCCATACACATGCGACTTGTGTTAGCTAATTAGGTTAATATCTGTTGAAAAGTTGTACAACAAGATGCGATGAGATGTAATATGAGGGAATTGGGTGGGAAGGGATGAGATGTCAAGAAACGGAAAGGGGCGGGAAGGGAGGAGACGCGAAGCGTTGGGACGGAACGGGATAGGACGGGAAGGGACAGATGGTAAGCAGGAGGAGACGGTACAGAATGGGACAGGACGAAAAAGGACCTGACAGGAAGAGTTAGGAAGGGACAGACGAGACAGGGCGGGACAGGATGCGGCAGGACGGAATAGAACTGGACAGGACAGAATAGGAATGGATTAAATTGAACAGGACAGGACCCGACCGAACGAGACAAGAGCAGACAAGGCAAGTAGTACATGGAAATCGTACCAAACAAGATGTGTTGCCTTACATCAAATGAGGTAGTTCTGGTTTTTTGATATGTTGGTAGTGATGAAATGGTAATGACAAATCCAAGTTTTCCACCTCGAAAGCCCTTCGGATCATTGTTAAGTACTTGAAAATCCATTAAATTTTAGGACTTTTTTTAGTTTTTCTCAAATTTTACCACCAAGGACAAGTGTACTAAATTAACAATAAAATGTGAATAATTTGTTCTTGGTAGGCCAAATAGGAAAAAAGGAAAGAGGAGTTGGGATGCTGAAACCATCAGCTCCTCAAGCCCTGCTAAATATGATTTCCTGTAACCGCAAAAAAGGTTGTACCAGTAGTTGTGGTTGCAGGAAAGCAGGACTCAAATGCTCAGCTATTTGCAACTACTGCAGTGGCCAATCCTGCGAGAATGTACCAGACCTGATGTGTGACGACATTGATAAACCATTCATTGATGACCCATCATCAGATGACGATTTCGACCTGCCTGGTCCATCAAAGATATACAGTAAATACGAGTAATAACGATTTCCCTCACTGTACTGTACATTATATACAATGAGGTGTTTCATAATACTACATATATTTTAAATATTAATGTTTTAATTACTAAACTGTTTGTTTTTATAAATTAAAATGCTTATTTCACTAACTAAGAGTACGTCATTTTGCAAACCCTTCTAATACATATTACCTTAACAACTTTGAACAGCTGTTTCTCAGGAACTATCAAGTCTATTTAGACCTAATTAGTCTCATTTTGTTGGAAATTTAGTGCACTTTAATAATTTATAAGGTGACTCTTGCCATGAAATGGATCCTTAGGGGTCATCATAACTGTCAAAAAAAAAATGTAATACATCCCTTTTTTTAGAAATTTTTCAAACCTTTGAATGGCCGTATCTTAGAAACTAATTGGCTTACTAAGACCAAATTGTTCTCATTTAATTGCAAATTTAGTCTACTTGAAAGTGTGCATAGTGACTTTTGCCGTAACACGGGTTCTTGGTGGAAAAAATTTACAAAAACTGAAAAAAGTCCTAAAATTTAATGGATTTTCATGTACTTAACAATGATCCGAAGAGCTTTCGAGGTGGAAAAAAAAATTTGTCATTACTATTTCATCACTACCAACATATAAAAAAAACAGAACTACCTCATTTGATGTAAGGTAAAATGTACCAATTCCATAGACTAAAGACGAGACAAGGCAATCTGTAGATAAAATATGTTATCTTATCTTATCTTCATATATTACATATCCAGATTTTTCCGTTTAAACAGATTTACATGGGAAATCTGGATGTTTAATAGTGATTCCTTAGACAGCAGTTTTTAAATGTAGATACCCCACAATCTCCCGAATAGATCATACTGATTTCAATCAATTAATAATATCTAACGCAAAGTAATCTGAATTAATAAATGTAAATAAATAACGATTTTAGTAGTATATAGGTACATTTATTTTCTCTTTCAACAGATGTCCGTATTTCCCCCACGTGTCAGAAAGTTCCCTAGGCACCTAGATATCCTTTCATAGAGAGTGGTAACGAGTATTGATGGCTACTTTCTGTGTGATAATTTGATATGGATGTACTGCTACATCATCATTATCCAGGAATCCAAGGGTTAAAATGTTTAACCTTCCGATGATATATTATACCTGCAGGTACAACGAGCCATATTCGTATTACAATTGCTTTTGTGCCCCATGCTCGCGCTATACTCATTATTTAGAATAGAAAATATAATTCTATTTCATATCTAAACTTGGGATGTGTTATAGAAAAGCTGCAGAAAATGAGTAAATTTATTGCTTTGGCGGTCATTAAGTATGGCATTATAAATAACGACTGTACTTTGAATCATTATTATTAGCTTTATAGTGTAGTTTTAAAGACGAAAATTTAATAAACGTTAACAATATGGATACCTGTGGTGTTATTATTAACATTAAATTATCAGGCTTTGATTGTACGTATGTATACACGTTATAATAATTACAATAATTTCTAAAAAATTAGTAAGCCTAAACATATTAACTAGAGAGCTACAAATTTGTAAAGGCAAAAAAACTGCTCACTAAAGAATCACTACTTCCACATCCAGGTCTCTTTAAATGAAAGCATCTCAATATAATATTTCTACTCAAGTATGTGGAAATAATTACTCATAGAGTTTTAATAATATAATATTTAAAATCGTCTAACCCAAAAACCCTCAAGACGATGGACCACTTCAATACCTTTTCGACTGATCGACGTTTAATGGAGACGAAAGTGGCTGGTGCCAAAAACTGTTTGCTGTCATACACACTAGATCACAATTTTATTTTATTAACCCCTTTAATAATGGACTGGGAGTCGTGGTGAGGTTGGTAGATGTCGAAAATATTATAAAAAAAAATTTAGGCCGTGGTCTCAAATATATACACCAATGCCCAAGTTTCTGAACTCGTATCAACGGGAGGCAGCGACACTTTTCGTGAAATCATTTCTATAAAGCTAGATTTTTCCCAAAGATAGTTTAGATAGTATCTATAATGGAGGTGCAATTCTACCAAACTCTTAGTGGTGCATAAATGAGTAAAAAATAAAAAAAAAAAATAGATGGACAAAAATTTTGTTTTTCGAATTGTAACGAATTGTCAAAAAATGACGATTCGCCTTCGCTCTTGGTGCCCCCAATTTTCGATTTTCACCTCGCGATTAACGTTGAACGGTCATTGCCGACCTTCTCCTCGCCATCGAGACATAGAACGAATCTCCGATCGCCGTATTTATTCAGTTCGTACGCTTGAAAAATTGACTTGCGGTCGTGCTAATCGGCGACTATTTTTAAGCGGTTTTCTGAGTTCGAGTCCCGCCCGGGGATACTGTTTTTTCGTTTTCAATTTTTTGATAGATAGTTTTTATTCTCGCACTGAATACATCTGAAGCGATAAAATTGCGTTATATTTTGTGCAAATTTTCGTCCAATTTCGGAGGAAAGTTTTGTTTAACATATCACACATCTTCTTCGGGCAGAAGATGGAACCTTTTCTAAGTGGTGACCTTTGCGAGCACGTGAATTGGACGTTTCAATATTTTCAATCTTGGAAAGATCCAAGAAGTGGTTAACCAGCTCCTCTTTGAAAGAAGTGCTAGAGAGTTTCTGATTGGTGATTTTCTGGTGCATTATTTAGGCGTTGGCAAGTGCTGACCCAAATAGAATCTCAATTGTTATTTTACTATACCATTTTATCGACTTTCTTAATACAGTTTAGTAGGACTTTATTTGGTCCAAAATGTCTATGAAACTTTTACATTTGTTGTAATCAGAAATCGCAGATAGCTTTTGTAGTGCTCCACTTCGTTAACGAACGTACACCATTCTTCTCCGAGAAATACATTAGAACGGAGCGAATAGCAATTATAGAATCACAAATTGAAAACAAAAAAAAAGTATCCCCGGGCGGGATTCGAACTCGGGAAACCACTTTAGAATAGTCGCCGATTAGCACGACCGCAAGTCAATTTTTCAAACGTAAGAACTGAATAAATATGGTCGGCTATGACCGTACAACGCGAATCTCTAGGTCAAAATCGAAAATTGGGGCCGATAGGAGATAAGGCGAATAGTTATTTTTTGACAATTCGTGACAATTCGAAAAACGAAATTTTCGTCCATCTATTTTTTTCTTTAATTTTCTACTTATTTATGCACCACTAAGAGTTTTGTAGAATTGCACCTTCATTATAGATACTATCTAAACTCTCTTTGGAAATAAATCTAGCTTTATAGATATTAACGTGAAAAATCTGTCGCTGCCTCCCGGGCTATTATATAACTAATTTTCTCCTATTGATCACCAACCCTTCACTAAAGTAAATTCAAATTATAATCTAGTTCCAGATCTTGTTATAATACATATGTGTACCTTTCAAGTCAGTATCTTAAACCGTTCTAGAGAAAACATGCACACAAAAAAGTTACAGACAGACCGATAGACAGACTGACCGTCGGTTAGATTCCAAAACATTTTAGAAATAATGACGGTGCTGGTATTTGGTCGACTTGATAAAACCGCATAGAAAATTGCATAAATAAAACCGATCGCGATAAAGTTAACTCTGATCAAGTAATGAAGTAATACCATAACTTTGATCATTTCCCACACATGTTTTATTATAATTGGTATCAACCACACCTGTAAGGGTGCTTATTCCTATAGATTTGAATATGGTACTAATTATCTAGCTCATCGTTGGATATTTTGTCGGATCATGCATGAAGAAATCAAATTAAAAACCATTCACCTCTTTAGGAAATGCCAAATTTTGCCACGTCAATCATTGCTGATTTCTAATTTACTATTTGTATTTGTTATTTTAATGTCTCGTTAAATTACAAATATTTTTAATTATAGCTTGAATGAGAAAAAGGAAGAGAATTATAAATATAAAAGGCAATACGCTAGAAAAGTCACGTTAGTCGTACAGCTTTTGTTGTACATCCTAAATACAATACACTCTTGATGACACATCAATTTATTTTAATGGTTAATCCATTACACCGATCCGACAAACATTTTTTAGGCCAATTATTTAATAAATTTGGTATGGTATAGGTGCTATTAACGAATGAACGTTTAACATACCTTAATGGTACCTTGGTGGCTAGAAAGTCGATAGTTTTACCAAATTAACAATAAGAAGATAACCGTATAACAAAAAAGAACCGTATCACATACTTAATTAATTTGGTAAAAGAAATAATAAAGATATAACCGACACGTCAAAATCCGTTATTAGTTATGTATTAAAAAAAGTTTGATTAAAATTTAAATAAACTTTTCAAAACATTTTATTTACATACAAATTGTTTATGAGAAATTGTTGTTCCTTCCAAGTCAAATCACAAGAGAAAGTTAATAAGAGAGGCTTCTCTATGTCCCAGATTGAGGAAAAGACAATTGAAGGAGGCAATTTCGAGTTTTTAACATCATAAGAAAAATCCTGACTATAAAAATACAACGCGAATTCGATAATCGAGAGACATTTATACATTCTAAACGCAAAAGCTCGAAAAATATTTTGCATTTATTGATCATTCTGCGGTACATATTCTTTATAGGTTTACATGTTTTATAGTACCATACGAAATGGTTGGACTACTGGAAGTATTAATCTGTTACTCTATAAGCTTTTGTATCAAGGCTATATAATTTGATTGGGAACTTTAATCATAAATGCCATATATGAAATAGAATTAGATATCCTAGAAGCTACACCACAAAAATTCTACCAGTTTAAACATGATGATAATTGGCGTGTAAAAAACATCACATAATCAGAGAGCATAATTCACCTTTTCACACAAAAGACAATTACCATGCCATGCGTTGCTTCTCTTCTGGAAACCTGTCTAGTCGCAACTTCTTTTTTTGTAACTATATAAATAAAAACTATGAAACACAATTTTGATGTTTTGCTCTTTCCCATCTGCTTCGTTTTCTTTGTTTAAATCATTCTCCTCATGGGCACATACTTAGATTATGCATCAGAAATCATAAAACTTAAAAAAATCTCAATAGTTTAAATCATATATTGTACTCTCATAGTCGCTCGCATTCGCCGAAATTATCTATATTGGTATCTGATTATTGATTCTCCCGTGTGCTCAATCGTATATATTTTGATATTCCTTTTCACATCCGCCTTTTGCATTTTATAAATTATCTTAAGTTAACTACTTAATTCGAACTTTGAAAACAAGAGATAGCATTTCACACCATTTAATTTCTTTATAACCCTACCAGACCTTGCCCCGGAGTTCGGTTTCAGATGGCGCCGGAGGCAGGCACGCTTGTGTAGCTCCTACGAAATCTCGATTAAGCTCGGTTAAAACTGTGAGAAATCGTGCGTAATGGTGTTGACTTGAAGCGTGAAGAATTTTTTATTGATTGATATAAGTAAACTTGGGTCTAGCTATTTCGTGTAGTTGATATTTAATTAAGATATATCGGTTAAATGTGGCATCGCTTGGAAGCGTATATAAACAACTGAAAAAGGGACACAAACATCTGACAATATAATATAAGCCGTGCACTATGAAGTTATCTTTCTCAGTGAAGGGCAACGGGCTAGTTTCTAAGAATACAAGCAGTGTAGGAGTCCTACAGAACAGAAAAGGAAGGGGAGAACATATGCTCATGGATGAAAATATAAGTTCTATTTATTGGTTTATTAATCCTTGTCACTTGGTCCATATATTGGGCTTACTTACGAATATAAAAATGTTTTTCAGGTCAAAGGAGTTGGGGTCTGCTTGATATACAGAGCGTCCCAAATGTTCTCCTAGATCTCTTTTTTTTAATTGTTTGTAGACTTTACTTTTTACTTTGCTTTACGTTGGCGCATCGGCATACAGGGTGTCTCAATTGGTCTCTCGGTGCTCTTCTTTGCACTTCCACTGTGAATGGTTATTTCCCTGTGGTTCGGCTAATAAATAAAAGTGGACAGGCGAAGAGGCAGAGGAAACCTCAGTCCATGTATTGTGCCATTGTGAGGGCCTTGCTAGACTGAAATTCCAACTACTTGGCGAGGAAAAACCAAGAGATGATAGCTGATACATAGAACAAAGCGGGATAAGGAGCTCTATGGAAAACAAATAGGAGCACCACAATGAATCCAAGCCAATCAGCCAGCTTCTTCTTCCTAAATCTAATCTAGCCATCTATAAGGCTTGCTTTATGTAAGAAAAATGTTTTATATTTTGCAAGTTAATTTTCTTTCAATAAACATATTTTTTATTATTATTACTATTATTATTGGTTGTAACTTTATTGAAATCTATAATGTCAATGGATATTTCTCGTACTAATTTGATAAGTTATGGAGCTGTACACGGAACTAAACTGAATTAATTGTTCTATTAATCTGACGTAGGATTTTATCAATACCCGAGCTAAGTAGTGTAGAATGTTACATTTTTTTTAATATTGTTTTTGCGCAGATCGAACAATTTATAAATGGATTGTGAAAAATGTAGTTTCATTCATAGAATGCATTATTTATGATGACTTGACAGGCAATTGTATTGTTTATTAAGAACTAATTTTACTTTTACAATTATAACAGTTAATATTTAAAATATATCCGTAATTCCTAAAGTATTACGTTTGTACTATTTTTTTTTTGTATTGAATAGACTAATCACGACTGATGTCAATCAATAATTATGATTATCACTTATTAAGTGTTATTTAAGTTCCTCCATTCCAATTTAACGAACCTTTTAATTTACATATCTCTTAGTCGGAAAAAACTCAATATTGAATCCGAATGCCCACTATATTTTTCATATAATAAATACATTTCCTACATACGTAATTTCTTATATCTAGAAATATGGAACCTTTCTTGTTTTACACCATAAATAATTTTGTACAAATCTTATCCTATAATTTAATAAACAATCCGGTACAAATTGATCTATCTTTCGCAATTAGGAACAAGTAGCTTGGGCCACATCTTAACTATGGCCATCTAAGGGGGGGATACACATAATAGATTTGCTTTTTACTAATTCTATTTAGCAATTTGCTTTTATACTTCTTGTTGATCATTCAGAATAATTATATATCATGCTACATACAATTATAAAACGTCATGCTGTTTAGAAAGGTGCCAGTAATCGACAAATCCCTGTACCGGCCATATGAATAATGAAAAATATGAGATTTTTCTTATTAACATGAAACATGTTTTCAGAGAGGGTATTCTGAAAATTGGTGTAAAGCTATAAATTTGTTTCCTAAAACCGTATTGACTTGATGACAATAATTTTTTGCCCTCCAAGAATTTAATTCTACGGTTAGCTAATAACTTTTAAAATTTTAGAAAATACTGATAATAATGATATAGGACGATAATTGGAAAATTGCTGACTGTCCCCATATTTAAAGAGAGGTGTAACTTTTGAAAGTTTTAGAGATTAGGAATAACACGTAATCAAGATGACAATGCAAGAAACAAGACCTTCCAAAGAATCTAAATATGCTTTGAAAGATAGTATGATTCTTCTGCAAAAGGTAATGAGGAAATCTACCATATTGAATCAATGTCGACACTTGTTTCTGCTGCAACAGGTCGATTTGTTTATAAAGAATAAATAAGTAACAAAAATGTTGTCAAATCTGCCATCTGCTACTTTCAGCTAACTATCTTACCAAAATGCCTGGCGAGAGCAGGCTTAAATTCAAGTAATATTAACATAATTCACAAATGTAATACTGAACTTTAAATAACATTTTAAGAAACGACTTAAAAACAAAAAAGTATTCTGAAAAATTACAAAACAAACAAATTCATAAAAATTAAAAGCTAAACTATAAAATAACCGATCTACGACATATTACAGGTGGATAAATCTACATCAAAACCGAAAATATCCCTCGACTTTCATGACGAACGGGGTTCCGGCAGAATTTCCATTATTTTCTTATGAGTGACGTATATGATGTCTTCTATTACGGGATATACAAATTGATTATTTTTGTATCGAGTTAAATACCTTACTTAGTTTAGCAGCTCTTCTTCACCACACAGCTAATTTTCTAATGTTAATATCGCCGTCACTTGTTACACCATTCACTGGATCAAAGCGAATATTATAGTGTTTTTGGTTTTTCAGAAATCGACTTTACAAAAAAAATGGCAAAGTTACCCCCCGTGGGCAAAGTAACCCCAGTCTACGGTACTGTCAATCTATCAAATCAGAATAATAATATAAATTTTGACAACTTATCACCTAAAAAATCTGAGTTAATAGTGAATGAAGCGATTCTTAAAATAATTTACCATTGTCTAATTGTATTGATATGCATATCCAGAAAGCACCTGTTACCGATGTTAATTTTTTAGCATTGATAAATTGTTGCTAAAGTAATTATTTAATGGTTAGGTTACCTATATATCATATAGGTGTACTTAAATAATTGCATACATTGATAATTAGGTGTAATATCTGTATAATTTAAATAATACAATGTTATGATTGATTTTGACATATTTAACAAGGTATCAGCCAACAAAAATATATTAAACTACTACACAATAAATGTATGTATAGCCTTTGGCGACAAACTATACAACTTACTGGGATTTTAAATACAGTTCTTTGATATTTTATTATGATATATATGATAAATACATGTATTTAATCAACAATATCTGGTGTCTTGAACTATATTAAACTTATAAGCAAAATAACAATTGTAAAAGGATACTCATTCAGTCATTTGATAATATTCTTTGAATATATTAAAATTTCCATAATTATTAAATAGTTCAACCGTATAGAAGCGAAAGCCTGATACATTCTAGGATAAATTTCAGACTTATTCCCTGATAGACATAATCCACAAAAAAACGGCTGTCTAAGGAATCACTACTTCCATGTCCAGATTTCTCGTCCGAGTCCCTTTAAAGGAAACATCTTGACTGTGTATGCACTCTAGTATGTTGAGATTATTGGTAACAGAATTTTAATAATATTTGGGGCAGATATCATAGAAATATTTGAGGCGTTGGTTTCTACCATATACGTTATAAATTAAGTTTCTAGCTTAGTCTATTTATTTTGCGCTATTCACAACCTACCATCTCCCACCCCTTCAACGGAATCATCTCAATCAGATGTCATTACTACACATACGTATACTAACTTTCAAGTGAATATCTCAATTTTGTCATCAATCCCTTTAATAATGGAGTGTAGGTGGTGGGAGTGTGGGGTTGAGAAATATTAGAAAGAAATCTGATGACTTGGTTTCTAGTATATACACCAAATCCCAAGTTTGTGTACTCTTACCAGGTTGCTTTACTTATTTTTCCTTATTCACCTCGACTTTCCCCCCGACTCCTTCAACGGAATCATGTCAAAATATAATCTAGTTTTAGATGTCGTTATAATACATATGTGTACAAAATTTCAAGTGAAAATCTCAATATAATTTTATTATATATTTTAATAAGGGATTGGGGGGGGGGGCTGGTATGGAAAATATTATTTAAAAAATCTGAGGCCTTCGCTTCTAGTATATACACCAAATCTCATATTTGTGTACTCTTACCAGCTTGCTTTACTTATTTTCCCCTATTTACCCCTAATTTAACCCCCAACCCTTCAACGGAATAATTCCAAAATATAATCTAGGTCCTGATGTCAATATGGTATATACGTATACAAAATTTCAAGTGATTATCTCAATTTTTATTATCAACCCCTTTAATAATGGAGTGGAGGGTGATGGAGGGATGGAAAATATTATAAAAAATCTTGGCTTCTAATACATACACCAAATTTCAAGTTTCTGTACTCTTACCCGCTTGCTTTACTTATTTCTCCCTATTTGCCCCCCAACCCTTCACCGGATATGTTAAAAAAACAATCCAGTTCCAGATATCGTTATGATATACAGACTGTCTATTTTACGAGGGCCACACCAAATATCTCGCTTAATATCTATTGTAGAAGAATAAAGTTTTAGAAACAGTTATCCCATTTTTTGTGAGCTATATTTCAGTAAAAAGAAATTTGAAATCCATAGCCTACTTTATGAGATATATTACAAAAAGCGGAAAAATAGGAAAACAACAAACGGTTATAGCTTCCTTATTTGAGAAGATACGAAAAAAGTTAAAGGAATGAAAGTTGACGGCAAAGACAATAAGAATAATAACGTGTAACAAAAAAATCGAAAAATGCAATTGGCTTTGACATACGCTATTGTGCAAAAATGAAAAATACATATCTCAAAGTAGGCCATGACGCCATTAATTCCGTTATTTTTTTCTCATTCCAACGATATAAAACATGTCACAGAAATTTTAACCGATAGTGTCAATATTTAATATTTTACGAATACCACAATTCATATAATTGAATCGTAACAATCAGCTGTGCCATAATAGTAAAAATTCACTTTATAATAATTATAATTCCGTAATTATTTATTACAATTTAATACAAACCAATAAATATCTCATAAATAAAAATACAAGTACAAAACGAACATCCAAAGAAAAAAACGAAAAACTATGTATAACAGTACTACCTACTACTATATTGAAAAGAAATTGTGTATTTATTTTTCTAACTACAAATGCTCAAATTGTGCACCATGCACTCTGACACATAAACGTGCTCTACGAGACACGTCACGCATTACATTTTGGAGCATTTCAGGAGTAATTGCCTCACATGCGTTTCGAATTCTGGTTTTGATGTCCTCAATATTTTCAGGGGCAGTTTGAAATACCTTGTCTTTAATGTAACCCCAGACGAAAACATCCAAGGGAGTAATATCTGGTGATCGAGCTGGCCATAGAATGGGTCCATAGGTGCCTATCCAGCTATCTGGCATAACTTGATTCAAATAATTTGTACATATTACAGCAGTGTGAAGTGGAGCCCCATCTTGTTGAAAATTATTTTCACTTTAGAAATTAATTCCAAAGCATTGCTACCAGGATTATTTATAAAGTATGTTTGTCATAGAATAACACCAAGATTGTGCTTGAATATTACAAACGATACAGGTATACGAATATAGTTCACCAGATATATTGTGGGCATACCTCAATGAAAATGAGCCTACTCCCTTTTTGTTCCTTCTCCACGGAGACAAGACCATTATTAGTTCTAACTCCCGGCCTGACCATCCTATTGACACGATTTATTTTTCAAATTAAAGAAAAAAAGTCCGTCCATGTGCAAAAAGAAATTTAAATATAACGAAATTTTAAAAAAATGCAAAATCTTTATTCGGGTGTAGTTTCGCAATTTTTTTCAAAAAATACAAATCGTTTTCACCTATGTAAGTTGATGGTATTATACATGTAATGAGCAAAGAGCCATCAATTTGTCGAGATTTTGGGCGAAGTTACGTAACTCCGAAAATTTTTACCGTCTCCCTCTCTCCCTCCCCTCTAATTCCCCCACCAACTTTCCTCCGTAACCATAGATAGACATTTATTCATCTTTAAGCCAATTTACATCGGATAGATAAGTCAAAAAGAAAAAAGTAATTCAAATATACCTACATAATTACATAAAGATATCACAATAACACATCACATAACATATCACAAACATTTTGTATATTACTTAACAAACAAAATAGCAACATTAGTAACACAGAGAATGAAGATATAAATTACATAATTATACAGGGTGTAATCAGTTTCATGTCATTAAAAAAAAACTGGTAATGGGAACCGACTAGACAAACAAAAAACCTTTATGATTTTTCCCTCTAGGGGCACTTTGAAAAACACTGATCTAGGTTAACATATTTAATATTATGATAGACAACTATTATTGAGAACCACTGCTTTTCTTGGTCGATGGACTTGTACTTCCCAATTATACAACTTTTAAATTGTCACAAAAAAGTGCTGGCCGGCGCACGCGGTGTCAAAGGATCATCGACCGCCTTTGATGTACCGCCTCAACTGAACTGAGGCAAGTATAAAGAGGTAAATAATTCGTTCCCTCTTCGTGCACACTTTCAAGCAAATAATGGCGTGGTAAACAGAGCATTTCTTTAAATGTGTGTTTTTTAATTTGGAACAAAATATTGGATTGTTTATAATTTAGAAAATTTAAATATGGTTTATTAACATTTGTAACATAAATGAGTGTCCTGGGTTAAAAGCTTACTACCTAACTAAATGATTCAAAATCTCTGCATCTGTATCAATACACAGTTCGGTACTTCGAATTAAGTACATACGCACTTCGTTTAACACTAAACACTAAACTATCAACTAACGTTGTCAATAAAGAAAAATAAAATAAAAACTTGGTACAAAAGCCAAAAAGGAATACAAAAATAACGAACAAGTAAGTTGTGTCTGTACGTAATCAAGAATTTAACAACTTGAACGGTAAGTCAATAAAATAAATCTTAACTATAAATACATAATTACGTGAAATCCAAAATAACAAAAACAACGAACGGACGTGTGGACATAACGAAACACCGACATGACAGTAACTAAAATATTGCACAAGGGAGAGTTAGAGTATAGTTTTCTTCAGATCAGATCTAGATCTAAACCTACCTCAATATTCCAGCAGTTCTCAAAAAAATTTATTGAAAATTTGCGAAATATTTGTTTATTTTTTTTTTCTCCAAAACTATGACTTTTAGTCTCCATGTTATATAAGGTTTTTTTGTTTGTCTTGTCGTTCCCTACCACCAGTTTTTTTTTAATGACATGAAACTAATTACACCCTGTATAAAGAACACAAAATCTACAGTTAGGATGTCTCATTATAAAAAAATTAAAAAATATCCGTTATACAGTTATTCTAGTAAATAATTTAATTATTTTGCTCGGAAAAAGTAATAAATTCCTCAACTGAATAGAATGTATTTTCAAGTAAAAATTTCTTTAGTTTTGATTTAAAGCTAATCAGTATGGTTGCACTACTTATTTCCCGAGGTAGCATATTAAAAAAGTAACAGCCAGCGTACTGGGGTGATTTTTTAAAGCTTACATAGTTAAATCTTTCCAGGCGTATTTAATTATTTTTTCTAGTAAGGTGGTCATGAATATCTGAGTTTTTTTTGAATTGGTCTTTGTTTACATAGATATAAATTAATATTTTAAACAAGAAAATACTTGTGAACGTAAGACTTCTCTTCTCTTTAAAAATTTGTCTACATGACTGTCTATAATCTAAATTATACATAAGCCGTATAATTCGTTTTTGAGCAATGCTACTCTCGACAGCTAGCCCATAAACAATTATATTATAGCTAATTGTTGAATATATTAGTGAATAATATGCAGTGAGAAGTCCTTGTTCATTCAGGCAGTTTTTCAATGTTAGTAAGGCAAGGTACTGTTTATTTATTTTGGAACATATGCTGTTAATGCAATCATTATAACTTAAATATTCATCTATGATGGTTCCAATTTACGTTGACTACCTACTGTAATGGAATGATTATTTATGCATAGATTTAAGTCTGCTATTTTCTGTCTTGAATATTTGTGAAACTCGATAGCCATAGTGTTGGAATAATTTATAATAAGTAAGTCTATTTTTTGGCATCAATAATGAAATTGCGTGAGAACATTATTTACTTTTTCAATTAACTTTGAAATGCTTGGGTCTGAAATTATGATGTTCGTGTCATCAGCAAAAATAAAAACCTCACCATGTAATATTTAGTATGGAAGATCGTTAATGAACATCAAGATTAGGGGTCCAAGGACACTCCCCTGGGGAATGCCAGAATTGACCTCAAATTCTGCCAACGTTTTGTCATGAACTCTGACCAATATTTTGCGGTTATTTAAAAATCAATATATCCATTGCTGGCAGCGAGCCCTGTATACCAAGTTTTGATAGTTTTTCCGCGACAAAATTGAAGTTAAGACTATCAAAAGCGCGGGATAAGTCAAAAAATAACCCTACTATATAATCTTTTCTTTCCATTTTTTCATGAATACACTGAACTAAATTTAGGGCGGCGGTTTCCGTAGATCGCCCTTCCCTGAATCCGTGTTGGTTATGAGCAAAGATTTTGTGTGCCTCTAAGAATTTGGTTATTCTCATGTAGATAGCTTTTTCCATAATTTTTGAAATAATACTTAAAAGGGCAATAGGTCTATAGTTTTGAATCAGCAGGGGATCGTCTTTTTTATATACGGGGATAATAATTGAAATTTTTAGGCGTTTGGGAAATTCACCAATTTCAATAGATTTGTTTAAAATAGTGGCTATAATTTCGGATAGTTCACCGCTACATTTTCTTATTAAAGTTGTGGGCACCTCATCGTGACCTGTTGATTTTTTATTTCTTAAATTAGATATTATTTGGCTAATCTCTTCTGCTGTAAATGGTTCCA
The DNA here is from genome assembly GCA_963583905.1 of Stenurella melanura. Taxonomy (NCBI): domain Eukaryota; kingdom Metazoa; phylum Arthropoda; class Insecta; order Coleoptera; family Cerambycidae; genus Stenurella; species Stenurella melanura. Next base: position 170,342,452 of record OY757309.1, read on the forward strand.
ACAATAATGTGTCATTCATATGATTTAATTATGTTGTACAGGAGTTCGAAATGTTATTACCAAAGTGTTTTTTTAATTGGTCATTTGTTACTGAGACAAAATATTCTCCAAAAATATTTGAAATATCTGTAACATCGGAAATTAGTTTGTTATTGTGATTTATTTTGTATTCCGGGAAATTTTTATTTCCATTAAGTTTATTATCCACTATATTCCAAAGGGTTCTAATTTTATTGTCTGAATGATTTATTATGTTTAAGTAGAAATTTTGTTTTGCAATAATTATATTTCGGTTATATTACGCTTTAAGCTTTTTATATTGTTCGTTTAATTCCCTATGATTTGGATCAGTTTTTCGAAGTCTATTTAACTTTTTTAAGTTATCAGACTCTGTTTTTAATTGAGGAGTGTACCAATTGTTAGAACTATTGCGATTTTTTGTCTTGCTTTTTTTCTTCGATTTTGGAAACGATGCTTCAAAATCCCATGAAAAATGATCCCAGAACAGTTCAAAATAGTTATCAATATTACTACTTGGGGTTAAAGGAAAGGTGAATTTTTTTAAAAGGTGCTCGAATTCATTTATGCTGCCGACAGAAAATTTTCTAATAAATATGTTAGTCCTCGTTTCACTGTCATTGCTACAAGTATTCGAATCACAAAATTTTATTATTTGAGCAGTGTGGTCTAAGATTCCTGCGTCTGTAATATTGTATTTCACTTGACTTTTTACATTAGTTATTAGGTGATCTATAGCTGTGGCACTAGTATTTTCTTCACGGGTTGCAGTGCGAGTGAGTTGCCGAATTAAAGACTCCATTTCATATGACTCTAGAATGTCACATAATATCTTTTTTTCAGTATTGTTTTTTAAGAGATCGATATTTAATTCTCCGCATATTATATTTTTTTTGTAGGAATTAGTTGCAATATCTAATATTTTACAGAGCTGAATGAAAAACATTCCCTTTAGGGGAGCGATATATATCTATTATACACAGATGTTTATTTATCAGGGTAGCACAGCATTCAATGTCTACTTCAATTGATAAGATATTAATTTCTTTAATTTCCTTACAAACATTTGAATATTTGGTATTCGCGTATATTGCTACCCCACCATGGATGGTGTTTTTCCTAGTGAATTCTGATATTGCTTGGTAGCCACTAATTTTTAAAGATTTTAAATGATCACCTAGCAACCAATGCTCAGTTACAAGAAAGAAATCGAATTTATACTCTTTTAAAAGAACATCTATAAAATTCAACTTGTTGGAGACGCATTGAATATTAATATGTAGAAGAGTTTTATTATTAGAGTTATAAGTAGTGCTACCAACCTGATTTACTTCGGCGTATTTGGTGGTTCCGAGGCTTGGAGTGGAAAATTTTTCCCTTTAAAAATAAATCTGTTCACTAACGCACCGTCCGGCCAGATGTCGGGTTTGTAAACTTCATGAACGTGGTTTATTGGGAAGGTTACCATCATGGAACAGGTTTTTTCATTATTAAATAGTGAATCGCACTTAAAGGGAATATGCCACGCTGTTTTCGAGAGAAAGTTACATAATTCTTGAGGTGTAGTAGAGGGGTTTAGTCTGTAGACATGGAGATATCCTAATTTTTGAACTGCCTTTACAGAGGATACATTTTTGTTAGATCCTATGATGGGTTTTCTGTGGCTTCGAGTATATTTATTTTGTTTATTCCTTATTTCCGTATGTTTTATAACATTTGACACTTCTTCGACTGTAAAAAGGTGTTGGTTTTTATCGGGATGTTTTTGTACGTCTTGGCTCTTGTTTCTTCTTAGCTGCTTATTATTTTTATAAGATACTGTTTGCCAGGAACTCGCCTCATTAGTCTGAGTTAAATTTGTTTTATCTGATGTTCTGCTTAATGAACTTGTTTTAGCGGTTTCGAATAATTTTTGCTGACGCTTATCTGAGTCAACGATAGTAGTTGGTATTTTAGATACTGTTTTATTTTCTCCAACTCCACCTTTGGAGTTTAGAAGAGTTATAATGTATTCTAGGTCATAGATCCGTTGGTGTAAAAGTTGAATATTATTTTCCATTGGTACTTTTTCACTAGTAGAGTTTTTTAGGCTATAAAATGTTTTTACACACTCTATTTTATCACATCTCACATCATGGTGGGGACCACTCTCACTAATGTTATGATTTTCAGGGTTATTAGGAGTAACCGTGCGATGTTTTTTAAAATATTTAATTAGAATATCATTATTGATACCTTCTGGTAGTCTATTATTAATTATAATGTCTATTAACTCCGCTTTTTTTAGTTTATCGAGCTCGCGAGGAATAGACGGGTCGACACGATCGGCCATCTTGACACCAGCAGCATAGTTAAGCTTTACACTTTCCCTAGATCCACCAAAAATTTCAGATCCCTGTTATCCTGCTTTCCTGGATGCATCATCGGTTTAACACTTGAAGCCACCGGCAAAGAAACTTTTTCCGAGAATTCTGCAATTGCCTGTAACTCGAGATCTAATTAATATTTTTGGACAAACCTTGGCTCACATCACGTATTTTCAAATTCTCTTTGACTTTGAATTAGACTTTTTTTTAGGCATTACCTATTTTCCGAGTTATATTTTTGGCGATAACTTTGTGCAAGTATCTCCCCCCCTTTCGAGTGTGAAATTTTCAGAGGATAATTGCATGATACAAACCTAAAGAATGGTAAAAATAATTTTCAAATTCCATTGTTTAAGTACTTCCAAATCCAGATCACTCTGCTATTATTCCTTTTTAAAATTTTAATTCGCAAAAACATTAAAATCATTGTAAAGTAACATGTCGGTCAACCATTAAATAAATTTTACAGTAGTCATTTTGCTGAATGTTTAGTATATTAGTTGCATTGTCTGCTTCTATAGTTATGATAATTTCTCTTCCATAGCGTGCTCTAGTATAATGGCTATATTATTTGCGCTACTAAGCACACCAATCACGGCAAGTTATTAATTCGAGTGGACAATGGCGACCCCACAATGTGTAATTTCGCAGGACAATGCCGGGAACTGACGTAATTAGGGTCATGCGTCGATACTCGCGCTTCTTCATTTTGTTATAATGGGACATTAACGACTTTTTAACTTGGTACTAATGATTGTAAAATACTTTCAAGAAATTCAAATAAATTATTTAGTTGCAACAACCAACAATTTTGCAAATACAAATAGTAGACGTTATTTAAATCAATAAAATATATCGCTTGCATTTAGATTCCATCTACACGACTTGACAAAAGAATATTGTTAAATTTAATAAACTTCTAATTTACATTAATTGAGGACCAATTTAATAAGATTTCATATTTCTTTTTATTTAAAAAAATAACTTATTAATAGTCCAGGCAACGGGTCTCACCTCTAATTTAAGTGCTATTGAGTGAATTTTGATGAAATCTTGTGCAATGTGTTTGCAATGACGGTAATAAAAAAAGTTGAAAAAAGATACGGGTTCTGTAACTTGTAGAATTAGGTCGAAAATGAAAAAGAAAAAACAATATTTTTGGTCTAGAATAAGATGTTTTTACTCTTGTGAATTTTTTCGAAAAATGCATATTTTCCGAGATATGGCCACTCGAATTCCTAAAAGTGGGGTAGGGGAAATGTAAAAGTTAAAAGAAAATCTGAAAAATTCAGGTGAATGTATCATCGAAATGCAGGACTTTTTTATTTGCAACTAATCTGTAAAGTGCGTTTTCACTGAGATCTTCCGGAATAACCAGAAAAACTACCCCTTTATTTAAAATCGTAGGACTTTAAAGGATGCAGACTTATGCATTTAGGTCTTCTAAACATTTTTTGTCTCTTGGAATTCTTTTGTAACTTACTAATTTTCCGAGTTACAGGCAGTTTTTCACGATAAATAATATTTTTTGCACATTTATATACAGGGTGTTTTATGAGGAACTGTACATACTTCCAGCGGTGGTAGAAAACCACTTGGATTTTCAGGAACGGCCATTGAAATTTTTCTATCGGTAATAAACTGATTTTGGACTAAATTTATTTTGTCCTAATTAAAAGTTATCAATTTAAACTCGTCAAATAATGTTCAATATTGACAAAAAATTTAAAACCAAAGTTTTGCTTTAATTCCAAATAAAGTGTAGCTAGTAGGTACATTTTATAATAGGAATCATTAAACAATTTTTTTTTATTATTACATGAATATTAGTAGGCTTAAATAGTTTGACATTTCTTGTTTATAGTCATAAACAGTAGAACTAGTGTACTTGGTTAACCTAGTCTGCAGATAATCATGCCTTATAAATTTACAAATGTGGAATATGTCGATATTATTTTTGTTTATGGATTTTGTGATGATAATGGTAGACAAACCGCGGAGGAATGCAATATTCGTTTTCCTAACAGAAGAACACCAAATCATCAGACATTTTCAACTGTGTATCGCTATGCAAGGAGCACGGCAGTTTTCCATCATCAAAAGTGGAACGAAATATTGTTCAAAACGTTGAGGATCAATAAAATATCATTAATATTGTCCAGGAACACCTTGAAGTAAGTACCCGACGAATGAGCTCTCAATTAGGAGTTCCTCATGCGTATCGTATTCAGCAAGTGCAAAGGCTTCAACAGGGTGACGATGTAAATAGGTTAGAATATTGCCAGTGGATTATTGATCACAGACCGATGACATATCGCACTTTATTCACAGACGAGGCCAAATTTACACGGGATAGCGTATTTAATTGAAGAAATTCGCATAACTGGGCCGAAAACAATCCTCATACTATAAGAGAACCCATTCTCAACATAAGTTCTCGGTAAATGTTTGGTGTGGTATGATTAACAACAACCTAATTGGCAGATATATTTTTCCAGATGTAAAAAAGGACTGATAACAAAACACAACCCTGTCTGATGTTTTCTAACTACACCCAGACTCGATGTCTAGGTGACACCAAACATCTAGTCTGTCTAGTGCAGATCGTAATTTGTCCCTTTCTTCAGTCAAAAGACTTTCGCATGTTTACGAAACAAAGAAACGTAGAAACGTAATATTCTCTTGCCTTCTCGATGATTTGTTCTAAATTCAGGTACAATCAGTATCCCTTAACAAAGCAAGTTTACTCGGGATACTAGATGATCTGAAACACAACAACATAATGGTATATATGGCTGAAAGTGTAGAAAAAACTAGTCATACTGTTAATGAATGGTATCTATGTATATAACATTGGGAACTGGGAACTGAAGACTATTGAACACTATACCAGAAATATCTAAATATGTAATATTAAAATTAATTTTAACTGATTTTATGTTTAACTGTAACATATTTTATTTCTGCACTCAATTCATTGAAAAATACCATTTGGGTCCAAATAACATTTTCCATACTCCCATGCTTTTAAATTTGTTAAATTTTAGCATCCTTAATACTTGTATCGAGAATATACATGCCACCAATAGATAGGCTAGTGATACTTAGGGATTTATCAATACATGAGATTAGCTGCAAAAGCTTAGTTCAGTCGTAAAGAACCCAGACAGTGGAAAGGGTGAGAGAAAATGAGAGAGTTAGTTTCGATCCGTACTGGTCCAGGAGAGTTCGCAGTATTACTTCTGCGTTGGTTGAAATTAAATTTGTTGTATTGTAGCTTTATACAACGAAGTTTAGAACTTTTAATGAAAATTTTCTTAAAATGTAGTGTATAAGTACACTCATGAAATTATAAAAATATGGGTGATAGATTTCTTACGACATATTTTACCTGGTTTAATGCAAGGTATTAATGTAAGAGGATAATACTTCCAGCATGAGGGAGCTCCTCCTCATTTTAGTATTGAGGTTAGGATAATTTGGTATTTGGATAATGAGTATCCAAACAGATGGATTGAACGTGGCGGATCTCATCCTTCTCCGACTAGATCACTAGACTTCAACCCCGTCGATTATTTCATATGGAGATATCTCAAAACTGAAGTCTACAGTGTCTCAATAAATACTAGAGATAAGTTACTTCAGCGAATTTTCCCTTGTAGTGGCCAAATTAGAAACAATCCTGCGCAAATTAGAAAATCTATTGGCAATTTAAATAAACGCCAACAAAAATGTATGGAAGCTCGAAGTTCTCATTGTGAACATTTGCTCTAAGTATTTGTAATATTTTTAAATAATTTTTCTGAATATTTAATGTGACCATTGTTAATTATTTGGACAATTAATGTAAGCAAATAAAGCTGTTATTCCCCTGATTGCCAAATTCAATCGCTTGTACAAAAATCAACAAAGGTGCCACAAAAAATCTAATTGCATGTTTATGTTTAGTGATGTATGGAATTTTATAATTGGCACCTGAATGTTAAAAAAATATTACAGAAATCGAAAAAACCAAATTGAAATAAACCGGCACTAGAATTTAAAACCAACATTATAATAGCAATATATCAACTGTGATAAGTGTATAAAGTGTCTAAAATTTAAACAAAATCCTATCAATAGTAAGGACGTTCTGGCCAAAATAAATTAAGACCAAACTCAGTTTATCACCATGTACCTCAGAAATGAAGAGTGATAGGAAAATTTCAATGGCCGTTCCTGAATACCCAAGTGGTTTTCTACCGCCCCTGGAAGTAGGCCTGAAACAGCCTGTATTACTATAAAAAAATATGAAACCTATATAGTTATTTTAAAAGTTCAACATAATTTTTAAATTGAAAATGTGCAAAAACTGTTTAATTTTTATCGTGAAAAACTGCCTGTAACTCAGAAAATTAGCAAATTACAACCTGAATTTTTTCAGATTTTGTTTTAACTTACATTTCCCTTGCCCCATTTTTATGAATTTTTGAGAGGCCATATCTCGAAAAATATGCATTATTCGTAAAGTCACAAGAGTGAAAACATCTTGTTTTGGGCCGAAAAAGGTAAACATATTGTTTGTTTATAATTTTTGATCTAATTCTACAAAACATTGCATAAGGTTTCATCAAAATCCATTCATTAGCACTAATTAGAGAGTTTGGTCATTTTAGCGCTCCGTTGACTGGACTATAAGTCAGTTGACAATTTGTTGATTTGTTGATTAATGTTAGTAAATAATGAAACTATTTATTTGTTTAAAATATATATTTAGTTGTTGTTTAGTTAGTCTATGGCGTTTTTATTAATTCCAGTTAAATATGATTTGTTTAAATTAAACAATATTCTTTCTTCGTGTAGAGTTGCCATTAATTAACTTATACCAACAGGGCTTCTAACTCCTTTAATCCTCTGAGCAAAATGCCTTAACTTGCTTATTTTCGACTTGGTAAATTTGTGGACAATTTGAAGGTACTGGCCTGGTACTAAATTGGTAAATCAAATATTCTGATCTATTGGTAGGTCGAATTGAAGTAAGTATTACTACAGATGTTAGTTGAGTAAGTTCCATGAATATTTGGACATTGAAATTATTGAAGTTCAGTACTCTTCATTCTGCAATTTATGTATTTAATTTTTTAGCACTACCGCAAAATTTTACTCTCATAATTTAAAGGCTTCAATAATATAGACGTTTAGTTTTGAAGGGTTTAATTACACAGTCACACAAAAAAAAGTTGAGACCCAGAAACCAGTCCTGCCAATCTTTATGTATTTTGACCTCCTCTATTCGATGCCGCCATCAGAATTTCATTTTATCGTTGGTTCTTTTTATCTTAGATTTTATCTGAAATAATATGCTTGTGTGATACAACCACATAAAAAAAAAGAAGTTTAGGCCCAGAAACTAGATCTACCAATCTTTATGTATTTTAGCCCCCTGAATTTGATGCCGCCCTGAGAATTTCACTTTATCGTTATTTTTTTTTTTAAATCTTAGATTTTATTTTGAAATAGCACTTTTATTAATTAAACGGTTTTATTTAGCTTACTTTGTTTGTGTCTTGTATGAGTCAACTCTAGTCATTGAAATACCCCCTTCCTGTTGACCGATTGATATGAAATTTTGTACACACCTTTAGTTCTGATGACAATACAATTATGTATATTCATCATCATTGTAAATCCAAGATAGCCGCCGCCACAAAATGGCGGATTACATTTTTTTTTTCAACCCCCTCAATATGGGTATCAAATGAAAGGACTTAACTATTAGAATACAGTACACCATTAAAACATTCAAAATCGAAGATGGCCGCCACCATAAAATGGCGGATTACTTTTTCTTTCAATCTCCTCAATATGGGTATCAAATGAAAGGACTTGACAAGTAGAACACAGTACACTTTAGAAAAAAATTCCTAATCCAAAATGGCGTCTGAAACAAAATGGCGGATCATAGAGTTTAGACAACTGACAGGAAAGAAACCTTGTAATAGTGAGGCACTAAATGAACTAAATAGAATGAGAAATATTAAGTAAAAAAATTGTTTTAAGTTAAATGGTTTTGTTGTAAAGCAACATAATGATGCAGATAATGTACTAAAAGCTAAAAAATAATTAGGCAGGTACCAGGTACCAGTCATCACACCACTCACCTCACCAATCTAGAGCATTGATCAGACTAAAATGAAATCGTGGGGCGTAGAGTAACCTGAGTAAATATGTAAATGATCGTTCTGCGATATTGACGATGATAGTGACGGATTTACTTTTACACACATTTTGCATAAGTTGCCTATTGAGAAGATGCATCCAAAGCACACATATAATGATATGAGCGGTTGACTGTAGATAATAGAAATTCGACTCGCCCCACGATTTTATTTTAGTCTGATCAATAGTCTTGATTGATGAGGAGAGTGGTGTGATGACTGGTATCTACCTAATTATTTTTTTAGCTTTTAGTACATTATCTGCATCATTATTATGTTTCCTTACAATAAAACAGTTTAACTTAAAACATTTTTTTTACTTATTTTATATTAGTTGATAAAAAAGTTAAGATAAAAAAACCCAATGATAAAATGTTATTCTGATTTCGGCATGGAATTGATGAAAACACATAAAGATTGGTAGGTCTAGTTTCTGGGTCTGAACTTTTTGTGTGTGGCTGTGTCCATTAATTTCATTCAGAATGTATTAATCCTAAATAATGTATTTCTTTTTTACAGGTAAGAACGCTGGTAACTAGTTTCCGTGAATGAAGACGTCCCAGTCAATTAAATAATTTAGAGAGGTATTTATTCTCAATTTATATACCATTATTATATTAACTTGTAAATAACGAATTAAATGTAATAAACTTATATCCAGTAATAAAGATTGTAACTGCAGGGGGCATCAACGGCCACATAGTCATAGACCTCCTTTGAGATCTCAAGATATTGCAGTAGCTTTGAAACACGAGACGAGGAGATAATGATTTTATAAAAATTATTTATCATAAATTATACTGGGTGTCACTACCATCTATCTTGCAAGTAATATAATCGCAAACAGAAACTTACAGAAATGAATTTTTGCAACAATATACTTAATTTACCAATAAATCGTAACATTTCATTTTGGACATAACGATTGACGTTAATATGTTTCTGTATGACCATAAAAACGACATAACCCATTGTTATTCGGAAAAATAGGGAAAATAGCTTATAATGTTTTGCCTTGTACTGTCGTAAGCAAAGAAAATAGGACAAGTCTTATAACGTATTTTTGCTAAAATCTAGTTGTGTATATCTAACTTTAATTTTTGTAACATTGTCAGTTGTCAAAATTCATTGCAAGTGTGTCAAAACTAACATGCCCCCTATAAGTGATTTAGTTAAAGCTGGAGTTATAGATAAAGCAAAAAATTGGATGGTCAATGAGACAAACTGCACTGCGTTATAATATTAATAAAAATTCCGTGTTTAACATTTAAAAAAAGTGGAGAATAAACGGTACGATTAGTAGAAATCCTGGACCAGGACGACGAAGGATATCAACCCCACAGCAAGATTTGTAATTGGTAAATAAATTAGTATAAAATCCATTTCACTCAGTAATTCAGGCTGCTGAAGAAACGAATTTTCCTGGATCGAATAGTACTGGTCGCCTGTGAGTAAGAGAATCGCAGCTACGCTGTTATCCAGCAGCATAGAAATACCTACTTAAAGTTAAACATAAATTTTTGGAACAATGTAATCCTTACAGATGAAAAAACTTTCCAGTCTACACACAGCGATCGTATTCGTGTTTACCGACCTCCGAATACTCGATTCGATGAGAAGTATATATTTAACAATGACAAAAATGGTAGATTTTTTGTTAACATGTGGGCTTGAATATCGGCACGTGGTCCTGGTGTTTTGTGGCATATTGAGGAACGATTTAATAGTGAAACGTATATTAGGATTTTAGACAATAATATGCTCCCTTCTGTGTCACAATTATTTTCTAATATGGAATTCATATTTCAACAAGATTATTGTTCAGTTCATACTGCTCATACCGTGACAAACTGGTTTCAAGATTACAACATTAATGTTCTTAACTGGCCCAGTCATAGTCCAGATCTTAATTCTGTGGAAGACGTATGGACACTACTCGTAAGAAGTATCCAAAAACGAAATGTGAGACCACGGAATATCCAAGAATTACTGGAAGTAGTAAATAGTGCATGGGAAAATATTATTACTAATGATTATTGTATAAGTTTATTTAATTCTATGCCAAACAGACTTATAGGAGTTATAAATAGAAATGGTGCAATACCAAAATATTAATAGTTAGTTTCTTGTTGAGTTGGATATCCTTTGTTGCCCTGATCCAGGATCTCTACTAATCCTACCGTTTATTCTCCACTTTTTTAAAATGTTAAACACAGAATTTTTGTTAATGTTATAACGCAGTGAAATATGTCTCATTGACAATAATTCATCTTCTGCTTTACAGATTTACATTAGAAAAAAACAGTTGTCCTATTTTTTTTGCTCACGACAGTACCCTCAAAACGCCTAACACGCAACGCCATAGTTTTTCTCATTTGTCTGAGAAATAGTTGGTCCTTCAGGAAATTGAGTAAGTACCAATTGATACTATTCTATATAAAATTTACTAAAAGAAGTTCGGATAGGCGCAATTGGTATCAAGCAATAAGCGATCAAACTAGGGGGATGGGCTCCGACCGGCGCGGCGTACAGCAGCTTGAAAGACCCCAAAATCTGGTGCTAATATCAAAACCAACGTGCAGCAAATGCACTCGCTCTTATAACACCAGTGTTGACGATATTTAGAGACATTATGATAGCGAATATTCGGGATGGACAACCCCCTGTCTTGGTTCTACCCTTCAGTTACCGCCGAACCGGCTTCATACTCTGCAATATGGTATAGTAGGTTACATATGTAATTCAGCGATATAAAAATGCTGGCAAAAAAGCCTAAAGGAGACCGACCGCTTCTGATTAGATTTCCATATGTTATCATCGGATAGGAAGTGTAGGCGTTTGTGAGAGGTTTCTTTTAAGTTTCCATGTATCATCATCCCAAACAAACGAAGTGGTGATGCAGGACGTTAAAATGAAAACACAGATCTCTGGGAAACATGAAACCACGCGGATAGGAGGAGATGCACACTGCTAGAATCAGAAACGGAAGACTCAGAAGAAGAATACATAAGGAGATAATGATAGATGGAAACTTAAAAGAAACATGTCACAATCGTCTACACTTCCCATCCGATGATGATTGATGGAAACTTAAAAGAAGCATGGAAACTTAAAAAAAGCATGGAAACTTAAAAGAAGCATCTCACAAACACCTACACTTCCCATCCCATATTCCTACCCCATGAGTCATGTGGTTCTCCCTGCCAGCAACAAGCATGTACCATATTCAATGCAGTGTGCACTTCGTTTGTTTCCCAAGACATACATTATCTCGTGGCAAGAAACTATTTATTAACTGTTCCACGGTAAATATCCATTTACAAGGGAAGTGCAAGGAAGAGCCCCGAGAGAACATAGACAAAATTCTATAAAACCCACTTAGTATTACCTTGGGTAGCTATTCTGTAATTTCACTGAACGTGAGCATTTGTCGTGAGAGGAGAGAGCTCATATCACGATTCCTTTCCAGGGAAACAAAAATACTATTCTGCAACTACAATGACTACACGGGGACGTGAAGTGATCCTTCCAGCGTTGCCAACAGTGGCTCCTACATTTGAACCAATAGAATTGCCGCAACGCTATGATCGAAGGTCGTGCGTTGTATGATGGGAAATGCATCTTGTCAAAATGCGAGTTTCTGACATACAAAATGAGTGCAATATCTATTATTTTGCAGAAGTGACATAGTTTTCTGTTAGGCTAGGAATAACAATATCAAAACTCCGTTTCAACCCGATGAATAGTGTCTTAAAATATATTTTGACTAAATGGGTGGAAAAACAACTACAGCTTCTGTGGAACATTTACAAATCAGTTCACAAAACGATGTCAAAAATTGTGGGAAAGAGTAACAACCACTTTAAATGCTGTCCCTAGAAACTAATAAAAATAATTCGGAACAATGGAGAAAAGTGAATTTAATTTGTAATATAATAATTAGATTGTACATAATCTGACTTGTATAATATATTGTATGATATCCCCAAGCATGGCTGTTTATTTAATTATAAAAGCCCTATCTGCTAAGCCGAAGGGATTGTTCATGCAATGAAGTTGTTCTTTTTGAGGATTTTTTCAGCGATCTGAAGTTCTCATAATGCCTCATTGATAATTTAGTACATCGGCAATATTCATTGCCCTTTAATTCCTACAGTTTAAGTAACACAAAACTCATTGTATGATCTAACACAAAAATAACTTCAAATAAACAAATATCATATCACCGACATCTAAATAAAATGACAGTTTGCCAAAAAGTGAGGTTATTCTTTCATCCCCTCGTGCGTGAACGGTCCCGTTCTCTACAATTTACCAAGAGAAGCAAGTCCCCCGATATTTGGCGTGATGTGACCGCTCCCACAGTTACAGAATACGTTATTTTGGTTTTCAAAAGAACCCCGCTCACTTCCTCATGAAAACATGTCCTCACATCACATCACACCGATACAGAATAGCTACCCTGATGGTACGACTAGCGCACTGTATATTTCTACCCAGGTTGCGGATCGAGCTGACGATGAGGCATGGTGAGTGAGCAGACTTGCTTACGTTATCACATTTCCAAAGAAATGTAAAATTGTTAGTTCAGTCTACATGTGCTCCATGTATGTGGGATCTGGATACGATAAATAGCCTAACCCTGAGAAAGTGAAATTCCGTCTAATTTTTCAATTAGAGGTATCAATTTTTACATTTTTTAGCTTATCTCCTAGCAATGGTGGGTTGCCTTGATAGCGGTAATATGAAGACGTTAAATAATCGATTTAAAAAAATCTTTTTGCTTACCTATATCATGATTGATTAACTGAGCTTCTCCTTTCCAAACGATGTGTATTCACTATAGGTGTAGATGAACCTAGTATCGCGCGTCTGACGGACACGACAAGGATTTTATATTAATTAGGCCGGAGCCGTGTCGTCGCTACGATATCTATCAACTCTTCTCGCAAGGGGGATTCAAGTTACCCTTCAGACTTCCCAAGACGAAAATAAATAAAATTATACTTGCTGTGATTGCTACAGTCTGCTCTCTTCGTCATATCTGATGTCGAGCGCTACACTACTTCTACTGAATGTATCTTATAATTAGCACTTTCTCAGAAACACTTCTTAAAAATTAAGACCGTCGATAGATTCTATAAGTACTCGGATAGTTACACAAACGTGACGGGATCAAAAGTGACCCGTAGTAAGTAGTTATCCGACTCACGCCACAGAATCGCACATCGGTCGTCAATCTTGTAATTAGTGGATCAATAAGAAATCGAATTCAAAATATACTTTCATTTATTGAAATAATTCATAAAATATAAAAATATAAATACTCAATATCTAACTAAGGCAAACATCAGAGAGCACTACCACTTGGCAAGCCGTTACGTCTCGTAGGATCGTAACTCATCCAGCGTTGAGAGAACTATAACAATCGACTATACAAAAAGATTCAGACTCCCAGTTAGTTATGAGTGTAAGATGTATGTCGAACTTTTTGAAAATTATTCACTTTTAATTAATTTTCCACTGAAATTTTCGAATTGCTTGTAATCTTTGTCAGGATACTTAAAGTAGCTATTTTTATGAGTTCAATGGTTTTCCTGCTTGCATAAACGCACTAACGGCATTGAACCCAAATATTCCTTTTTGCCGTCGACTTGCCTTCGAGCGACTAATATGGCGATTCCCGCCTGGGCCTAGATTAAGGACATTTTGGATCCGTCGGAATCGAATCTCCGACTTTGAATTTTTTGACCATTTTTGACGGACGTTCTTGTGCCTCGGACATGGAGTATTCTTCACCACTTTCAGAATAATGAAATGTGGATTTTGGTTTTTATTGGAAAAACCGTCCCATTGATTTTTTCTTAAATTTTGACATTTAAAATAACTACCCACTACACCCTGACTGAGAATTCCGCCCTGTGCAATCCTCTTCGTGGTACTTTCGAAAAACCAAATTCGTGGTACTTTCGAAAAATTAAATTCGTGGTACTAAAAAATTTGTCGGGCGGAGCGGTTTTCCGCCCTGTGCATCTTGAAATTTTTTCTAAGTCAAATTTTTGCTATTTTCGAAAAATATTTATCTTTTGACGGAGCCCACAAGCGATTGATCGTCGTCCTCGAGATAAAAAATTTTTTAGGAGATTTTTAGTGAAATATTTGTTGTGCAGATTTCGATGAAAGACGATGCCAAAGGTGGTTATCGGTCTTTTGTAAAGTGATAATGTTTCAAAGTTGATTTTTTCATGGGAATTTTGGTTTAAATTTAATTTTCTTATAATTTGATATTTTTAAAATGGATCATTTTACAAGGTTTAATAACATGGACACCCATTTAAATCTCTAGGAGCGGAAAATTGTAACCCAATTTCAACTATTAATAAAATGACACCATTATATTAAAATATATTATTACTTTTACTACAAGAATTTAAAAACAATCCAATTCACAAAGTGAAAAACATGAACCGAGGACACGGAAAATATACATACATAAACTTTTTTGAAAGTCGAGCTACAATAAACAATTTTTTAATTTTCATACTGATCATTAAAAATAATTAAATTTCCGATTATTATGATGTTTAATATGGTTAATCCACTAATTAACCTTAACTAATCATCAAGTAATTATCAAATATATTGAACAATTAATGATTTTTGAAATTGAGGATAATTGCCAATTAGTTCATCTTTAAAATTAATCCCGTGTAATTTTCAAATGTCAGCGGTAATTTCTTCCACTGCATTCCAATACAATTACAAACAGGATAACTAAAAATATATAAGTATAAATAAGAAATATTTGATATATACCATTGTATTGTTAATAATTTTTATTCATCATACTTTATATATTATCACTATCCAGATCAGTGAAATTGACACGTGTTGAGGTAGTATATCTAGAATAAATTTAAAGGAATAAGGTACTCCAAATTATTGTAAGCTGACTATATATCCGATTCAACTCATTGTTATTGATTTATGCAAAAGCCGTTTTACAATTAAAATGCTGCGTTTCTATGGAGAAAGTCCTCTAAACTGAAGGGTTATTACTGCAAAACTTTTATAATGAAGACAAATATCCAAAATACCTGTTGGCAGATGACGTTAAACAACGTCGCGATTTGGCAGTTCCTTAAAGTGCCCATTTCCAAGAAAGAAACATCTGATAGGGAAATATTTATTATTTTGGCTAGAACTTTTTAACATTGGAATGTTTATGTTTTCGTATATGGGGTAGAGCTACCAGTTTTTGATCAAGGTCAAAAGACAGCTGTGTCGCGGCACAGTAGAGAGAAGACCAGTAAGCTCACTTACTCTTGAGATTTGTTGTAATCGATTTTATTTTTTATGAATCCACTGCGCATCCGATATTTGTACGCTCATCTACATATACACTGCTCGAGCTAGAAAATGCTAATAAACTGGCCAACACTTACAGTGACACTAAATTATTTTTGTTCGAAGATATCCTTGGCAGATGATTTATTTTGCGATTGAATTTAATGTTTACTGATTAATCAATAAGTAGCGAATTAAAATTTGACGTGCCTTTACTTAAATTTATTACTTAACATCCGCGTCTGACGTCACAGACTGCAAATGTATGACTTTATATTATTCAAGCAAAAATTTGTACACGGCTGCCGAAAAGGCCGCGCTGCTATCTATTAGGCTGCTGCGCTTGCCAATTACATTACCTACCGTGTCGGGAGATTACCTACAAGTTGTACAGCGATGCTGACGGTAGAACACAAAAGTGTACAGCTTGCTACAAATAGGTGCCTGCTTGCAAATAAATGATGTGTTAGAATTGCAACTAACTGATATAGGTTGTCTGTTGTACAAATTGAGTGACAATAATAATATCTCTTTATTTCAAAGTAATGTGTCGCGGTCGACTCAGACTACCATATGCAACGGCTGATATACGCAAATGCAATATGGGTTGCATATATCACAGGGGGTCAAGTTACCAGTTTTTATTTAAGGTGGAAATACAGGGGTGTCGCGATCGAATGAGACTGCGTATATGCAACGACTGATATGCGCAAATGTAACATGGGTTGCATATATCACAGGGGGTTAAGTTACAAGCTTTCATTTAAGGTGGAAATACAGCGGTGTAGTGGATCGTGGCAAAAAGTTGTAAAAGTTGAAAAACTTTATGTTTTATGTGTGGTGTTATCATTTCCAGTAACGATGATTGCAAGGATTGTGAAATTTGTGAATTTTCACTTAGTACGTATATTTAAAAAAATTCACAGATTTCGCAATCCTTGCAACCATACATAACACAGAAACTTATTACGAGGCAAAGCCGAGTCCGGAAACAGCTACGGTCCGTCCCAAAAAACATGATTTTAGGTACTTGTTACAAAAATAACTATTCGCTATTTGTCAAACTTTGTGAATTCGTGGCGACTACGATTGGCGGTGACCACAACCGCATTATAACTTCATGTTTTCTGCGCATACTCGTACTGGGCACACTTGCTTAGTATTACTTCATTTAATCTTGACTCTTTTATGTCAACGGCCTTGGATAAAACTCGTAACTTTGGCCCCATATACGAACATTAACATTTCCATTCTTAAAAAGGAAAACATTATTTCTGCCGCCAATCAAGAAATAGTGTAGATTATTAATTATGGTCCATTGTTTTATAATAAATTACCTCGTGACCTAAAAATACTGTCCCTAAATCTATTTAAAATAAAACTTAAATCAATCCTAGTATCTTGTGCATTTTATACTTTGAATGAATTCCTAGAGAGTAATTTGTAGACAGACATTTTCTGTGCAGTTGTCAGTTTCGTTTAATCTCACATCTGTTGCCTTATTATGTTAATTAGACAAACATAATTTAAATGTATTTTATTATTTTTATTTATGTATTGTATGTCTAAAAATATTTGTAATGTTATATTGAATTTTATGTAATTTTTTTGATTTGTGTAATAATTATTTTCTATTCAAACACACCAATAAATTCTATTCTATTCTAAAAAATGCTCAAACCTGAATTTGCGAAAAAAATTGTTAATCGTTACAAAATAAAAATAAAAATTCGGCATGCCCAGGAGTTGACAAACAGCACTATAGCACGGAAGAAATAGTTGAACAGACAGTACGGTACGACGCGTTACGAACAATGGGGAATTAATGAGTTGAAGTTAATTTTATGATATTCTGTAGACGCGACTCTAATACTGCCTGCGGCGCTAATAATTATTAGCTATTAGATAATAGACTAATAGACCTAACCTAAAGAAATTGTAGAAAAGAATTTGTAAAAAAATATATTAATCGTCACAAAATTAAAGACAAAAAATTCAGCAGGCATAGGAGTTTGAATCCGGGATCTTTCGCACCGTAAGTGAACATTACCTATGCGCTAACTGTACAGCTGATGATGAACACTAGGGCAAGGAATACATAGTGAGACAAATGATATCACGTTTCTTCATTCGTCCGCCGCAGCAGCACTAATGCATCCCGGCTCAATGCTACAAGATTTGCTCTCTCCGTACCGCCTTTTGTTAAACAGGCTGTACAATATCGATCAGCGCCAACCGACTACACCGCATTGCCCCACATAGTAACAGGCTCTCGCTCAGTATTACGTCATCTGACTCGAACATTAACTTTTCCAATGTTAAAACATATAAGGCTACCTAAGTAGAATCATAATAAGGCTATTACTATAAATTTTCCGTCAATATTTCCAGTCGTTACATTTAAAACTACGAAATAGGAAGATTAGCGTAATCCTTAAATTTAAATCTACCTATTTTGCAATCCACTGAAATTATTGATTGAAAATTCATAGTAATGGTCTTGTCATGGTATTACTTACTTAATTTTTTAAATATACCTACGTACTAAGAAAAAAAGTTATGGCCAAAAATAGTAAATATTTCCCTATAGGGTGTCTCTTGCTAGGAAATGGCCACCTTAAATAAAAAATAAATCCTTTACTGCTGGCTTATAGTGACCACAGCGTTATTTGCATACAAGTTTGAAGATTATTAAAAATTGTCCGGTACATATGTAACTACTTCTGAAGGTTGAAGGGTGCTGAATACTCATAAATCCGACATTTAAGATCCACATCGGAATCGAGTGCTTAGTTAGTGTATACAGGAAGGTGTCGATTCACAAGATCCGAAACTTTTAATCCATTAGCGCATATTTTACTGACATTTAATCATAATTTTCTCTAAAGTATGGTTTGCGAACACGTAAATTGTTCAACAGAAGTTATACGATATTAGACGAGAATTGCAAAGTGGATAAATCATTATTCGGTGGGAATATATAGTAGTTGTCTATTATTAAATGTTAGTCAACTAAGACTATTTTTAGGAGAAGAGGTTTAGGAAAATTTCTAGGTTGGAGATAGATCTTATAGTGGGTGATATTTTGAAAATATGATATCACGTAGAGTCTATAGAGAAAGTCCACATTAGCACCCGTTCCACTTTTATTGCTTATGTACTATGGAAACGCGCTTTATGTGCGGAAATTGGTTCAAAAAGTGCATTTTTCCGCCTGATTATATAAAAAATATATTTACAATATAATACCATCTTCCCATACGTAAAGCAATCCGGTTTATGATTGGTTTCACTGTAATATATTTGTCGATCTGCCTGTCAAACTTTAAATGTATAACGGTAGAGATTAATGTGGAAATTAAAAATTAAAGGTTATAAATTATCGTGTTGTCAAAGGATATAAGGATATAATCTTATAACTATTATTCAATAAATGTTTTTTGTATAGAGTATGTCCAATAATTGAGATTAGATCATTCAGTCGAATACGGAATCTCCTGATCATGTTTGTTACGATACGGAGTATCTTTTTATTATAGTGTTCATAAAATAGGAATCGCCAACAGTTAGTTATGAAGATTTTTATGTTAAGTAATACTGAAAAGATGAGGCATCAAATATCAATTTTAACTATACAGGGTGACCCAGAAATAAGGGGCATATTTCGGGAGCATATCGTTTTGGTAAAGACATTAGTATTGCAGCCCTCGCTTCTTGGATAAGATTGAGAACGTAAGTAGATTTTCTTCCGAAACGTTAACTGCCTATAGCTTTCATTTTTTAATTTATAGCATTGTTCTAGTTTATATATTCTTAGGTGTGAGACATTTTGAAACAATCAAGCATTCAAGAACCAACCTCTGTCTGATCCGTATGGCGCAGAGGTTTTTTCATTAAAAATTTTAAATATTTTTCAGTGTCAAAATACCCAACAAAAAGTAAGAAAAGATACAAAAGGCACCATACCGCTAATTCCTCCATCTTGAGTTGTACGTGCCAGCCTACAAAGGGAGAGAAAGAAGATAGAGAGAGAGTGAAAGACGAATGGAGGAGAAATCAATTAGAGCAAACGTTCCAATACAACGTGCTCAATAAACTGAACTGAAACGTTTGCTCTAACTGATTTCTCCTCCATCCGTCTCTCTCTCTCTCTCTCTATCTTATTTCTCCTTTTTCTTTCTCTCCCTCTGTAGGCTGGTACGTACAATTCAAGATGTAGCGGTACGTTTCGAAAATTTTGACTGACGTTGTCTGCCGTTCACCGAGAAAAAGCGTAGGTAACATTTTTAACAAAACTCAGTTATTTATGTAAAAAAGAAATTATAAAACATGAATTATTTCCGACCAAAATGGTCGTAGGATGCTCATTAACTTAAATGTGTGAAAAAGTGTATACTATCGATTACTATACGCGGAATTTATAATTCCTCAATTCAAAGAGATACTTCGTAAAAACATAACCAAAAAACGTTACGATTAATTCCCTTTTTTTGAAATTACAAAGTGACAAAATATTCATATCTTAAATTGTATGACAATACTATCCCTTATGAAGAATTTAAGTACAGGATTGTTTCTATAGGTCATCCTCATCGTGGGCAATGGCCGATTTACGAAAAGGTGTTTTTTTCGTAATTGCTCTATAAATCGCGTGTTTCTAATTTTTTTGGAAAATTTTCAAAAATGCTCTTTTACTACTCAACAGAGGCAACATTTTCACCGAACAAGGATCAATTTAAATCAAAATTGTAATAAACACAGCTAAAACAAATACCGATTTTTGACGGTATTTTTAGGTTAAATAAATAACAAACTTTTATTCCGTTGGTTGCATTTGATAGGTTTTTTCATGAACTACAACTTTCTTATTTAACTATTACTTGAAGGATGCTTCGTTTTTTCTTAAATTGTAATTAACCGTTTCTTTGACTTTGTCTAATTTTTTAGGTTATGTTCTACCTCAGCTAGAGCGATGCAATAAACGCTACCTTAGAATTTTTTCCTCCTACACGACTCTATTCTTTGTTTCCGGGCAGGACCGTTTTCGCATTTTTCCGTAGAAAAACTGGACTAAAGCTAATATCATCTATTTTATCAAGGAAACAATTTATTGTTTCCTTGATAAAACTCCTCTAATGTTTCGGAACAGATATTATGGATGAAATTTTGGATGGTAAATTTTCCCACAATGATGTCTTCAGTTTAGACATTCGTCTAGTTATAGTCCTAAAAACATTATTCGCGGAGTTAGAAATAATCGTATTTCCTATTTTAGTGTTTAAGTTATCGTATTTCTCTCGCCGATCGTGAAATCTGGTAATGTGAGTTATTTCAGTGTTGAGATATGAGAAAACCAATGGTTTAAAGTTTTTAAAATATCGATATAATTATGTTCCAAAATACTGTCAGATGGACTTGATAATATCACAGAAATGTCATCAGCACACATTGTAAAATGTCCCGTTAATAAATAGAATAAACAATACAGGGCCCAACATAGAACCCTGTGGAACACCTATTGTTAAATTTATGATGTATGTATGTATATGATGATTTCGATTTTATGATATAAATTTACGTATTGCCTCGGATCAGCCATTTTATATTATCCTTTCTTCGGTTGGTGTGGCAAAAGAAAGCGAATACTCGAGAGAGTATGATGCTAAACAGTCGCTTTGTTGGACGTATTCCTTAGAATATGTTGATGCGATGAGCTATCCAGGGAATTGTTAACAAATATCTTCAGACTCCAATCTTGAAAGCATCAATACGCCGCCTATTTGCATCTCTTACACTCCATATCTCAGAAGTGCAAAGAAAATGAAGAGCGTTAACATGTTAACATGTTAGCAAATCACATTCAAAAAGTTGTGAATAAAGCAAGTATACCTACCTCTGTTTTAAATATGGTAGAAAAATTTAGTGAAATTAAATGACTCATTCTCGCTTGACCTAACCAAGCAACATTACGGAAAAGATAGAAATGATTTTATTATTTCCAGACTTTTTACATCCATTGTCATTGTATAGTAATTTTCAATTGAAACGTCTCTTTTCTAAACAATACTAAATGGCATTGTCTTCTTTAAACAATATTATAATCAGAGTTGACGTAAGATATAAACTATTAAACATAAACTTCGTAAACAAACGTCTGATTATTATTTAATATCTCGCAATCCGAATACAATTAATACATTAAAAGCATAAGCAAAGACAAAGCCATTATTGTTAATTCGTCATGCATATTATTTAAATTAATTACATGTCACTTATATCACAGAGACATTGTTAATTTAAAATATATTTAGATTTTAATTGTATTGTTAACA
Source organism: Stenurella melanura (assembly GCA_963583905.1). NCBI lineage: Eukaryota > Metazoa > Arthropoda > Insecta > Coleoptera > Cerambycidae > Stenurella > Stenurella melanura. The sequence goes on from OY757309.1 coordinate 170,364,712, forward strand.
TTAGTATGATTAGGGGCGTTCATTAGCGTAGGGTTATGGGGGTAAAAACCTTCGATGGAATCAACATACGACTAAATTTACATATATACATGAATAAAAGATGTTTCCTAAAAGTACAAATTAAATATTATAATCGCCATGAATGTCATATTGTTGACACAAACGCCTTGTTATTAACAATACCTTAAAAATCTGAATAAAAATATATTTCCTCTCATATGTTATCTATCTACGTTCATGGTGTTTCATTTATCGACGTAATTTATGGTATTTAGTTCCGTTTTACAAGGACTAAAAAAATCTTAGTCGTCGATAATAAATACGTATAAATGGTATCGATAGTCATTTATCTGCGCCTGCGCAAACAGTAGGCGATGGATGTAAGATTTTCTAATCTTTCCGCGAAACATTGTTGGTGGGAAATCGTAAATTATTATTTAATGCATTGCGGTGGCCATTTATGCTAATTTTATTGCAATAGGCAATGTGATAGCATACAATGAGACATTAAACAAATGAAAATACATTGTATCTTTTATGTCATAGTAATAAGTCTTAGGTAAATCTTCATTTAAGTGTTTAATTTACGAAGAAGAATAGTAAATACGACAGCAAATATTTTTAATGTCCTTTGAAACTTTGTGATGTATATATAATAGCGGATAATCTTCCCGTGAGATATCATAGACTACGGAATCCCATAGTCCGACTGTTCAATTGTCCAGTGTCGAAGTTTCTAAGATAGCCATCTTAGGGCACATTATTCTGGAAGCTTCATTTACCGATCTTACGAATTTAAGGAGTCGTTAAAGTATTTAATTTCATAAATTTAAATATGTAATATTTTAGATGCTGAACTGATCTGATGAACTTAAAATTGCCAATAATTTTAATAAACATTTTATAGATATCGAAGGTACTCTGGCAAGAAAAATAAACCCTGTAAATAATAACTACAGTTCAGAGTCTAATAAAAAATGCATTTTCTAGAAATTCATGTTTTTAAAGCCAACGTATCGTGAAGAGATAAATTAGTAATGAGATTTTGAAAAATTTTTTTTTCTCTAATGGCCTTATTTATATTAACATTCAGGCGGAGTTTAGCTACTGCTATTTCACCACTCAACCAGGACATGTACACATGGACATTAACACAACAAACATTCCCTGCGATATTGCCATCTACCGCAGCTGAGACATATAACACATATGAAAAGATATCGGGGGATATCTGGAAAACTGTCCATTTTCCGACCTTGTGTCCACGAGAACTTTTCATCAGGAACTCGAGAGTAATAGCATATATCTATTCCACCGAATTTCACCGGGGGTCACTTCCCATAAGAAATGAGCATCCCCCATCGCACCCCCGATATCTGGAAGATTGTCCATTTTCCGACCTTGTGTCCACGAGAACTTTTGATCAGGAGCTCGAGAGGAATAAAATATATCGGTTCCAGTGACTTTCCCCGGGGCGGGGCATTTCCCATGAGAAATAAGCACCCTCGTTACACCCCCGATATCTGGAAAACTGTCCATTTTCCGACCTTGTGCCATGAGCACTTTTGTTCGGGACGGATTGAGCTTCAATATGCATTTGGTTTCATCTAATTTGACGGAAGACAATTTCTCATCTAAACTGTCCCAGATTCTTTGATTATTTTCTTCAGATAATGTTAATTTTACTACCACATCCACGTAGTGGAGTGAAAATGTAGTAAATAAACAATTACAGACAATATCTGAAAGTATATTAATCGTAAAAAAAATTTGTGTTGAAATAGGCTTAGAATGCCATAAAACGTCGAGATTTTAAATTTGAGCGATAAAAAATGTTCTGTCTGTCTGTCGGTCTGTAACTTTTTCTTTGTGTACACACGTTTCTCAGGAACTGGTAAAGATATTGACTTGAGATTGAAATAAGTAAACCAAGCTAGTAAAAGTACAGTAACTTGGGATTTGGTGTATATACTAGAAGCCAAGGCCTCAGACTTCTTTATAATGTGTTCAACCTCCACTCCATTATTAAGGGGGTTGATAAAGTAAAATTGAGATATTCACTTGAAATTTCGTACACGTATGTATTGTAATGATATCTGTTTGAGATTATTCCGTTGAAGGGGTGGAGGAAGATAAATAGGGAAAAACCGCTGCCTAGGGAATCACTACTTCCACATCCAGACTTTCCTTCAAGTCTCTTTAAAGGTAAATTTTTTGACTGTATTTGCACTTTAGTATGCGGAAATAATTGGTCATGGAATTTTAATCATATTTGGGGCAGATGTCATAAAAATTGTTACAGAAGTTGCAATTTAGCAAGCTTCGTTAAGACATTGAAAATGAACTTGGCTAACTTTCAAGCCCGGCATGATATTTACAAAATCTGCAAAATGTGCAGGGGATAGAAAAGAAGAAAAATTTTAGAAATTCTCAAACTTTTGTTAAGCTGCGGATAAAATATTTAAAAAGTTACACAACTCGGAGTAATTGTAATAGGCTTTACATAAATATTCCACAAAAAATTGGTTTCGTAAAAATGCGAGAACATGAATCTAGGTATCAAAATTGATGAAATACATAAGTTTCACAAAATCGACGCTGGGTGTCCGTCGGCGTCATATCAATCTAGAAATCAAAATTTATCAAATACACGAGTTTTACAAAAACGACGCTAGGCGTCGGTCAGCATCGAGACGTACAAATGCAAGAATATGATTCTAGCTAACAAAACTTATCAAATTCAAAATCAAATTTGGATCTTTCAAAAAGTATGCGATGTAACAACACCAAACGCTTTCGTGTCCAAAAAAAACAGCGTCACACAAATCGTTACATCTTCGATTTGTCAAACATTCTCAATGTTAAAAATTAAGGCATTGATTTCTAGCACATACGCCAAAAATTATGTTCCTGGACTCTTATTAGTTTGCTCTACTGATTTTTCCCAATCACCAACTATTTCCGCATTCATTTAATTATTTATTGTTTGTTAAATTTGACGATTACATTTATACAATTGTTTTCTCACAAGTTTCATGCGGTTGTGTTTTGTGGCATTCATTATATTAGCATTCCTCGGTCCTTTGCCTGTAAAATTATTTTTTCTCGAAAACGTGTCACATTTTCGATGTTAAACCAGAGTTATCATATTTTAGACTATTTTGGATTTAAAAATGTCACTGTAAGTTTCAAATTTAATTTATGTTAAAAAATTAGGGGTAAGAAGGTGTTCTACCCATAACTTCCTAGATAATATACAAAAAACTTCATACTTCTAAATCAAAGATATGTACTTACTATTTATACTGTCCGAATTTTATTACAATCGATTAACTAGTTTCCAAGCTGTGATCAAAAAGCTTTTTCTAAATTTAACCTTTAACGATGAATTGCTCCGAAAGGGGCGCCGTTGAAAAATAAATATACACACTTTTAGTGTTATTTAACCTATACCATACAGGGCTCCCCATGATCTTGGGACGCCATGTATAATAGGGTGGATCGATGCTACATGAAGAAAAACAATTTTTTTTAGTAAAATGAGCCAGTGTGTAAAAGCCATCTAGTAAAAATTCTTAATATTACTTAAAAAAAATGGAAAATGTTTATTTTTAATACAGCCTCAAGGTGCCTAAAGTTTTAATATAATCGAAAAAATTAACTATTTTTCTAATTTTGTTTTTTTTTTACAAAAATAACTCTTTAGAAAAATTGGCCAGTGTTCAAGAATTGCTCCAATAAGTACACTTTCTGAAGATTACAAATAAGTCCAATAATATTAACTTTTAGTACTTCCCCAATGAGCCTAATAAATGTAAAAATATTTGCAAGTTATATATCGTGCAACTATTTGTATTACACTTATATTACACTAAGGGCCGGTACTTTTCATCTATAGATAGCGACATTTATTCTTTAGAATAAGTCTTATCTAGAAGATAAGCAAATAATCTATATTTTCACCTACAAATAGTGATATCAGTCAGATAAATATGCTTGTTCATAGGATAAACTATTCGGCGCCCAAATCGACGAATAAGGCTTTTATCTACCGGATAAATGAAGCCACACCTACGCGCTTGCGCTCTGATTGGCAGTGCTATTCTTTTTCTAACCTAAGTTTTGAAAAGTTCTTTGTTGCTTTGTGTTTAACAATATTTTAGATAAGGTTTGGCCAGTGGTGACTTTTATAACTGGGTGATTTTACGGACTCTCACACGCCACGGCGGGAAGAATAATAAAAAAATCTAATAACTGCTATTTATGTATTTCCTCACTTTGTCCAAAAATATGTCACATGGAACACAGTTTTATTTTATATATACCATTTAAAAATATGCAGACACAAAATCGCACAATAAAAGCCATTGTAAACACCATACTCACAATGATAAACAACCAAAATGACTCAAATGTCATTAACAGGTAAGCAATAATACTAGGGGATTATTTCTATCTTTATTTGAAACACATAGCTTCCGCATACATTTCTCTTGTTTTACCACATCTTAAGTTGGCAACACTTACTTTGGGAAGTGTCTAAAATCTTATCCATCGAATTGTTAACCGAAGGTGTGATTTGAATGAAAGTACAGATAGAAGATATCCAGTAGATAGCAAATTCTGGTTATCTTATCCTTCGGATAGTTATCCGCCGGATAAAGTATATTTATAATTAAGTGAAAGTACCGGCCCTAAGTATGTTACATATACAAACCTTTAGGGTAATAATACAAATATTTAAACCTATTTTATTGTTTTTATTGACTGATTGACTTTATTGGTATACTAGCGTGGTATGAATATAGAACAATAGCGTACATAATAAGTAAGTAATTTTTTTTTCCTGGTAAATATTAGATACTGAGTATAGGAAAGTTATTTGCAAAATATCCAAAATAGTATTTTTCAGCTACTGAACAGTTTCCGCAGAAATCTGGTTGTAATTGTGTAAATATTTCTGGATATAATTCGTTATTATGTATTGATGATATCACTTATGTACCTATTTTGCCTTTCGGCGTGTATACTGTAGTAAATTTAAATTAATTAATTATGCAAATTAAATTCTAAAAAGGTTAAAGTAGCATTTAAACGGCAATAAAATGCTTTTTTAACACTTATTTTATCCAGTTAAATGCCATTCAGATAAATGAAAAATGAATAACTTTAAGGTAAGTACCTGAGAAAATAAAATTTTCATGGAAATGTTAACCTCTGCATACCTCTTGTGCCATTTACATATTAAACGCTTAAAATGTAATATAGCAAGAGTAATAAACGAAATATTTGCCATTTACGATTTTGATTTTAAAAGCGATTATTCAAGAGGCAACTCCTAAAAACACGTATGCAAGGTAGAAAATATATTACAAGTTTATACACATAAAGGTAAAACGTTTACAATACTGTTGCAAAATATAATATAAAAGTGTGTTTTGCTAAATACAAAAAATTTTGAAGATTATTTATATTAGTTTCCAAATGAAAATTTTATTATCATTTTTTTAATGTTAGTGCTCCTGTTCGAACAGTCAGAGTAATAAAACGACCTGCGCATAGCTGACATTCAAATGATTAAGAGTCGAGATAAAGCGTTTAGTAAATGTAAAATATCCAAATTACCAGCTCAATTGAATCAAGTTTTCAAAAACCAGGTATATTATGCCGCAGAGAAAAATAGATATACACGAAATACCTTATACACGATACACCAAAAAATTTAATAGCCAATTTAATGCCACTTCAATACAGTTTTCAACAGTTTGTATTATAGCAGTAAAACGAAAAGTGCCTGGTGAACGTTTTACATTACAAGAGAAAAATGAAGGAATCACTACTTCCACAACCAGATTTTCCATCCAAGTCTCTTTAAAGCAAAATATCTTGACTATGTTTGCACTGTAGTTTGTGTAAATCATTGGATACAGAATTTTAATAACATTTAAGGCAGATGTCATAAAAAAATTGAGGCGTTGGTTTCCAAAATATGCGCCATAAATTAAGTTTCTGGACTTTTATTAGCTTCCTCTACTCATTTTTCCCAATTTACACTCCCCTCACCCCTTCAACGGAATCATCTTAATCAGATATCATTACAATACATATGTATACCAAATTTCAAGTAAATGTCTCAATTTAATTTTATTCGCCCCTTCAATAATGGAGTGGGGGTGGTGGAGGATAGGAGGATACGTGTACCAAATTTCAAGTGAATATCTCAATTTTGTTTTATTAAACCCTTTAATAATGGAGAGGGAGCGGTGGGTGGGTTGAAAAGAGTATTAAAAAATATGAGGTCTTGGGGCTTCTAGTATATACACCGAATTCCAAGTTACTGTACTCATCCCGGCTTGCTTCACTTATTTTCCCTTATTTATCCCTATGTAACCCAATTTTTTTGGAGCTAAATTTTAAATTTAGCTCAAAAAAATTCCAAACGTCTTTAGAAGATGTTTGGATCTTTTATTTATTTTTAGGAAATAATAAAAAATTGGCCAAAATTTGGTTATCTTCAACATGCTGGTAAATTTGTAAATGTGAATATTTTTATTCCTAACGTTTTCAGCATTGAAGTACTACCTTGAACTAAAAGGTAATGCATTTATAACTTATATTAAAGTCAGTTTATGGGCCCGTGAATAGTTAAAAGTGCAAAAAATCAAGAGGTATCTATATTATCTTGCTGTTTTTATATACTAATAGATATCAATAGCCATCAAACATGGAAACACAAAAGAGTATTTTATATCCCCTTTTAAATTCATTGTGATTTTTCTTCCTAGCATGTTTGGTTTTCGAGCCATTCAATTTTTTCTATAGTCCGCGCGCAAAAAATTTCAAATAAACGAAAATTCGTGCGCATTAAAAATACAAATTTTGCAATTTTTTTAATATTGATTTTCTCGAAAACCATGGCATATACAAGAGAATACAAGAGGACTTTTTTTAGGCAATTAATCGCTTTCCTTTTTATGATGAGCAGTTTTTTTATATCTTCAACGGTTAACGAGTTGTCAGTAAAATAAGGCTTTTTTCACCGAAGGGGTGGTTTTTTTGGGGGGTTGCGTGGCACCCTCAGAACTAATTTTTGTGGTTTTGTGATGTATAATCCCTGCACTAACAGTTACCGAAGGAAAATCTCAGATAACATTTTTTATTATGGAAATCTTTATAATTATTGGACTAGTGTTAGGAATTGAATACTTATTTAACTGGTTACTTAAATAAATATTTAATTCATATTATCTATTACAAAATTAAATGCCCTGTCTAGCTTATATACATAAGTTAAGAGACTATTACTATAGATTGTACAGTTTGACTACGACAAATCGGTATGTTAAGAACAGAGTTACCGCTTCCTAGTACCTATTGTTCTCTGTTCTCGTTCCAGATTTTTTGCTCTACCCTGTAAATATTTATGAACAAATGACCGCACAGTTTCTTAGCACTTAATGCAGATGACCTCTTGATTGGCGAGCTCCCTCATTCCCATACGTGATGAGCTCGAAGACCGCGACTTGCATTCCGGCAGCTTTAAAACGCGCTAAACGCCGATCTTCACTGCTGGTTGCCCTCGCAGACACTATTTACATAACCACAAATACGTAAACATCTACCAACCTACGTGAGAACAAGCAATAGGGATATGGGAATTGTTTATTGAACATGCTTCCGTATTCACCAGGTATTAAAATAACAGAATACATGATTTGTGTTCTACACTGCCTTATTATTTCTTAATATCTTGTACCTAATAACCAATAATAATATTTACATTCTTTTTATCTTGGTTGTTCTCAGAGTGGACATTGGGTTTACCATCACTAAGTAGGTACTTTATTTCCACCTATTCCTTTTATTTTGTCATTGTCAATATTTTAAATGAACTAATGATATATAAGCACTTTAGTTCTGCGTTAAGTATGAAATAATTAATATATGATCTAATGTGAAATCACTTGAAATGCTTATACGGAGTGTGCTAAAAGTGATACTCCATTGCTATAATTGTCGTCCATGACAAGTCCCACAGCATTATTTCATCTTTCGCTGTTGTCTACTAAACGTATGACTCCACCAAGATTCTTTTCCATCAATTCCTTGGCGACATCTTCCCAAATATTGGCCGTGATTCTTGTCTTCGAGTGATGTGGGTATAAAATTACAGGATGTGGGAAAACACGATGTTAAATAGTAGTTTTCGAAGGTGCATTTCTTCTCAAACCTCTCTGGGTAATCCAGCAATAGGCTGTAATAATAATAAACACATATGTAGAAAACATCAGTATGCTCTGCCAGACACATCTGTCTCTCTAGCGCAGTGGTTCAACAAGTAAAATAATGAAAACCAGATCGTCAGTAAGACAGATCACTGTGCATATTGTAATGTTTCTCTCGTGCCAAATTTTGCTGTATTGCAGATTCTGGTAAGTTACAATTTCTTTGACTACTTCAATGAAGCACAGCCGCCAAAATGACAAGCCCAAATATTCTTTTTGTTTCTTGTTGCTAATATTAGAGAAATGACATTTCTAAAAAGCATCCTAGCTCCCAGATTAGCAAATATTAAAGAAGATTGATCACAGAATACAACCTTGTCTGATGCTTTTGCTAATGATATAGTCTACGAATAATGAACATCAGGTGCCCATTTCTAATGTTATAGCCCAGAGTAGCTCCATTTCACTTTACCAGTCTTGTGGTATTCTATGAAGCAGACTTACAGTTTTACAATTTTCAAAATCTAAGCTTCCAAAACAAAAAAATTCAGTTGTCTACTGCATGTTACATTTGAAGTTAACCTGAGTTGCCGATATCTATTCTGTAATTGTTTTCGAAGGCATTTTGAACAATACTATACTTTTTAATTCTTCCATAGTTGAGATGGGCCATATTATGTTCTTTGAATCTGTCCTTGTCGTTTCGTTCATTCAGCATATAACGTTTATTCAGCTTACTTCAAACTACAATCTTTACAATTAATTAGTAAATTGCAGACTCTTGGTTTGATGCAATTTAGCCTTTAGATTGTCTAAACTTTGCTACAATTTATTTACCGATGTGTGAAGAACTATCTACGTTTTAAAAGTCCTACTTAGATCACGGGTAAACCTTGGTTAATGGGAAATTGATACAAATTTTGAAATTCAATCCGTTGGAAAGATCAAGCAGTTCCGAAGGGTTTCCTTAAATATACGGTTTCTAATAAATCTATCAACTAAACTAACAGGGTATCCATCGTACTCTTAACTTTTTCTTTAATTGAAACTTTCTGTTTTGCAAATCTCGCTTCATTCAGAAAGAAACTTAATAGATGATGAATCAAAAAATTGTGATCCGCCATTTTGTCATGGGGACAATGGTTTGAGTCATTAGGAATAGAATGATTTTGTGTCATGTGTGTATGTCTAGGGAGTTTTGTCAGAGGCGCACACAGAGCAAAAATATCTCCAAATGTAAATAACACGAAAGGATCAAAATCCTTTGTGAGTTTTTAAAGAAAGAAGAATTATATAACGATTTGGTGACAAAAATTGCTTTTACTTAAAAGCCGATAAAGGTTATGAGGTAGTTATTATTGATAATGATGATTGTTACGGAAGAGTAGATAAGCTGATGAATAATGGTCTGTACGGAAAACTTATCCATTACCGAAAATGAGCACTCAAATTACAATTGCGTTTCAAAGTTGTAAGAAACCTATTATCAAATACTCAGCATAAAAAGTCTGTTACATGTGTCTACTAACAGTAACTATTTGCCAAAGATACATTACCCAATACGCAGCCTCGTTCCTCAGTAATTATTTCAATGACTCCACTAATAATATTAACGGATTCCAATTGCGAGAAGGTAAAATTTTGATCTCTGATGATATTTATTATTTTGTTCCAAGTGAACTGATTCCACAAAACTTACAGTATCATAGGCATTTACTCGAATTATGTAATATTAATGAAGTTGTATGGAACATATCGATTGGATGTGGACAACTTTTCTTAGAAATTAAAAAGTCGTTTTACTTCAGTAAAAGGCAACACATGCAATAGAAATCAACGGAAAACTACTAGTTTCAGATACATTGTCAATTAGGAATAGTGAAAGTAAGTTGACATTTCATGAATATATAGAAGAGACACTAGCACTCTAAGATATCCCTCGTGACTCACATCACTGACCTTATAGGCTATTGATTATGTCATATAGAAAGGAACTAAGACGTTCACGGGTTTTTATTGCAGAAATCGATCAATGGGTTATAAATGAAGAAAAAACCGCGGAGTGCTATTAAATTAGATGGTGGAAATTGAAGATAGGGGTGAAAAACCACCCCTTTTGGTTTTTTCAATATATCTCGTAATCAAAGCAAAATTTCGATATATCTCATATGAAACTTTTTGCAGAGAATCAAATTTCCCATCGGAATAGCATTTTTGAATATTAAAAAAAAAAAATTCATGTCGAAACAGTCGAAACAAACTTGAAAAAAAAGCGAAAATTTCAATTTTTTTATATTTATTGCTTTTTCGCCTGTATCTTTTTTTGGGGCTTAGATAGGTATAGGCATTGCTTCAGATAAAAGAAAGTAGATTAAATTTCCTTTAAAATGGTGGGCGGTACAAATTTTTTGAACGAAAATTGACCGAGATATGGCCATTTGAACCTGTTTTTTTTTGCATTTCATCCCTCTTGTACGAATATTGTTTTCGCTAGCATTTTATTGAAAAAAATATTATTCATTCATTCATTTATAACCATTGATCGATTCCTGCAATAAAAACTCGTGAACGTCTTAGTTCCTTATTGCCCTGTTTTTTAAGACATAATCAACAGCCTATTAGCACAAAATGGGGGTCTCAATTTCTTGATCCATTGCCTAATAAGTTCCCCTCTAAGTAAACGGAGATTGAAGAAAGCTTTAATGAAGCATGTATTTGAGAGGATGCATACCCTGCAAGTCTGGTTGATATACGAATTTGGGGACGTAGATTTAAAGAAACTCCTTGGAATTCATCGATCTATGAAGCTGAAAGAATGTCAAAATTTGTACTAGTTCCCTACGAATCACGATTTACTCGTGATCTAAACAGGATTTAAACATTTTTAGGTATGACAGTAGTTGTTCATACATCGGAAAACAAATTGCAACAACTTTTAGGCAGCCCAAAGGATAAAATTGAATCAATCCAAAGATTCAGGATTTACGCAATGTTTGCTTGTTAATAAGGATTGTAATTTGAAACATATGGGATAAGCGAAACGTCCAATCATAGCAAACTAAATGGCCCATGTTAAAAATGGGAATAGTTAATTGTAGGTGAAGCAAATAATAGACAGCTGTATGCATTTGGAAATTGGAAAATGTAAAAAGAGTATGAATAGTGTCAAAGAGCCGATTCCAGATAGTTCGCTTAATCGGTTATTAAGGTTACGGCTCACTGAACCGTGACAGAGTTTTGGATGGAGATGACTGGATTGGTTACAGTTGAATTTGTTCAACCATTACAATATTTTAATATAAATATTGACATATTGTCTATAATTGTTTATTTGAGGCATATTCAGATTTTCTTAGTTTTTGTTGGATATTTTGCCACTGTAAAATATTTAAAACTTTTAATGAAAAAACCTCTGCGCCAAAAGAAAACTTAAAGATTGCGAAATTATTTTATTAAACGAGGATAGATGCGTTTCAAATTATTCAATAGATTTTTGTACTAGTTGGTTGTCCATCCTTAAAGAAGAAATAAGTAAAAATAAAATAAATATAATTTAATGTCTCACGTGACTATGGAAATACATAAACAAAGAACTGTCATTGTTGACGGCCAAAAGTTTTGAGAACGGAAGTAGATTCTCTTCCGAAACATTAACTGTTTTTAGCTTTCAATTTCATTTTTTGTTTATAACATTATTCCAGTTTATATATTTTTAGGTGTGAGACTTTTTGAAATAATAAAGTATTCAAGAACCAACTCTGATCCGTTTAGCGCAGAGGTTTTTTCATTAAATTTATTAAATATTTTTCAGTGGCAAAATACCCAACAAAAAGTAAGAAAATATTGACATGTTCTTAATTATATTTTAGTTTTAATCATTTCCCGATGATACCAACATGGTGGGCGAAAAGCACGTCGACTGTTGGTATTCAGTTGTTGTTTTTAAGTGTTTTGAAGATTGTGAATATTACGTCTTCATAGGCATAAATTGTGTTGAAGTTTAGTTTTTTGAATGTACAATATTGCGTTACCAGCATGTTTTATAAATTCCAACAATTTATAAGTGTTTGTCGTTATATTTTATTTAATTTTACGAAAATCAACGTTCTGGTCATCGTTCCACATTCATGTGTGCTATATTTTTTGGAACATCATGTGAATGATTTTCACTCTACAAGCACCACGTGATTGAAGAACCTCTCTGATTGATGCAATTTTCGACCACAGCCGTTTTTCCGTGTTTCATGTTTTGAAAAAGGCCGCCAAAATATCGCAAATAAGGCGAAGAATAATATGTTGTCACTATGACAGTAGAATGTGACAAGCAACATGTTACCCTCGTTAAAATTCATTACAAATTATTATTACAACAGATATCTTAACAAAATCACAAAAATTGATTTCAAATGAACCCTGCGGAATTTTTCCTAAGGAAGGTATGATTCATTACTATCAACAAATATTTAAAAGTTACAAGCTGTGCATCTGCCAAGTGACGATACTCACAGAGGAATTTTAAAATTATTATTTAAAGAAATCTTATAATTGACTGAATTGCCAATACGTGTTCCACGCACGCACATTTAAATTTGCGATATTTGATACACGCAAGCTGATCAGAGCAGGCCGAAATGATAGTTTACATGCACATTCGACCTAAATACCTGGGGATTTTGTAATGACGGGTTAGCAATAGACAATACATCATGTCTTACCGTCACATTAAGATAAATCACCAATGCAATCATGTGGAAATGCTATCTATATATTTGTCTCGTGTTTGCTCCACGTATACCTTGTGTCTTATACCCACACTTTATGTTACATCTTATTTTAACTCCTGACTTATCCTAACTTTATACAAGATATGTGTTTTGAGAATTTTTGCTGTTAGGAGTAATGGTAAAAATACGTTTACAAATATGGGAATAATTCTTGAGGAATGGAATATTAGTACGGTGTGGACCAGTTTTAGATCTATGTATGCCAAGAATACTGTAATTTATATTGTAAATCACATGAAATGATGAAATTAAAAAAAGAAAGATATGCAACTACAATATGCATAAGTATGACATTTTAAATTTAATCTTGTTCAAAACGTATTGGATGTATAAAAGTGAATTATTTTTTATGTAGATACTAGTTTACTTTGCATGACCCTAGGGGCCCTATGTGGATACTGGTGTTACAGCGAGAATTATCAAATAAGAATTAGACAAATTCATTTTAGAATTTTAATTGCTAGCATAACCAGAATCCAGGTTATCGAAGGAATGCAAAGATGGGAAATTAATATTTTTACAGATAGTTTTTCTTTTTATCTCTCATAGATAGTTTTTTCTGCTGTTTGCTAAATCCTATAAAGAATATGTTTCATTACAATTATAAGCAAACAAAAAAATAATTCGTTTTTAAACATGCATAAAGTATATAGACTCCACTACTTTTTAAGTCATTAGGAATAGAATGCTTTTGTCTCATGTGTGTATATGTAGGGGGTTTTGTTAGAGGCGCACACGGAATACAAATATCTCCAAATATAAACAACACGAGAGGATCAAAATCCGTTGTGGGTTTTTAAAGAAAGAAGAATTATATAACGATTACGTGAGAAATATTGCTTTTACTTAAGGTGGCCATTCCCTAGAAAGAGACATCTGACAGGAAAATATTTATTATTTTTGGCCATAGTTTTTCTTTCTTAGTACGTATATGTAAAAGAACTATAAGAGTACCTAAGTAGAACCATAACAAGACTATTACACTACTTTTTAGGTTATAGATAGGTAAAAATCAGTTGTTTCTATCAGTCAATGTCAAACATTTAATGTTTAATTTTAAAAACTTCACATCTGCGGAAATTGTCTTGGTTTTTGCATGAAACATATTATGAATGGCTTTATGTCTTTCTGATGAGCTCCAGAACAAGGACAAAATACGTTTCAACGGCTAAGCATTCCCAAGAGACAGAGTGGTAAATAAACACTTCCTCCATGAAAATGTAATGCATAAGAATGAACAATTCTTTAAAGACAAGGTAAATAAATAAATTCAGTTTAGGGCTTTTTTCCAGTAGAATTTAATTCTTTATTAAGTGGATAAGCTTTTGTTCTTATTTTCAAATGAATCTTCATGGCTGTAAGGGGTTATCTAGATACTAATTTACTCCGCATGACCATATGTGGATACTAGTTTCAATGAGAATTGTCAAATAAAAAATAGTCAAATCCATTGTATAATTTCTATTGCTAGAATAACCAGAGTGCAGGTTATCGAAAGAATGCAAAGATTGCAAATTAATATTTTTGCAGATAGTATTTCTTTTAAATTTTCATAGATAGTTTTGTCTGCTATTTACCAAATCATATAAAGAATATGTTTCTTTTTGTTGGATATTTTGTGATCCATGAATAAACCCAGTTGGCCTCTGTTTGTTGCATAGCACATCTAACGGCATCCCATCACCTGTTGCGGTTGCCTGTAATGCACATAGCTTCACCAAAGCTCTTCCCTTTAACTCTTTAGTAACATCGGCCCAACGTTTTGGAAGGCATCCTATTCGCCTTCTTCCATTAGGTTTTTCCTGAATCGTTTTGTATTATTGGTTCATAGTGATGGTGTAGAGACATAAGGAAATATAGAGAAAACAAGGGCGTTAGCAAGTCTGATCTTTGTACGGTCGTGATGTTTCTATCACGCCAAATTCTGCTCAGCTGGTAACTTTCCCATATTCTCATCTATATTCTTCTCCTAATCTCATATTCGCAGTTGCTAGAAGGTCACCAAGGTATTCTATCTTGTTTACCACCTCGCAGTCATCTATCCTTAATGTGTCTAAGTGATTATCAATTTCTCTCCTCCACCTTCACTAACCGGAATGTATGACAATCATATGTTTGTAATAACTAAGTGGTAATTAATCGATAACAAAAAAATAGGATTGATACTTCTTTGTCATACCCAGTGCATAGCGTGCAGTTTTAGAATATCTGTCGCTGGACTTCCACTAACCAAAATGTATGCCAATTCGACTTTTGTATTCATTAAGCAGCAAGTAATCGATGAAAGAAAATTGGCTTAGTACAAATACTTGTAAACTAAGAACCATTTTTAAAGCTTCTGCCACTAAAAAAATTTCTCAAATAACTTTACTGTAAAGTTTTCAATTAAAATAGAAACCAATGGACAACTACCACATTTAGATACATTAGTAGTCTTCCTCGTTTAAATTCCTTACTAACCTGCCTTTCATGTATATGAGTAGCGTGGGGAGCCTGTATTTGCTTGTGTCTGTGTCTATTTCTTAAATTATAAATTTTAGTAGGACTATTTTAAGAATTTTACAATTTTTATTAAAGTTATAATGCATAATTAGGTTTCTGTAATGGGTGCTTTGGTTCCTCTATATTTACGTATACATGTGTAATTTTTCATATCGGAAAATTTGTTTTATTTTTATTTTATCGTAGGTAGTTATATATTCGTGGCCAACACACTTTGCCTGTAAGGCCAACAATCTGAGAAAAGAAAGATACATTAGTAATTATGTATAGTAAAAATAAGCTGGAATGTGATATACAGGGTGTAATTTGTTTCATGTCATTAAAAAAATGATAATAGAGACCGACTAGACAAACAAAAAACCAATATGACTTTTTTCTCTAGGGACACATTGAAAAAAAACTGACCTAGGTTTAACATTTTAATGTTAAGGTAGGAAACATTTGAGGACCACTGTTTTTCAGGGTCAATGGAAGTTATAGTTCCGAATATTACAAATAATAAAATTCTGTAATACCCGACTTGTCTTTCCTCCGGAAGAAGTGCGACACTTTGATGGGATTACTTGTACCAAACTTTTTATACCACTAATTATGAAAATGTAAATAATTCCTTTTATTTCGGCACAACGCAAGCATAGCATGACCGCAGGGGTTTAAATAGGATTTGTTTACATGGTTTTTTAATTTGGAACAAAGTTATTTTAGCTTTTATTGTCGCTTATAATATTTTATAAAATTTAAATGTGGTTTATTAATATTTGTAACATTGTGTTAAAAGCTTAAAAAATTAGTAATTATTTTATGAAACTGGAAGACGAACAGTTAGACGTCCGAGATACGATAACAGAAAATAGTTGTGTGTTTTAAGTTAGGAAAAAATCAGATTTTTCTAACGAATTGAGCGCATAATTTTTCCCAATCAGGTATCGAAAACTAAAAATCGAGTCTGGTCTCTATGAAAATCAATGTAAACAATAATAAACAGATCAAAACAAGACAGCGAATACTAGTAATAATAATCATACCTATAATGCCCAATAGGTAACATCCAATAACTGAACAATTCTTTTTAATTTTTCACAAAAAATGTTCGAAATGACCTCCATCTCTACGTATACACATTTCGGCATGTCGAACTAAGGACTTACGCACTCCGTTCAACACATTTGGTCAATTAGGATAATTTTGTATGATTTCTATGCACATTAAAATACGTTGTTGCAATTGTTCTAAAGCTCTTACGCACCAGCTACATTTCCACCACTTTCTCCATACACCAGGTACATATCCGCGGGCTCTGGATAAGTGTAATCTCCCATAATGTCAAAAATCTGCGTTTTAAAACACCACACTTAACTGTGAATTAACGTTATCAATAAAGAAAACAAAAAGAAAAACTTGGTCCAAAATCCAAAAAGTAACACAAAAAACACAAACGAGAAGTAGTGTCTTAGGTAACCAAGTACT
The DNA here is from genome assembly GCA_963583905.1 of Stenurella melanura. Taxonomy (NCBI): domain Eukaryota; kingdom Metazoa; phylum Arthropoda; class Insecta; order Coleoptera; family Cerambycidae; genus Stenurella; species Stenurella melanura. The sequence goes on from OY757309.1 coordinate 170,381,690, forward strand.
AACAACGACTTGAACGATAAATCATTAAAATAAATCTTAACATAAGTGGCGCAAAATTCGAAAAGAACAAAATCAACAGACAAAACCAAGGAACGGGTAGGTCGCGTCGTGTGTACGTTCTTTACCAAGTAAGGACACAAACTGAAATCATCAATTGAGAATATTACAAGGGAGAGTATAGTACGCGTAATAAGATAATTTAGCCGCGAAGAAGTAAAAAACATGGCGGTGTCCTCTGTCGGTCGCTTTTAACTGCTTTGTAGGCATACTTATTTGCACGAATGTCAGAGTAACACGTGCAACAAAACGCGAGCCAATAAAACCTACCCCAATATGCCAGCAGTTCTCAAACTATGTTATTAAGTATTTTTGTTTATTTTTTTTTTCTCCAAAACTATGAGCTTTAGACCCCATGTTATATAAGGTTTTTTTTGTTTGTCTTGTCATTCTCTACCACCAGTTTTTTATGACATTAAACTAATTAAACCCTGTATACAGAAAATACACCATCACTGAGGTATATCCATAAAAACTTCTACCATTGCCCCCCGCACAAAATGGCTCTAAGTCTTGGTCCATCATTTCTTAAGTTTCCCTCTGAGATTTGCAGGGAATATTTTAATTAAGAGTATAGCTAAGACCAATGAACACCCTGAATAGCGAGTAAGTTCAGTATGGAAAAGAGCTTTCCATCGCTGTATAGAAATGATAGTAAGCATAAACTTTGAGTTCTTTTCCTCATTTTCCTGATCTATCTAGTAGTAACTATTATTTCTATGCGGACGAAACATATTTAGATTATTTTTGCAAAATACAATATAAAGTAGTTATTCTCAATAAGTTGTGTAATTATAATGAAACATATTAAATATACCCGTGTTTACCCAGATGTTACATGCTAAGAAATCTGGTCCCTTCTGGTTTCCAGAAATTTGATGTAAAAAGTGTTTGAAATCAAATTTCGTTCAGGCAACAACTGTCTACATTTGCTATTTCAAAATCAAAAGAGTAAACATGGATTTTGTACAAAGACCCTCCATAAGTTGAAATTAATATTTAACAACTGATATAAACCCGAAAGAAAAATGACAGACAAAGTCAATTATCCTTGAAATTATTTGGCGTACAGACATAATAATGGTCAACATAATGGTTTTGGTTATGTAGTGTGAATAATATATTCTTTATTTTTTCTTACTTGTTCGAAACGTATACGTATATTTACATATTGAAACTAAATGTATAGTATTAATACTAGTAGTATCTTTGCATTTGCCAATTTCAAGACGGATCTTGAATAAGTTATCACAGACATTATTCTATAAAACGATGTTTATATTTTTTCGTTTGGTTGTTGGCCTTGTTCTTTTAGTCACGTATATTATTATATGGTTCTATTTTATATAATGTATGTTTCCAACTAAGTAAACCAAAATCTAACATTTTAATAATTTTCCTGTGTATGGCTACAGTTGGACTTATTTTGTCTATATAATTTCAGCACTCTTCGGATGAAGAGTTTATTTCATTTAAGAAGTATTTTGACTATAGGTTTTTTGGGTCGTTAAACTCCTCACACTCCTAAAATCAACAATTTTAGAGGATTTTTCGCGATAATTTTAATAAAAATCAAAAAGGATACTATGAAATCCCTTTTTTAATATTAATTTGCAAAGTTGGTTGATTTATATTAAATACAGCCAAATTATATGATTAGGGATAAACAGAGAGGGCTAAAACCACCCCCATGTCGCCTTAAAATAAAAATAAAAATTGGGGGTACGTAGGAAGCCGAGAGAAATAGAATGGCGCAAACGAAAGAAATGTGATTTCTTTCATACTTCCGACGGCTCTATCCGGAGAACAGATGAAGATAGAGATCTCCGGTTTACGGTATTCGATTTCTCTCGCCTTCCTACGTACCCCCGAATTTTTTCAGATTTTTTAATTTTAAGTCGATATGGGGGTTGTTTTAGCCCTCTCTGATTATACCTAATCATATAATTTGGCTGTATTTGGTATAAATCAGTCACCTTTGCAAATTAGTATTAAAAAAGGGGAGCTCATAGGATCCTTCTTTATTCTACTTCCACGTCCACATAGTGGAGTGGAAGTATAGTAATCGTAAAAAAAAATAAATATTCTTTTTTGTTGAAATAGATTTAGAATGTCACGAAACGTCGAGATTTTAAATTTTAGCGAAAAAAAAATTTTCCGTCTGTCTGTCTGTCAGTCTGTCTGTCGGTCTATAATTAAGATATTAACTGGAAATTTTATACACTTATGTACTGCTATGAGATCTGGAACCTGATTGTTTTTTGAACTTATCCGGTGAAGGGTTGGGGGTAACTAGGGGTAAATAGGAGAAAATAAATAAAGCAAGCTGGTAAGAGTACAAAAATTTGAAATTTAGTGGCTATATACCAGAAGCGGAGGCCTCATATTTTTTTATTATATTTCTATCCCCCCGTACCGCCCCCACTCCATTATTGAAGGGTTGATAAAATAAAACAGATATATTCACTTGAAATTTGGTACACGTATATATTATAACCACAACTGGAACTGATTATAATTTAAAATGACTCTGTCGAAGGGTTGGGAGTTAAATAGGGGTAAATATTGGAAAATTAGTAAAGCAAGCTGGTAAGAGTACAGAAACTTGGAATTTGGTGTGCATACTAGAAGACAATGCCTCAGATTCTTGTATAACATTTTTCAACTCGCCTACCACGCCCACTTCATTTTAAAGTGGTTGATAAAGTAAAATTGAGATATTCACTTGAAGTTTGGTACACGTATATATTATAACGACACCTGGAATTAGATTATATTTAGAGATGATTCCGTTGAAGCGTTGGGGGTTTAATAGGGGTGAACATAGAAAAATAAGTAAAGCAAACGGTAAGAGTAGAGAAACTTGGGGCTTGCTGTATATACTGGAATTCAAGGCCTCAAATTTTCTATAATATTTTTTAAATCATGACACCAGTATTAAAAGGGTTGATAAATTAAAATTGAGATTTTCACTTGAAATTTGATACATAATATGGATTATAACGACATCTATATTTAGATTATATTTTGAGATGATTCCCTTGAGAGGGTTGGGGTTAAATAGGGACAAATATGGGAAAATAAGTAAAGCAAGCTGGTAAGAGTAGAGAAACTTGGGATTTAATGTATACTAGCAGCCAAGACCTCAGATAATTTATAACATATTTCAACCCCTCCACTATCCCCACTTCATTATTAAAGGGGTTCATAAAATATATTTTAGGTATTCCCTTGAGGTACACGTATGTATTATAACGACATCTGGAACTGGATTATATTTTGAGACGATTCCATTGAAGGGGTGGGGGGTAAGTAGAGGTAAAGAAAATAAAATTAGTAAAGCAAGCTGAAAGTAGAAATTTGGTGTATAGTAGAAGCCAAGGCCTCACATAGTTTTTACCCCCTCCCACCACCAACTCCACTCCATTATTATAGGAGTTGATAAAATAAAATTGTGATATTCACTTGAAACTTGTACACGTATGTATTGTAATGAAATCTTATTGAGATGATTCCGTTAAAGGGAGGAGGTTGTAAATTGAGAAAAGTAGGTAGAATTCAGAAACTTCATTTTTGGCGTATATGCTTGAAACAAACACCTAAAATTATTTTATGACATCTACCTCAAATATTATTAAAATTCTATGACCAATAATTTCCACATACTAGAGTGCAAATATAGTCAAGATGTTTTCCTTTCAAGAGACTTGGATGGAAAGTCTGGATGTGGAAGTAGTGCTTCCTTAAGCAGCGGTTTTTATTAAAACTATCGCGAGAAACCTCTAAAAGGGGTATTTTTGCGTTTTGTTAGGGGTATTTCTCAACTTTTAGCATGCGGGACCCCGATTCTCGTAATCAGCGATCCAAAAAACGTATAGTCAAAGTAGCTTCAGACTGGTGTTCTTTCCTGCAAAATACTTGTTTGTCACCGTATGTCTGTTCGCGTGTCTCCATGTTCATGCTTCTTATGATTAAGAAAAGGTTTCAAAATGATATTCATAAATAAATCTGTCCGAAGTCAGTCATGGAAATAATGACTGCTCTTCAGTCCTCGATACTAGGAAAACGAGAAACACTAATTGTACTCTTCGCAAATACAGAACGAAGAGTATATTGCGTTCGATCGGCACGTTTCTAAAACCGGTAATATTGCTCCCAGAGAAAAATTTTTGTATCACTGTGTTAGCGATCGAATTCTGAACAACTTTCAAAATGTCCGCCCGTCTGTCCGCCTGTCTGTCTGTCTGTCCGTCCGTCCGTCCGTCCGTCCGCCACGTTTTTTGTAAGCACGATAACTTAAGAACGAAATGTCCGATTGTATTGAAACTTGGACAGTAAGTTAGTATTAACCAGAGGAAAAACCCTATTGCTTCTGAACGAGATCGATCAATAAATATAAATAATATATGTATAAAAGCTATTAATTTTTTAAATGAAAAAAATTATAATTTTTTTTAAATAAACAAATTTTTTGAAACTAATATCATTTACAAAAAAACTGCGAAGAGTATCCTATAGAATGTATAACAATTATATAACAAGTGTAGTAAATCGCCGAAGCGTATAATAGTTACCTAGCTTGTGTTTATACGTTCGACGTCTATATAAGGCTATACAGGGTGATTCACGTAGGCCATTCATTAGGAGTTTTTCAACTTGCAGTTGGATTAGAAACTTGAAATTTGGTATGCATCCATAATCGATCATGCCCGTTCTATCTAAAATATTTTCTGTCCTCCAACTATACAGGGTGTGCCAAAAATTGATACCAACTTTCTTATTTTAAATGGAAACCTATATTTTTCTTTACATGGTTCGATTGGTCTTCTAATTCTGAGTTTAGGAAACCTAAGTTATGTTAACTTATCTGTTACAATTTTTGACATATGTCCAATTTTTTGAAAAAAATTGCCGCTGTAGTAGTTTACGAACAAATTTGTATCTCGCAAACCTTTCAAAATTATGAAACCAAATTTGTGAAGCAGTTAGCTGGAAGTTCAGGCTAACTTTTGATGTCCCATCAGTAGTCCCATTTTGTACCACATGGGCGCAGTCGATTTTCAAATGTCGCAATCAAAAATTGTCAAGAAGTCAATTTTTTCAAATGGCACCTACTATTTTTTTTCACACCATTCGAAAGAAAATTGAATTTTAGGGTAAGTTACTTAAGCATTCCCTATACCTAACTTTACCCCATATCGAGTTATTCAATAAAAATCAAGAAATACCGTATCTTGCCGAGAGATTCCTTACTTCATCAAGTATGCCATGGAAACAAAAGACAGTTGTAATCATTTTTAAAGAAAAATATGGATTCTTATTTAATTACACACAGCACCAACAAATTATTATTAACGAACAAGAACAATGTTGACGAAATTCTGTCAGTGAAAACGGTGCACACATTGAGCATTTGTATTGAAATAATTATTTTGTTAATCTGTTTATTTGTTGTTATTTTGTTGTTATTATTTATTATTACAATACGATTTTTTAATAAAAATTAAAATGAAATGATTGTTTCCAAAGCCTACTACCCTAGAGAAAAAAAACAACAATATTTTTTTCAAAAAATGTCAATAACTCAAAAACGACTGTAGATAGACATACACAATGTTAATAAAAGTGGCTCTAAAATTCAATTTTGCATTGATTTCTGGCGTCAGAAATGGTAGGCGCAAAGATGTGCTACGCAATCTGTTGAAAGTAGAATAATTGAATATTTGAACAAAAATATGGTGGTCACATTGAACATTTACGTCAGAATTTCGTCAACATTGTTCTTGTTCGTTAATAATAATTTGTTGGTGTTGTGTGTAATTAAATAAGAATCCATATTTTTCTTTAAAAATTATTATAACTGCCTTTTGTTTCCATGGCATACTTGATGAAGTAAGGAATCTCTCGGCAAGATAAGGTATTTCTTGATTTTTATTGAATAACTCGATATGGGGTGAAGTTAGGTATAGGGAATGCTTAAGTAACTCACCATAAAATTCAATTTTCTTTCGAATGGTGTGAAAAAAAATAGTAGGTGCCATTTGAAAAAATTGACTTTTTGACAGTTTTTGATTGCGACATTTGAAAATCGACTGCGCCCATATGGTACAAAATGGGACCACCGATGGGACATTAAAAGTTAGCCTCAATTTCCAGCTAACTGCTTCACAAATTTGGTTTCATAATTTTGAAAGGTTTGCGAGATACAAATTTGTTCGTAAACTACTACAGCGGCAATTTTTTTCAAAAAATTGGACATATGTCAAAAATTGTAACAGATAAGTTAACATAACTTAGGTTCTCTAAACTCAGAATTAGAAGACCAATCGAACCATGTAAAGAAAAATATAGGTTTCCATTTAAAATAAGAAAGTTGGTACCAATTTTTGGCACACCCTGTATAGTTGGAGGAATAAAAATATTTTAGGTAGAACGAGCATGATCGATTATGGCTGCGTACCAAATTTCAAGTTTCTAATCCCACTGGAGTTGGAGTTTGGAGTTTGTGGGAGGGCAGTCACATTTAGGTGACCGCAGCACCTAGGCCCCATTGGGCCCCTTGTACGTCCTCCCGAGGGATACAGGATTCCACCTAGGCCTCCAACCATCCTAATCTTGTGAAGAAGGTGGTGATGCTGCCTAGGGGAATATCCCTCAAGTCGGCCAGTGTAGGCCAACGTTCTCCCAAAATGGATTCTCTGCTAGAGGAGACTGCCGGGCACTCGCAGAGTACGTGTTGGACAGTCTCGTCTTCTTGTTCACAACCTCTGCATAGGGGTGTGTCATTTAACTTCATGTTGTAAAGGTGCTTTCTCAGCTGGCAATGACCAGTAAGAATTCCTGTCGCGAAGCGCAGGTTCTTCCTGGACATTCCCAGGTAGATCATCGTTGTATCCTTGTCAGGGTATCTAAGCAGATCCCTGGCCAACTGACAACTATGAGTTTCATCCCACAGTTTTTTAAATTTTCTGTGGGTGTCTTCTTTAATCATTAGCATTATTGCTGAGGTCGGCAGTATGTTGGAAGGGCCAGGTCCAAGTATACTTAGACTGGCTGCCTTCTTAGCCAGACTGTCAGCTTCCCTGTTGCCTCTGCACTGTGCATGCCCTTTGACCCAGCATAGAATGACACTGTTCATGCTGGAGGCGCCCACGAGTGCCTGATGGCATTCCCATACTGACCCTGTTGTTATTTTGTGTCTCTGTAGGGCCAGTAGTGATTGTCTACTATCAGTGTAGATTCTTATTGTTTTTCCCGTTATTTGTCTACGGGAAATTTCTTTTGCGGCTATGGTTATTCCCGCCAGTTCTGTTTGTATTATACTGGCTTGTTTGTCCATAGCCCATTTAATTTGAATTTGCAGGTTCCTGGAGTATACCCCACAACCTGTTCCTTCTTTCTTTTTCGATCCGTCTGTGAAGATGTTAACTGTTCCTTCACTGACGGCCTCATTGCTACTGTTGGTGTGTATTTCATAGGGTCTATCAAAGATGAACTGTGGAGAAATACCATCTGCACGTACCTGCAGAAGTGGCATTTGTTTAATTGCCTCATTCCACAGCCGGCATCTGGTCACTCCACATCCTATGTTTGGCTGTATGCCAACGGATTTGAGACGTGCCATAGTAGTTAGGGCCACCTCTTCTAGATATATGTCTAGTGGTGGCAGGCACAGCATCACTTCCATTGCTCTTGTTGGTGTTGTTCTCATAGCTCCAATTGTGTTTAAACAGGCTACTCGTTGTACCTGGCTGAGCTTACGTTTCGCTACAGTCTGCTGACTCTTAGGCCACCAGACGATGGCTCCATAGGCTATCATTGGTCTTATTATAGCAGTGTAAATCCACATAGCCACTTTGGGTTTCATTCCCCAGGTTTTCCCTATGGTTCTGCGGCACTGCTCAAAAGAGATGTAAGCCTTCTTTAGTCTTCTGTCTAAATGAAGATTCCATGTTAGTTTGGCATCAAAAGTTACTCCAAGGTATTTTACTTCTGATGCGAAATTTAGTGTGGTATTTAGGAGAACGGGGGCCGTCATTGGCCCCAATTTCCTTTTCCTTGTGAAGAGGACCAGCTCTGTCTTCCTGGGGTTGACCGACAGAGAGTGTTCTCTGCACCATCTTTCGATTATTCTCAGGGCCATCTGCATTCGATCACAGAGGACTCCTTCGAATTTACCACTAAGCAGTATCGTTAGATCATCTGCGTATGCAATTGTGTGGAATCCTTCGGAGTTGAGGCGGCGCAGGAGGCTGTCAAGAACTAAGTTCCATAGAAGAGGTGATAAGACACCCCCCTGAGGACAGCCTCTTGCAACCATTCCTCTAACAGCGATGTCTCCCATGTTAATCTGTACCGCTCTTTTTGAGAGCATGTTGGATATCCAGCCACTTACGATCGGAGAAACGTTCCTGCTCGTGAGGGCTGCTGTAATTTTTGGAAAGGTGGTTTTATCAAAAGCGCCTTCTATGTCTATGAAGACACCCAGGGTGGACTCTTTATTGTCCAAAGACTTTTCAATCCGACCACTAACCGCATGAAGGGCGGTGTCGGTGGATCTGCCCGGGGTGTATGCATGCTGATTGGGATGTGTGGGATTAGCAGTAATCGCAACATCCCTCAAGTATCGCTCACATAGCTTTTCCATCGCCTTGAGAAGGAACGAGGTCAAGCTAATGGGTCGGTATGCTTTGGGGGTAGTATAGTCTATTCTTCCCGCCTTTGGTATGAACACTACTTTGACTTCTCTCCACACCTTCGGAATATAAAGGTGTGCTAGGCACGTCCTGAATATTGCTGTCAGGTGCGGCACTATTTCATCCAGACCCCATTGTAAAAGGGCTGGATGAATGCCGTCAGTACCTGGCGATTTGAAGGGGGAGAAGCCCAGTATTGCCCATTTAATTCTGTCTTCACTCACAATTTGTTTGGCAGTTTGCCAGTCCAGTTCGGTGGGTTGAGTGTCGGTTTCATTTGGCCATTCCTTCCGATCTGTCACTACAGATTCTGGGAAGTGAGTTTCCATAAGCAACTCTAGGCTTTCATGTAGGTCGTTGGTACTGGTACCATCATCCTTTTTCAGTAGACCTAGGTGATTGTCTTTGTTTTTGGCAAGTATTTTATGTAGCCTAGCAGCCTGCGAGTAATCCTCGATCTCCTCACAGTAGGCTCTCCATGCCTCTCGTTGTCTCTGCCTGACTAGTTTTTTGAACTCTCTTTGATTGGTTCTGTATAGCTCCCAATCTGATTCAAGTTTTGTCATTTTCGCCTTGTTGAACGATGTCCTAGCTTGTTTCTTGAGGTCGGTCAGCGTCTGGCACCACCATTTAGTGGCTTCCCCAGGCTGCTGTTGTACGGCCTTCAAGGGACACGATGCTTCGTAAGCTTTTTTCATAGCGGTTTGAACAGTTTTAACATACTGCTCAATCTCTCCGTTGTTTTGTGGCACCCCATTGTGTACATCCCTCAGGTTCTCCCTGAGTTGACGTCGATATTCATCTCTGTCAGTGTCTCGGGGGTTCCTGAGGAGTTTTCTTGGTGCTTTGATTAATTTAATGCCGAATTCAATCCAGCGGTGGTCTGACATTGAAGCAGCGTCAGACACATGCCAGTCTTGGATCGAGTTGGATATACGGTTTGTAGCTAAGGTGATATCTACTATGGTTTGACTTCTAGAGTTAATAAATGTCGGTGTACAGCCTTGGTTAATTATATTAAGGTTATTACCGATTATATAGTCGTAAAGTGACTTACCTCTAACATTGTTGTCTTTGTTGCCCCAGGTTACATGGTGAGCATTGGCGTCACATCCCATGATTAGTTCCCATTTCTGGGTGAGGCAATGAGTTACCAGGTTCTCCATTTCCCTTGTCGGCGGTGGTGTTGCCTGGTCCTGGGGGAGATACACTGATGCTATTACGACTGTTGTTGGTTTGCCTGATATTGCACATTCCACCCTCACGGCCGTGAGATCAGAGGTTGAAAGGTGTTGTAATGGCTGGATTTTGATGTGCCGGGGGGCATAAATCGCTGTCCTCGGCGTCATTGTTGGTGAGCTGAAAATAACTCCGCTTAGTTTTGTTAAACCAGATATTTTAGATTTAACTATCCAGGGTTCTTGGATTAGAGCCAGTGTATCCTGCTCCACATCGAGTCGTCGGCACAATGTTGCCGTTGCCGCTCTACTGTGTTGCAGGTTGCACTGGACTACTCTTACCTTGTTTGGCTCATTCTGTGGCGAACGTTTCTAATCCCACTGCAAGTTGAAAAACTTCTAATGAATGGCCTACGTGAATCACCCTGTATACTGTATATAGAGTACCTAATATGTCCAACATTAATTTAATGACATACAGAATTTTTGTTTAACAAGTGCTGAGAATGACAATCAAATTTATCGAAATGACAAGTTATAAAACAAATTTTGTAATTTTATTATCTATTCCACCAACTAGAAATTAGACAATTGAATAATTAGAAATAATAATAGCTATATTTGCAACTGGAGATTCTTATAATTGAATTTGGGACGTTTTACGTGGAAAGTAAATATATTAAAATTACCGTTGAACTAAATCCCCGATTAAAATCAAGCTGCGACTATTTCAGGCACCCTAATTTCCTCTTAAACTAGCAAACATGAAACCCAGTTATAAAAAAATCTTTTCTTTACCTTCCCTCACACTTTGAGTATAAGTGTGAGACCACCAATTCTTGTGTCATCCTAGCATCATTCCTTCATCTCTTCCATAAACAAGACCTCTTAAAACTTAATAGCTTTTTCTACAAACTAAAAACATTTGAAAGCAAAAATTATTGATTGAGCTTTGATTTGTTTTTCCTGCCACAGCAAACTCCAAAAATGACATGAAGCATCATTATATAAATAATATAATTACATCCATTCTGTAAGCTAAAATATAAATGTTTCAACTAATTCGTAATTAAGACGAAAGGTATTAAAATTATATTAACCATCTTTAAGATTTAACCTTACAATGCTTCACTAAAGACGAAAAAAATATGTACACATAAATTTGAAAAAAACTCGTTTTTGGTTTGACTGAAGCTTTCGTTTTGATGTACCTAGATAGAGTTCAAGTTTGATTCCCAGCATCTTCAATTACATTTATATTTATTTATATTTTTAGTGTCACCTGTTTTCGAATCATCATTTTGTAGCTGCCAATAATACATATGAGAAGAGCATTTTTTTTACTACTATCATAATCGTTTATAATTAATAAATGAAGAAGTTATTGTACCAGCAATATTTTACACGCGTACAGATGCTTTAGCCAAGGCGATGCGTTTAATGCGGCGGGGATGTAGCTCAGTGGTAGAGCGTTCGCTTTGCATGTGAAAGGCCCCGGGTTCGATCCCCGGCATCTCCAGTCATATTTTTGTTTTTTTTTTATGTATAGATTACACCGAGTATCTCTAGTTCGTATCAGCAATTCAAGAGCCTGTAGATACAATTCAAAAAAATTAAAATTACATAAATAAGATTAAAACATCTTTTCATAGGTTTTTTCGGTCAAATGTATCCTCTTTTTTTGAAATGAAACATTAATTTGATTTAAATAATATGCATTTTTACATGTATATCTTTTTTTATTTAAAAAATATGGTGCAAATAATTTTTTACGATAGAAAGTATAAATATTGGCAAAATTACTTTAATAGTTATTAACTTACATTACCCACAGTTCTAGAATGTCAATTTTATATCTCCTTATCTCACATTTATCTGGAACTTAAAGATCAAGCATAATAAATCAAACTTTGCGGAAAAGGATTATATTTATCAAAATCTCTACGCGAATTAAAAATATATAATCTTACACAATTAATACACAGCCTGTAAAGTAAAAACTATACGAAGTTCGATAAACGGCTTAGATTTTTTATGTTTTCCTGAACTGTTAATATTGTTTAACAATATTAGTGAATAATTTCATAACGGACTAGACTTTTAAAACCTCTTACCGATATGTTTTGATTTTTATCGATACATCTATTATTTCAGCAATCACCACCAAATATGGTTGCATACAAAAACACAGCTGTCATTTAAAAGACGAGAATTTTGACAATTACTTAATTAACATAGAACACTACAAATTACATATATTGATTGATTGATTTTCCAGGTTGGACTTTGGACATGCTTGTTGTCAGCAGCGAGAGCCACATGACGCATGGGGTAGGAATATAGGACGGGAAGTATAGGTGTTTGTGAGATGCTTCTTTTAAGACTCCATCTGTCATCGTTGGTTGGGAAGTGTAGGCGTTTGCAAGATATCTCTTTTCTTTTAAGTTTCCATCTATCATCATCTCATTATTTATTCTTCTTCTAAGTTTTCTGTTTCTGAATCTAACAGCTTTTTAAAAGTATTGTTTTTTATTATTTTTTTCACTCTATTAACTATTCCACAGGTAAATATCCATTTACGGTGCAAGTGCTGGGAAGGGTCCTATCTCGTGGTAAAAAATAAAATAAAAGCTTTTTTCGGGTTATGAGAAAGAGGTCCGAGGGAATATTTTGTACACCCTATATATGGTTTTCTTGAAGCAATCAGTGTTAATTTCCATTTTTCAATTGGCCGCTTGTCAATTCCGGGTATTTTTCTATTTCATTACCTATATTTAATAACTTTTCAATTTTACTTTTAAATTTTTTCTCTGTTGTTTTCTCTGGGTTGTTAATAAATTAAGTTATTATCTCGGTTATTATATTAAGTTAATAAATGAATTAAATTAATATATTGATTGTACAATGTACAATTAGAATATTAGAATAATGGCTTTTTGTAAAATACGATGTAATATAAAAAATGATTTTCTGAATGTTTTAACTCGAACAATGTCGGCTATTTTGATTTTAGCTTGATAACAATCATCGAAGAGGTTTGGGAATGGCGGATTAGGAACCTGGTGTTTACAAAATTAATAACTAAAATGGCAGCTCCAAAATTAGCAGAGAAATTAAGAACAAAATAATGCAATATGTATCTAACATTAGGAAACCGTCGATATTGAAAATTAAATGTACCTCAAGTTTTGCAAAAAGAATTTTTAATGATTAGATAATTATGACAAGTTTCTATCCGAAAGGTATTACTTCCACATCCACGTAGTGAATTGGAAGTATAGTAATCGCAAAAAAATTTTCAACAATTTTTCTTCTTGAAATAGGTTTAGAATGTCATGAAACGTCGAGATTTTAAATTTGAGCGAAGAAAAATGTCTGTCTGTCTCGATCTGTCTGTCTGTCTGTCTTTTTTTTTTTTCTGCACGTTTTCTCCGGAACGGTTTAAGATATAGACTTGAAATTTTGTACACGTATATATCATAACAAGATCTGGAAATAGATTGTTTTTTGAAGATATCGGGTGAAAGGTTGGGGGGTAAATATGGGTAAATAGGGGAAATATGTAAAGCAAGCTGGTAAGACTACAGAAACTAGAAATTTGATGTATTTACTACAATCCAAGGCCTCAAAATTGTATATAATATTTTTCATCCCCCACTTCATTATTAAAGGGGTTGATAAAATAAAATTGAGATATTCACTTGAAATTTGGTACACGTATATATTATAACGACATCTGGATTATATTTTGAGATGAATCCGTTGAAGGGTTGAGGGTTAAGTAGGGGTAAATAGGGCAAAAGAAGTAAAGCAAGCTGGTAAGAGTACAAAAACGTAAAATTCGTTGTATGTACTAGAGCTCAAGGTCTCAGATTATGTATAATATTTTTCAACTCCCCACCACCTCTACTCCATTATTATAGGGGTTGATAAAATAAAATTGAGATATTCACTTGGTATTTGGTACACGTATGTATTATAACGACATCTGGAACTGGATTCTATTTTGAGATGATTCCGTTGAAGAGTTGGGGATTAAATAGGGTTAATAGGGGAAAATAAGTAAAGCAAGCTGGTAGCAGTACAGAAACTTGAAATTCGGTGTATGTATTAGAAGCCAAGGCCTCGGATTTCTTTATAATATTTCTCATTCACATAAAATCCCTCATTTGAGAACGGAAGTAGATTCTCTTCCGAAACGTTAGCTACCTATAGCTTTGATTTTCAGTTTTTAGTTTATAACATTGTTCTAGTTTATATATTTTTAGGTGTGAGACTTTTTGAAACAGTCAAGTACTCAAGAATCAACCTATGTCTGATCCGTTTGGCGCAGAGGTTTTTTCATTAAAATTTTTAAATATTTTTCAGTGGCAAAATACCCAATAAAAAGTAAGAAAATCTGAATATGCCACAAATAAACAATTACAGACAATATCTGCTTACTTATGTTGTAAATTGTTCTTTCTATGGGGAATAAAGACATTTATTATTATTATTATTATTATTATTATTATTATTATTTTTTTTTTTTTTTTTTTTTACTTAAAAACCAGTCGCCCTTCTCTCTGTCTCCGATGCTACCAGAGAGGGTACGCTGGCAGTACCAGAGACCACTCTCTACGCCGTAGAGTCAGTGATCACTGGGTCCGCGAATCATGTGCCCTGAGTAGACGTAACGAACCAAGGATAACGGCCTTCTGCATGCTACCGGCTAAGATTTCTGCCGAGTTTCGGCAGGCCGGTATTGTTCTCAATGCCGAAAGCAGTGTGTGCCTCACACCACCGAGGGATCCTATTATTAGTACCACTAGTTTAACTGTGTGATCTGGATAAAGTCTGCGGAGTTCGAAGAGAAGATCTCGATATTTAGTCCGTTTTTCCTCCTCTTTCAAAACAATGTTTGTCTCCGCTGGGGCGGAGAATTCAATAACAAACATTGTCTTGAGTTGGCGGTCGAGGAGCACTACATCAGGCTTATTAGCTTGTATTTGCCTGACGGTAGGAAATGAGTAGTTCCAGTAAATTAGGCACTGCTCATTCCCCACAACGGACTCAATATCCCCCGGAGCATATGGCAGCACTGGTGTCTCGTCTATCCCATACGAGTGCCGTAGATGATAGTACAGCACTCGTAGTGCTCCATCATGTCTGTGAATATAGGCCGAGACTGCATATACCGGACAAGCCGACAATAAGTGCATTAGCGTCTCCGGCGCCCTTCGGCAGGCCCTGCAGTTGATATCTGGGACCTCCATACCCAAGACATGACTTCGATAGACAAGTGTATTAAAGACACCGTCTTGACAAGCCATGATGAACCCTTCGGTCTCAGACTTCAGCCCAGCTGCCCTTAGGAAAGCAAAGGTCAGCTTCTCAGATAAGCCCCTGTCTTCCATGTTCTTGTAGAAGACTCCATGTAAGGGCTTATCCTTGTGCAGCTGCAGAAGTTTGCGTTGCTCTGCTGCTTTTATGTGGGCTTTTAACTGAGCGGGTTCCAGCTCGGTAACAGAGCTTGGGTTTACCCGCCCAGTGTCGAAGTCGAGACCAAGCTCATCGGCTGCTCTCTGTGCTGCCTTCAGTAAAAATGCTCCTACCCCTGCATGTTCATGGTCGCGAACCATGCAGAGGAGGGGATCCGAACTCTTGATAATTTTACAGGCTCCATCCAGAGCACACCTGTTATGAAGATACTCCAAACTCAAGAGACCACGGCCTCCCTGCTGTCGTGAGAGATACAACCGTGGAACGGACGATTTTGGATGCAAACTTCGGTTAATATGCATCATCTTTCGGGTTCCTACGTCGAGTTGGTGCAGCTCACTTTGCGTCCACTTCACTACCCCAAAGGAGTAGAGAATGATCGGAATGGCAAGCATATTTGTTGCAGACACCTTATTCTTCCCCGATAGTTCTGAGGACCAGATCTGCCGGAGAAGGTGCTGGTACTTGCCGCGGAGAGCGTTTTTCACAGTTGACACTTCTTGGGTGGAGCGTTGCTCAACACCCAAGTACGTGTACGACTCTCCGACATCTAGATGGTGCAAGATGCTTCCGTCAACAAGCTGCGCATCCTCTCCGTAGTTACCGCATCGTCCTCTCTTGAGATGAACCAGTGCACATTTGTCCAAGCCGAACTCCATCCCAACAGCCTGACTGTACCCCTGTACCACCCTGAGAGACTGATGTAAGTCCCTCTCGCTAGAGGCATAAAGTTTAAGGTCATCCATGTAAAACAGATGAGTGACCTTATGCCTCCTATCTCCGGGGGTACCGCAATTGTAACCACGGGTTCTGCGAAGTTCAACGGACAACGGCAGTAGTGAGATGCAAAATAGAAGGGGGCTAAGGGAGTCGCCCTGAAATACACCCCTTTGAAATACAACCGGCTCCGTCTGGACTCTGACATTACCTGATGTTATAGTAAAGCGAGTCCTCCAGAGCGGCATGAGTTGTTCTATGCACCTCACTACGGGACCGGGCACCGCAAGACATTTGAGCAAGTGAACAATTAGCTCATGAGATGTCATATCGAATGCCTTGCGGTAGTCGATCCAGGCCATAGAAAGGTTCCGCTTATACTGCACGGAGTCCTGCGTGACACATCTGTCAATAAGCAGGTTCTCCTTGCAGCCAGCGACACCCCTCTTAGACCCACGTTGCTCGTATATCCGTTCGTATACCGGGCCAATTGCTTGGAGTATGCGCATGTACAAAATACGTGTGAATATCTTGTAGCATGCGTTTAAACAGGTTATCGGTCTGTAGTTCTTTGGTTCGGACAAATCTCCGTTTTTAGGGAGCAGCACGGTTCGCCCCTCGACAATCCAGGAAGGAATTTGCTGCTCTCCATTTAGCCAAGAGGTAAAAATTCTGGCCAAATGGCGGTGGGTGCCTGACAGTTTTTTCCACCAAAAGTTGTTGATCCCATCAGGACCAGGAGCAGCAAAGTTCTTGGAGCCTTCAAGAGCTCTTCGAACCTCTTCCGTCGTTATCGGTTGGCACACTGCTTGAGGTTGTTGAAGCTCTTGGCAAAAAGCTTCGAAGTGTGCCAGGGCTGGAGTATCTTGATTTAGCGGACGTTTCTGGTCGTAAAGCGTCTTCCAGAAGTTTTCCACCTGATCTACGGTCGGCGGATTCTCAACAATACGCTCAGGCGGTTGGAACAGACGAGATGGCTTTTTGCGGAAAAGGTTATTTTCCGCTACCGCTCTCGCCCGCCTTACTAGCGACTTTTTACAAGTCACTAGCATCCGTATCCGATCGAGACAATGTTGCTTGGTGGTAAGCAACACTGTCACGTTAAGCGTGTGATGGATTCGCCTTACGTTGGCGGCAATACGCCGAACTCTTGGCGTAAACGGCCTGTTCTGCGCCATATAATCCATCACACACTGGATACGGGAGACGTATTGTCTCGCCGACCGGATCTTGGCCTCCATCTTTCGTATGCGCCGGTTAGCTCTCTCTTGTGGTGAGGCAGCATTATTCCGCCTCTCCGCTGGAGAGAGCCGCATCACAGCGTCATAAACGGCACAGTTGACATGCCAGATGTCAGCCTCTTCCGGAATAGCTTCACTAAGTTCTGCGTCCACTCTGGCCAGATCTTGTGGCCGAGGGGGCTTTTGGTGGTGTAGCCCCCTTCTGGTTCTGATACCCTCTGGTATTGGTGGTACATCTAAAACCACTCCCTCGGCCGGTTGATCGGGCGGTCTATCGACTACCTCTTCAACAGGCCTCAGAGCGATTCTGACGTAGCCTCTGCTACGGAGGTGAGATACATAGTCACGAAGGTTTTGTTTAGTGACCGCACGATGCTCTGGGTGAATATTACACCACAGAGCATGCATCCGCGTCATGTATCCCCTCCGCGCAGGTTCACTGCTTTCGTAGCACTGCATAAGGCTGTCTCTTAGTTCATCAGTCCACTCAAAGCGTCCTTGTCCGTAGCGTTCATCGTTATCGGGCGGTCCATCTTGTTGGGCCCCACCACCTTGCCCATGACCCCTATCCGGACGGGGTCGATCGTGGGGGCCCTGTCTTCGGCCTTCAGGAACCGGAGAGTTAGGCTCATGGGTGGTTAGCCCAGTAAGCCCACGGCCGACACCAGAGGGAAAGACGCTTTCCCCTCCCGGGTGCACTAGTGCTCCCGGTCCGATTTTACACCCCTAGCTGGAGTAAGTGGTGGCGCTACTCACCAAAGGCTAGGCAGATAGAAGTTAGCCTCTCCTGCTTATTTATTATTATTATTATTATTGAGTTATTATTATTATTATTATTATTATTATTATTATTATTATTATTATTATTATTATTATTATTATAATTATTATTATAAATTTGGTAGACGTATGCATTATAACGACATCTGGAACTAGATTATATTTTGAGATGATTCCGATAAAGGATTTGGGGTTAAATAGGAAAAAATAGGGGAAAATAAGTAAATCATGTTGGTAAGAGTGCAGAAACTTGGGATTTGGTGTATATATTAGAAACCAAGGGCTCTAATAATATTTTCCATACCCCACCACCTCCGCACCATTATTAATGGGATTGATAACATAAAATTGAGATATTCACTTGAAAGTTAGTACATATATGTATTGTAATGAGATCTGATTGAGATGATTCCATTGAAGTGTGGGAGGTGGTAGGTTGTGAATATTAGTAGATAAGTAGGATAAACTACAAACTTTATTTTTAACGTATACGGTAGAAACCAACGCCTCAAACTTTTATATGACACCTGCCCCAAATATTGTTAAATATCTTTGACCAATAATTTCCATATACTAGAGTACAATTCTAGTCAAGATGTTTTCTTTAAAGTGAGTTGGATGAAAAAATCTGGATGTGGAAGTAGTGATTACTTAGGCAGCAGTTTTTTTATTAAAAACATGTTATTATTTAATTTTGATTTTTACATTAGTTATCTTTATATGCCATTTAATTTTTCATTTCAAGAGCTAAATAAAAGTTTAAATGTTTTTTTTTTGTCCAAACGCTATTTAAAGGAATAAATGTTATCGCAGAGGTTTGTACTAAGAACTGAATATTATGAAATTGAACTACCTTTCAATTTTGTAATGAACATTTTTGACAGATCCTTAATGATTGAATTATCACGAAAGGCGTACATTGAAACTTGAGTTTAGAAAGAGTTGCAAGAACACTAAATCTTTAAATAAAAACTGGTACAGATGTTTTGAGTTTCCGTTATATGGCCAATAGCAGCAGGAAGATCATAATTTTTTTCTTCAAGAAAAATTACAAAGCACTCGTTGTTATCTGTACGGATAGAAAAAAAAATCTATAAAGGAGTGCTTCAATCCCTTTAATTTCTAATTGTATTTTTAATATCATTCTGATTGTTTCTGACACATTTATTTGAGATTTAAACATTATATCTCGACTGATAAACGTTGGAGCGCCATTTTTAAACTATCATATTTTTGAAACTATTCATCGTAGAGAAATAAACAAAAAATAAAATACTTGTAATTTCATAATCTTATTTTTTGTATCATACCACTTTTCCCATAAATGTAAAACGTTTGAGTTATTTACAAAAAACTGTCTCAAGACATCAATATTTTAAAGCTAAAATCGTAATCTTCAAGTCGTTATAACTGGGAAAATATAAATTTTCATGAAAAATTGTAAACCACCTTTTTCTCTTATAATTTGATTCTATATCAGATACGGTGGTTACCATTTTACTTTTTTGCTCATCCCGCTAGCAGGGGTGGGAACCACCCCCAAGTAAAAAGCGGCAATTTTTAAAGGGTAAACTACAAGTATTAGAAACTTAATGCAAAAAAATCCATTAATTATAACTGAATTCCGAGGTAAAAACTTAATTGCACTCGACTGTTAGTATAATTTGGTCAAAACTAAAAAATAATAATAATAATAATAATTAATTCAAGAATATAAAAAACACGCCTTTAAAACCAACAGAAACTGTTAAAATTTGCACTAAAAAGAAGAAAATAATAATAATCATGTAATTAATAAACGTAAAATCATGGGACGTTAAAAAACAGAAGAATTTTATGCATTTGGCGCCCCACACTTTAATGTTTATTACACAATTATCATTATTCACATTATTTGATTTTTTTAGCTTTTTTAACAGTTTCAGCTGGTGTTTAAATGCGTGTTTTTAATTACTTGCACATCCACGTCATCATCATCATCAAACAATTTATTAAAATTAAAAAATACAACATTGCCTCCCCGGATAGTGATCCGGAGCCGACCAGACAACCACTTCGCATAGCGCCGTGGTGGGCGTAGGGTTGGGCGGATCACGACCAGCTCGGCTTAATAAAATTGATAAACAAGTTAAAACTCCTGCCGCCAATGGCGGCTTAAAATTAACATTAAAATTACACTATGTCTGCGCAGCAGCCTTAAAATACTTAACATTAACACAATAAAAACTAGAGCACAAAACACTGATTAAATTTGGTTTCTGGTACGGGAAAAAGTTCAGTGAAAGAACCCGTTCGAAGCAATTTGGGGCCCCAACGGTCTACCCGATGTTAGAAAGGTAGGGAAGGCGAAAAGTTAGAATTTTTAACAGTTATAATTTATTAGGAATTTTATCGGTCTAAAATGAATTTGGAACAAAATAGGAGAAAAAAGACAAACTCTATAAAATAAAATGACAGAGAGGTGAAAGAAAAGGATAGGGATTGATAGGTGGGGAAAGGCGAAGTATAGCGTGAGAGCAAGTTATAGTTAGAAATAGTGGCTATAAAGGTTGCCGGAAGGTAGGCAACGCCTGGTATGGTAGGGAGTGCTTGATGTGAAAGGGAGCACTGTGCATTCTGATATGAGTTATGTTGCGTGTTAGCGGACTATCGCCCAATTGAAAGGAGTAGAATTTTTGGGAGATTTTCCGGACGTAGTCCGCTAGTGGCGTTATGTCGTTGCAACGATCATATAAATCTCTGAGAGAGGTGTACCTGCCCGAATCGGAGATGAGGTGCATAAATTTATATTCCAGGGCCTGGAGTTTTTTCATTGTCGTGGCCGGGATGCTGCACCACACCGGCGCTGCGTATGTGATGGCTGGTCTGACCACCATCGTATGCAACAATTTTTTACTGCCCCTCGCCAGGAGCGGATACAGACTCCTGGACGTTGAGTAGACCTTTCGCATCGTCTCGTTCACATGTATGGTAAATTTCAGTTGTTTGTCCAAGTTAACCCCCAGATACTTCACGCACCTTTTGTTGACCACGGATTGAGATTGGTGTTAGAATGGGGTTCTCTGTAATGGAGAAGTATAGCAATCGTAAAAAAAATTCTATTTTTTTTTCCTAAATAGGTTTAGAAAGTCATGAAACGTCGGTATTTAAAAATAGACAGAAAAAATGTTTCTATCTTTCGGCCTGTCAATCTGTCTGTCTGCCGGCCTACAACTTTTTTATTTGTGCGCACGATTACTCTGGAACGTTTTAAGATATTGAAACTTGGCACATATATGTTTCATAATGAGATATAGAAATAGATTATATTTTGAGCCTATTCCATTGGGTTGTGGGGTAAATGGAGGTAGATAGGTGTAGATAAGTAAAGCAAGGGTCCAGAAACTTGGGATTTGGTGTAGAAACTGTAATTTAGTATGTGTACGAGAAAAAAAATCTCAAAAATAATCTAAATCTTTTACACTCCTGGATCTCTGCAATGCATAATTTTATGGCATACCCTTGAACATATTTCTTCCTGTCTCCATACATTGAGCCTATTCGGGCCATTTGCTCACCCCGAATTTGCTTCGTTTCCTAATTTTTCAGTACCTATATAATTAAAAAAATTAAAAAATTAGTTCTGTGCTATTTCAATTATTTTACAGTTCTAATTGATTTATTTATTTTTAGAGATGTGTTAATTAATATGGCTAGTTAATTGTATACCGCAATTAAAGACAACTATTAATTAATGTAAATTAGTTAAAATACAGACGAAATAACAAGTAACGGAAATTATTTAATTATTGTCTCGTCATAAAACTTTTGTCCATAAAATGTCACTTAATTAAGTTATTAAATTTAATATTGACGGGAGGCATTGTATTTACTTATTGCAAATTAATAACCATGAATTTCCTTATGCCTACATTAAATATGCAAAATATTTGCTGTGTAAGTTTTTGCTAACATTAGGAACTGTTAGTTGTTTTGTGTATAGTAAATTTGAGTATGATTATTCTTGACGAGACCTCCCCGAATGAAATAGCAATCAACAGGATGACATAAAGCTCTTTATTGAAATAAGAAATATGGACAAGAATAAACCATCTTGACAATAAAGTCAAATGGTTGATTGAATCGTAATACCTTTTCTCTCTCACTTATTTAACGTCGGCCTATTTCCGCTACTGAGGCCTATCACAGACGCCAGAAGACAACCCAACTAGCACAATTAGTCGCGGGAACGTAGCAATGACTACTGTAGGCACTTTAAAGTATTTTGGTACTAGTCACAGGCACGTAATAGGAACGTTCCTAATATGTGTTTATGACCAAAATGGGGAATATTTTTTGGTGACGATAACGTTCCAGCCACGTTCCTGGAACTTGTCTGGCTACGTTCCAATGATGTTGTTGCTCCGGAGCGGCGACGTGGCGGCGTAGACGCCACGACTTTCAGAAAACTTTACTACACCCTACTCTTTCAAATCGATGTTGCCCCTTCTTTGTCTTGCAACCGATTTTATTATATTTATGTTTCATTCTTACATATGATTCTTGTTCTTGTTAATTTCCCTAACTCATAAATTTAATAGAATATCAGAAGGTAATATTAGATAGCAAAACTTGTGCTATTTTCCAATGGTCTAAGGGTCACAATTAAAACGAATGCAATTTTACTGACAAACAATGATAAAACGTCCGAATCTAACGACGCGCCTTTAAAATTTGCATTTTTTAATGAAAATATTGTTTTTAAAACATGTAATGTCATGCGAGAACATGACACACTAGATACCGAAACCTATTTTTTATTGTTCTTCGGAACTTAACATTACTTTTTATGTATTAATTTGCTGTATTTGGTGAAGAAATAGCGATAAATTAAATTTATTAGTCAATTGTGAAATTATGGTTCATGTATTATAACAGTGGCGTCGATAATTTTGGCCATCAACTTGGCGTATTTCAGAAAATGTGACTTTAAGGTCGTTTTCACTAAGAAATGCTACTTGAAAGTAATTGCTACTTGGCGATAGTGACGAAAACTGCAAATACGTAATTTTAAAGTTATATTTACCACAAATCTGCGAATGGAACTGTAGCATCACTTCAAAGTCGTAGCAAAGTTGTGACTACCACAAATTACCTCTTCAAAGTTGCCGCTGCCACTTCATGGTTACATTTTTCCTGATATTGATTCGGAACGTAAGTGTTAGCCGTACGTTGAGGTCTAGACTGAACGCGTTCCTAGCTTTGCTGTTAATCATTTACCTAACTTCACATTGAAAAACCTATCAGCTGTCGCAATTTACTTGTATGCAGCCATATATCAACGACTTAATAAACATAAACCTTGTTGGCATAATATACTATTACTGTGATAGATAACATAGAAGAAAAGGTAGGTGTAATAAAACTGTGTTGAAATATTAAATTTCGTTGCCTTATTTTGAACATAAAATGTTGCATAGCATAATATAGCAGCATATAATTCTAGTCTAGGTTAGGCAAACATACCTATTATATAGGTTAGGTTTGTTGCATTAACTTTATCTATGGTCAACATTGGGAACTAGATGGGGAAATTTAGTTCATGGTAAATTTCAGAGGTGATGTGCACTTTGTAGTAGCCGTACACAGTTCTGTAGATAGCAGTAACGTCATTAACACCTATGAATATTACTTACAAGTTCCACTACTTTAAAGAAATTGTCAAGGTTCCCAGAACGTCGCGGCAACTATTAAAGCTACTTGAAGGTGATTGCAACTTTGAAGTCACATTTCAGTGATGCGAGTTAGTCGCTGCTACTATAGTTTACCACTTTCAAGTTCTGAAAACCCGAAAGTCGTCCACTGGTAACTACCACGTTCCCATGTACCACGAAAGCTACGTAGAAGTTGCATAACTATACAGTAATCATTAGTGGTAGAAACTACGAGGCAGGGACTGTAGACTTGTCAAATGAAGTTATTTTTACACCAAAGTCGTAAATTTAGTCGCAATTACGTCATGGTTACTCATACGAAGTTCCTATCTCAGTTACTGTCACTTTGGTGCTAGTTGGGAAGCTACCCCCAACCTGGAAATTTTGCCGAACCTCTTCTCTATCGAAGAGTAGGGATTTTTTACTTGCCTAACATTTCATAGAACTTGCTGCTTTACATCCCCTCCGAAGGATAAGTTATCAACTATGTAACCCCCGCCTAACATTACATAACTTCTACGCATGCACTGGTATACAAGATGTTAGAAGATGGCGCGAGAAGGTTGTGTTTCCCTGGATTGGTTGACCCATCCTAGTACTAACCACGATTGACGTTACTGCAGTTCCGGATCGAGTATATACAGACGTATCTACGCTCGCTCTTTAACGGTAAGAGCCATTTGACATGGAACCTAGGATCAGCTTTGACCGTCAGGAAGTATACGATAGAACCATGAGTTCAAATGAACATTTTCAGATGGAGTACGTATAATCAGTTTGTACGAATAAATACGCCGAGCCTACGTCAAGCCCGTGCGGCGACGTATGGTCAGCGGGTTGACGAGCATTGTGATAAGAGGTGTTTCTTATTTGAATTGATGGTCGGTTGCGTATAGATTTCGGTGTTGTCAATAGTGTAACTTTATTCGAAAATTTTAAACTATTTTCTAGCTTGTGATGTAATTCGTCAAAAGATTTGATTGACATACGAAAATAGCTAAAAAAATTTTGATTCTCTTGTCTTAAATTCGAATATAAAGTGACAAAGGCACCTTTTAGATAGCTTGCGCAAATAATAGGATGGATAGGAATCTCTTTTTGCTCACTTCTCCGTTTAATCAGCAAAACAACGGCAACAGCGACTGTCCTGCTGCGAAAATGTATTTTGATAAACTGACCGTGTTTAACTGCATGTGAAAGTAATACGTCGAATGGAACGGAACAGTCAGCGCAGCACAGTGGGCTAGAATCCAAAATATCTGGCCAAAATTCTGAAACTCTGCAAATGTACTTATTGGGCATGGGTTATTAAGGGAAAAGTAGTTTAAAAAATTGACACCCTCTGGAAGTGAAATATAGGGGTTAAAAGTATAAACAATCTTCGATATTTTCTAAACTCAATTTACGTGCTTTTGATAACTACATTTTTATAAGAACAATTATCATCCCCTGGGGGTGAGTTATAAGGGTTGAAAATATAAATACTGCACGAATTTTTCAAACTTTGCGGACGTGTTGATTGCACTTAGGTATTTATGAGGAAAATATTTTTAAAATGCCTTTTCGTCCTGCTCATTCCAGCGTGTATGAGATGGGCTTATGCATTTCATGATGAAACCACTCTTCCCTGATTCTGAAATATATTCTACGTGTCTTTATATTTTTGCATATTTCACTGAAATAAGCAGTTTCTAGCAGCTAATTTTTATGAATTTCTTATTACACAAACATTCCCCATATGCTAAATTCTGAATTAGAGTTACATCTCTTTTACATACAAACTGTTTTCAAACTTTTGGTTTGCTACCTTAACACGCGCGTTTGTATTACAAGCGTATAGTTAACATTTATTATCCATAATCAGAAATAAAAGTATTGAATTTCAATGCACAGATAATATTTTACATACCTTCAGGAGTAGCCACTATTTTTCTTAGGAAAAAGCACACCCTGTGATAACAAAAATTCACAACATACTCACGTTAAGTATTTCGGGACCGATTCTCGTACCGTTAAGCACTCGAAGATGGCCAAGTTCCGACTAAGGTACAACGGCAGGTAGAAAACCTAGGTAGCTGTCCTTTCAGCCTTACACGCAATGAACCCTGCTTTGCAAAACTATGTGAATTAAAACAGAATATTACAAACTTGGTCTTTCAATTTTTTGTCAGTGTTTTGGGATTCTAGCCCACTGTGTGACGGTCAGTGCTAACCGTACGTTCCATGTGAAACGACACTAATACCTAATATCGATATTGAGATTGATTAATACTACATTCGATTTTGTTGGTTGTTCATTTTTACGCCGACCTCAATATCGATATTAGGTAATAAGGTTCTATTAACTAGGCGACGATGAAATGTTTATTTCATAATTTTTAATGGCCGTATTTTTAAAGGGGGTTCAGTTTAATAAAATAAAATCGCCATTTTTAGTGGTCTTTTATGTAGTAAGTATCTACAAAGTGAAAGATAACATCAGTCGCTTTGAGCTGTAAGATCAAACAAGAAGTCTGATCAGAGGATCCTTATATTTCCGTGTACCTTTCATGTAAATCTGCAATAGTTTTAAACTTATGGCTTACTGACTCGCCATTTCGAATATTAGAATATTGATATAATTTTGAACATTCTCATAAGAAATAACATAAATAATATAAACAAATATAATGCAAAGTACAATTTATTTTCCCAGGTAATACACGTAAATATAGTTATAATGTAATAATAAATATGCACTACATCAATTTAAATAGCGCCAATTCAGTTACAATTAACTGCACTTTTATTTTGGCACCAGATTCATTTATATTAGTGTGGCTTCCTTGTCTCTTTTTTTTATATAACAGAATGAAAACAAACTAATCATTTTGTACTCTTCGCATATATAATTTTTGCACATTCTATATGATAGTCTTTGCAGTTTTTTGCAAATAATATTAATTTTGGACATTTTTTTTCTTATAACAAAATATAGAAAAATAGTTTTTTTTAAAGTTAAATAATAACTTTATTATTTATTGATCAACTTTGTATAAAAAAAAAAAAATAGGGACGGACAGACAGACAGATAGACAAACAGACAGACGTACGGACATTTTGAAAGTTTTTCAGAATTAGATAATTGATACAGTGATAGTGATGTGAAATTTTTTTCTCTACGAGCGATATTCCGGTATTATAGGTAGAGAGCCGGCTGTACAGATTTCCTACGAATAAGATACATGAAAATTTTTTATGAGTTAGTGAGTACTATCACAGACCTACAGGGAGCCACTTTTCATATCAGCAAATTTTGCCCGGAAGTGACGTCAAAATGGGAGGATGCGGGAAACTAAGAAAGGCCACCCTATTTTCTTTAATAACTAGAAGGCTTGTACTTTAACCTAAAAAAAATAATTAAAGAAAATTACTTTAATTGGGGATATCTCAGAGTTGTGGGCAAATTAAGCCTGGCACCCCACTACAATCTCATTGTATAACTCAAAACCTACATTTTGACGTAAGTTTTATTCATGTATTCGATGACACAAAAATCTTGATAGGAAGTGACGTCAAATTTCCATGACGCGGCAAAATTTGTTTAAATGAAAAGTGGCTCCGTGTATGTCTGTGGTAGTACTTACTCACACAAGTATCTTATTCATAGGAAATCTGTACAGGCGGCTCTCCACCTATCAGAAATGTACCGATCAAATGCAATATATTCTTCATGTTGTATTTTCTAAGAGTATAATATCGGACGAATATTAACAAAAGTAAGTGAAACTATATATTTTGGTAAACTAAATCTTCGTACAAATTATAGCTAACAATATTTATTTAAACGTGTCTGAAAAAAATTGCGTTTATACCTAAAGTAGTGATTTATGTATTATGGGAGTAAAATGCGTTTTCGGTCTTTGTGTGATTTTGTGATTCATGCTTTGGTTAAAAGCGACAACTTACGCCCTAACAACATAAATAACTTTATTAACATATCCATTATATTAGTAAAGTTTGGGATCAGCTAAATCGTTCAGATATGCTGATAAAATTTACTAGATTTCCCGTTTCTAGTAGCTAATTAATAGAAACCGCTGGTTGTCAAATTGATTGTGTCCACACATAAATAATTTTATATTATACACTAAAATTATAAATAAATATTTTACCATTTTTATAGTGGATATTAAATGAAATGATCAAAGAGGATGTATTAATTAAATGGTTTGATGTCAAACAAATTACTGTTAAAATTATCCAATATCTAAAAGTTTAACATTTTTGAAGTTCAACTAATAGTATAGAGCTGTACTAGTTCGATGTTTTTCCACTAATAAAGAAAATTTTCATATCACTTCCAACTGTGGTTCACTAAAATTGAATACACAATCAACAGTATTTATTTTCATTGGTAAAATGGTTATTCGCAGTCAGTAACGCTCTACTACAACTTATACGTATTTCATAATATTAAAACTTTCTTTTTATCAAAAATATATCAGGTTTCCTTCTTTGGCAACATTATCTAGAAAGTCTACACTCTAGGTATTAATTTTCTCGGCTGTTAGTTTTTTATTGTGACGACTTAAATTTTCACTAAAAATATTGCAGGTTTCTTCTTTCACAATTAAGCCAAGACAATTGCGATGGACAGACAGATTTCGTCTGAAACGTGAAAACCCAATGAAATCTCGGAAGAGATTTCGATTACAGTATTTTCTTTAGGTAATCGTAGGATGCAGAAACCTTAATTGTTTGGTCAAAATATATAGTATACAGCGTATGGTTCTTCTCATCTATCTAGTGGGTTGAAAAAATTGCAAAAAAAGCCGAAACTCTGCCTCTCACTCGGAATGAGAGGCAAAGTAGACTTATTCGCATATGTAATTTGAAATATGTAAAGTGTATTAGCACCTTTCACAATGAAATATTATAGAATGGCCATATTATAGTTAAAAGTAATAATTACATTGTACGTTACCTTTATAGCTTAAAATACGCGACGACTTCTATTATATATTTCATCTGCAAGTCATTTTCAATAGTACTGCGCAGGTCCCCCTGTCTCCAGTGTCGCATATTATAATGTATGGCCTTGTGTACAAACAGGCACACGCTGGCGCAGTACATAATCGGCTTCGTTTCGTACAGGTAGTTATTGGCTAAATGGTGCAATTAAAAGATTTAAACTTTTTAAATCAGTTTCACGATTAAAATTAAAACTAAATATCTACAGTATTAAATCAATAATTATTTCTTTTAACAATTCTCTATTTGATATGAATAATTAATTATTGAAGTATCAAGTTCAAAGTTAATTGTCAATGTTTAGGAAAAACTAAGCCAGCCCTGTCCCTCCTCGACATTTCCCTAACTAGCCGGAACGCCGGTATCTTTAATGTTTTATTGCCACGTATTTTCAACCCATTAGATAGATGAAAGGAACTAGTATGTGGACGGTCAATATCTTCTCAATAATTTGAAATTAGAAAATTGTATGAGATAAAAATTATTGGAGATCAAGAGCATATTCATTAATGTTAAATCGGCAGGGAGTTTAACATAGTTGTCAAGCTAATACTTGAATTATTTGTACATTTCTTAATATATTTCGCTCTCATATTTGAACATATAATTGGGCATTGCCATGTTATTCCCTCTTTTCCGGTAAGATTGCTATTGAAGTTGTCCAGAGTGAAATCTGTCAAAACGGTTCTTCATCAATTTGACCTTCGCTCGTTTCACTTTGATTTTTAATCACAGCCATGTACTAATCCTAGTCGAACCTTATTCTACAGGATGTTCTCCACGATAATTCAAATTTTTACATTTTTAAACTATCATAATTCAATTTTTATCAAATGGTATGTTTTCACATGTTCGTTTCAGCAATCAATTACCTACACCACCAACCCTCACAGTGTTAACTTTTTTCGATGGTTTCTTAAAAAAAAATGAATTCCAAAAAAAAATCTAAAGTTATGTGTGCCACAATGGAGATTTAAGATTCAAATAAAAATATATAAAGAAATGTTGGGTTGTTCTTTTTAAAAAATTCAATTAACTTTTCACCGCTATGTGAAACACCCTGTAGATTTTAAAACAGTCCTCTATTGGTCTCCTACAATATTTATGTGAGACATGTTTTCAAATTTCAGATGGTTGAGGAGACATTGACGGTTCACGAGGTAGTGACACATCCTGTACATAAAACCTGACTGTTTACATAAATCCTAAAATCAAACTGCATAGCGAATATATGGCTCAATTTCATTCAGTAGGTACGTTGTTTTACGAATGTTACAAATTTTAAATAAAACGTTTAGGTCTAACAATAGTTATGGCTGTTAATAAGTAATCACAGACCAACGCCTTACGGAAACATTAATTTGTTCCATAACAGATTGATTGATTATTTAATTGATTGATTTGCCAGAGTAAGATAGGCATTGCTGTCACTTTCGGACGTCCAGTCTGGATGTTTTTATATACCTCCGGACCGACTGCATACGCTGGATTGGATATAGGATATGCTTGTTTGCCAGCAGCGAGAACCACATGACGCATGAGGTAGGAATATCGAATGGAAACTGTAGGTGTTTTGTGAGTGTCCATGCTTCTTTTAAGTTTCCATCTATCATTTTCTACTTATTCATCCTTCTTCTGAGTCTTCTGTTTCTCTTGTTTCTAAATCTAGCAGTGTGCATCTCGTGCCCGCTTTTATTTATTAGCCGTTCCACAGGTCAATAGCCATTTACAGTGGAAGTGCAAGGCAGAGCCCGAGAGAACATTTCATGTACCCTACCCTGTATACCGATCCGCCAAGGTAAGGCAAAATACAAAGTAAAATCTGCAAAAAATAAAAACGAGATCCAGAAGAACATTTGGGACTCTGTGTATATCAATCTGACCCAACTCCTTTGACCTGAGACATTTCTGTATTCGTATATAAGCTCAATATATGGAACATGTAATAGGGAATAATAAACCAATATATAGAAATTATCTTTTCGTCCCTGTGCATATGTTGGCAGCTTCTCTCTTTGTTCTGTAGGATTCCTACATTACTTGCATTCCTTGCTTCACCCTTCTTACAAACCAGTCCGTTGCCCTTCACTGAAAAGATAACTGTATGGCACACAGCTTATATTATGTTGTAGCATTTGAAAAAGCTACATGACAAGTTTCGACGTGAATTTTGGGAAGTAAAACATGTTTTATTTAAAATAATTTGGGTTAGTGGTGTTAATGAATTTTCTTGTAGTTGAGGTATTAGATAATTGTGAAATTCAGTCTTTTGATTATTAAGTCCTTTGGTGGTGCATTATGATTGGTTAGAGAAAATGATCTAAAAGTGCGCAACTTGGCAACACTGAGGAAATTTTGTAGATTTCCGGTGTTCTGGCTGCCTAGCATTTAAAGAAGTAGTAATAGGAGAAAGTCTATTACTCGGAAGTTTAGTTATGCATGGGTCTTGCTGACGTTTAGATAAGTTTTGGCTTGAAGAGTTGTTCGCAGCAGTCTCCAAGAGACTTAATGCAGGCAGTCTGGTGTCCGGCATGCATTTACGGTTGTCGTCAACGGCTGGAATGTGTAGGAAGGTGACAAGTCACGCTGCAGTAGTCACGGAGAATGCCATGGCTCTAAATAGGTTTCTTAGTTTCATTTTGGTAATATATTTTTTGAAGAAATTATTGTAGATTTATTTAATGATTTTTTTTGTTCATTTAATAAAGTAAATTATATTACAATTTTGTGACTATAAGCTGAACACAGTTTACGTCTAAAGTAATTAAATATTTATGATTTTTACTGTAAAGCAACGCATGGTACCATGAGATGCTGATTTACATTCTACTGTGATACATATGAAATATTTTTAACAATATGCTTATTTTAGAACATTCATTAACATCTAACAGCGAACATTGCAGTTGTCAACTCATGAAATGTCGTTTATTACCTAGTACTTTAGTGATAAGCTGCAAATTCAATTCATAGTAAATATTTAATTCGCTGTTGTAAGTTAGAACTCATAGTTGTGTATTAGATAACTCTTAGTTGCAAAAGAAACTTAGTCAGACAGTGAAGTTTTATTAAATCAAATACACAGAATTTCTTTAATGCGTATGAACCACGTTTAGGTAACATTGAAGTTTTTATTTATATTTTGTTGTTGTACATCTCCTTGTGTCGTAATAAATGTTCTATGTCTACATGTTCTTGTTATTTTCACTAGTGCGCCTGATATTTGCCTAGGTTTTGAGATTTGATAGTAAAGAGTAAATTTTTACATTATTGATAGACTTTAAGAATTCCATCGCTCGATAGCTAGGAATTTAATCCTGTTCCTTGGCCGGCAAGATTACACAATCACATATTATAATAGCTCAGTGGCGCCCTTTGAGTGTCCACCCTCCCAACCCGCGCCCCTATGCTCTCCAACAAAAAACTAGCTACCGTTCGCACAGGTGAAACACTTTTTAATATTTAGGTATTAAAACGGTTATAATGTTGCCAGATGTTTGTGTCCCTTTTTCGAGATGCTTATATACGCCTTCACATTCAACCGATATATCTGAATCAAATATCAATTACATGAAATAGACAGACTCATGCTAATTTATATAAATCAAAGTAGAATTGTTCACGCTTCAATTCAACACAATTTCGCACGACTTTTCACAGTATTAACCGAGTTCATTCGATATTTCGTATGAGCTACTCCGGCTTGCCTGCCTCCGGCGCAATCTGAAACTGAACTACCTCATTGTTTCATAACAGAGTTAATAAGAAATACCTCGATAACACTTTAAACTAAAATCAATCTATATCCTAACCTATATAAAGGTAGTTAGAACCGAGACACACTGTTTGTTGCATTTTCTTATTCCTCTTCCCAGTTTGGTGTCAAGAGCTTTATCAAATTTTGCTTCAAAATTATAATAAAATATAGTTTATATAAATTATGACTGTTTACACGCTTGCTGATGATCATTCTGTATGACGAACATGCCCAGATTTGAATAGTGAGTATTTTACAATGCTATCTTTGCCTAACAGAAACTATCGCGTTTAATAAATATTCGCATTGGGCAGCGCCCAATTGGAACTTTCATGCGTTTCGTTGGAGTCTTATTAAATATACTTCGATAATATTTTAAAGTTAAATTGATATGTTTTTAATCTAACGTAAAGCCGTATCGAACCTGAGAGACACCCTGCATACTATATACTCTCGAAATTGTGTACATCTTTTTATTTTTGGGTACTTAATCAAGAGCCTCAGCAGCATTTCACTCTAAAATTTTAATAAAGCAGAGTTCATACGTAGCGTTGTACTTTTCACGCCTCTGGCGATCGCCTTGTATGACAGATATCATTCAATTTTAAGACTGATTCTACTATGCTATTTTATATACGTTAACACAAAAACTTTAAGTTTAAAAACGTTATTATTTTATATCGTGTTTACAAAAACACGGCCGACACACACAAGCTCACAGACAACTTTTTTTAATTCCTTGTTTGAGTTCAGTGTCTTATGAAACGGAGTTTTGTGCAAAAATTATTTTTCTACGATAATTATTACAAATTTTGATCCGGTTATAATATATTTGATTGAGGGCCGGTTTTTCAATGTCCAGTTAAATAGCTTAACTGTCAGATAAAACTTATCTGGCAGATAAACTGTTTTTCAATGTGCAGGTAAAATTTACCGGAGGGTTAAACTCACTATCTGAAAGTAAATTTAGCGGAGAGTTGAAAGTGCCGGTTAAGGATTTATTCTACTGTTAGTGGATTTGCACATGCGCATTTGGTTCAATTTCTGACAATTCTTAAATATTCTAACCTAAAAACCAATGTGATTGATTGATATGTTCGTTTTTAATTTGTGATTTATGTTAAATATATTATTGCCAATAATGAATAATAATAATAATATTGTGGATATGAGTGATGATAACGATGATATATAATTTATAAAATATGAAAGGAGACTCTATACCATAAGGGAAGGAGAAAATAATTTTGAGAATTATGATGATAAAGATTTTTTTATAAAATTTCGACTGCGTAAAGAAACTGTTTTGCATATCGATGATAGATAAAGAAATTGCAATCATTACGGACAGGTAGGGACCTCTTTCCTCTTTACGCTCTCCATTGCAATTATTGCTGATTGACAAATCCACAAAATCAAAAACAGAACATCAGTCAACACGCTACACAACGCAATGGAATTTTGAGGGTAAATTAGATAAGTAGTCACCAATACACGCTCGCAATTTGAATTAAACCAATTGAAATAAACTTCAGGTGGAATCAGTAGCGCCAACATAGCTAAGAAATAATTGAACTTATGGATATGTAGCTGACAGTTAAATTGCTGTTGATAAACACTACCGTATTGAAACATTCTTTATAGGATTTTGCAAACAGCAGAAAAATTAACTATCTATAAAAGAAAAACTTTGTGTAGAAATATTAATGAAATCATTGCTTTCTTTCGATAACCAGAATTCAGGTTATCGAAAGAAAGCAATGATTTCATTAATATTTCTACACAAAGTTTTTCTTTTATAGATAGTTAATTTTTCTGCTGTTTGCAAAATCCTATAAAGAATGTTTCAATACAATTATAAGCAAACAAATAATAATTCATTTTTAAAACACTACCGTATTTATAACTGCCAGCTAAGCTTAACTAGCAGCTACCTATCTGGCACTTTTAACTCGACATTGAAAAACCGGCCCTGAGTCAAATAGGTATAATATCTTTAAGAGGGAACACCACGTAAGGCTAGCGGGGAGGGGGATAAAGTACCAAATTAGGAGATATCTCCCTTATAATCAAATTTTATCCAAAAATAGTCTTCAACAATCCTGTAGTATTTATTTATGTACAACTTACACATATTTTCAATTAAATAACATCACCCAATTTGCAGAAAACAGCTTATTGTTAATCATTAAAATTATTATTAACAATAAGCTGTACATAAATAAATACTACAGGATTGTTGAAGACTGTTTTTAGATAAAATTTTATTATAAGGGAGATATCTTCTAATTTGGTGCTTTATCCCCCTCCCCACTAGCCTTACGTGGTGTTCCATCTTAACTGATACAAATGTGTCACGCTAGCTTCTGTACTATAAGTATTTAGATATGAAACTGATCCGGGGAACTTAAATCAGAGAATTATTGCCGTATTTCAACTAATTAGATATTATTGTATCACAAGTTAAGTCGATAATTACACTTGTAGTGATTTTATATTATTGCAAAATGATAATTAATGCAGGTAATTACAAAAACGCATTTCCTTGAACGCAGTTCGTTTACTAATAAAAACTGGGAAGTCTCATTAGATCTGTTAATGATATAATGTAGTTCTTCTCAATAAAGTGGTATCCACTTTAATTAAATGACTCTGGTTTTACATAATGACTAAATGATATTAAATATTGATTGATTCTTACACGATGTTTTTATACAAATATTTATCAAAATGTCGCAAATACTGTCCAACTAACACTCATAGTCATAATTACTTTAATTTAACCTACTGATAGGTTCGAGTGTTTGGTTTGCTAATTGAGCAACAGGAGAATTTAGCTGAACTTTTCCTCAAATTGACCAGTAGAGTGAAAAAAATTAAAGTAAATTCGAAGGCTTTGTGTTCAAGATGTTAAAGCAATGGATGTTACGTAGAGTTGTATTAACTTTGGGCAAAAACTTAAGGAAAAATGTATACTTACAAAAAATTTAAAACCACAAGTGATATTTGGAGAAAAGATTTCATGAAATAAAACATGATATATGTCAGTGTCTACATACTACAGTTACAGCGACAAATATGTCTAGAAAAGACTTAGTAATACTACTTCAGTAATAATCTGTAGATACTAGATTTACTACTACTAATGACATTTGATTGGTACGATAATTCCAATGCTCCGTGTTAAGGAGTGTAATAATCTAATCTAATCTTAAATTAATTTGGACTTGTAAAGTGACTCAATTTGTTTATGACATACTGACATTTTTAAGGTTTTAGATTCTTAACACGACACCAAACTATTGCATTCGCAAATTGATATAACTCAGTTTTACGATGCTTCAAAGCATCAATTATTTCCACATCCACGTATTGGAGTGGAAGTATAGTAATCGTAAAAATATATTCCATTTTTTTTTGTTGAAATAGGTTTAGAAAGTCATAAAACGTCGAGATTTTAAATTAGAACGAAAATATATTTTCTGTCTGTCGCTCTGTAACTTTATTTGTGCGCACGTTTTCTCAGGATTTAAGATATTGACTTGAAATTTGTTACACATATGTATCATGGCGAGATCTAGAACTGAATTATATTTTGCGTTAATGCCAGTGAAGGGTTGGGGGTTAAATAGGGGTAGATAAGGGAAAATAAGTAAATCAAGCTGGTAAGGGTACAGAAATCTGGGATTTCGTGAATATATATTTTACACCCTCTCCCCACGAAGCCCCCACTCCTCTAATAAAGGGGATACAAAATAAAATTGAGATATCTTGAAATTTAGTATACGTATGTGTATAACGACATCTGGAACTAGACTATATTTTGAGATGATTTCGTTGAAGGGTTGGGGGTTAATTAGGGGTAAATAAGGGAAAATAAGTAAAGCAAGCTGGTAAATACAGAAAGTTGGGAGTTGGTGTATATACCAGAAACCAGGGCCTCAGATTTTTTTGTAATATTTTTCAACTCCTCCACCACTTCCTCATTAAAGGGCCTGATAAAATAAAATTGAGATAATCACTTGAAATTTGGTATACGTATGTACTATAACGACATCTATAAGTAGATTATATTTTGAGATGATTTCGTTGAGGGATTGGGGGTTAAATAGGGGTAAATAGGGGAAGTAAGTAGCGCAAATTGGAAAGAGCACAGCTTTGGAATTTGGTGTATATACTAGCAGCCAAGATCTCAGTTTTTTATAACATTTTTCGCCTGATAAAATAAAATTGAGATATTCAGTTGAAAACTGCTAATCTAGAACTAGATTATATTTCAACATGACTCTGTTGAAGGAGTGGAGGGGTCAAGTAGGGGTAAACACGAGAAAATAAGTAAAGCAAGAGGTAAGAGTACACAAACTTGGTCTTGGTGTATATACTAGAAGCAAAGGCCTCAGATTTCTTTATAATATTTTTCAACCACCCCACAACCTCTACTCCATTATAAAAGGGGTTGATAAAATGAAATTGAAATAGTCACTTGGTACATACTAATTGAAGTCTCCACAGATATAATATTATTTGAGCATTAGTTGCAGTCGATAGAATAGGTTTAGTCATCTCCAGATGATGCCAATATAGCTGACAAGGCGTGTGTCGAGTACTAATATTTAAGTGCATTCATTGTTCAAGCGCTTAGGTATTTGTGGAAATTTCTTCAAATACAGTAATATGTGCTGTACATTGTTATATCATATTTTAAAGTAATTATGGACATTATACATACCTAAGTTATTTAAAAATGCATTATAACTAATGTCACTTTCATGTATTTATTGCTTTTGATAATTTAATTTGAAAACTGTTTTGGAAATATCTAGGTTAATATTGCAATTGAGAAATTTATAGAATAAAAAGAAAATATTTATACAAATACCTTCCGTTTATATGAATACCACTAAAGTAAAACATTAAAGCATATTAACTGTATCTAACGACGAACAAATTTATGTGATGGAAGACATAAATAATAGCACGAAGCGACGCGCGACGTTACCTAAAGCATCGCACAAAGTACTACCTTTCTTGCTAAATATCTCTGGGTTTCTAATAAGGCAACCAATCAATTTACTGTCATTCTATCTCCGTTTAAGGAACAAACCTGACCATGCTTTTTGTACGTACTTAATTTTGTGCTTTTTTTAATGACAAACCGTTACTTGAATAATATTATTTATAATGAGTGTAATACGGCACGTTGCGGAAAATGTATGCTGTCAGTTATATAGAAACTGTTACCTTTTCAATATCTCGATTAGTATATCCAAAGGATGTTTGAAACATGATTTAATTTTTGATACAGTGAGGAAGTTAGGGTTGATGATTACTACTAGACACCTTTCCCCATTTGACACATGATTTTCTTCAGTAACATCATACCAACAAAGTCTAGATACTCATCAATTAAAGCTTTATCTGTTGGAGAGGTATACTCCCTACTAAATTTTACTAGTACGCCAATGACATTCTCATAATTATAAGAGATATTTCTAGTAGACTAAGAGTCAGGTAGATTTACATCATTTTAATTTTGGGTCAATATCGCTGAAAAATCTTTTTTTGCCAATAACTCGGTTCTGAACAGTTCTACAAAAAAATATGGTTATTAAATTTGAAGATAAGTAAATTCTGTATCGAAATGGTTAAGACACATTTTTACGTAGTATTAATATTCTTGGAGTTATTGGCGGAAATGTCTACAACTATTGGTGGTTACTACCATTATGTGCTCGTTTCCACTCCACCTTGCGGTAGAGCAAGAGAGTCATAAATAATACCATCCTTGTGTCTTACAATAACTTCAGCATTGCTCAGTAGAAGATTATTTATAGTAACTACATATTCATCACGAATTTCTAAAATGAGCTGCAAATTTTTTATTTCGCTAAGAAACTCAAATTATTCAATGTTTCCTGTAAATAATAGGGACTAATTTTATTAATTTGAACAGAGAGGCTCTTATATTGTGCTTATAAAAGGACAGCTATAATATGTAGTGTGCATGTTTGGAACATCCTGCACATTTAAGCATACTTTCAGGAATAATTTTAGACACAACTCAACGATCGACTTTCACCTATGGTGAATATTTGAGTATAAATATATAATAACAATATGGGTGGCAAAATGAACACCGATGCAAGGCTACCGACAAAATTATTAGTAAAGTTTACAGCTTCCTTATTAGCGTACCGAATGCCTAACAATAAGCAATAAATTCTCATTAAACACGGCTAAAAAGTTCAATAAACAAATAAACAAAACATTTGAAATTATCTAGTACTACAGCATTTACAGAACCACGTTAATTTTGTAATAAAATTTAGCAATATTCCTACATAATGATACTTAAGTTGCCTACTAGTTTCCCAGATAAGCATAATACCATAATCACATTTTCTATGATTGTAAATCAAGTTTATGGTTTACTTATAATATCATTTCAGTGAATTCAGTATACAACCATGAATAATGAATAAGTATAATTTTATGGATATGTCCATGCAATTGTGAGAAATTAAGATATTTTGTCAATTATATTCTATTGACGTATAGTACGCCTACAGGCCTCACCTTGCTATAAATAATCTTCACAAATACGAAAGTTAAGATTATATTTAACTTGATTGGTACACTTCTAAAACCGTAAATGTTGCGAGTGAAAATTTCATATTGTTATGTTAGGGGTTGATGTTGATAGCTTATGAGCAGTAGCCGGAATTCCGTAGCAATGGTGATATACAACTGCAATATCCGCATGTCTTTAATGTGTACGCCATCTGTGATACAGTAGTAGTATGACGATTCTAGAAATTGCTATTGCTGCTTGGTCTAGATTACAGCACGAGAATGGTTCAGACTTTACTAGAAATGTATGGAAGTTTGCTGGAATACTTCTGAAGTCTTTTGTGGAGTATATAAGCCAATAAGTTATTCAATAAAGTGTGTTACTTTGATCTCTTATTAAAATTGTGACGTGACAATATCATTGTGTAGTCAACACTCAAAATGTTCTTCTGTTTGTCCTGTCCTCAAAAATGGAAAATTCGGTTATAATGAAAATATTTTAAAATTTATTGGATTTAGTGACTTTGCTATTTTGATTAAAAAAAAATACAAAACATAAAATGATGTGCTTTCTGATTTAACACTTATTTTACTATTTACTATATATTATTAGAAAAGGCTATTCTTTACCTCTTTTGCATTTTAATCATTTATGCAGCCACAATGCAATAAAATTGATGACATAGTTATACATTTTCCTACGCAAAATGATATTTTTCATTGAGATTACTATTATTCACATGAAAGAAAACAATGTCCGTGGCACACGGCTCCTAAACTAATTGATATGTTAGTTACATGTCAATTAGTATAGGGGTTGTACTGTAGTTGTACAGTTTTACATTCCGTATTTAGCAGTTTCCCGTTTTCTTTCTGTTTCTTTAAATAAAATTATAAAATTTTTCATAGTGCAACTAGTAGGCACTTATATCAATAGAATTAAGGAACACGTGGAGAAAAAGTATAAGAAGAAAACAAAAACTATGTTCCGAACTAGTTTCTCAACTTTTGTGAAGTAGAAAGAACAAAAGAAACATTGACTCAAATTTTGACAGATTTTGCATCCAATATGTGAACAGCTGATAGGTCAGGGTACAAAATGTATTGCAGTAAAAGCATATGAATTTTTACTGCAGAGTTTATGAGGGAAAAGCACTACAGCGAAATTGGAAAACCTGCGAATTCTTTCACTGCTATTGAATAAAAATGTACATTACGCAAGAAAATGTTAGAATGTGATGAAAATACAAGAAAAATTGGTTCTGAGACTTTTATTTATGAAGAATACCTTACATTAGTGAACAGCTATAGTGAAGAAATTCCTGCAGGGTTACAAAAAAATTTACTCAAATTCAATTTGTTTTATTTGTATTATTCTTACATGATCTAACAGTACAAAACCATTTAGAGGATGGGAACCTTGACTTAAAGTGGTGTAGAAGCTACCAAGTATCTACCTGCCCTCTTCATGTGGAAAATAATACAAGTAAACGTACTGGTAGAATAACGTTACAATTTAATTATCTCGAAAAGAAGCCTAAGAAGAGGGCAAAGTGCGCGGATAATAACATTTTTAACTTCGAATCTTGAATTTCCAGATTTAAGTCGTTTATGTGTATATAGCAACAGCTGTTAGAGAAGTGACAAAACATCAGTTCTAACCGATTATCTTTAACGCCAATTGGCCCATTGTGAGCTTTCTAAGTGAACTAAGAAAGGACAGAATTGATAGGCGCAGATACAAAAAATAACGAATAATAAAGTATAGAAGCAAGGCTGCAGATGTAACAAATTTTATCAAAGTTGAAAGAGCATCAAGAACATTAGTGTCATACTTTAAAAAAATATACTTTTCTAATAAATTTAGGTAAAATTGTACTGAACTTCCTATATTTGATAACAGTTAAACTATAGATTGGCGTAGGTTTGGAATTGTATCCTATTGTTTAACCTTATGTTGTAAACATCTACCAACCGTGGTCTCCAACTTTGTGTGTTTATATAAAGTCGCCTTGAAAGACCCCTTGGCGTGAAGAGTGTGTCCTTGTTTATTCCTTATGTTGTTTCTCTTCTTTATTTTTTTTCTCTGTTTCAATTAGGTTACAATAGACAGAATAGAATGACTTTCGCAATACGTACAGTTTGTCGTGGCTATACGGGCTACGTTCCAAAAGCCATTTCCTTAGGGAAAAAGAAATTCTAATAAAATTGTAAATATTCCTAGATATGGACGCCTGGAAACATTCATTTTAAACCGGACGATCAATTTTTAATATATTTATCATCACTCTTATACATTTAGGTATACTTATTAAATTTACTGTTAGTAATTTATGAATATTATAATAATCTAACCTGTGAACATCAGTTTGATATTCGTTTCAACTATCCGGGGTGTAATATTAATATATCTTTTCAATATGAGAGTAATTAAGAGAGGTGATTAATTTACGTTAATTTCAACTGACACCAGTCGAGTAATGAATTATTTTTCATTAGAATAATTGCAATTTAATGAACATACTTTAATAACTACTTTTACGCCATCCACCACAGTTGGCACTAAAATAATGAATAATATATTTTTTTATGTGTCATTATTTTATTTACTTATAATATTTTTCTTTCTGTGATACAAATCCTATTAATACATTACAAATCGCAAAGGTCAAGGATGGCAGAGTCGACAGAGCTGCGTTGTATCACCAATCCTCTTTAACATCTATAGCGTATACGTACTGCGACGCATACTGAAAGACTGAAATGGCATAGTATTTATGGGCGGATCTAATATTTCTAACATGAGATTTGCAGATGATACTGCCTTAGTTGCACTAAGTGAGAAAGAGCTCACATACCTGCTGAACAGCTGCCATACATAAGCTCTGAATATGGTTTGGGTATAATGAATCGAAAATTATGATGGCAAAGGAAAACCACTCAGGTATGATAAACATAGACAATTGCGAGGGAGCAATTGGAGCCCTTATGGACAATACCGGAAGTGCGAATACGAGATTCATGATGAATACAGATGGAAAAATCTGCAACCTGCCAGTTGAGCGAAATTTAACGCTATAGTTGACTCCATATATTCAATGCACATAAGAAACGTCAAAGCTCTGCCGCTTACGTATAGATAGGAGAGCAGGGCATATATTATATTACTTAATACATATAAAAACGATAAATACTGTGTGGCTGTTGGTTGGACTATACAGCAAAGGAAGGCCAAGTTGAATATTGCGTGAATCACAAAACGTCTGACATTCTAAATAAGAAGAAGATATATAATTCTGGACAAACATTAATTTTGGTGTATTTTGAGCGTTGCTAAAAGTTTTCCTCAACTTAATTTAAAGTATTTACCATTAAAATTATTTGATGCGAATTTACCTAGAATTATCGAGTTAAATATTATAAATGCAACAGAAATGTCTAGGACAATATTAACATTAGTTAATATATAAAGCTTAGAACCTTTCACGTGAAATCGAATCCGCCTATGGTTTATACTTTAATAACGCCGATGAGGACGAGTTTATGTACTTACGGGCATACTACACTTATTTGGATGCGGCTGCTGTCCTACATATAAGGCCGCTTTTTTAGCGGTTTTCGGTAAAATAACAGAGTCTCGTAAAACAATGACAAGAATTATGATGGTGTTTTATCCCAAATTGGTCAAATGTAGGTCACGTATTTACTACAGAGAAACTAAATCCCATAGCCTTAAAGAAAATTTAATCATAACCGTACAATGAAATGGCATTCTTATAAACCTCTTTCATCAAATCGTACTCTTCTACTTTCCTATTCTATGAGTTTTAATATTATAACTTATTTGTAAAACATTGAATCGAAGTGCGTTGATATAATGGGAGGACATATTTTTAAAAATAAATTAAATTTCTCAATTAACAATGATTGGTCCAACTATATTAGATATGAAACATATTCTTTATAGGATTTTGCAAACAGCGCAAAAAACTATCATCTATGAGAACTAAAAGAAAAACTATATGTAAAAGATATCAATGAAATAGTTGCATTTTTTCGATAACCTGACTTCTGGTTATGCTAGCAAATCAAAATTCTGAAATAAATTTGTCCAATTTCTTATTTGACATTCTCATTATAACACTAGCATCCAACATAGTCCCCTACGGCTAAGCAGATTAAATCAGTATCTAAATGACCCCTACGGTATGAAGATTACCTTGTTTAAAAACTTTTTCATTCTAATGGATTACATTTTCATAAAATCAGTTTCTTGGAAATGCTTAGCCTTTGAAACGTTTTTCGCCCTTATTCTGAGCTCATCAGAAAGGCACAAAGCCACTCACAATACCAAGGCAATCTTAATGAATAAGTATGAAATATTTATATTTGGCATTGACTGGTAAAAACAACAGATCTTCACCTATCTATTAGCGAACTAGTATACTATACTATACTATACTATATACTCTATGCATGTTTAAAAGTGAATTATTTATTATTTGCTTGCTTATAGTAATGAAACATATTCTTTATAGGATTTTGCAAACATCGGAAAAAAAAACTATCTATGAGAACTGTTTGCAAAATCCTATAAAGAATATGTTTCATTACTATAATCAAACAAATAATAAATAATTCACTTTTCAATATGCACATATTGAATTGAATGAGTATAGTCTAACATTCCAATTATGGAACAACTTCCAGTATTATGTTTGACACCAAAGGTAAAACCATTAAATTTACTGGAATAGATTTTTTCGTACCTTTAGGTGAACAGTGTAACAACATACAGAAAATAGATGAGGAGTCATATTTATGTGCCTCAGTATACGAGCAATACACCTGAAAATAACTCACTCGCTGATTCAATCATTATGACCATCAAAAGAACGATGAGTAGAAGAGGACGACCTAAAGAGATTTATGTAGATAATGGTACAAGTTTCCAAGTAACTTTTATATTATATGTACGGAGCAGAAAATACCATCACTTCAAGATCAGTGATAAAATTTTCTATCAATTCAAATGACCTTGAAGCCCTATGAGGCAGCCCACTTGCCTTATTTACTATTTTTATTGTAAAATATTTTATTTTGGTAACTAGGAGGAGAAAAACGGAAAATAATAATAAGATAACAAAAATTGTAAAAATTGGAGATGAACTCCAAAATATCTTCGTAAATTGGAATTGTTA
Organism: Stenurella melanura; assembly: GCA_963583905.1. Lineage (NCBI taxonomy): Eukaryota > Metazoa > Arthropoda > Insecta > Coleoptera > Cerambycidae > Stenurella > Stenurella melanura. The sequence continues at coordinate 170,426,074 of OY757309.1, forward strand.
TTTTAATATATATATACACCATTCCATTATCAAATTTATTTATTTATAGTATATCAACCAAGATTACTATACCCTAACACCGAATGAACTAGGAGACCTAGTTCAAGAACCAATGAAATTCAACTTGGAGTACTGGCAATATTTTACCAAGGCGCTATGACAATCTACACATTTGGGTCTCTAGAATATACAAATGAAGTATGTACTGCCACCTATGGAACACTATGTATTTTACTTTATTACTAGAAGGTTGGTTAGGTTGCGTATACATAATTCAGTGCTTTAGGCAAACTAAACATGTTAGAATTTCAAACTCACAGTTTCCGATCCAGTTCTTGCTCTTTCGGGACATAAATAACATTTCTGTCACTAAAGTTTTAACAACTTGTTATTTATCAAAATTATTCAGTGCTAAAATACATTCATAAATAAATTCTTAAAAAAAAAATCTTAATGCAATATCTGACCTATACTCCCACGTTTAATATTTTATTACTTATTTACACCAGGTAATATGCAATTAAACGTTCAAGTATCGAGGCAATTTATTTTTTCCATAAAAAACATAGAGGAAACCATTAATAATTTTGACTTAAGCTTTGCTCATTGACAAGTAGACAGATGACCGTTTCAAAAGAACTTAATCTGAGTCATAGTCGTGCTCAAGGGCCATAAGATATAAGTGATGTCCTAGTGCAATAATGCGGGTATTTTATTTGTTGATTCTGATCAGAAATAATAGTGTAAGCATACAAAAGTGAAGATCACTCATCTAGATGTAAAAATGAAGCAAAATGAAGGATGAATAACTTTAGTTTTGAGATATTATTTACGAAAATTAAATTTCAAGTTGTTAGTTGGATAAGAAGCAAAATGTTGGCAGTACAAATGTAAAGTAGTAGATCATTTAGCTATAGTTTTTCATAATAAACAATGTTTATTTGAAATACTTTTTGGTTTGATGGAAATTTATTATCAGCCCTTTCTGGAGTCGCCTACTCTGGTGCACTTTAAAAATTTGTTTTCAATAATTTATCAATCAATTAATGTTATGTGTCCTAACTTTAACTCAATTTCTGATTTATGTGATATTAATCACTGTAATTTAGGAAGACTTATACAGGCCGCCCATCAATATTTTCTTGATTAGTTTATTAGTCTACAAGTCCTAGCAATTTTCTATTTTGTTATTTATATTTTTTACTCTTTATGTTATATATTTGCTAAGTATACAGTATGAGACATTACATTATTTCTGCTATTGTCTTATATATGTATAAATTTACTCATTTAATTATTATATTTGTATTTCTCTTGGTTATTTTCTTTTAGAACATAAATATAAACCTATACACGTCACACATATTAAACATCCCCCAAATCCAAACTGTAGACTGATCAGAAGGGGGTCCCATAATTGAAAAAAATGCAGGCAACATCTATTAACCACTGACATTGTCAGTTCCTCAGCCGGGGATCGAACGCAGTACACCCTAGCCAGTGTTATCAAGTGCGCTCTCCACTAAGATGCTTTAGTTAGCACTGGGCTACCGCGCTTTTTATAATATCGTTCTGAAATTTCTGTGAAGCAGTAAATTCATATTTAGTTATTTATTTATGTACGTTGTTGCTTATTTCCAGAACAATCCTTTAGCAGGCATTTAAATCTCTAACACCCCGCGTATCTGCGGAATTAATAATATAATTATAAGTAACTAAACAAGATGTTTAATTTCATTATTATCTCTACATGAGTAATGAAAATAACGAGAATAATTTATAAATCCCCTTATTATATCGAGAATAGTAATACAATACCTAATAAATCATTTCTATTACGGAATAATCAAGAATATTATTATTATTAAATAAAAAATATAATACAAGTAGACTGGCATCGTGATTTCACCTTTTAAGGTAACTGATATCTAATTTGTTATGTAAAACGCAAACAGTAAACAAAAGAAACTAATCAATAAGCAAGTAAGGAATATAGATATTTATTGATAATTTTAAAGTAAATCATAAAGCTGTAATTAAAAGGATTATGAACATATTACCTTAAAGGAATTTTCATGTATTTACCAGCATAAAAACAATTAAAATAATTGTAAACGTACTGTTTTCATGCAATTGAATAAATAACATTTTTTTAAATTTAATCACAAATGATTAGTTAGACTATATAAATTGGTTAACGCCCTTTTAACGACTATTAAATATATTGTATAACAATGTTAACATAATGCTATAAAAATCCACTTTTTCTAATAGAATACACGGAATAAGTATATTACATTTATACTTGAATTCTTTCAAATGTGTATGTAGTAATAGGTGGAGAGCCGGCTGTATAGATTTCCTATGAATAAGATACATGAAAATCTTTATGTGCGTGAGTAAGAACTACCACAGACATATAGGGAACCACTTTTCATTTTTGCAAATTTGTTGCACATTCTATAGGATACTCTTCGCAGTTTTTTAGCAAATAATATTAGTTTTAGACATTTTGACTTTAATTACAAAACATAGAAAAATGTATGTAAAAATTATTTTTTTTATATTTTAAAAATGTATAACTTTTTTATTTATTGATTGATTTTGTTCAAAGACAATATGGTTCGTCCACTAGCTAACACTAACTTACACAGACGGACAGACAGACGGACGAACGGACGGAAAGACTGGCGGACGGACGGATGGACAATTTGAAAGTTGTTCAGAATTCGATCACCAACACAGTGATATGAAATTTTTTCCTCTTCGAGCAATATTACCAGATTTAGAAATTTGCCGATCGAATGCAATGTACTCTTCGTTTTATATTTGTGAAGAGTATAATAATAAACTAGCCTTATAATACAAAATATGAAATCTCTGACACGTGATTTTATTTGTTAGGAAAAGACGTCCGGAACTTTTTTAAAAACACATATAAATCTGAAATTTTCTACGCACATATCTTGGCACTTAAGGTCGATGAAAAAAGTCTTGATTTAATATGGTGGATCCAATAGCGGCCTTAAGGAAAATCAGCTTATAACGGTTTGACTCTTTCCAAAATAGCTAGAGACTTGAATTTCATTTTTTGGGTGAGCCCCATATCATAGGAATAGTAACTAAAAGATAAAAACTATGTGAGGCCTTGGCTTCCACCATACACCAAATTTCAACTTTCAGTTTATTTTATTTACTTCTGCTTACCCCCCACCCCTTCAACGGAATCGTATCAAAATATAATCTAGTTCCAGATGTCGTTATAATACATACGTGTACCAAATTTCAAGCGAATATCTCAAATATATTTTATTAACCCCTTTAATAATGGAGTGGGGGTAGTGGAAGGGTTCAAATATGTTATAAAAAATCGGGGGCCTTGGCTTCTAGTATACATCAAATCCCAAGTTTCTGTACTCTTGCCAACTTGGTTTATTTGTTTTCCCATATTTGTCCCTATTTAACCCCAACCCCTCAACGGAATCATCTCAAAATATAATGTAAATACAGATGTCGTTATAATACATATTATATATCACATTTCAAGTCAAAATCTCGATTTTATTTTATCAACCCTTTTAATAATGGAGTGGGGGCGGTGGCAGGAATTAAGAAATATTATACAAAAATCTGAGGCCTTGACTTCCAGTATATACAGCAAGCCCCAAGTTTCTGTACTCTTACCAGCTTGCTTTATTTATTTTCCTATATTCGCCATTATTAAACCCCCAACGCTTCAACGGAATCACAACTAAATATCAACCCCTTTAAAATGGAGTGGGGGTGATAGGAGACTTGTAAGATGTTATAAAGAAATCTGAGGCATTGTCTTCTAGTATACATGCCAAATTTCATGTTTCTGTACTCTTACCAGCTTGCTTTATTTATTTTCCAATATTTACCCCTATTTAACCCCCAACCCTTCAACGGAATCATCTCAAATTATAATCTGTTCCAGTTGTCGTTATAATATATACGTGTACCAAATTTCAAGTGAATATCTCAGATTTATTTTATCCACCTCTTTAATAATGGAGTGGAAGTGGTACAGGGGGATATAATTATTATAACAAATTCTGAGGGCTCCACTTCTGGTATATACACTAAGTGTCAAATTTTTGTACCCTTGCCAGCTTGCTTTATTTATTTTCTCCTATTTACCCCTAGTTAACCCCAACCCTTCACCGGATAAGTTGAAATCCAGTTCCAAATCTCATAATAGTACATACCTGTATAAAATTTCAAGTCAACATCTTAAACCCTTCCAGAGATATCGTGCGCACAAAGAAGTTACAGACCGACAGACAGATTTTTTTTCGCTCAAATTTAAAGTCTCGACGTTTCGTGACATTCTAAACCTGTAATAAAACATATTCTTTATAGGATTTTGCAAACAGCAGAAAAAACTATCTACGATAATTAAAATATAATCTATTTTATTTTACTCCTCGTAGATAGTTTTTTCTGCTGTTTGCAAAATCCTATAAAGATTATGTTTCATTACGAGTATATGGAAATAAAAAATAATTAACTTTTAAACATTCTAAACCTATTTCAAGAAAAAAAATGTTTGATTTTTTTTTACGATTACTGTACTTCCACTCCACTATGTGGATGCGGAAGTAATTAGGTATCAAAATTGGGTTTTTGTGCAATTATTCGTTTTCTATCGAATTTACGCTCAAAATAATGGTATTGGGAGGAAAGTGGCAGTTGTCCGTGGAAAAAAGTGGTTAGTTCCTTCTTGTTTCATAAATAGGCAGTTTGTGCGTTCTAGACACATTGTCATCTCTCCATTCGTGGGCTATATTCCGTTCCATTTGCCACCTCAGTATTTTTTCTTCGAAGAATTTCTGGGCTGCATCTCTAACATAATCTTTAATAAATTGCAAGTTCGTTATCTGGCGCAATTCTACGATTCTAATGTATCTACTGGAATTGCTGAGTAAACGTAATATTTTATTCTGTGTCGTTTGAATTCTTTTAAACTGTGTGTCAGAAATGCAGTTCCAGACTTCGCAGACCTACGTTAGGGTCGGCCTAACGTAGATCTCTATATGACCAATTTATTGTCTGGTGAATGTTTGGACCTTCTCTTTATTAGTGGGTAAAGTTTGGTTAAGTACATGTAGGTTCTATTTATTGCGTTAGTTATAATATGAGGGATAAAAGAAAGACGATTATCTAGAGTCATCCATAAAAATTTAACGCATTTTTTGGTCTTCAATGGTTTTTTCATTTATTTTAAGTTTATTAAATTGTTTTAATCTTTAATATTTTCTAGTGAAAGTTGTTGTTTCCGTTTTTATTTCATTAATTTAAATTTTCCACATGTTGTAATATTTCGTGATTTTGAGCAGATGATATCGAATCCTTTGCATGGTGGGACAACTGCCTTAGGCGCAGATAGAAAGGAACATTTGAGTAAGAGAATGAATCCGTTCTAGAATGAATGCTGATCCTCCTTATGGTAATTCCCATGTCAATTATTCAAAGTACAAAAACTTGTACTAATTCTCACATGTCAGAAAATACGAAATACATAATAATAACAGATATTTTCGAAAAAGTTGTAAACCGAATAGCATTAAACAGAAAATTTGTCTTATCGATTGGAATTACTAAACGTCCTGGGATTGAGTACTTCCCATACTATTATTTAATTCCTAACGTCAGAATGGACATCCAGGATAAATGAGAAGGAGAATTGATCTGCACGAAGAAAAAACTACCAGTATTAACTATCGCATATACAGTACAGTTTCCAAATGCTATGCGGAAAATAGTAAAAAGCACACGATCAACAAATAAACCTATATTGCCTGGGTCAGAACGGCTTAAGTATTTTTGTGGTGAGCTTCTAACCCTTTTTCTTGTTATTTCAATATTAGGTCGTAGTTCGGTCAAATTACGTAAAAAAATTTGCAATGCTAATTGTGGCCTTTTTGATTTAAAGTCATAAAACAAATTATTTGTATTTAATTAAATTAAGGATAATTACAGAATAAATAAAACGCAATTTGTCTTGCTACCAAACCTCTGAAATAAACTTTTTGAGGGTGCCATCTCTTGGGGTAGTAAAACTACATCATAAAATCTATCGTAAAAAAGAGACTCAATTAAAACTGTGTTAACTATGCTGCTATCATGGTTAGCGAAACACTAATCGAATGTTGGTATTCGAGTATTGTGTTTAAGAGTTTTGGCATTTGAGAAAACTACTTCACTAGAGACAGCGCCGCACCATGGATTCCAGCATCCTCCAAGATCAACTTTGTCATCTTGCTCTGACGTAACAATAGTATTTTGAGACATAGTGTACCAGATATTGTTCAAGAACGCCTAATTTATGACAGTATTATCAGATCTAACGAAATCGGCCATTTAATATCATGTGAGTCAGAAAATTTTGGTAACAAGAGATAGTTCTTGGAAGGAGCTTTCCGCTGATTTTGATATTAGAGGTATATGTTGGTACAAACTAACTCTCTGAAATACTGGAAAAGTTTCCCACGACTGAGAGAGGCCAAAGAGTTCATTAAAAACCGATCAGCCAAATTTATGGTGGACCTATTATGCGAATACGGAATGGTCATTAGAATAACAGTGGGTCTTCTAACCGGTCAGTGCCGACTTAATAGACATCTGAGTTTAATTGGCAGGTGATGCAACATACAGACTCTGCCAAGAAACAGCGGAAGCCTCAGTCCATGTATTGTGCCATTGTGAAGGCCTTGCTAGACTCATGTTCCAACTACTTGGTGAGAAAAAAATAAGAGCTAGTAGCTATACTAAGGGGGCCTTATTAAGACTGTGAAATCTAATATAAAGGAGAAAGCTGGATAAGGGGTTCTAAGGAAAGCAAACAGGAGCACCACAATAGATCCATGGGTGTCGCGGTGTTCAAGACCAATCATCTAACTTCTCCTTCCCAAATCTAATCCTAAATCTAGGGGTATATGTATCATGAGGACCAAGATATCTCGTGGCAAGGTGGCACATTTCGATATTTATTAAAAAATGGTAATCAATCTTCAATTGTTTTATGCAAATTAATGAAAATTTCAATCAATTACATATGCGCTCTAAATCGTAAAACAAATTTTATAAATTGCTATTAGTATAAGTAGTCAGACTTCCAACAAAATAATCAGTTGTCTCATTCTACTTTAACATGTTGTAGACACTGTCCAAATATAATTCATCAAGAAATATTTTTGTGCCGATACTTTGTGCAAATCATCCATAAATGCCTAACTGTGTCACACTAAAATTTATGAGCTCTAATTTATACGGGCTACATATAATTGACCCTAAGAACCAGACTTAATTTTATGAAAGGTTATTAAAAACTCGTTTGCCAATTTTGTTTACAACAAACACAAAAGTAGATACCCTCGTTTAATGACGCCGAGATTTTTTCTCGGTAAAAATAACCGAGGCACTTTTGTTAAGCTCATTTTGATTGTTACTACTTTTTCTTTTTGTAGGCATTTTATTATTAGGCTCATACCATGTATACACAGCTTGATTACATCTTTGCTGAAGGTTAATAAATGTTTCAATGTTTTGCCAGTTGATTATTTTGAATCAAGAGAATTAGTGCATGACATATTTCATTACATTGCTCGTAAATAATTGTGGAAAATATACAATAAATGAATGGTACTTACCATTCTATTATCATTTGCTATAAATATAATTATTGTAATTTGTTGTTAATTAAATTGTTCAATTTAAATCTATTTAAGTCTTGATAACGAATAAGGTAAGAAAATATCGAAAATCAGATAAAATGAAATGAAATGTAGGCTTAATTATTACCATTAATTGGCGACAGTTATGCCTGATAAAATGTCGATGTAGATAAGATATATCATTTAACTTGCAAGAAAAACCTACATAAACGTTATATGTATGCGCACAACCTTGTTGATTAATTCCTTGGATATTATTATTTTTGATTATGATATTGTTCGCTCATTTTATTAACGTTGCTTGTATAAAGAAATTAGTACTCGGCTACTTGGTAAAATGCACAATTTCCACGTTTAGTATTTTACCAAATATACCAATAATTTCTAGTGCGTTTTTTTTCATTAAAAATACGTGTATGGAATTCAATGCAGTGATCGAAATTTGGGTTTAATATTCAGGTGCGTCGTTGCAAGGATTTATTGAAATAAGCACAGATGTTTAGTTCACTGAAAAATAAATAAAATTGTATTTAATTTTCGTGTGATATAAATTATGTAATCTATTTATGCAAAAAACGCTATTGAAGTTAAAGAAACAGAGCGCGTAAACAATGCACACCTGCAACACGTGGCCGACACGCCAAACATTTACTACTTACTCGCCTTTAACTTGAATGGACGTGACACAGGTCCTAGTTTATAGTTGTGTTTACTGAAAGAACGACTTATTGTTAATATGTTTTAGTTCGAGGAAAAGTACTGTCGAAAAATGATGGGTTAAGCGTTATAAAGAAGTACATTTTGATGGCGAAAAAATAATTTGTAATATTTGTGATGTCACAATAAGGTGTACACAGAAAAATGTTGTTTTAAAACATGTACACACGAGTGCAATACAAAAAAAGGAAAGGAGAGTTTCAGAGGACGAGTTTTATTTCGATTTGGCTCTATTGTTAATATGTTTAAATCTTCCATGGAGTGTACTAAATAACGCTCATTTTACACATTTTCTAAGCAAATATTTCGTGGGGCAACATGTTCCAAGGGAAAGCCTGCTTCGTAAAAAAAATCTCAGCGAACTATTACCAAGAGAAACTCGAAGGTATTCGAAGTGATCTTCAAAATGACAGATTTTGGGTTACAATTAAAATTAAAATCCTAAAATGAATTTGTCTAATTTCTTATTTGACAATTCTCATTCTGACACTAGCATGCACTACGGCCATGCAGATTAAACTAGTATCTACATAACCCCCTAGGATCATGAAGATTCATTTAACTTGAGAACAAAGACCTAAAATGAATTTATTTATCTACCTTATCTTAAAAATTTTTCATTCTAATGGATTACATTTTCATGGAATGTATCATTCTGTTTCTTGGAAATGCCTAGCCCTTGAAACGCTTTTCGTCCTTATTCTGGAGCTCATCAGAAAGACATAAAGCCACTCATGAAGATATTTCATGCAAAACCAAGACAATTTCTATGGATAAGAAATTGTCTTGGTTTTGCATGAAACATCTTTATGAGTGGCTTTATGTCTTTCTGATGAGCTCCAGAATAAGGACGAAAAACTTTTCAAAGGTTAAGCATTTCCAAGAAAGAGAATGATAGATTTCATGAAAATGTAATCCATTAGAATGAAAATTTTTTAAGACAAGGTAGATAAATAAATTCATTTTAGCCATTTGTTCTCATTTTAATTGAATCTTCATGATCGTAGGGGGTTATGTAGATATTAGTTTAATCTGCATGGCCGTAGGGGACTGTATGGATGCTACTGTTAGAATGAGAATTATCAAATAAGAAATTAGACAAATTCATTTCAGGATTTTAAATTGCTATCCTAACCAGAGTTCAGGTTATCGAAAGAATGCAAAGATTTCATTGATATTTTTACACAAAGTTTTTCTTTTAGGTACAGATAGCTAGTTTTTCTGCTGTTTGCAAAATCTTATGAAGAATATGTTTCAATATAATTATAAGCAAACAAATAATAATTCATTATTAAAAGTAGATACTGTTCAAAAAATAATTAATGAATTCCGGGTGCAACTGGTGAGGTTATATAAAAAAAGTGGGTTGCTGTTTTACAAAGGAATCCAGACTAGGCGATCGTATTTGCCATTAGCAAAAAAATTGTAACAGTCCAGGTGCCTTCCTTGATCAGGTGCCTATGAATATTTTTAGATAAGCTTCCCTCACTTCTGTGGAATGTGAAAGATCATTTTCGACGATACAGTGGATATTTACTGTCAAAATAAATCGTCTCTCACAAAAAAATTTAGAAAAAATACTTACTGTATACTTTGAAATTATGAAAACTAGTAAAGTACAAAATTTGAAACTTGAAAGTGCTGTGTGGATTTATAACAAATTTATGTGTGAAATATGTGTACATATGCCAAAATACATCATAAACGCATAAGGTAGGTTCGTATTATATTTAATTTTGTAAGAGAGAACAAACTTACATTTAATACTTTGATATAAAATTTCATATATGTGCGCCACTGGAATTAAACCCAAATTACGATCACTGAATGAGCCAAAATTTAAGAAATATTTGTGTCTAACTTTCGTATATATGTCAAGATAATAGACATCGTCTACTTACATCTCATCGATTACTGGTGACTTCTATATAGATTATGGTCAATATAGGTGAAGGAAAAAATCCCAGTGTGCTTTTTCGGCCGAATGGATTACGAAAGAGGTCCTCACAATATTTCTGAATCTTTGAATATTGGTCATTTTAAAATATTTTGGTGATAGTACTGTAGAACAAGGAACTGAATAGGAATCCGTATTAACTATATCTAATGGCATGGTGGTTTAAATAATTTTCTACAAATATCTTGCACATGACACAAAATCATTTTACACTGTCTCTCCACAAGTCTAACGGTTTAAAATTACTAATTTATCATCTAATGTGATAAAATTATTAGGTTTTATTTTATGTTGTGATTTTTAAACACAATACATATTGTGTCTTCATTTTCTGTGTGTAATTTGTTTTTCTCGAGCCACGTTTTTTTTTCTAGATTAGTTATATTGAAACTGGCACGCTTTTGATTCTAAATGGCATTATATAAAAAAAGATTGTGACGTATTCGAACAAAATGTGAATCTTAACTTTTTGGAGTCGGCCACGCTCGACTGCAATTTTTACTATTATATTTATACTCTTGTAATTATATTTATTACTACCTACTTATATACTTTATAAAAGCAAATAGGTACTAAAGTATTTTATTCATTAACTTTAAGCTTATCTTTTTAACTTTCTCAAAAGAATTTGATAGATCAAATTTTGATAGCACGACAATTCCAAAATGCAATGAAAAGTTGTTCTTCCCTTGGCAAATGTATACCTTATCCCAAAATTATTGTCGGTATAAAAAATGTCGGGATATTTGTTCTTACTGCGCCGACAAAGGCGCCGATATTCTTTATACCCAGAATAAGTCTGAGATAAACTATACGTGTGTATATCTGCCGCAGCGCGTGAGTGTCTGTATGTCCCGCTGAAATTTTGTTTCGTTCACGATAATTTCTACAAAAATCATTTTTTTCTGTTTAAGGTTTTTCAAATGTTCGTCTCAATGAGGACTCTAGACCTATTAATTTTGGTGCTGATCGGATTAGCGGTTCTAGAAATTGCACATTGTAGGATATTGAAGTCACGTCTGGATCCCCATAGCGATTATATTGTGTTTCTATTTTTATAATTGGTACCTCTTAATTTTTGTAATCCAAATAAATAAATAACTAAATAAGTATGACAAAGAAAATAAAGCAAAGTATCACTTTCTTTATATTCTTCTTTCGTAACGAAAAATAATAGATAATTAATATAGTGTTTAAACTTCTATATGGTAACCGCTGTCTCAACCAATTATTTTAAAAACTTACGTTTAAGTATCGAGGACACATTTCTCAAACAACATTTAACCAGCACTGTTGAAAGGGATAGTGAAAAAATACTGAACACGAAGTTATTAATTAGTTCTGGTAACATTTAATATTAAATACATTTTTATTGTAGCCGTCTATGTTGCGACACAATACTTTATCTATTTAGATTCGCTTTGTTAAGTATGTCGGTATATAAAATCAAGATTAGTTGAATGCTGTCACACATAAATCACCATGCAAAATATAGTGCCATAAAATGCATGATATAGATGTTTCCGTCCAGATAACCTATACCCTTATATTATAGAAAATTGCTTCATAATTTACGCCAGCCGATTCTCTCTTTCCATTTCAAATATCATAAAAATTCGGGAAATATTGAAGTGTCTGCGCAGTGTCGTGCATATAGCTAATACTGTAGTCAATTTATCACTTGACCCGTGAATGATTATTACTATATTTTTCTAATAATATACAGGTGTGAGTGAAACGAATTTTTTATAGGATTTTGCAAAAAGCAGAAAAAATCACAGATTTTGCAATCCTTGCAACCATCGAGACATAATAATGTTATTGAACCCGGTAAAATGGTCCATTTGAAAAAAATCCAAATTACTAAGAAATTGAATTCAGACCAAAATTCCCATGAAAAAATCGACTTTGAAACATTATCACTTTACAGAAGACCAACAACCACCTTTGGCATCGTATTTCATCGAAATCTGCATAAAAAATTATTTCACTAAACATTACCAAGAATTTCAATATGCACGGGGGGGAAAACCGTACCGCCCGACAAACTTTTCGAAAGTACCACGAATTTATTTTTTTGAAAGTACTACGAATTTGGTTTTTCGAAAGTACCACGAAGAGGGTTGCACAGGGCGGAATTCTCAGTCAGAGTGTAGCGAGTAGCTATTTTAAATGTCAAAATTTAAGAAAAAAATGAATGAAACGGTTTATCCAATAAACACCAAAATTCTCATTTAATTATTCTGAAAGAGGGGGAGAATATTCCATGTCCGAACCACAAGAGTATCCATAACAAATAATCAAAAAATTCAAAGTCGGAGACTCGATTCCGACCGACCCAAAATATCTTTAATCCAGGCCCAGGCGGGAATCGCCATAGTAGCCGCTCGAAGGCGAGTCTACGGAAATAAAGTATATTTGGGTTCAATGTCGTTAGTACAAGCAGGAAAACGATTGAACTCATATAAATAGCTTCTTTAAGCATCCTGACAAAGATTTCAAGAAATTCGAAAATTTCAGTGCAAAATTAAAAGTGAATAATTTTCAAAAAATTTGACATACATCTTACCATCATAACTGACTGGGAACCTGAATCTTTCTGTATAGTCGATTGTTAGAGTTCTCTCGACGTTGGATAAGTTACGATCCTACGGGAAGTAAAGGCTTGCCAAGTGGTAGTGCTCTCTGGTGTGTTTCCTTATATGTATTAGTTAAATGTTTAATATTTGTATTTTTTATATTTTATGAATTATTTCAATAAATGAAAATATATTTTTAATCCGATTCGGGGAGTCTGAAGGATAACTTGAATCCCCCTTGTGAGTAAAGTTGATAGATATCGTAGCGGGGACACGGCTCCGGCATATTTAATATAAAATCCTTGTCGTATCCATCAGAAGCGCGATACTAGGTTCATCTACAATAACACCATACATAAAACATAAACTTATTCCAGCTCGATCTGTCCCAAAAAACATAATTTTAGGTACTTGTTACAAAAATAACTATTCGCTATTTGTCAAACTTTGTGAATCCATGCAGACTACGATTGGCGCTGACCACAACCTCATTATAACTTCATGTTCTCCGCGCATACTCATACTGTGCACACTTGCTCAGCTGATTTGGACTCTTTCATGTCGGCGGCCTTGAATAAAACTCGTAACTTTGACCCCATATACGAACATTAACATTTCCAATGTTGAAATTCATTAATCGTTACAAAATAAAAATAAAAATTCGGCGTGCCCAGGAGTTGATAAACAGCGCTATAGCACGGAATAAATAAAGTTGAACAGGCGGTACTATAGTGATCGGCGCTGACCGACTACACAGCATCGCTTCCCACATAGTAACATACTCTTGTAGATGAACCTAGTATCGTTTGGTCTGATGGACACGACAAGGACTTTATATAATTTAGGCCGGGGCCGTGTCGCCGCTACGATACTCATCAACTTTACTCACAAGGCGGATTCAAGATTTCCTTCAGACTCCCCAAGGCGGAAATAGACAAAATTATACTTACTGTGATTGCAACAGTCTGCTCTCTCCGTCGAAATCTTATGTCGGGTAGTGCACTTTTAATGAATATATCTTATAATTAGCACTTTCTCAGAAACACTTCTTAATAATTAAGACCGTCGATGGATTCTATGAGTATTGGGACAAGTACACAGACTTGGCGGGATCAAAGGTGACCCGCGGAAAGTAATTGTCCGACTCACCCTACAGAATCGTTCGTCGGTCACAAATCTCATAACTAGTGGATCAATAAAAAATCGAATTCAAAATATATTTTCATTTATTGAAATAATTCATACAATGTAAAAAATATAAATATCCAATACTTAGTTAATGTGTATAAGGCAAACATCTAAGAGCACCAGCATTCAGCAAGCCATTACCTCCCGTAGTAGTGTAACTCATCCAGCGTCGAGAGAACTATGACAATCGACTCTACAAAAAAATTCAGACTCCTAATTAGTGATATTTGTAAATTGTACTTATGCGGAACTTTTTGAAAATTATTCACTTTGAATTTTGCACTAAAATTATCGAAATGATTGTCAGGATGCTTAAAGAAGCTGTCTATATGAGTTCGATGGTTTTCCTGCTTTTATAAACGTACTGACGGCATCGAACCCAAATATACTTTTTTTCCGTCGACTCGCCTTCGAGTGATTAGTATGGCGCTGTCCGCCTGAGCCGGGATAAAAAGCAACTTGGGTTCGTCGGAATCGACCCTCCGACTTTGAATTCTTTGGCTATTTTTCTGTACGTTTTAGGGGTTTTGTATAAGGATTATGCTCCAACCCTTTGAGGAATATTAAACGAGAATTTTGGTTTTATTGGAAAAACCGTCCCATCGATTTTTTCTTATATTTTGACGTTTAAAATAGCTACTCGCTATATCCTGACTGAGGATTTCGACCTGTGAACCACCAAATTCGTGGTACTTTCGAAAAATTCATCTCGAGGAGCGGTTTTCTGGTTTATTTACGTCTCGTTATTGTATTTTTATAAAAATAAATTTTTCAGATTTTCGAAAATTAAATTCGTTGTACTTCCAAAAAATTTGTTGTGCGGATCAGTTTTCCGTCTTGCGAATTTATTCGTTGTACTTTCAAAAACCAAATTCGTGGTACTTTCGAAAAGTCAAATTCGTTGTATTTTCGAAAAATCTGTTGGACAGAGTAGTTTTCCGCCCTGTGTGATTTTACTCGTTGTACTTTCGAAAAACCAAATTCATGGTACTTTCGAAAAGTTCGTCGAGCGGAGCAGTTTTCCGGTTTTTTACGTAGATTTCGATTTAATATTATGCCAAAGGTGTTTAGAAGTCATTTTACTGGTTTAAATACTATTTTTTCATGGGATTTTTGTCTAAATTTACTTTTATAATAAATTGGATATTTATTCAAATGGATCGTTTTACTTGGTTCAATAACACTCTCGCTCAGTATTACATCATCTCACCTTGATTCTTTCATGTCGACGGCCTTGGAAAAACTCGTAACTTTTGTCCTATACGCGAACATTAACATTTCCAATGTTAAAAGTATATATGAGAACTAAAAGAAAAACTATCTTTAAAATTATCGATTTACAATTTTTGCATTCTATTGGTAACCTGAATTCTGGTTATGCTAGCAATTAAAATCTAAAATGTATTTGTCTTTCTTATTTGACAATTTTTATTCTAACACTAGTTTCCACATAGTCCCCTACGGCCATGCAGAGTAAGCCACTATCCATATAACCCCCAAGCATAATGAATATTCAGTTAGAAATGAGAACAAAGGCTTAAAATGAATTTATTTACATACCTCGTCATATGGAAAATATATCATTCAAATAGATTACATTCTCATGAAATCTATCATTCTGTTTCTTGGAAATGCTTAGCCTTTAGTTGTCATAGGTAGTTTTTTCTGTTGTTTGCAAAATCCTATAAAGAATATGTTTCATTAAAATTATAAGCAAACAAAAAATAATTCACTTTTAAATAGGTGGGAGGTTGCCACAATTATTAATTCTATTTCTTCACAAAAATTTCGTTGCCACTACACCATGTCAGAAAGAAGGGAAAGAGCTTCTACCAAGTATTTCCTTTCCTGTTGGTTCTATATTAAGTTGGTCATATATTACGGAATAACTTTTATTGAAACATTTTTTACTCTACGATTTACCAACGGCCGATAGTGAAAAATTGCGCTTTACTGCAGTTTTTTGCAATTGTATCTGTCCGTTTCACCTACGTAGTAATTAGTTATTATCAATGTTGTAGATTATGACATTTGCTAAATCACTTATAAACAATTTTCTTTCACTTTCAATTGTGTAAAACATACAGCAGCTTGAAATTTTCTCGAGTTTCAACTCTGTCTTAATTAATACTCATTACTAATTTTACATTCAATAAAGTTGACAACGTAGAGTGATTGGTCTAAGAAAAGGGAGTTTTTTTATCCTTCTAGTGATTTTGCTTGAGTGGGCTCATTTCTACATCACCCTGCAGTTAGAGTACATGGAGCACTTCGTAATTTTCCCTATAGAAAATTCTCGACTGCAAAAGATCGATTCATTAGCAATTATTGCGTTTCTGTAATGATCCAGGCCTTCAGAATAAGATCTTTACCTCGTGCTGGGTATGAATCTCAATCGTACTTTCTTCACTGTAATTGCAAGTCGTTGCAACGTCTTCCTTGACGTCATCTCTGGCCGCTTTAGACACTGTTGATTATACGTGTCTTCTTCATTATCAAAGCATCGTTTGAAGTCTCTGACACGTTTCTAAGCCAGTTCTTTTTTTTTCAGTTCCATTTTCGAGAATTCAATTGAACTCCGCTCCACGAGATACGTCCGGTATGGGTTTCTAAGTGTGCAGTCTTGGTTGTTGGCTGTAGTGATGTTTGATTAACTTTATTCCTAATTATTGCTTTTCTAAAATATTTACAGTAAAACGAATTTAGTGACTCCAAATTTTCATTCCGACCATGTAAAGGGACTACAAATGTTTCATCTGCCGTAGCTAATGCCTCTCTGTCATATCCAGTTTTTTAGCTGCACCATCTATTACTAATAATAGTGAAAAACGGTAGAGGGTTCAAGATTCAAACTTTGGTAATATCGGCATTATCATACATTCATAACTTTACAAAATAAAAAGAAATTATTGTCTATTAATTGTCGATATATGAAGGAAAATCTCATGTTTGCCCTCTCTCTGCAGTTATCTTTGAATGGTTTTAAAAAATAAGTAGAACTATTCTTGCAGCTCTATAGCTTCGTTTGGGTACAAGTACAAGCTTTCCAACGAATTGTTTTTTATCTCTATCCACATTTTGAAAAAATAACAATTTTTTATGCTGTTTAGAAATTTCGAAGGTGAAAGAAGAAAACACATTTTTTTGTAATTTTTGCACTTTTTAGCTAACTCTAGGGCGATAGAGCTAGGAGGGAAGTGTTCATATAAATTAATTCTCATCAAATCAGAAAAATGATAGCATCCTAACTGAGTACAAAACCAAGTTTGATTGCTTGATTTACCCAAATATTATTTTTTACTTAAGGCAACAATTGCTTTTTCACACAGTGATTTAAGTACTGTTATATGATTGCACCCCCTAGTAATACCCCCAAAACGGTGGGTTCGAACATTATAATACGAGATAACACCAACGCTATTTATAAAGTTACTAACCATTTACAAAACGCATCACTATTGTATATAACACTAAGCGCTACGTGTTACTTGGATCACTTTATTACAATTCACTTGTTCCCACTTTTACTTCCATATCTACGTAGTGGATTGAAAGTATAGTAATCGTAAAGAAATTTCCAAAGATTTTTTTCTTGAAATAGGATAGAATGCCATGAAAAATCGAGATTTTAAATTTGAGCGAAAAAAAATTCTCTCTGTCTCTCTGTCGGTCTGTCTGACTGTCGGTCTGTACGTCTGTCTGTCTGTAATTTTCCTTTGTCCGCACGTTTTCTCCGGAATGATTTAAGATATTGACTTGAAATTTTGTACACGAATATGTTATGACGAGATCTGGAACTGGATTGTTTCTTGAACATACCTGGAGAAGGCTTGGAGGGTAAATAGGGGGAAATAAGTAAAGCAAACTGGTAAGAGTACAGGAACTTGAAATTTGGTGTATGTACTAGAAGCCAAGGCCTCAAATTTTTTATAATGTTTTCCACCACTCCATTATTAAAAGGGTTGATAAAATAAAATTGAGATATTCACTTGAAATTTGGTATACGTACAATGACATCAGGAACTAGATTATATTTGGGGACTATTCCTTTGAAGGGTTGGGGGTTAAATATGGGTAAATAGGGGAAAATAAATAAAGCAAGCTAGTAAGAGTACATAAATTTGAAATTCGGTGTATGTACTAGAAGCTAAGGCCTCAGAAATGTTCATAAATTTTTCAGCCCCCCACCACCCCTACTCCATTATTAAAGGGGTTGATAAAATAAAATTGGTATATTCACTTGAAACTTGGTACACGTATATGTTATAATGACGTGTGGAACTAGATTATAATTGAGATAATTCCGTTGTAAATTTGGGGGTTAAATAGGTGTAAATAAGGGAAAAGAAGTAAAGTAAAATGGTAAGAGTACAAAAGCTTGGGATTTGGGGTATATACTAGAAGCGAAGGCCTCAGGTTTTTTAATAATATTTTCCATGCCCCCACCACCCCCACTCCCTTATTAAAAGAGTTGATAAAATTAAATTTAGATTTTCACTTGAAATTTGGTATACGTATGTATTATAACGACATATGAAACAAAATTATATTTTGACATGATTCCGTTGAAGGAGTGGGGGGTAAGTAGAGGTAAGTTGGGGAAAATAAGTAAAGCAAGCTGGTAAGAGTACAGAAACTTTGGATTTGGTGTATATACTAGAAGCCAAGGTCTCAGATTTCTTCCTAATATTTTTCAACATCCCCACCTCCACCACCTCCAGTCCATTATTATAGGGATTGATAAAATAAAATTGACATATTCACTTGAAAGTTAGTACACGTATGTATTGAAATGACATCTGATTGAGATGATTCCGTTGAAGGGTGGGAGGTGGCAAGTTGTGAATATGGGAAAATAAGCTAGAAACTTAATTTTTAACGTATATGGTAGAAACCAACACCTCAAATTTTTCTATGACATCTGCCCCAAATATTGATATTCTATAACCAATAATTTCCACATACTAGAGTGCAAATATAGTCAAGATGTTTCCTTTCAAGTGACGGATGAAAAATCTGGATGTGGAAGTAGTGATTCCTTAGGCAGCGATTTTAGTCTTCGCTTGGATCACCTGAACTCCGAACGGATTGTTTCCTTTATATACTCACAGATGTCGTATCGAATATTCAGGTCTTCTTCTGGAACAGAACTAGAAAGTGGTAGGAACATTGGAGAATGCTCGCTCCTCTAGCATCATTTCTGAGGCGGTAGCTGAAATCCCACAACACAATACAGCGGCCTGCCTCCTCCAATAAGAACTACTACTAACGACTATGTCAGTAGTACCTAATTCCCACGAATGGCCTAACAATACTACATTATTTAAGACAACAGCCTTAAAGTGGACAATAATTTAATAAGAAAATTACGTATTAAAAACTGTATGTATTTACCTAATTTATTATTTAATATGGTATTAGTATTCCTTAGTTTATTAACTTCTAATGATTCTAACAGTGTCGGTGTCAGTTTTCTCTGTATTTTTTTTATAAAACTTTCAGAATTCTTCGTCGAAACTATGTTTGGTTGGCCTGTTTTATTGTTTTAACTTCCTAACTGCTCTTTCAATCTTTTTCTTTAATAACATTTTTGCCTGTATCTTGGGGCATGTAGAATGTAGATACCATAGTTCAGTCTATAGACTCCCCTTTACCATTCTACCTTGAACCAGTCGAACGTTATACGTGTCTATAAGAACGTATCCACATTATCATGGCCGTCATCTTTGAAAATCGATGAAGTTAACACAGTACAGCAGTGGACATATGATATGTTGTTTAGTTACCCAGGAGGAATGGTTAACAAAAACTCAGATTTCTTCCTAATTAGTTGAGGTAAATTACCTGACTCGCCTGAGTTAATACGAAACGTTAACATAATATTTTATGCACATTACGTCATCACTTAATTATTAACATTGATACACGTATTTAAGCATATGTAAAGATAACCATCATGATAGCAATATCACTAGCGAACATGAATTGAAAAGAGATATGATCCGAGAAGCATAATTAGCGTTTATTTCATCTGCATAATTAACCTTTTCAGAATAAACCTCCCATCTTCAATAACAAGGTATCTGTTTAGTAGACTCGTAATGGGTAATGTTTTCTTTATTAAACAAAAACCTGACAGACATTTTATATCGACAACACATTGATTAATTTATTTCCTACATTTACTTTAAGTTTTCGTTAAATGTAGTTTTTTTGGGTTGCGTGGGATCCGTTACAGTTTCGGTATATCCGTTCATCAATCCGTGTATCTGCATATTACAGCTCTTCCATTTTTTCATTTTTATACCTATTGAGATGGAATTTCGTATACAGACATATACTGTTTTGCGCAAAATATTTTCGGACCCCATACAGTGAAAAGTGAACGCAAAGAAAAATTTACACTCACTCCATCGAGCGTAGTATCGTTGGATAATAGGGTGTACCGAGAAACATATTTTCTTGTTTTGATTCGCTATACCGCAGAAAAATTGCCCCTGGGCCAGATAAGAAAAATAAAAAAAAATGAAGAATCGGTTGAGATCTTCTGGTCGCGCATCGTCTTTAAGATTCGTAAAAATTAGTGAAATTCAACTAATCTTCCTGT
This sequence comes from Stenurella melanura, assembly GCA_963583905.1. Lineage (NCBI taxonomy): Eukaryota > Metazoa > Arthropoda > Insecta > Coleoptera > Cerambycidae > Stenurella > Stenurella melanura. The sequence continues at coordinate 170,446,819 of OY757309.1, forward strand.
GTTTTTTTAAATGTGTCAAACTAATAACGGTAGAATTGCTATACCGTGGGAAACTTACCAACTGTTTTAGTTTGAATTCTTCAATGTTTGCTTTTAATGTTGCCTTGTCCGTGTCATGGTTGTATGACGTTTCAGTTTATAGTAACTATCATGATATGCATTAGTTGACTGCATAATTATGTATTCCGAAACAGTTGGTATCGTTGCCTTCTCAAACACTGATTTTACTTTCTGCGCCACTGTCGCTAAAAATTTAGAACAACTGACACACTTCTTGTCAGTCTCCATAACCAACTTGTAACGTTCCTTGAAACAACTTTTAAAGACGCCCTGATGAGTTGGAAGTTTATTCACAATTAGCTCTGTTGGATGGCCGAATAAGGGGTTTTCAAACGCCTGTCGAGTAATATTCCTGGAAGCTTCCATCAGACTAATGTCACTAATATTTCATAAGAAACACCGGTTATTAGAAATAATGATTATTTCAAACAGATTTACATAAAAAAAGCTAACGCTGCGCGTGGCTCGGCTGTCCATGAGAGTAGAAGGGTGAGCCAAGTTCTTCCTTGGGTCGCAGAATGCGCGACCGGAAGATATTAACCGATTTTAAAAAACACGAGAATTAGTTCAATATCACTAATTTTACTTATCTGGCTGAGGGGCAAGTTTTCCGCGGTGTGGTGAATAAAAAAAAAAAAAAAACTAAAATTTTTTGGCCCACCCTGTTGGACAGGTCTTTTAAAATGCAACCAAAAATATTTTGAGGCTTTAGTTATAAGCGAAACATTCGCTTTCAAGTCGCTATCAACGTCCCCCCCCACCGTCTAATTTCTAAACTATTGGTACAAAAATCTGAAAAAATCTCGACTATAGCTGTTAGTTAGTACTGTCAATGAATATTATAACGAACGCTGCGCTGTAGCAAGAGGACTTTATGAAAAATTTTGAAAACAGTGTCTTTACAGAACGAGCAAAAGACTCCGTACTAATCTTATGGAAGTTGGGTTTCTGCGAAATTTATTAATATTGCGGGATTTTGTACGTCTTGCAAACATTAATTTTATTTAGGACTGTGATCAATAGCAGGACTATTCAGGGTTGCGTAACAAAAATAATAATTTTAAAATATAGAATTTTGTAGGTATGGTACGCGAAAAATTGATCTAAGGTGTCGATTTTCACGAAATTCATACAAGTGTCAATATCTCAAAAACTAACAATTTTTTACCAAGGTCATATTTTGATATTCTGGTTAGTCATGAGCTGGCCTAACCCTATACGGGATGACGTTGAGTATTGGAACACCCTGTATACATCAAGACCCTAGTTTCTGCACATTACTGGCTTACTTTACTTATTTTCCTCTATTTATCCTCTTTTACCCACCAACCGTTGAACGGAATAGGTAGTAATCTAGTTTTAGATCTTGTTACTACATTTTGAAAAAAAATGTAGTGTAGGTTTTGCATTTTTCCGGTGGACAACCAAAATCCGAAAAAAACGTCGGATCGAAATGAAAGTCATATCTATCGACTCGAGAGCGAATTTAGAAAATTCCGTCGATCAGTCGGTCTGTCGGTCCGTTGGCCTGTCTGTCTGTCGCGCCCAGCCCTCCTAATCCGTTTTCGGATTTCGATGAAACTTGGGTGGTTAATAGGAGATCTTTAGAAAACCTTAACGCCGGAAGCTCGGCTCCGTTCGGAAATCGGAAGTACCCGATATAGACGTTTCGAGTTTTTCGGAAAAAATTAAATAACTCGGTTAGTCGGATCGAGGTATTTCAAAAAAGAGATGGTGCCGCTGGTAAAGATCTACAATTAAGTATACCAGAGGTCGAAAAACAAATGAAAATTGAATTTTTTTGCAAAAAACTGGTTTTTTGGAAATCGGGCTAGGAAGCACGATAACTGTACAGAATATTGATCGATTTCGATGAGACTTGGTGAGATCAAAGGTACACGGTCACAAATGAAGCCCATTGCTGGCAGACCGAATCCGTTGACCAGAAGTATCTTTTCCAGGACCGAGTATGATTTTTCAAAGAAATTAATAACTCCCGAACCGAATGCCCGATTTTGATTTTCAAAAATGGCAATTGTAGGGCTCGATTAGGTCTATTAGTTGACGTTTATGAGAAATTTAATAAATGAAAAGCAAATCTACAAATCCTGGAAAACTTGATTTTTTTTATTAAGTTCTACAAATTCCGAACAGTTTCCTAATAAAAATCGAAAATTAACTATTCCGTCGATCAATCTCTATAACCATTATAAGGCACGGACCTTTTTGGAGAAAAAATCTGAAATAGTGTTTTTAAATTTAAACGAGTTATTTACAAAAGTGCATTCCACAGAATTATTTAAAAAAATATTACAAATTGATAAATTCTCCGTGCGGTATAGGTGCAAAAAAAATAATGTAATGTTTTGTTTAAAATATCATCATTCATATCCTTATTTTCATTTACTAAATAAAAATAGAACCGATGCCCTTTCTGCGTTTCAAAATGTAGTTAGCCTTTAGTTTAGTCAATGCAAAAAGACAAAAAATAAATAAAACATGTCAAAAGGTACTGAGTCATCTTGTGACCCTCTGCTGAAAATGTACTGAATCATCTCAACAGGGATAAAAAGCATATCAAAATGTAGTTTTTTAGCTTGTTATTACGTTTAAAAAAAAATGTGGTATAGGTACTGCATTTTTCCGGTGGATCATCGAAGCCCGAGAAGAACGTCGGATCGAAAATAAAGTCATATCTATCGATTCGAGAGCGAATTTAGAAAGTTACATCCGTCGATCTATCGGTCTATCGATCTGTCTATCTGTCTGTTACGCCCAGCCCCCCTAATCCGTTCTCAGATTTCAATGAAACTAGGGTGGTTAATAGGAGGCCTTTAGAAAACCATAACGCGGCTCCATTCGGAAACTGGAAGTACCCGATATAGACGTTTCGAGTTTTTCTGGAAATATTGAATAACTCGGTAACGGGCAATCGGATCGAGATATTTCAAGAAAGAAATGGTGCCGCTGGCAACGCTCTACAAGAAAGTATACCAGAGACTATGTCGAAAAACAAATGAAAATTGATTTTTTTTGCAAAAAACTGGTTCTCTCGAAATTGGGTTAGGAAGCACGATAACTATCCAGGATACTGATCGATTGAGGCGGTGGGATCAAAGATATACGACCACAAATGAAGCCTATTGCTGGCGGCCCGAATCCGTTGACCGCAAGTATTTTTTCCAGGGCTGAGTATGATTTTCCAAAGAAATTAATAACTTCCGAACCGAAGGTCCGATTTTGATTTTCAAAAATGGCGATTGTAGGGCTCGGTTCGGTCTATTAGGTGACGTTTGTGAGAAATTTGACAAAACAAAAGTGAATCCACAAATTCTGGAAAAATTGATTTTTTTGATAATTTCTACAAATACCGAACAGTTTCATAATAAAAATCGAAAATTGAGTATTTCGCCGATCAATCTCTATAACCAGTATGACACGGGCCTTTTTGGACAAAAAATTTGAAATAGAGTTTTTTCGAAAAATTAAAAATAAGCGAGTTATTTACGTAGATGCATTCCATAGGATTATTTTAAAAAATATTAAAAATTGATAAATTCTCCGTGCGATACAGGTGCAAAAAAATTATGTAATGTTATGTTTAAAATATCGTCATTCATTTCTTTATTAGTTCTTAACATATGGACTATGTAGAGGACGATTTATCTATTATTGTCATATATTTCATTTCATTGTAATAATATAGATACCTAATATATGTTTTATATGGCATACAGTATTATCAATATATTATATAGGTCCCAAAGAGTTTTGTGTAAAAAAATATCACAGATATCTAATCTCAAAATAAGTTGATTTCGCTCTTATCAATATATAAAGATGATTCTTTTAGGAGACGGCTTCAAAGTATAGAAAAAATAAACAATTATTTTTCACACTATCAAAGAACATGTTTTCGTTCAACTATAATTGTCTTAAAGTAGAGGTGGTACATACTTATAAAATAGTTTATATGTTTTTCACAGTTTGGTAGATCAATTCCAACTTTATAAACTAGAAAAACTGATTATGATAAATTTGTATCATTTGTAAAATTTCAATTCCTGCATTGTACCCATTGTAAAAGAAACATAAGAATGCAAAACAAAACAGGTTTTACTATGAAGCAGATTTTGATATCGTGCCTTCTCGAAAAAGTCTCTATTTTAATTATACACGAAATTATCTATAGGTGTCCGAACAAAAAAAAAAGAGAATCATACCGGAGAAAATTCTATCTCTATAAATATTTGACCGATTTTCATTTACTAAATAAAAATAGAACCGATACCCTTTCCGTGTTTCAAAATGTAGTTAGCCTTTACTTTAGTCAACGCAAAAAAAAAGAAAAATAAGACATGTCAAAATGTACTGAGTCATCTTACGACCCTCTGCTGAAAATGTACTGAATCATCCCAACAGGGATATGTGTACCAAGTTTCAAGTCAATTACTTAAACTGTTGCAGAGAAAACGTACACTTAAAAAAATAGTTAGACAAACAGAACGACAGACCGACAGAACTTTTTTCTTTCAAATTGAAAATCTCGGCGGTCCATGACATTCTAAACTTATCTCAGCAAGAAAAAGAATTAAATTTCTTTTACAATCACTATACTTTCACTACACTATGTGGATCTGGAAATAAAATGCTTTAAATATTTTTGCACTAGAAAATATTAGATTTTGAAGAGTACATTTCAAACATAGACAAAATTATAATTATTCCCTATTTTAAAGCCTTTACGCCGCCGCTGAAATCTCTCACTATTTTCATTTAAAATATCACAAAAATCAACAAAACATCTGAATCGGCTTTTGTACTTATCGACGTAGAATAATTGTTTTTGAAATGTTACATCATTGTTGTATGTTAGCGAGTCTGGAAATGTCATGCTCGTGATAGCACGCGGATTCGGGCCTGGGGCTGGATAACGGCCAAGTCGAGAGGCCCCCCGGTCCCTGAACACCACTGACCGCGAGGGGGCGACGTACTCACTTGCCTGCTCCACATTCCAAACAGGTGCTTCTTGGAGAAAGTGATCTGATTGCTCTCTTGCTCGGCTATGTCCTTTATTCTCACCATCTTCTTACTTGCACTTATTATTCTTTAATATGTTTTGTAATAAAAAGTAAATTATTGATGATAAATATTATCTTTATTATATTGATGATAATAATTATCTTATTATCAACATATTCTTTATAAAATTTCGTAAACAGCATAAAAAGTAAGCTATGAAAAATAAAAAGAAAAACTATTGGTATAAAAATATCGATACCTCCAAATGCCGGTGACGGTTTCAGTTTAGGGCACTTTGTTCTCTAGCAGATGTAGGGTATCACATATGCAAATATTAATTTTGACATTTTAATTAGAATTGAATTTTTTATTAAATAAATAGCTTTTTTGTTCTTATTTTAATATTACTTTTTATAGTCGTAAGAAGTTATGTGGATACATTTTATTAATTAGATAGGTTTTTTGTTTATAGTTTAGGTTTACGCTTCAAAGTCGTAAGGGGCTATGTGGATACTACTGTTACATTAAAAATTGTATAATAAATAAATACATTCATTTTAGATATTATTAATTTCTAGTATAACCAGAAATAATGCAAAGATTGTAAATTATTATTTTTATCGATAGTTTTTCTTTTTACTTTACATAAATTACTTTTTCTACTGTTTGCGAAATCCTGTAAAGAATGTGTTTAATATTATCTATTTTAAATAACAGTACTCTTTATCAGAATTGATTCTATGTTACTCATGAATATTAAAATAATATAAACATATCTTTGAACAGTATATTCTACGATTTATTACGGACAGTGCATATTTATTGAGTAATTGTATAGAAAATGAACTATAATGTTACTCATCATATCATAAAATGACGTTGGTACAAATATATACAGGGTGGTTCGTAAGTAAGGGTGGGTAGAACGATGGTAGAGATCTGACATTAAAATATTGCGATTTAGCTGAACTTATATTAGTCCGAAAGTTGATATTAACAGAGGATACGGAGTGTGTTAAAGTCAACAATATATTTTAGTTTTCTTACATAACTTTTAAAGCGCAGAAAATGGCCGTTTTTATACAATTCGAATTTGTTAGGTCATTTTCGCGATTTACTAAACTGGATGATGGATGGTGGAGCTGAACAAACACCGGATTAGTCTTCAGCGCGTCGAGATATACTATAAGGACTAATAGAGTCCCAGAAATAGACCCGTATTTTTTTGTAGTATGTAGTATGACAGTAATAAATACTTCTCATACTCTAGGAAAGTGTGATTATTATTATTATACTGTTTGCAAATACAAAACGAAGAGTATATTGCATTCGATCGGCACATTTCTGAAACTGGTAACACTGTTCGTGGAAAAAAAATCATATCACTGTGTTGGTGATCGAATTCTGAACAGCTTTCAAAATGTCCGTCCGTATGTTCGTCTGCCTGCCTACCTGTCTGTCTGTCTGTCTGTCTGTCCGTCTATCCGTCACGTTTCTTGTAAGCCCAATAACTTACGGTCGAAAAATCCGATTGTATTGAAATTTGGATAGTAAGTTAGTGTTAGCTAGAGGAAGAACCTATTTCTTTGAACAATATCGATCAATAAGTAAAAAAGTTATTAAATTTGAAAAAAGTAATTGTATCTCTTGTAAATAAACAAAAAATGTATAAAACCAATATTATTTACAAAACAACTGCGAAGAGTGTCCTATAGAATGTGCAACAGTTATATAAAAGTGCAGTAAATCGGCGAAGAGTATGATTGTTAGCTTGTTAAAACATGCGAACAGTAGCAACGGACCTGTCGAGTGAAATATTACTTATGCTTATAACTTTCTTTTGGGATTGCACTTAAAAGATTGCCTAACACCCTCAATTATGTCATAAAGCAATTTAAAAAGATATAAAGAATACATAAATAACATTTATCATTATTATATATATTAATTGAGACATTTTATTTATATATAAAAATCAGTGTTTCTTTTTCACATTTTGCCTGCAATAAATACATATTAATTAATTTCTTAACTCGTTCATGGTTTTTATTTGTACACAGTTAATCAACAAATACCGATATAATTTTACTATTATGTAACAAAAACTTAATACACGACCTTCAATAAATTCTGCATTATTGTATTCCTGCTTACAATTAATTACAGCTCTTAAGAAGAAAACGTATTAATGGGCGTCGATATAAAATTTAATTATAGTAGCAATCTTATAAGTATTCATCAAATTAAATATATATACAATAATTTTAAAAAGTGAATAATTAGATTAGATTAAATAACTAGATATATTATATACTTTTATTGAAATTTTCTAAATAACTGTCGAATTCTATAAGATATTCTTCGCAGTTTTGTAAAATTAGTATTATATGCAGTTGCCATATTTGTGGTTTAAATTATTTTAAGATGCCAATTTGATTGATGTTGGCTATCCGCTCCTCAGTATACAACACGGTATTTTTGTGTCTATAAAATCTTATCAAAGGTCGTGAAACTTTTCATGCATATCTGTTTTTAATTGTTTCATAACTTTTATATTTGTTTATCAACATTTTTAAGAATAGTGTTGTTCCTCAATCTAACGCTAACTTGCAGTGCAAATTTCAATACAATGAGACTTTTAAGTTATTATGCTTAAAAGGAACGTGGTAGACACATAGACAGATGAACACATCGGCAGACTGATAGACAGCTGGATATACAGGCGGACAGATAGATAGACGTACATTTGGGTTATTTGTAACTCCATGGCTTACACAATGATATGAAATATTTTCCCCACCGATTTTAGAAAACTGCATTACAAAAGTTATATAATATTATTATATCATATTCTTAATCATTTGATAAAGTCTGGATTTATATATTCCTCTATTTCCAAAGCTAGGTAAGCTAAAACTTGTAATAAAACTAGTGGTGGGAGAGTTATATGTATATGTTATAAGAAAACCATTGCTATGTTTCAGTATTGCGGTCATTAATTCAACGGCAAATAATATGATTAATGATACGAAACTATCAGTGTGTGATTGCAACTCTCACTTGTCCGGCTTTTTAAAGTAGTTTTAGTTCATGTAAAATAGGATATTTTTGTAGTTTAATTTTTTTTTGTAATAAGAAAACAAAATTGGGATCTGACTTGGAACTCTGTAGTTTTGTTCATAATGTATTTATAAACATTTTGACTCTTTTGATTTACGATGAACAGATCCTAAGATATTAAAAAAAAAACAAACACAAACACATTTTTCGAAGTTAAAACCTAATTTTCAAAAATTGCTCAGCTTCCACATGTAACAAAAATTTACTGTTATTTTCTGATGCTACACAGATTGCATTTCCACAAGAACTGTTCCTCTCCATTAATCCCTCAAATTGCATGTTAATGCTTATTATTGCTGCTAGAGCTTTCTGCTACAAAATTCAATTTACTTTAATCTATCATAATAAAGGACCCTGCACAAAATAAATTTAAATTTACTTTTGGTCAAATTTTTCGTAATTTTGACAAAGGGTAGTTAGAACGTGGTGGTGAAAAGTTGTAATGGTCGTGACCCGAAACCTCATGTTTTCGGTTACAGAGAGTTCTTAAATACAAAAATAAATGTGATAAATTAAAATAAATAATGGTGTCTGTGATTATCCTCTTCGGACCCAAGCATACACGAGTCAAGATTTTTATAACCCTGGCCATTTTTATCACTAAATAGGTCATAAGGAACCAAAAATATTTAAACATTTTTTCCTTAGGCTTTTGGTTCTTACAAAAAAAATAAGTGATAGGATACTTTGGGTCTATATCACTACCAAACACGGTATTTTTCAAAAATATTGTATTTGCTAATCATAAACATAAACAAAAAAACTTAGAACTAACTACTTTTTCTGGAATTCAACAAAGCAGTTTCTTTCCGTTGAGCAACAAAAAAAAATTGCTTACATGCGGTGCAACAAACAAATTTTATGCACCCAGGATTTCTGCACTTTGATCTCCATTTTTGTTCTTTGTTTTTAAGATCCGGTAAATATTTGGCACTGCAAATTTCTTATCCAGTATATGTTCAGGTTTTCTGGCCTTTTTGGAAGCAGATGGACCATCACCATCAGACTCGTCATTTGCAGCGTCTCTGATACTTGGGATTCGTGATTGTTCTTCTGTGACACTGTCTAAATTTGCAGACAGTGTCACAGAAGAACAATCACGAATCCCAAGTATCAGAGACGCTGCAAATGACGAGTCTGTAAAGTAAAAGGTGCTTAGCCGCCACAAACTTGAAGTCTCTCTTTTTTCGGCAAGCTTCGGCATTGAGCGTCTTTTCTGTACATTAGCTATCCCGCTGCCACAAAAAAATCAATAAAATGGAAAATGGCTTGGATCGTCCATTTGTTCGTCCTGTACTGCATGGGGTACTTCTCAATAACACGATCCAAGAGATCTATTCCTTCCATTTTGGCATTGTAAGAATTTACAATAGCAGGTTGTTTCACCTGGATATATTTCGAATCTGGTTTGCTCCAACGTCTGCATTCGCCTTCAGGCTGAGATAGGGTCTGGTATCAAACCATTTCACTATCGCTATTTTCGAATAATCCCTAACCACCTGTTCATAGGTTTCCCCGTCCCGCTTTTTTCATTTGGTTGTCAGATGAAAAGTTTACTTTTTTAGGAATTCTGTATTTCATAAGCGTTCCAGTGAAGCCAATAGATCTAGCCAATAAAGTGTCTATCAAACTGACTGAGGTAAAATACCTGTCGGTAGAAACTGTAACACCAGGTGGTAAAGTATCGCACAGTTTCAGTACAAATCTTCCACCTACATTAAGTTTTTCTGGTGCTGCGATCAGGGCAGATTCTGCTGATGTTCCTTTTTCCTCATATATTTGAAAATCTAATGAAATTATTGACGAAGTAGACATCACAAAATTGTTTAAACCTTGAGGATTTGGCTTGTTCTTTACATACTGTATCATTTTAACTTGATCATGAAACGGTATCATCTGTTCGTCAGTTGACACGGCCATAGTTCTTTCATGTGCATACAGCTCCTTTGAATTTTATCCAACAAGGACCTGAGTTTCTGAAAACGATCTAAAGCTCTGGCTTCTTCAGAGACAGTACTGTCATCGACATGTTGTTTGTCACAATTGGCACTTTTGTGTGTCGACCCCAGTATATCCTAATCCGCAGCAATCCGTAAATACCAATAAGCATTGAACAGGCCATGAATTTACTGATTTCGTGAGGTGTAGTATTTAAGGATTTTCCAGAAATATTGATTTCTTTCATGCTGGTAAACAATGCGACTTTCTCGAAAAAATCGCCATCTAAATATTTACTAAAATATTCCGAAGGCTCAGGAACAACGTAGATACAATTTTTTGATTGAGCACTATGATTTGTGAAGATTGCAGGGAATTGAATTTTTTTTCTTTAATCGCTAAGAACCAAGTAAATCAAAGGCTTATCGTCAGACGAATCAAAATCATCTACGGGGTTAGCATCGGCATCGTCTGGGAGTGGAAATTAACCCAAAAAATCTTCGTCATCATCTTCATCGTAATTGGAAATGTCTCAATGTCTAAGTTCAAATTATCAACTATATCTTCAGACTCGTTCTGAGTTAGAAACCCTGTCAAACAAATAAAATACGTAAAACCTTGATACCCAGTAAAAAAATTTATATAATAATTAGGTAGCGATAAAGACCCAAGATATCCTGGGAGCAAGCGAACGCCGATGTGTCTATTTTTGAAAAGGTATCAGATACGATGATTATGGATCTGCAGCGTTGTGAACGACACTGCACATGGACTAAAATATTTTGCCAGAGGTACTATCTGTGATATGTTGGGTCTGATGAGGTTATATGTTATGGTGTCTATGTATGTGTGCGCGTATATTTGTGTACGTATAGGAGCAATTCCACATTTTTTTTAAGTCGATGTTCTTAAACGTAAGGTACACCTCGAAAATATCACTTTTTGATTTTAGGGACATTTTTGTAGATCACCCAGCCAGAAGCAGTGGAATATTTATATAATAGCTATTTTAATTTACTGTGTTACACGCCATATAACGAGTAATGAAAATCACATTTATGTTCGAGTTTAGAACCTTCTAGAGCCGAAAACATGGTTTTTCATGGGTCACAACCCGTACTACTCTTAATCATCATAACATCGCTACCTTGGAATAACAAGGTGCCATTTGTGCAAACATCTGTTTAGAGATAATGGCCGGCAAAGTTTACTTTCATTACAGTTTTCTTCCATATTGTCAAATAAACATTTAAATTATTGCAAATTTCTGCTTTATTTTTTATCGAATTTATTTATCATTATCCACACCACTATTGTAATTGCATTCTGTGAAATAAAACTACATAAAATGTAGATAGAACTTTGTCCAAGCTTTTTCCGTCATGGTAAAACAAAGTTCTAAGTGCCTGTTAGAACCGTGTCATTCTGAATTTTAAGAACATATTTAATTGCTTGCCCTAAAAATCATTTCTATGTGTCTCACAGAATACAATAACTGTTATAGTTATAAATATTTCTTAATATTTGTGAGTTGTAAATAAAGTAAATACAAGCATAGCAAACAAAATTTTTTAATAAAAATTTATTTTTTAATATAAAAACTTAAAACTGAAAATACATCATTGTCACATTAATAACCCAAAGATTTATTTTTTACTTAATTTAAAGGTAGAAGAGCTTTAAAACATTGTCTATCAATTTCTGGCAGGCATAATTTTCTGAATCGATTCTAATTTTTCTTTGGAAACGACCTTATCTTTTGTCATAACCTGAGGAATTACCTGCAACGCAGCGGTATAGTTTAGAGAAGCACGAGAATTTATTTTTTCCACGACCATTGAATAATTCATTTATTATAGATACGTTTTTAAACAAGTAACGGGCTCATTACTTGCAGCCGTGAGTTGTAATTCATTATTCAATAGGCCAGAACCAATCACAATGGTTCATTTTCATTATTCAACAGTTTTGAACCAATCACAGGAGTTCATTTTCATCATTCAACAGATTTTGTGATGCAATCACGAGGCGATTTAAAATCAAAAACATATAGGTATGCCATGACCGACGCTTACTCTATTCTCACAATCTGTAATGTAAATGTCATCTGTTACGCTATTTAGTATTTTTATTGTATTTTCTACACTTTTCTTCGCCATTTTCCTCAGTCCCTGAATTAGTTTGTGCACTTGTTTCAATTTCGTCACTTATTATTATATCCAAATTTAATGTCATTATCCATTATTATTATTGTAGTATATATATAACATCTCTTAAAGAAATTAAAAAATCTTCGGTTAGAATACAAATTTGTCAAACAATAATATTTTAACACTTACAAAGATATTATTTCTATATTCTCAATATCCTCCACGTTTTCTAAAACTCTTATCTTGACTTGAACTTTACGAAAAATCACTATTTTGGTTTTATTTATTAAACAATTACAGTTAATTGTTAAAATGTTAATAAGTAAGTACACTGTCAGATTAGACTGCTACACATAACCGCCAATATCATGAAAAATATTTATGAGACAAAGTTCTAACTACACTTTAAGTGGAATTATAGTTCTATCTGCACGACAGTTAGAACTGTGTCATTCGATAGATAGCAGATAAAACCTTATTTCAGTAAAATTTCAAACTGTGGCCCCTCAGATAGAACTCTGTACCACTGATAACTCCGAAACTATTCGTCGAATGGATCTGGTAATATTAAAATATACAAAATTGCTTAAAATAGAACCTTGTCATACATCTAACTTATTTTATGAAAAAATGTCACTTAGTACCTTGTCATGGCAAATAGATGATATACTGTAAACCATCTTTACGAAATTCAACCAAATTTCCAGGTATTGTGTGCGGGGTCCTCTCTTATATTATTTTTTAGTTCAAGAATGTCTTATTAGTACTCGTAATTTCGATGATGGTGACACATTTTCTTAAGTGAATATTAAAAGTTAATTTAGTTATGTACTTGTTTATGGAAAATCAATTTCGCAGTATATAATTGAAAGTTTGTTTTGTTTTTAGTTAATGTTGTAAATCATAATGCATTTTACACCCACGTGTAAACAAGTTTGCTGCTAATTTTACATTATCATAAATTTAAATTTACATAAATAAATATTTCACTACCATTCCATTATAATAAATAAAATTCCAGAAATGAAAGACACATATCTCTTAGTAAGTAGCAAAAACTAATTGAGAAGAGTGCGTAGGCGCTGTAACTGTTCTTCTATATTATGTACTTATGCATATAAGGAAAAGCAAAAACTTCATTAAAATGTTATTCACTACTATTATCTACTATTGTTATGTAGAACCCAATTACGTGCTGTGTATGAACGTGGAACCCATATAATATTATTAAATATATCTAAATGTACCAAATATACCGAATTTATAAACATATTCGTTTAATAAAACGAAATCAATAAGATTCCCTATATTCAAAACTCAAATAATTTTAATGATAAAATTTAACACTTATTATACTCTTTGCAAATACAAAACTAAGAGTATACCCATTGCATTTGATCGGCACATTTCTAAAACTGGCAATATTGCTCGTGGAAAAAAAAATTCATATCACTGTGTTTGTGATCGCATGGGCTTGTTCCATGATATTCTTTTTATATGGTTTTTATACTTTTTCATATAGTACTCGATATTCTCATTATACCCTTAAAATTTCGTATTATTAACTTTTACCGTTCTCGAGATATAAGGAGTTGAATTTAGTAATAGTTGCAAAAACCGAGCGCTCATTTGTGACGTCACTATACGCAAGTGACGTAAGAAAAATGGCTTTCTGGGACCTTTCAAATTTAACCTGAAAAGTCGAAAAACATGGAAATTTTAAACGCTGGTAACTAAATAAATACGTCGAGTGGAAGTTCGTTCTATGTGTCTACGGAAAGGAGAAGGTCGGCGATGAATTATAATCGTGAATTGCAGGGTCGAAATCGAAAATTCGTTCTGGCAGGAGCGAGAGAAAATTGTAATTTTTTGACATTTCACCAAATTGTACTTCCCTACTGTCAAGTAGTAAGCAAAACAAACAATACTTCGAAAACACTTATAATTATAACCAATAAGGAGCATCAAGTCTATTGAGATCGCCGAGTCTATGCGTATAGTGACGTAGCGCCTGGCCACGCCCCATTTTCGCGAGATGGAAATTTGTAATAGTTTTTAAGATACTAAACGTGCGAATAAGATTCTGATATTTTGCAGATCCATTAATTTATACTTGCACTTTCGATTTGTGAAATAAAAAAAAATGCTGAACAAGCCCATTCTGAACAGTTTTCAAAAAAATTCGTCCTGCCGTCCGTCGCGTTTCTTGTAAGCGCGATAACCTAAGAACAAAAAGTCCGATTGTATTGAAACTTGGCAGTAGGTTAGTGTTAGCTAGAGGAAGAACCATATCGTTTTTGAACAAAATAGATCAATATATAAAAAAGTTATTAAATTTTTTTAATAATTTTTGTTTTGTTTTGTAATTTAAATTAAAAAAATGTCTAAAACTAATATTATTTGCAAAAAAAACTGCTAAGAGTATCCTATAGAATGTGCAACAATTATATAACTAGCAAATTATTTATATTTAATATTGTGGCAAAACTTATTTGATAAATTAGTCGAGTGCAATTAGGTTTTTACCTCGGAGCCCAGTTATAATTAATGGATTTTCATGATTTTTTTTGCATTGAGTTTCTGATACTGAGTACAAAAAAGTTTGCTATTTAAAATTTGTGTCTTTTTACTTGGGGGTGGTTCCCACCCCCTCTAGAGGGGTGGGCAATAAAGTAAAATAATAGCCACCGAATCTGATATAGAATCATATTGTAAGAGAAAAAGGCGGTTTACAATTTTTCATGAAAATTTATATTTTCCAAGTTATAACGATTTGAAGATTACGATTTTAGATTTAAAAAATTGGTACATAGAGATGTTTTTCGTAAATAAGTCAAAAGTCTTACATTTATGGAAAAAGTGGTATGGTACAAAAACAAGATTATGAAATTACAGCCGTTTAATTACTTCCACGTCCACGTAGTGGATTGGAAGTAGGTATAGTAATCGTAAAAAAATTTAATTTTTTTTTCCTGAAATAGGTTTAGAATGTCATGAGACGTCGAGATTTTAAATTTGAGCGAAAAAGGTTTCTGTCTGTCTGTCTGTCTGTTTGTCTGTCTGTCGGTTGGTCGGTCGGTCGGTCTGTCTGTCTGTCTGTCTGTAAACTTTTTTTTTTTTGTCCGCAAGCTTTCTCCGGAACGGTTTAAGATATTGACTTTGACTGAAATTTTGTACACGTATAGGTTATAACGAGGTCTGGAACTGGACTATCTTTTGAAGATATCCGGTGAAGGGTTGGGGAGTAAATAGGGGTAAATATGGGGAAATATGTAAAGCAAGCTGGTAAGAGTACAGAAACTTGAAATTCGATGTGTGTAAGTACTACAAGCCAAGGCCTCAGATTTTTTTACAATATTTTTCAACCCCCCACTACCCCTAGTCCATTATTAAAGGGGTTGATAAAATAAAGTTGGGATACTCATTTGAAATTTGGTACACATATGTATTATAACGGCATCTCTAACTGGATTATATTTTGAAGGGTTGGGGGTTAAATAGGGGTTAACAGGGGAATATAAGTAAAGTAAAGCAAGTTAGTAAGAGTACAGAAACTAGAAATTCGATGTATGTGCTAGAAGCTAAAGACTCAGATTTTTTTATAATATTTTTCAAGCCACACCACCCCTATTCCATTATTAAAGGGGTTGATAAAATAGAATTGGGATATTCATTTGAAATTTGGTAGACGTATGTATTATAACGACATCTGGAACTTGATTATATTTTGAGATGATTTCGTTGAAGGGTTGGAGGTTGAATAGAGACAAATAGGGGAAAAAAGTAAAGCAAACTGATAAGAGTACAGAAACTTGAAATTCGGTGTATGTACTAGAAGCCAAGGTTTCAGATTATTTATATCTTTCAACCCCCACCACCCCTACTCCATTATTGAAGGGGCTGATAAAATAAAATTGAAATATTCACTTGAAATTTGGTACACGTACATATTATAACGACTTATGGAACTAGATTATATTTTGAGATGATTCCGTTGAAGGGTTGGGGGTTAAATAGTGGTAGATAGGGGAAAATAAGTAAAGCAAGCTGGTAAGAGTATAGAAATTTGGGATTTGGTGTATATACTAGAAGTGATGGCCTCAGGTTTTTTATAACATTTTCCATCCCCCCACCACCCTTATTAAAATAGTTGATAAAATTAAAATTCGATTTTCACTTAAAATTTGTTACACGTATAGCAATATCTTTGATTATATTTAGACATGATTGCGTTGAACGAGTGAGGGTAATTGGTAAATAGGGAAGAATCTGCTAAGAGTACAGAAACTTGAAATTCGGTATATGTCCTAGAAGCCAAGGCCTCAAAATTTTTAGTAATATTTTTCAACCCCCCACCACCCTTAATCCATTATAAAGGGGTTGGTAAAATGAAATTGAGATATTGACATAAAATTTGGGACACGTATTTATTATAACGACATCTGGAACTAGATTATATTTTGAGGTGATTCCGTTGAAGGGTTGAGGGTTAAATAGGAGTAATTAGGGGAACATAAGTAAATCAAGCTGGTAGCAGTACAGAAATGTGGGATTTGTTGTATATACTAGAAACCAAGGCCTCAAATTTCTTTCTAGTATTTTTCAAACACTACCATCTCCGCTCCATTATTAATGGGTTTGATAACATGAAATTGAGATATTTGAAAGTTACTACACGTATGTATTGCAATGACATCTGATTGAGATGATTCCATTGAAGGGGTGAGACGTGGTAGGTTGTGAATAGAGGAAAAAAACTTAATTTTAGCGTATATAGTAGAAACCAACGCCTCAAACTTTTCTGACATCTGCTCCAAATATTAAAATTCTATGACCAATAATTTCCACATACTAGAGTGCAAATCTAGTCAAGATGTTTCCTTTAAGTGACTTGGATGAACAATCTGGATGTGGAAGTAGTGCTTCCTTAGGCAGCGGTTTTTTTGTTTATTTCTGCACGATGAATAGTTCTAAAAATATGATACCATGACAGCAGGAAAATCCTAAATTTTTTATTTAAAAAAATTACAAAACACTCATTGGTTTGTACATAACATAGTTATTTTTTAAGCCGTACGGATGGAAAAAAAATTGTAGTAAAGGGTACGTCAAGATCTTTAGTTTCTATTTGATGTAGTTTTAAGATCATACTGATTGTTTCTGACATACATTTTTTTTAAACATTATATCCCGACTGATAAACGTTCGAGCGTCATTTTGAAACGTATTTTTAGAACTATTCGTCCTACAGAAATAAACAAAAAATTAAACGGTTGTAATTTCATAATCTTATTTTCGTACCATACCACTTTTTCCTTAAATGAAAGACTTTTGAGTTATTTACGAAAAACAGTCTCAAGGTACCAATTTTTTAAAGCTAAAGTCGCAATCCACAAATCGTTATAACTTAGAAAATATAAATATTCATGAAAAATTGTAAACCACCTTTTTTTCTTTGAATATGAATCTATATCAGATTCGATGGTTACTATTTTACTTTTTTGCCAAGCTCTCTAGAGGGGGTGGGAACCACCTCCAAGTAGAAAGCGGCAATTTTTAAAGGGTAAACTTTTTGTACTCAGTATTAGAAACCCAATGTAAAAAAAAATCATGAAAATCCATTCATTATAACTGGGTGCCGTCATTTGTTACTTTCTGTGTCTAATTGCCCTGGACTAAATGGTTGGAAGAAATCGTTTCGATGTTTTAAATATTATTAAATAGTACTTTTTTTATGATTTTTCAATTGATGCTAGATATACTATGCCCGGCTAGGTAGTCGGCCACTCCCGACTGTAGCTGCTACTCGTTGTTATAATCCGAATACGTCCCTAAAATTATACCCCTCATTTCAGAGACACATAGTTTAAATTTCAGCGTTAAGTTAGTTTAAGGTAGTGGCAAAAGAAAACAAAATTGTAGAAGCTTTGTTTCTGCAGACTAGCATGTTCGTGATATACAACGTCGAAAATCCTAATATTGTTCTCCAATTTTATGTATGTAAGTATATATAACAATCTTTAGAAACGTTATCCTATGGTTACTTCGAAACTTTTACCTAAACATCTGAAGGAGTACTGGTAGGAGGTAAAGCACACATGAAATATAAGATAATAGTCGTTATAATCTAGCAAATCAATGTTATCAAAGTGCAGAATGTTCCCATAGTAGTAATTATAATGTGAGTTGTTGGCATGATGAATGGCCAGGTGTAACGTGGGCGGCTTGCGTCCGATGCCGCGTGTTGACTCCGCGGGCTCTAATGAGTTTCTACTATAAATCATGGCGTATCCCCAGGCTTCTATTAATTGTTCCTGTCTCTGCTAAAATCCAGACCCACCAATATTAGTGGCTGAGTTATCATCGGCGACGAGGCGATCCGTTAAACTCAGTTGCTGGACGGTACTATACAGTAAATGTTTTTATTTTAAAGCAACTGCTTGGAAAATTAACATGTTACCACTAATATGTTTTTGGAGCTAAAAAGTGCTTTTATGGCGGTTATTAAGTTATGAATTTACTACCCATCGTTTCTATAAATATTTAATATGTATTTTATAGGTGAAAGGAAACGAACTTTGGAATCGCTGTTGAGCAGTTACGCTTTATTTTCAATATTATCATAAAAATATGCGTAAAATTGTAGAAGAAAAAGTAACTAATCATATGATACAAAAAACACACGTAATGTTAACAGCATTTAAAATGTTAAAGTATGTATGTTTTTTAACTGTTTTTAGAAAAACTGGCTTCCTAAGAAGATATTTGCTATGGCAAATGATACTGAAAGAATATTCAATATTTTTTTGGCGTGCGGTACTGCAGTTTTCTTGTTGTGCAGTGGTATGAAAATTAAAGTTCTCCAGTCGCTAGGCCCTTATTATTTGGCACATTCTGCAAAGGATTCTCATTCCATCTGCACCAATTAACTTAATCCTTTGTTGTCCATGGAACCATCTCATGTAAGCAAAAATGAACTATGATCAATAATTAAAAATGTAAATGATATTACTTTAATTATACAAAAAAAAAGATACGGACTACTTAATATCCACTGATAAAATAATATAAAATCTTTTAAACGTAAACCATCTAACGAAAACTAAATGTAACTATATTAGACATCTATATAACTAGTAGACGAATTCATCACTATGAGAACTTGTTCCGATTGTCAGAAGAGTCTTCAAACGTAGACATCGCTACGTATGATCATAAACATCATTAAGGCTATGAATGTAACGTAACTTTTGTTTCTTAGTATTAGACATCAATGGATTTAGTTCCGCGGTCATAATATTGCTACTTTTCCAAATTTTAATTTTTGTGTGGCTGCTTTACTTAGCTGTCCATGTGATGTTCACTTTTAGATAACGCCGCAAGACATTTGTATTTTCACCATGTAGTAGGTTGACTTCATTTCACACATATTTCCTGAATTTATTTCGTAGATAACTTGCAACTGTTTCTCCTTAGAAGCATGTGATCACTATATCCAAAGACTGATCCAGACGTATACGGAGAATTTTAATGTTCGAATCTGTACGTTCTTTTGTCGGCAGACAAAGTTTTTCCTGATGTAAGAGTCCTCTTAATTCACAATAGTAGCCATCTTCGTCCAAGAAGCCTAGTTGGCCAAGTTTCGGGTCCCAGTAGCCAATTTTACAGTGCACTCCGTAGAAATAGGACTACGATGGTTACCAGGCGGAGTGCGCCAAGTCTGTCCAAGGTTTTGTGCTCATAGGAATCCGTGGATGCTCGTGGAAAAGATTGTTGGCGCTGAGCTATAAAAAAATTCGTTCTTCAGTAGCCTCTATCCAGTAATGGTAGTTCTGCTAATCACTACCATCTGCCGTACTCCTGGCAATGTGACCTTTATAAGTTACTACCTTCTTAGTCAGGGAGAAATTCGAATTAGCATGAGCACGAATTCTAATTTCTCTGAAGTAGGACTGGCTTAAGGTGTTACCTGGGTGCATTGAGAAGCGGTTAAGAAATCATTTTAACGGACTTAAGAGATCTCCTACCTGCTATTCCTGATCTTGCAAGCAAAGGGAATTGTTGAGAGAAAATTCGTAACAATACTCTCGGTATTCTGCTTATGTTTTTTCCTAACATATAACAGTCAAGATTCCTAAGCTAATAGACAAGAAGGGGGAATAACAAAATCGTCGTTGTTTAATAGTTTATGCGAACTGAAAATTATTTAGATCCGACTATTATACACCGATTTTATATGCGAAAACATCTCTAAATATAAGCAATTTATAGAAAAACATCAGGAATTATTTTTAAATATATGACGTTTTTGTTCATGTTTAGCAGGTTCATTTTTAAAAAATTGATGGATTTAGCCGTTACTGTGTGGTAGTCGATCATAGTGATTTATTAAAACACTTATTTTGTTTCTACCACTGTATTTTATTGTAACTTAACGCTACTATGGTTTCGATACTTCAACCTATCATCATCAAAGCGACTCAAGTAAATGAATCAGCATAGGAGAAAACCTAAACTATTTATAATTTACATTATTTACCTAGTTTTATTACTATGGTGTAGGGGATTTAAAATTATCAGAACTAAAATTAACAGAAAGTAATAAAGGGATTGAAGGAATATGAAGTAAATATATTAAAAAGGGGATGTGTTATATAGGTCCAACTGGTCATTAAGTAGGTAATTACCTGGGGGTTTGTTTGATTTGAAAATATCTATTCTAATAAATTTAATTTAAAACCTTTGTTTTGTACGTGTAATATATCAAGAGTATTTATATCAGGAAAATGGTGATTTGATTCTAACAAATGGTTTAAAAAAGTGGAGTCTGTTTTTTGGAGTCTGAAAGACCGTAGATGTTCTTTGTATCGTGCTTCAAAGGACCGACCAGTCCTATATAGAAGGCATTACAGTCCGAACATGACAATTTATAAACTCCTGACTTTTTTAATTTTCCTATTTTATCTTTTACATTATATATTAAACGTGACACTTTTGTTTGTGGTTTAAAGGCAACCTTATTATGATGTGACAATATGCCTGCAATTTCCTGTGAAATGTTACCGTGGTATGTCAAAGATATAAATTTACTCTCATGTTCTTTAATAGGGGGATAGATGCTGTTACAGGCTAATTTGTACTGCTTTTTATTAATTAAATTTTGTATTGTCTTTTCTTGGAACCCGTTGTTAATTGCTATTGTTTTTATGACTTTTATTTCTTTTTCTAAGATGCCTTGTGAGAGAGGTAATGACAAAACTCTATGTATCATTGAATTGTAAGCTGCTAATTTATGTGCATTGGGACTGAATAAGAAATTTGTAATAGTGGTATCTGTAAATGTGGGATTCCGAAAAATTTCAAAATTTATTTTATTCTTGTGGTGTATTAACGTTGGGTTCAGAAAGTTTATTTTGCCATCTTTCTCTGCCTCAACTGTGAATTTGATATTGGTATGGATACGGTTAATAGCTTGCTTCACAGGTACTCAAAGACAATTAAATACATTCCTAAATTTTATTAACCGTATCCATCCCAATATCAAATTCACAGTCGAGGCAGAAAAAGATGGCAGAATAAACTTTCTAGACCTAACGTTAATATACAACAAGTATAAAATAAATTTTGAAATTTTTCGAAAACCCACATTTACAGATACCACTATTACAAATTTCTCATTCAGTCCCAGTGCACATAAATTAACAGCTTATAATTCAGTGATACATAAGGCTTTGTCATTACCTCTCTCAGAAGACACCTTGGAAAAAGAAATAAAAGTCATAAAAACAATAGCAATTAACAACGGATTCCAAGAAAAGACAATACAAAATGTAATTAATACAAAGCAGTACAAATTAGCCTGTAACAGCATCTATCCCCCTATTAAAGAACGTGAGAGTAAATTTATATCTTTGACATATTACGGTAACATTTCACAGGAAATTGCAGGCATATTGTCACATCATAATCTTAAGGTTGCCTTTAAACAAAAGTGTCACATTTATTATGCAAAATATAAAATAGGAAAGTTCAAAAAGTCAGGAGTTTATAAATTGTCATGTTAGGACTGTAATGCCTTCTATATAGGTCAAACTGGTCGGTCCATTGAAGCACGATACAGAGAACATCTACGGTCTTTCAGACTCCAAAAAACAAACTCCACTTTTTCAAACCATTTGTTAGAATTAAATCACCATTTTCCTGATATAAATAATACTCTGGATATATTACATGTACAAAATAAAGGTTTTAAATCAACTTTATTGGAATCTTTAGAAATTTTCAAATCAAACAAAACCCCAGGTAATTACCTACTTAATGACCAGTTGGACCTATATAACACACCCACTTTTTAATATATTTACTTTATAATCCTTTAATCCCTTTATTACTTTCTGTTAATTTTAGTTCTGATAATTTTAAATACCCTACACCATAGTAATACAACTAGGTAAATAATGTAAATTATAAATAGCTTAGGTTTTCTCTTATGTTGTTTTCATTTACTTGAGTCGCTTTGAAGATGATACGTTGAAGTATCGAAACTATAGTAGCGTTAAGTTACAATAAAATACAGTAATAGAAACAAAATAAGTGTTTTAATAAATCATTAGGTTCATTTTTAATAAAAATTGGGTGAGATACTAAATTTTAAAGTCATGGCCGAAGCTGTGAACTTCGACAAAGATATAAATTTTCCTCTCCATTCTGTAATCTGAGAGAAACATGTTAAATAAAATTTTAAGCCGATTTAATTCGGTTTCCTCTATGACAGAAATTGGTCAAGTTATAGCCAAAAGCTCTCAAAAAAGTGATGTTCATGAAAAGTTTGTGTTGTTAAATAACTCATTTATAATGAATCCAATAAGAATAATATATCGAACTTTCTGATTGCTTTTTTTACAAACATGTTTTTAATTTTTGAGAATATTTCGTGATATACTGATTTTAGAGCATGGGAGAGGTAAAAAGAAAAATAAATAAATAAAATTGTCTTTAATTTGCATTTTAGCGATTTGTTTTTAGAATACGGTGAATACGATGAACATTAGAAACGTTCAAAATTGCACTAAAATTTAAAGAATTTTATGCTCAAAGAATTGTAAATGCCAAAAAAGTATTGTTTAAAACTGCATATACCGTCAAATTCTTCATAGAGAAAGCAATCAGAGGGTCCCAAAAGCTACGTCTTGTTCGGCTTTTATCCAAATAGATATGACGTCTGAAACAAAAGAAAATTTCATAATCTTATAAAAACACTATAAAATATTTTTGATAATACGCCTATTTTTTGAAATATTGGCAAAAATTGCATTCCTACCCTTATCTTCCCTTTAAAAAAATTGCCTCTGATGCTCAGGTAGACTCCTGAAAAATAAGTACAAAAAAATCATGTGTTCCCTAATTGTTTTCTTCATGTTAAAAATGGAGACTCTTTTACTAAACTTAATCATACATATTTCGTGCACGATCTTATTGTTGTCGGAAGTTTACACTTAGCTTATATTAATTGCATTTTTTAATACGCAAAAACTAAGAAATAACTAAAAATAAATATCTTACGCGTAATAAAATTACGTGTACGATATGGTGAAATTAAACTCTCGTAAGTTTCCATTTCTGTTTATTTTAATTATTTTATTTTGTATATGACCTTCGACTTTCTTGGTACTAATAACGGTTATTTTCCGAGACCGTATTGTTGTGTTCTGTTGGTGAACGTTTTGACAATACACGACATTTAATGACTTTAATATTTTTTCAGATTGCTTGATTGTTGCCTTATTGAGTAATTGATTGGAGATCTTTTAAGGATAATACAATCGTATTTCGGCACTTGAAACTAGGCTGTAGGGGAAAGTGACGATGTGGCATTTCCCGAACAAACGTGATGACGATAATTGCATTAATGGTATAAATTCCCGTCTATGAATTTTGCAGACACTCTGATTATGTAGTTAATCATTTTCCGTTAATATGAGGAAGAAAAGTTTTAGCTGATTATTGACAAAGATGTTTATTTAATATTTTTTTATAAGAGGGTAGGATTACTCTATAGCATCTCGCAGCATAGTTCATAATATTTTTAAGGCACTTTCAAACGTATTTTTAGAATCTAGCACTATTGAAAAATGGCGATGTCAAAATGTCAGCTTCTGGGCCTCCATTAACCAGCATGTATTCCTGCGATTGGGATGTATGCCGATCATATTATTGTGATTACTAGGTGGTAATAAATGGATAACAATAAAATTAATTTCATACTTGTTTCTCATGCCCAGTGACAACTTGCAGGTTTAGAATATAATAATAATAATAATAATAATAACTTTATTTAAATAGGTACACCCTAATAAAGTACAATTCTAGTACAGACATACATAATTCTATAAAAGAATATATTGAAAGAGAAAAAACAGAAGAATATACAATTAATTACATATAAATATGTTTACAAAACAATATATATTACAAACATATTAAAAATGTTCTAAGTTTAATTTTAAAAGTATATTATACTATACAAAATAAAATAATTAAAATAAACAGAAATGGAAACTTACGAGAGTTTATTCTATAGTTAACGTAACAGCCGATCCCAAACAATTTTGGTCCTATATACAAAATAAGAAAGGTCAAACAAGGATACCGGCTAAAATGCATTGTGACGGCATAATTTATGACACACCACAAAATATTGTTGGTGGATTTAGTAGTTATTTTAATAGTGTGTACTTAAGACCCTCAATCGAATTATTACCTCCAAGTAATACATCTAATTATCCGTGCATTAACCTTATTCGTCTGTCAGAGTCTGATATATCGGAAGCAATTAAAAAGTTAAAAAATAAAATAACGTCGGGTACTGACCAAATTCCTAGCTTCCTGATAAAGGACTGTTCTAATGTGCTTATTACTCCGCTGTTAATCGTATTCAATCTATCGCTAAAGACATCAATATTTCCTGAATGCTGGAAACTGGCAAGAGTGTGTCCGATACATAAGAATGGTGACATAAGTGATGAGCTTAACTACAGAGGTGTTTCTATTTTATTAAATTTTGCAAAGGTTTTCGAGGTGTCGGTGTATAATGTAATATATCCAGCTGTAAAAAATTTAATTTCTGTATCTCAACATGGCTTTATGGAAAAACGCTCTACGATATCTAACTTAGCGTGTCTAACTCAATTTATTTCCAATACACTAGACAAACGAGGGCAGGTGGACGTAGTGTACACTGACTTCTCGAAGGCTTTTGACCGCATCGACCATAGACTTTTAATTAATAAACTTGGCAACTTTGGATTTAGTGATACACTTGTTAAATTTTTTGAGTCTTACGTACAAAGCCGGTTACAGTATGTTCAGTACAATGGTTTTAAATCAAATACATATGTCGCAACCTCTGGCGTGCCTCAAGGTTCAAACTTGGGTTCACTCTTATTTTCGGTATTTATTGATGACTGATGGACTGAATTGCAACAAACTTCTCTTTGCGGATGATCTGAAATTATTTAGTGAAATCACTACCATAGAGGATTGTTCAAGATTACAAGAACAATTAAATATCATTGAGAATTGGTGCCTAGTGAATAAATTATCAATGAATGTATCTAAATGTAAAGTTACGACTTATTCACGAAAGGTAAATCTGGTTAAATATTCATATAGGTTCAACGACATCTCTTTAACTCGTTGTGAGAGTATTCAAGATTTGGGTATACTGTTCGGCTCGAGATTGGAATTCACATGACACATTAACTCGATTACTAAATCGGCGTTAAAATCACTCGGTTTTATTATAAGAAATTCAAAAATTTTTACCAATACAGAAGCACTAAAAACATTATGTTTATGTTTTGTGCGTTCGAAATTAGATTATGGTTCAGCAATATGGAATCCTATTTATGAGAAATATTCACAATTATCAGAATCTGTTCAACGGAAATTTCTTAAATACCTATGTGTTAAAATAGATCACCAATACCCAGAACAGGGATATCCAAACTATTTAATTTTAACGCGGTTTAACTTGGATTCATTAGAAAACAGAAGAATTATGTCAAATTTAATGTTTATTTACAAGCTGATCAATAATATAATAGACTCTCCAGAACTCCCCTCCTCTCCAGAACTCCTCTCAAATTAATTTTAGAATTCCACGCGTAGGCTCTCGTCAAACCTTTACTTTTGCACTACCATCTAAAAGAACAAATATCCTTGCTAAATCACCCATTTATTCCATGATGGAAATATATAACTCTATTGGTGACCATTGTGACATGTTTAGTCTTTCTTTAAATAATTACTCCAAGACCATAAAACTATGTGTTCGAAATAGATTGTAACCTACATTCAAATACATAACCCTAATATTAAGCTACTCTAAACGAAATAATTATTTTATACTTTTATATCTTATAATCTTATATTTTATACTGTTTTTTTTAATACTTTTTTATACAATTTTTTTTACAGTTTTATTTTTTATGTTTTATGTTTCATATTGTATTTACATATTTTAGTTCCATTTTGTAAAATTGTCCTGTAACTGGAGGATTCTGTAGGGCAATAAATTCTTTATTATTATTATAATAATTATTATTATTATTATCTGTATCTAGGCCTCCACCAACCAATCGTAATTTTTGTATTCACTCAGTGGTAATCGATAAAAAAAAATATGATCTTGATGCAACTTGCATACTTGCAGTGTAAAAGACATTTCTAGAGTTATTTAGTGAAGTTTCCACTAAGAAAACTTCTGACATTACGTTCGTTGTCTGTCATACTCTAAGGAACAGGATTAATAATGTCTTGTAAAATTTTATTTAATCGAAGTACTTCAGTGGTGTATCCAAATTCATTTTTATAGATCACATCTGATTTCACATTTTAAATAAGCTGCGTTTTAAATGCTTTCAATATTGTTAATGCTTTCATAGAACAATGTATAAGACCTTTAACGTCACTGTTACTTAATACGAGTTATAATTTACCCCGAAGGGTATATTATTAATCTCTACACTTACTTTGTAAATCGCTCCAAGAGGTTTTGCAATCATGTTATAGGTGATGTATAACCGTAAAAGAGAAAATGCAAGAAACAATAATACTTAAACTGGCGTAGTAGAAAGCCCGGAAATCTTTAAAAAAGGGAACTAAAAGAAATCAACAATTCCGATGAGTCTCATAACCGTGATGTTTCACGCGATTATAAAGAAAGTTGCAATTCGTTTTATGGCAATTGGGTAAGACTAGAAAACAAAATGATCAGATACATATTTTCATCGTTGTCTAAGATTCTAGACATATATAACAAACTGCGATATTCTATTTGGTTCTTGAATCTGCTTAATACAAACATTATGTTGTCTAGACTAACTCCCCTGGCAATGTCAGAATAACGAGGAATGTATGAGTGGATGTGTTGTGCAAGTACGGTCCAGTACACCAAAAATACATGCGATAAGCGTGATATCGCATGTTATACGCCTCACAGTTGTGGTAGAGTATAACCAAAATTAACTGAACTTACAAAAATTTACACGAAAAATTACTAATTAGTAAGTTGTACCGTGGTTGTGAATGATCTAATAATTAATGCTTACTGTATGAAAGTAGGAGCAGAATCGGGAATCGACATTTTAGTATGGTGCATTATAGTTCTTTTGCAATAATTTATAGAGTCAAATATCGATTAGTATTCTATACACACCACGATTATACAGGTTGTAATTAGTTTCATGCCATTGAAAAAAACTGGTGGTAGTCAACGACAAGACAAACAAAAAAACCGTATATAACATGGAGTCTAAAGCTTATAGATTTGGGGAAAAAAAAATAAACAAAAATTTCGCAAATTTTAAGTAAAATCTTTTGAGAACTGCTGGAATATTGAGGTAGGTTTAGATCGTCGCGCGTGTCTTTGCCTTATACTCTGACTCTCCCTTGTGCAATATTTTAGTTACTATGTTTCGTTATGTACACACGTCCAACCCGCCCCGCCGTTCGTTGTTTTTGTTATTTTTGAATTTCGGGTCACTGTGTATTTATAGTTAAGATTTGTTTTATTGACTTTACCGTTCAACTAGTTAAATTCTTGATTACGTACAGACACAACTTACTTGTTCGTTCTTTTTGTATTCCGTTTTGGATTTTGGACCAAGTTTTTCTTTCATTTTTCTTTACTGACAACGTTAATTGATAGTTTATTGTTTAGTGTTGAACGGAGTATGTATGTTATATAAAATATTATAACGTAATTCATGATACTTAAAGCCATACACAAGTAGACCTATCAGGTATATCATATTACATATTGCAGCTGCTCCTTTTGCTTATTCAGCATCACCTGATTCACAGGATTGCAACATTATTTCCTTTGTTATGTTCCCAGAATAAATTGCACAATGTTACTCCCTTTGTTCTAGAGACTCTTCGAGTCAGCATTTCAAATATTATAAATACATGTAAAAGAACGTTTGCTCCTCAGTCTTTATACTCACTTAGTCTTAAGTCATTCAATTTGTTTCTTAATGTTCAGGATAGTAATTACTATCCTTTAATCAAATAAATCTTTTTTAAAAAGTTCTTTGTGTTGTGTGTGATGTAACAATTGGCGCAGTCGGTAGGATCTTCAAAACACCCTGTACCGGAGCCTAACTACCAGAAACTACCCGAGAGAACAAGGACAACATCTGCAAAAAGGTGCCTAACTGGAGGGAAAGACTGGAAGAACAAGGAGAACTTTAGGGCAGGAGTGGTGAATCCCAATTCTTCAAGAAGAAAAAGAACCTCAGCACACAACAAATCAATTCCAAGAAACAATTTTACAAACAACAAATCAATTTCAAGCAACAATTAATCAAGAAACACAACAAGCAACAATTAGTTTTAAGAAGCAACCACTCAACGAACAACAAACACATTTAGCAAGTAAGAAAATCATCCCTGCTCAGAAGTTGGTGTCTTCGACGTCAGACAGACGGAGCTAGCTTTACGAAGTCGCACTGCAGCTGCACGAGTCCACGGAGATGAAAACATTAATGTAAGTACAAAGAATCATCTCGTTTTATTTTGTGCTCAACATTTAACATTTTTCAAACCAAATCCAATCATTTAGTTTATTTTAATTTGTACGTAACATAAAACAACAGTTCTATAACCCAGATTAGCGAAAGACTCATTAAAATTATCAAGAAATTTTATACATTTCAACAGATCAAATTTCAATTTTAATATTAATTTCAAGAAGGTTGTTACACGACCTTTACCTTTGCATTTATTTTGCATTCAAACACATTCCAAGCTAATCAGTATATCATAAATTGTGAAACGTTTGTCACACCAGTGTCGTATCATTCTGATTTTCACCTCATAATAATTTTAATTAATTAAAATTTCATTTTCTTTCAAATTAAATAATTAAAACCTAGTAAAAATGACTGACAATCAAGTCGATGGAAATGAAAACCAGAACGTTACAGCAAACGAAACAATATCCATTGAACCCTACAAGTTAAGTGAAATCTTTTCAATAATACCTGAGTTCGATGGGAACCCTATATTTTTACACACATTTATTTCTGCATGTGTTTATGCACAAGGAATGGCAGTAGATGACCAAAGAATTCTTGTAACATTGCATATTAAAAATAAGCTTCGCGGGAAAGCATCAGAGCTAATAAATTCGCGAAATCCTGCTACTTGGGCAGAGATAAAAAGCTTGCTCGAGGCGCACTTTGGCGACTCACGCGATTTAACAGCGCTTATTCAAGATTTGCAACGAATCCATCAATTACAGAATGAAAGTGCATTAACATTTATTTCTCGATTACAAACACATAATGCCAAAATGCACGCCGCTGTGCAGAAACAAACATTAACTTTAGAGGAGAAAACCGCCCAATCACGTCTAATCGAAACTATGACACTTAATACCCTACTCACAGGACTAGAATCTAAACTAGGCCAAATAATTCGCGCTGGCAATCCAGGAAATATGCTAGACGCAATTAGTAGAGTCAAACGAGAACTTCAATTGTCATACTTTGAGCAACAAAAATTCTCAAATAAACCAGCCAACAAAAACCCTGTACAATCTCAACAAAGACGTCCAAATTCCCAGCAATTTTGTAATTATTGCAAAAGAAGTGGACACAATTTTAACGAGTGTCGTGCAAAACAACAATTTTCTCAACAAAATCCGAATTATAGACAAAATTATTCTAGTGGAACTCCAACACAATTTTCTAGACCCAATTTCCAACAATTTTCGAGACCTAATTTCCAAAGTTCGTCAAATCATTATAGCCCAGGCAACTTTGCCCCACAACAAAATTTTTCACAAAATAATTCTCCCCAACAAAATAGGCCTTCTGTAATAAGACCTAACCCAAATTACCAACAAAGACCTCCTAATCAACAACCCTCAAATTTCAACCGTCAAAATCCCCAGAAAACGCACCATGTTAATTTTGACAATTATGATGCACAAAATTGCGAAAATTATGATTCTAATTGTGAACAAGATTATCAACAATTTGATAATTTTGAAAATGTTCCAACTGATTCCAATTTTAATGACAATTACATGCCACAAGAATATTTTTCTGACAATTCCCAAAACCATACTGATTACCAATCAAATCAATATGAAAATTATTCCGATTATCCATCAAACCCTCATATGAATTATTCTGTTAATCAACCGGATTTTTACCAAGGCCCGGAGTATCCTACAGATACTCCAACGCAGCAACCGGATTTCCAAATCGACCAAGTGTCCAGCCAATTACAAACTATGAATCTAGAGGACAATTTCAATCCGTCCCTGAATTTTCCAGAACAAATTATAATGTAATTTCTTATCCATCATTAACTGTAAATTCAAGAAATTTATATTACATCAAAGACATAACACGGACATACAAAATGTTACTCGATACCGGCGCAGGTATATCAATATTCAAACCCAAACTTGCCGAAAATTATAAACGCAGATCTCCCGAGAATGTTGCCATACAAGGCATAACAGAACAAAAAATTCCGATAACCGAATCTGTTCTTATACCTTTTACAGCTAATGACCCGCATAAAGTATATATTTGCGATTTAGACATCGAATTCGATGGACTATTAGGAGCCGATTTTTTTAAACACTATAAATGTGTTATTGATATGAACAACAATCAATTAATTACCAATTTTAAAACTGTCCCACTTTTTGAGGTAAATCAGGATTTACCAGAACCACCTCCAAAAAATATTTGCAATTCTCAAATTCCCATTTCAAAGGTTCCTCGTGAAAACAAAAACCAAAACAAAATTTCTATAGAACCACGTATGGAAAAGATATTTAAATTGAAATGTAATTTGCGGAATACTGAGGCTATACTGTTAGCCCAGGAAAAAGAGAAAGTTCGCTTACCCAATGCTCTCGTTAAGGTAGACGAAAACGGAGAATTTCTCACGACAATAATTAATGCAAATGCCATCCCAAAATCAATCGAATTTTCCAATTTAGACTTAGAACCAATTCAAAAGTTTAAATCGATTTTTAATTTCAACACTGACAGTCCTGACCAACAAATACCGACAGACAGATCTTTTGAAATTCAAAATCAATTACGTTTAGATCATCTAAATGAAGAAGAGGCCGAATTAGTAACGCAGCTTTGTTTAGATTTTCAAGACATTTTCTATTTAGAAGGTGACA
Organism: Stenurella melanura; assembly: GCA_963583905.1. Taxonomy (NCBI): domain Eukaryota; kingdom Metazoa; phylum Arthropoda; class Insecta; order Coleoptera; family Cerambycidae; genus Stenurella; species Stenurella melanura. The sequence goes on from OY757309.1 coordinate 170,478,829, forward strand.
ATTTGACATTTACGAACGAAATTAAACACCCGATTGATACGAATGATTCCCGACCTATATTTACAAAATCTTATCGTTACCCCCAAGTCCATAAAGAAGAAGTCAAAAATCAAATTTCTAAAATGTTAGATCAAGGTATTATTCAACCCTCGATTTCACCCTGGTCATCCCCTGTTTGGGTAGTCCCCAAAAAACTGGATGCCTCTGGGAAACAGAAGTGGCGAGTCGTAGTTGACTATCGGAAACTTAACGAAGTTACCATCGACGATAAGTACCCTCTTCCAAACATCTCTGATCTTCTCGACCAACTAGGCAGATTCCAGTATTTCACAACGCTAGACCTTGCATCTGGATTTCACCAAATCCAAATAGACCCAAAAGATATCCAAAAAACTGCTTTCACAGTTGAAAATGGTCATTTCGAATTTGTAAGAATGCCATTCGGACTCAAAAATGCCCCATCAACTTTCCAAAGAGTAATGGACAATATCTTGTTAGGAATACAAAATGAACGATGTCTTGTCTATATGGACGACATTATTGTCTACTCCCCTACCATCCATGACCATATTTCATGCCTAACAGAAGTTTTCAAACGCTTACAAAAGGCAAACCTCAAAATTCAACCCGACAAATGCGAGTTCCTCCGCAAAGAAGTCGCTTATTTAGGCCATCTCATCACTAAAGACGGTGTAAAACCGAATCCCAGCAAAGTCGATGCAATTTTAAATTTTCCCCAACCGAAAAATCCCAAAGAAATTAAGTCATTTTTAGGTTTAGCCGGATATTATAGGCGATTCATCCTTCTCTAAAATAACCAAACCATTAACGAAGCTACTACAAAAGGACGTACCATTTAACTTCGACAATGATTGTTCAAATTCTTTTCAAAATTTAAAACAAACTTTAACGACAACACCGATTCTCATTTACCCTAATTTTAACGATGAATTTATTTTAACCACCGATGCAAGTGCATTCGCCATTGGTTCTGTCCTTTCACAAGGCAACATAGGCAAAGACTTACCTATCGCATACGCATCTCGAACTTTATGCGCTGCGGAAACCAAGTATTCCACGATCGAACGCGAGCTTTTAGCCATAGTATGGTCAGTAAAGCATTTTAGGCCATACCTATTCGGCAGAAAATTCAAGTTGGTAACAGACCATCGACCACTTACCTGGTTATTTTCAATAAAGGACCCAGGAAGTAGACTCGCACGTTGGCGATTAAAATTAGAGGAATACGACTATGAGATCGTATATAAACCTGGCAAGATCAACAAAAACGCGGACGCGCTATCCCGAATTAAGATCAACCATTTTTCGGAATGTTCTAAACTCCACTCAAAAATTCTAGCCGCGAACGAAACTGACGATTCAGAATATGACGAACAAGATGATGACGAAAACCCAAACGAAAATGCCCAAATAACTAACAAGCAAGTCGCTCAAGAATTCGATATCTTTGTTAATTTGTATAAAACGAAATCTTTGATAGACTATTCAAAAATCAAAACTTCCAATAAACAACTTTTGGATAGAGAACATAAAAATATCATAACCTTTTTCCAGCAAGATAACTTGCAAGACCTACATCATAAAATAATCGAAGACATTTTCGACGAACACCCTGAATTTTACAAAAACACCATTAATATCGTCTCCAGTAAATCAGTTCGACATAGGAAGTATTTTATAGTCCCTTTGCCATTCGACGTTAAATCTACAGTAGAACATTTGTTCATGGTACTCTATAAAAGACAAAACATTTTAGACCTTTCCAAAACGTATTATGTTGAGAACAATCTAGATCTCCCGATACTAGAAATGTTATCATTCATTTTCGCAGAAAAAGACTTAAAAATCGTAATATGCCAGAATATCGTTCAAACCCCCGATGAAGATCAAATCCCTATCATTTTAGACCAACATCATTGCGGTAAAAATAATCTTCACCGCGGAATAAACGAAACGATGCGGAGAATTAAAAATAAATATAATTGGCAAGGATTATCTAAGGATGTTGAAAACTTTATCAAATCTTGCGAGATTTGTCAAAAGAATAAAGTGTATCGTAAAAACATGACTAGTCCTTTGGTAATTACGGAAACGCCAAGAACGCCATTCGAACGAATCAATATCGACATATTTCAGACCCCAACTCGAAATTACGCTTTGACCATTCGCGACGAGTTGACTAAATTTACCCAGGCATACGCAATCCAAGACAAATCTGCAAAATCTGTAGTAAACACCCTGTTACTATATTTCCAACACTATGGCACCCCTTTGAGAGTCCATTGTGACTACGGTGGCGAATTTGACAATAGACTACTAAAAGATCTCTGTACTCTATACGACATAAAATTAACTTATTCAAGTGTAGGACATCCTCAATCTAACGGATCGATAGAACGATTTCACGCTACCCTAGCTGAAATGATTAGAGTCCATAAAGCCGAAAACCCTGACGAACATCCACTGACTATTTTACCCTATGCAGTAATATGCTATAATAACTCAGTCAATAAAACCCATGGTTTTAGTCCATACGAACTAGTATTCGGACACACTTCTTGCAGACCACCCGAAACGTTATACAATCAAAAAGAATTGATAACTAAGTATGTTAGAGACCTTAACAACAGAATCTCGCACTACTATAAAATAGCACGTAGTCGTACGCTAGATCAAAAAGCAAAAGCGAAAATTCGTTTCGATAAACATGTCCCCGGAAATCGACCCGATTACCAAATTGGAGACAAAGTCTACGTAAAAGAATCCCAGATCAAAGACAAACTACACAACAAATTTAATGGCCCATTCAAAATTATAGAAATCTTTCAAAATTCGGCACTTTTGTCAAATCCCGAAACAGACCAGACTACTAAAGTTAACTTTGACAGGATGAAACCTTATTTTGAAAATTAAACTTTATTTTCAGGTTTCTCTTGCTGTTCGGATCAGCAGTATCCCAGTACTCAATAACGCCAATAAACAACACTATCGGAGTGTATTACCACCGAGACACTGACATTGTAATTTCCCACAAGAAATGGACATTACTAGTGCACAAAAATATATCAACACTCAAGACAGCTATTGACAGAAACGACAAAATTTTAGACAAAATCTTCATCACACTTGACCCGGCATATCTAGACATGGTAACCTTCACAAGTGAAGTTAAAACACATCTTAGCTTATTAACACAAATTTCTAAAACCATAAAGAGTAAATTCGACGAAATATTGTTCGATACGAAACGTTACAAACGCGGACTTTTGAACGGTATAGGTTCAATATTTAAATCAATCACCGGCAATCTAGATGCTGAAGACGGCGAATACTACCTTAATTGTATTAACAAATTAAATAATGATGAACACCAATTGGAGAACTTACTCAAAAATCAAATATCAGTTACAACTTCGGTCATAAAGAATTTCAATCTAACTGTTCGACAATTACAAATTGACGAAGAGACGTTCAATAACGACATAAAAGAAATTGAAAAACAGATTTTAAAAATCGAAGGTGAAACGCGAATAGCTTATACAAAATTAAAATTCCTAAGTATTTGCGAGCAACTCATGGTAAGCTATTTATTTATCGAGGACAATTTAAACGATATTTTAAACTCCATTACTTTTGCGAGACTTAAGATAATTCACACATCAATCATTAATCCTCTCTCTACAAGAGATTTCACAAAACTTACAAAAGAACAATTTGCCTCTCCCGATCAAATTATCAAAGGTTTCACAATACTTAGATATTATTGAATTGAAAGCTTTTCAGGTAAATTCAGAATTAATATTCGTATTAGACATACCACTAATAGACCCTCAAACATATTCTGTTTTTAAACTATATCCCATTCCTATTCTGGATAATAGAACTGGTCTATTTCACATTTTATCAACTTCTCAAAAATATATCGCGAGAGATGATGATCCTTTGATGTTTATACCCATCGCAAACCTCGAAAGATGCAAACCAATCTACCCTAATACCAAGCTATGCTCAAATTTATTTGCATATCCAATTGACAACAATGCCATATGCGAAGCCCGTCTCTTCAAGAACCTCGACACACTTCCTGAAAACTGCCAGACGTCACTCATCATCAGTCAAGGCTACAACGTGCAAGAACTAGGTGAGAACAAGTGGTTAGTGATAAACGCAGAACCCTTACATGTGACGATTAATTGCCCCAAAATAAGTTCGACCGACATAGTATCTAAAAACTCGATCATTAAACTAGAACCAAAGTGCTACGCTTTTGTAGGTATTACAAAAATCCAAGCCAGTACAAGTGACTTTACCAGCGTAAAAGACAGTAATCATCCAATTCAAGTTCCATTTGAGTGTTGCAACCAAATCCCCGAAAACATTCGAGTGCCCAAACTAAAACCTTTAAAGTTAAATAACCTGAACACTGAGGACCTCGAAATCGCTAAACATAAACTGGACCAATACTCAAAAGACTTAGACGACTTAATTAATGAACCCTTTGTCACCAAACACGTCTCTTGGTTCACTTACTTCATAATTGTTTCAATCTTAGGACTATTATTTGCGTACTTATTCTACAAGTGCAGAATACGCCAAAGAAATATAGCCATCGATGTCTCCACATCGCCCCCAGCTCCTCCGAGACCTAGTAAACTCTCCAGGACATTTACTAGCATACTTCCTCAACGAAGACGACCTCCACTAAGAAGAGAAGACGAAGAATCCGAAGACATAGAGCTTAGTTAAAACTGTTTTGTGCCTTTCTAACTTTTGTGCTGAAACTCTTCAGTGAAAAATTTATTCGATTTTATTTTAATATTTTGATGCTTTTTAATACATGCACTGTATTGCATTTTTACGCTTACTATTTTATATCTTATATTTTTACATTTTACAAGTTTACAATTTTACATTTTATATACCTTTAACATTTTTATTGTTATATTTTATTATTTTCAATATTTCACATACTTTCCATTTATTTTACTTTCAAAAAGTTACTGCATAAGCACCAACTTTTTATATAAGGGGGAAGCTGTTATATAAAATATTATAACGTAATTCATGATACTTAAAGCCATACACAAGTAGACCTATCAGGTATATCATATTACATATTGCAGCTGCTCCTTTTGCAAAACGTATTATGTTGAGAACAATCTAGATCTCCCGATACTAGAAATGTTATCATTCATTTTCGCAGAAAAAGACTTAAAAATCGTAATATGCCAGAATATCGTTCAAACCCCCGATGAAGATCAAATCCCTATCATTTTAGACCAACATCATTGCGGTAAAAATAATCTTCACCGCGGAATAAACGAAACGATGCGGAGAATTAAAAATAAATATAATTGGCAAGGATTATCTAAGGATGTTGAAAACTTTATCAAATCTTGCGAGATTTGTCAAAAGAATAAAGTGTATCGTAAAAACATGACTAGTCCTTTGGTAATTACGGAAACGCCAAGAACGCCATTCGAACGAATCAATATCGACATATTTCAGACCCCAACTCGAAATTACGCTTTGACCATTCGCGACGAGTTGACTAAATTTACCCAGGCATACGCAATCCAAGACAAATCTGCAAAATCTGTAGTAAACACCCTGTTACTATATTTCCAACACTATGGCACCCCTTTGAGAGTCCATTGTGACTACGGTGGCGAATTTGACAATAGACTACTAAAAGATCTCTGTACTCTATACGACATAAAATTAACTTATTCAAGTGTAGGACATCCTCAATCTAACGGATCGATAGAACGATTTCACGCTACCCTAGCTGAAATGATTAGAGTCCATAAAGCCGAAAACCCTGACGAACATCCACTGACTATTTTACCCTATGCAGTAATATGCTATAATAACTCAGTCAATAAAACCCATGGTTTTAGTCCATACGAACTAGTATTCGGACACACTTCTTGCAGACCACCCGAAACGTTATACAATCAAAAAGAATTGATAACTAAGTATGTTAGAGACCTTAACAACAGAATCTCGCACTACTATAAAATAGCACGTAGTCGTACGCTAGATCAAAAAGCAAAAGCGAAAATTCGTTTCGATAAACATGTCCCCGGAAATCGACCCGATTACCAAATTGGAGACAAAGTCTACGTAAAAGAATCCCAGATCAAAGACAAACTACACAACAAATTTAATGGCCCATTCAAAATTATAGAAATCTTTCAAAATTCGGCACTTTTGTCAAATCCCGAAACAGACCAGACTACTAAAGTTAACTTTGACAGGATGAAACCTTATTTTGAAAATTAAACTTTATTTTCAGGTTTCTCTTGCTGTTCGGATCAGCAGTATCCCAGTACTCAATAACGCCAATAAACAACACTATCGGAGTGTATTACCACCGAGACACTGACATTGTAATTTCCCACAAGAAATGGACATTACTAGTGCACAAAAATATATCAACACTCAAGACAGCTATTGACAGAAACGACAAAATTTTAGACAAAATCTTCATCACACTTGACCCGGCATATCTAGACATGGTAACCTTCACAAGTGAAGTTAAAACACATCTTAGCTTATTAACACAAATTTCTAAAACCATAAAGAGTAAATTCGACGAAATATTGTTCGATACGAAACGTTACAAACGCGGACTTTTGAACGGTATAGGTTCAATATTTAAATCAATCACCGGCAATCTAGATGCTGAAGACGGCGAATACTACCTTAATTGTATTAACAAATTAAATAATGATGAACACCAATTGGAGAACTTACTCAAAAATCAAATATCAGTTACAACTTCGGTCATAAAGAATTTCAATCTAACTGTTCGACAATTACAAATTGACGAAGAGACGTTCAATAACGACATAAAAGAAATTGAAAAACAGATTTTAAAAATCGAAGGTGAAACGCGAATAGCTTATACAAAATTAAAATTCCTAAGTATTTGCGAGCAACTCATGGCAAGCTATTTATTTATCGAGGACAATTTAAACGATATTTTAAACTCCATTACTTTTGCGAGACTTAAGATAATTCACACATCAATCATTAATCCTCTCTCTACAAGAGATTTCACAAAACTTACAAAAGAACAATTTGCCTCTCCCGATCAAATTATCAAAGGTTTCACAATACTTAGATATTATTGAATTGAAAGCTTTTCAGGTAAATTCAGAATTAATATTCGTATTAGACATACCACTAATAGACCCTCAAACATATTCTGTTTTTAAACTATATCCCATTCCTATTCTGGATAATAGAACTGGTCTATTTCACATTTTATCAACTTCTCAAAAATATATCGCGAGAGATGATGATCCTTTGATGTTTATACCCATCGCAAACCTCGAAAGATGCAAACCAATCTACCCTAATACCAAGCTATGCTCAAATTTATTTGCATATCCAATTGACAACAATGCCATATGCGAAGCCCGTCTCTTCAAGAACCTCGACACACTTCCTGAAAACTGCCAGACGTCACTCATCATCAGTCAAGGCTACAACGTGCAAGAACTAGGTGAGAACAAGTGGTTAGTGATAAACGCAGAACCCTTACATGTGACGATTAATTGCCCCAAAATAAGTTCGACCGACATAGTATCTAAAAACTCGATCATTAAACTAGAACCAAAGTGCTACGCTTTTGTAGGTATTACAAAAATCCAAGCCAGTACAAGTGACTTTACCAGCGTAAAAGACAGTAATCATCCAATTCAAGTTCCATTTGAGTGTTGCAACCAAATCCCCGAAAACATTCGAGTGCCCAAACTAAAACCTTTAAAGTTAAATAACCTGAACACTGAGGACCTCGAAATCGCTAAACATAAACTGGACCAATACTCAAAAGACTTAGACGACTTAATTAATGAACCCTTTGTCACCAAACACGTCTCTTGGTTCACTTACTTCATAATTGTTTCAATCTTAGGACTATTATTTGCGTACTTATTCTACAAGTGCAGAATACGCCAAAGAAATATAGCCATCGATGTCTCCACATCGCCCCCAGCTCCTCCGAGACCTAGTAAACTCTCCAGGACATTTACTAGCATACTTCCTCAACGAAGACGACCTCCACTAAGAAGAGAAGACGAAGAATCCGAAGACATAGAGCTTAGTTAAAACTGTTTTGTGCCTTTCTAACTTTTGTGCTGAAACTCTTCAGTGAAAAATTTATTCGATTTTATTTTAATATTTTGATGCTTTTTAATACATGCACTGTATTGCATTTTTACGCTTACTATTTTATATCTTATATTTTTACATTTTACAAGTTTACAATTTTACATTTTATATACCTTTAACATTTTTATTGTTATATTTTATTATTTTCAATATTTCACATACTTTCCATTTATTTTACTTTCAAAAAGTTACTGCATAAGCACCAACTTTTTATATAAGGGGGAAGCTGTTATATAAAATATTATAACGTAATTCATGATACTTAAAGCCATACACAAGTAGACCTATCAGGTATATCATATTACATATTGCAGCTGCTCCTTTTGCTTATTCAGCATCACCTGATTCACAGGATTGCAACATTATTTCCTTTGTTATGTTCCCAGAATAAATTGCACAATGTTACTCCCTTTGTTCTAGAGACTCTTCGAGTCAGCATTTCAAATATTATAAATACATGTAAAAGAACGTTTGCTCCTCAGTCTTTATACTCACTTAGTCTTAAGTCATTCAATTTGTTTCTTAATGTTCAGGATAGTAATTACTATCCTTTAATCAAATAAATCTTTTTTAAAAAGTTCTTTGTGTTGTGTGTGATGTAACATGTATGTCCTTAATTCGACGTACCGAACTGTGTATTGATGCAGATGCAGAGATTTCGAATGATTTACTTAGGTAAGCTTTTAACCCAGAACACTCATTTAAATATTCTAAATTATAAACATTAATCCAATATTTTCCAAATTAAAAGGCACACATGTAAAGAAATGCTCTGTTTAAACTTCTATGGCCATTATTTGCTTGCAGTTGTGCAGGAAAAGATAACGAATTATTTACCTCTTTATGATTGCCCCAGTTCGGTTGAGGCGGTCCATCAAAGGCGGTCGATGATCCAAACAAAGCCTTTGCTTTGACACCGCGCGTGACGCCGAGGAGTGCACTATTTTATGACAATTTAAAAGTTGTATAATTGGGAACTACAAGTCCTTTGACCAAGAAAAGCAGTGGTTCTCAATTATTTTCTACATTAATATTAAAAAAATATTTAATATGTTAACCCAGGTCAGTTTTTTCAAAGTGCCCCTAGAGGGAAAAGGTTTTTTGTTTGTCTAGTCGGTCCCCATTACGAGTTTTTTTAATGACATGAAACTGATTACACCTTGTATAATTCAATATACACGGACACCGAAAATATGCAAGTTTCCCTATGTCGAAAACTTTGATAAAACTTGCAACGTGCTGTTTGTAAACAAACAAGTACAGTCCTTGTGTCCTTGATATTAGGTTCGCCGGAAAAATCTAAAATCTGGAATAAATTCTAGAGGAATTATAGTAACAGAAATTCAACGGAAACATTACGGCAAAAATTGGAGAAAAGCAATAAAAAGGACCAGCCCGTGTGTATTTCAGAATGGAAAAGTTGTATGCCGCATTATTTATACAGTGATCCAACGAGTGGAATATATTCGATAAAATTGTTACGCAAGTTATAAAAGCTCTCAAACAGGTTAATTTTTAAATATGTTGCTCTATCTATTTTTTGATTTTTTTATTTTGAAAAAGTTATGATGTAATTGACATATTATTTAAATGACAGTTTCCATTTCTAATCGCAGTTTGAAAGAACACAATCAGATATAGCTTGGCTTTGAGGTAATCTCAGAAGAAATCATCTAAAGGGGTCAGAGCAGGATATATAGCTGGCCACTCTATTAGTCCTCGTCTACCAGTACATCTGTTATGGTAAATATTGTTAACGGAAGCTCGGCTTTTAAATATATTTCTCTATGCGTTCGTTTTCAAAATGTCTTGTTTAATTGGTAGATGGGGATTAATATAGTGGCCAACTAGATCTCCTGATCTAAACCTGCTAAATTACTAGACATAGCTTGATGAATCTATTATTGGACCACCTGCATCGTATAGCAGTAAATAACTGAATTAACCAATTCTCGCAAACATGGGTGGAATAGTTCCAGCCACTTCCAGTAGTTACTCATTTCTTTTAGTTCATTCTTTATCATCTTTAGGCGACACCTATTTGGTAGGCATTTGAATGTAGCGTTTAAGTATTTGACAATCCAGTTCAATGTCAAAGTCACATTAGATGATCCAAACCTCCTTCAGAAAACATAATAATTCAATAAAGTTAGAGACCGTTATTGGCAACATATGACTAACTTCATTCAAGTTAACAATTTATTGCTGATTTACTAATTCTCTCTTCATTCGTGTCTTTATATAATCGATGTAGATTGAACGCCTTCAAGTTTCCTATGTCCACAGATGAAACGATACCGATCGATTGTCACCACTATGTACATTTTAACTGTAACTAATCACCGACAGTTAGTTTCAACATATTGTAATTGAATTTTCATGAGGCAAATTAGATTTTATTATAAAGATTTAGAAGTACCTTGATTAACAATTCCGACTTAATAAATCCCAATCGGTTAAAAAGTAAATGGCGGCAATTATTCAAAGTTTAATACCACTTAAAGCAATTTGCATATAATAAACGATTCCAACAAATAAGAACATATAAGAATGAAAATAATTAAACCGAGCCAGAGAAGAATATTTCATTATATATTTTGTAATTTACAGTCATAATCTTGATTACAATTACAAAATATGACCAACATTTACTACGTCCTCCTACATGCCGTTTTCAGGAAATAATAACAACAATACTGCCAACTTAAGACAATATAAATTACTACTTTCAGTGAGTAATATACTAGAAATGTCTAATTTATCTCAGCCAATTATCGACGCGGTCGGATTATAGTATTTATTGTTCTTTTCCATATGAAACAGCTCATACACACATGCTATTATTAGCCAGGGGGAAGTTGGGCAACTAAATTATTTTTATATGTTGATTCCCTTAAACGATAATTTTTAATTTATAGATTCAATGAAGGATTTTGAAATAGTACTTATGTTCTTAAGGACATTAATATTTTTATTTAGAAATGTTTTTGTTATTGATTACTACAAACTCTACATTGAACAATTTGTGGACAAACGGATAAAAGTAAGAGTGAAGCGCTTTGTGGAATATAAACCAAATGAACACGCACTGGTACAATTTTACCCAAACAGCACACACAAAAATTTAAAACACCAATTTGATTGACTATTCTTATAGGAAAACCGCTGCCTAAGGAATCACTACTTCCACATCTAGCTTTCTCGTCCAACTCACTTTAAAGGAAACATCTTGACTATATTTGCACTCTAGTATGTGGAAATCATATATTGGTCATAGAATTTTAATAATACTTGGGGCAGATATCATAAAAGAATTTGAGGCGTTGGTTCCTACTATATACGTTCAAAATTAAGTTTCCAGCTTGGTCTACCTATATCGCGCTATTTACAACCTACCCGATATAATTTTTTGCTCCTACGGAACTTCTCCATTCACCATGTCGTTTAATTGTTGTGAGGTCCGCACCTTTACTAGCCAGTGAAGTTGTTGAAGTGCGCCTCATTCAATGGCCGCTATAAGCTTCTGCATTTGCCAGATTCAAAAATGAAACAACTCTTGAAAAAAGAATCTCTCGTTGGATAACTTCTTCGGACGTAAGGACATGTACTTTCTACACATCTCCACAGTATTGATAGAGAATCCTTCTTCCATAATTGTGAATGCTCGTGAGACGCCAGTCTTGGTATCTGGTATAGAAACAAGCAGATATGGCCCCCTGTCTTCTACGTCATTGATTTTCAAACTCGTCAATTCACATCAATGACAGGCACCAGACGCCCCCAATATTAGTGCAACCTAAAATATTTCAAAGTTAATAATTGTTAATAAATTAAACACTGCTTTTAGATGAATCAATCAATATATTATAAATACTCTACATATGTTTCGGCTTATTAGGCCTTTATCAAGAGTATTACATAATCGGCCTAATAAGCCGAAACATATGTAGAGTATTTATAATATATTGATTGATTCATCTAAAAGCAGTGTTTAATTTATTAACAATTATTTTCAAGATGTTTCACAAGGTACCTACCACAAGTTCAGTTCAGTGTATTATTTTAAAGTTTATTATCTACAATGTCTAAAAGGTTAAGAAATCATCAAATATTCTTTATCGCAAGCCCTTGTCAAAAATTCCTCCACCTGTGCTCTTTCCAATACCGCAGCTTTCTTCGCTTTCTACCCTCTCGACTCACTTTCCCGGTGTTGTGCGAATGGCTTTGCAGCCACAGCCATAGATTACAAGTATAGATAGATAGATAGACTCACTTTCCAGATAGGCAGTGAGCTTACTATATTTTCCAATGTCTATACTTTTATGAACCTTTATCGCGGCCTTCAAGCATCGAATACTTCGACCACATGGATGAAATTGCATAATTCTTCTTCAAATTTAAAAAATATGATGGCAGAACTTCCTCATTTATTGTCATTATCCCCCGTTTTTCTTTCCATTCATTAAATTCCGAAAATACTTTTTGATAATGTTCCCTGGACTTCGCGGGCAATAATTGAAGAGGTGCTTCTTCAGCTTCCCGAAGGAACAAAATCGTTTTCTTGCATTTTTTAAAATTAATTTCAATAATTTTTGACGTTATAGCCGCTGACAGAGCGAAATGTCAAATAATTAGTTGATGAAATCTGATTCTAAATGACCGTGATTATGGATAAAGCGTTGTATAGCATTCGTGTTTTAGTCGCGTTTAGTCAAGAAAATTAAACTCTCGAACTTCGTTCTCGAGTTTAAACTTTCTGGCGTGGATAAAACGCTATCTAAAACACTTACACAATAAATAACTATTACCCTTGTTCTGGGACACTATACAATATACAATTGGAATATACAATTTTATTTTGTACAGGTATACTTCTTACGACAATATTTAAATGCCATGTAATAAAACACTGTAAGGAAATATAAGTCAATTGGCCTCAGAAGTGAAAACGTAATTAGTTTTTCTTTAAATTAGTCAGGAATATAAACACGTGTTTGCTGTATTGAATCAAGGCGAAATTCTTATATTTATTTTCTGGTACGTCAATGAAGATAATCTAGAGACATTTATAACGGTACATAATAATTACCATTATATTTATTATGTTTATGTTTATTCATGATGATTCATATTTATATAACTGAATGTTTTCATTTGCATACAATATTCCAAGGTAATTAGACCGATTCAAGAACAGAACTATTTCAGAAAAAGATAATTTTCGACAATCGCGTTGAGCAATTGACCTAGCAAAAATGCTACAAGTTTTCATTGGTGGAAGTTGTGCCATGGTACACCTATTTAAAGAAATAGTCTCTACGATGTTCCGTGTGTGGTTCTTTGCATGTCACTGATAACTGTTACTTATAAGTATATTTCTAATAACGGTAATGTATGAATAACACTGGCGCAAAGTATACACGTGAAGTAACAAAAATCTAAATAAGGAGGAAAACTTCTTCAGTTTTCCCCGTTGCTCGGTTATTATCTAATATTCATTTTTCACAAAAATGTTTTACATCCCTCAGTTTTGTACATATTGTGAAGATATTCCATATAATTTTTCTGAAGAAACCAACTTTTTAACTTTGTATTTAAGAAGAATCAAAATTATTGTTTAATAAACCACTTCTATATTATGGATCGATTTTAATGGTTCAAACTTTAGAAAACCCGTCCATGCTAAGATAGAAAATAAGAATTATTATTAGGGTGGACAGAAAGTCAGGAAGAAATAGTCATGCGTATGCAAAGCACATTTTGATTTACAGGAACTTAATTTACTTATTAAGTTGACATAGAATTTATTTCATAACACCTATTACGTAGTTACACATAATGTTGGATTTTTTTTTTTTATGGCATTGGACCTAATCCATTAGCCAGTTGCATACATTGAAAGCTAACCTAAACAACGTAGTGGATTAATTACAGACTAACAACAAGGACGTAAACAGGGACACCCTCTTCTCGCCTAGGGGTCCATCAGGGCATTTATAAAGACACACAGGATTAAGACTACGGATAGTAGGTAAAATAAACACAGGGTTAAACACATAAATGAACAAATCTAAACCTATAGTGCCCTATAATAGCTGGTTTACCTTACTCAGAAAACGTACTATTTCTTTATATATGTGTATATTCTTCAGGGATAATAGATGAAGGAGATTAATTGGAAGACATATTTTCAGTTTTAGCAGACTATCAATAAATTCATTTGTGGCTCTACTATGATTTGAACAGGCAAAAAAGATGTGATCTAAATCGCTAATGACTCCACATGATGTACATATGTCTGTGTCAATAACTCCAATCCTCTTCAGGTGTTGTGGAAAGCAAGCATGACCAAATCTCAATCTGGTAACAGTAGTGATTAGTTTTCTACTTTCTTCCAAGTGATGGAACCACGGGTTTCTATTTAAATCGTTTTCAATCAGGGTATATCTATTATTTTGGTTGTCATTTTTGAACTGATTGTAATATTCCCTCCACTTAATAGAAATACGCTTTTTAGAAAAATTCATGCAATCCAACAAACTCATTTTTAGATGAATATTTTCGCCAGATTCAGCTCCTTCCTTGGCAAGTTTATCCACATGTTCATTATAGTGTATGCCTACATGAGCTTTTACCCAAACAAAATCAATTATAACATGTTCTTTATATAGGCTACAAAGAAGGAGTAGTAGTCGAAGAGCATAACTGTTTATGTTGAAATAATTATTTATATTAGCAGTTTTTAAATTTTGTAAAACGCTTAGAGAGTCCGAGAAAATAACGGCTTGCTTAACTCCGTAACACTTAACATACTCTAATGCTTTCAAGATTGCTATGGCCTCACTGGTAAATACAGTTGTAATGCTGTCCAATTTAATTTTCTTTTCAAAATTTTTTGACGGAATATAAATGGCACACCCCGTGTTATCCTCAATTTTCGATCCGTCAGTGAATATATGCAGATGTGTTGGAATGTTGTATACCTTAATTTTCAATAAAAACAGAAAAGTTCTTAAATCTTAGTATATGAAAATTAGTAGATATTTAAGAGGAGTGCACTCATGGAGAATATTTGTAAGTTTTTCTGAATTGTAGATTGAGCACATTTCTGTGTGGTCGCTATTAGTAATACATTTGTAAATTCCTTTTTAGACTAACTTATTGACAAAATCGCATTATTGAAATTTACGTATTTATATGGAATTTTGCATAAATAAAAATATTCAATGCCAAAATTTGAAAATTAGTTAATCGGTTGTAGAGAATTATGATCTATGGAGAGTGTGGGGAGTGGGGACCAAATTTCAACTCATAGTAGGATACTTATGTAATATATTATGTGATAATACTGGTATATTCATATAATAAAAAGATATTCTTGATAGTTATTAAGCATGAGCATATACAAGATTTAGGCCTTTATTCTCATTTTTAACTGAATGTTCATACCGTAAGGGGACATGTAGATACTAGTTTAATCTGCTTAGCCGTAGGAGACTATGTTGGATGCTAGTGTTATAATGAGAATGTTAAATAAGAAATTGGACAAATTTATTTTAGAATTTTGATTTGCTAGCATAACCAGAAGTCAGGTTATCGAAAGAATGCAAAGATTTCATTAATATTTTTTACATATAGCTTTTCTTTTAGTTCTCATAGATAGTTTTTTTCCGCTGTTTGCAAAATCCTATAAAGAATATGTTCCATCATAATAATATTGTTATTTAAATCCTTATTTATCCAGAGATGGTGAAAGACATTCCATGGTCTACAAATCAAGAATCATATAATTGTGGATTAATATCTTCCCATCATTTTATGTAAAAGATACCCCTGACCAATTGTCTCTTACTAATGGGTTTCTGTTCCCATAACATGTTGATCTATGTCTTTTCATCTCTTATTACGATTCTGTGAAGTTAAGTTTCTAGCTATTCAATATGGGATATGTGATTTGATACAATCATATTGATAAAATTAAAATATTCCTATTTAAAATTTGTTCTAAACATTATTATTTTCGATGATGGCATACTCCATGCTAATACTTTTTTATTGTCATGTTATTATAATACTTAAATATTGCGACATAATACACTATTCTCTACTTCGTTGATTGACATAGGCATGTTCATTTATACCGTGGCACTAACCCTCATAATCTGGGTCTCAATATTTGTAGTGTGTGTGTGCTAATCGCATAGGAAATGTAAATTGGCATTATTACATTTACATTCCTGTGACAATAGCATATAACGAAACTGACTTCGAAAACAAAAAAGTGTGACCCCCAAAGAAATATTTTTCAGCCACTTTATCTCACTCCATGGTTAAAATTTTAATGGTTAGATTTTTCCCGATGCTTCGAGAAAAACATTTTAATTTTCATCTCTCTAATTAAGTCAAATAATAAGGTTGAAACGCCTTGCATCTCTCTCGAATATGATGTAAAGTGATGATATCCTAAAAATTTCAAAATTTATAACAGTGAAGGTTACATTAAAATCGTTCAAGTAACTTCAGAAACTGCCTGGTACATACGAAAGTATAAATAATAATTTATGTGCTCTCTAAAGCTTTCTAGATTACCTCTAAATACAACGTTATGGAGATTATACTAATTAATTTCACCTTTTGTTCAAAAAGATCTTATTATTACTAAAGCAAAACCGTTCACGCGGCCTAATTCTAATTTATACGTAGGAGACTTCAATTACACATCACACGAGTAACTCCCACATTTCACTTGGCATTTTATAGTAAATAAGGCTTACCTGAAATATAAATATAACTTTTGTTATAATTGAAAACATGTACATTTCCTTTATGCTTGACTGATTTTCCCATGCAATAATTAATCAAAAACGATTACAAACTTTAAACGTAGAAAAATTTTGCAAACTGATCAACCCACGTAATAATCCGCATCTAAGTGGGCTGGCTGGAGCATGCCAATAAAAATGATAAATCCTATTGAAGTTTGTTTCATAATTTCATAATTCTTGCATTGTTGTAACTTTCTTCAGTTGTTTTTTCGACGCCTACTTCGTTTCTGCAATAGACCAGACGGCAGATCTAATGTTTGCCGTTTCACACCTTCATGGCGTGGGCCAGTCTGTCATAACATCCACTTTCATACAACCGTAGTAGACTAACACTTGATTCATCTCCAGGAAGTGAACGGGGATGCCATTAAATTCATCATATGAATACGATTCGCGGAATACTAACTAAACAATGACATTGCTTTTGAGAAAAATATACAAACCCACCTAACTGTTGTTTTGTCTCTTTTATTATTATTAGACGCTTTACAAATATAGAATATTTGATCGACATATTTCTAAAGGCATTATTCGATTAATTTTCAAAATCATCTATTAATTTTCCAGTAAACTTAAAACGGACAGTTCGACCATCTTGAAATTTAAATGATGTTTGTGTTATATAAGGCTGTTCATTTTATCAGGGCCATCGAGAATATCTCACTTAATATCGGTCGTGCAAAAAAATTGTTTCTACGAAAATTGTGCCGATTTCTATAAGCTACAATATGGTTTAATGACATTTGAAATCCATGGCCTACTTTAAGAGTTATGACGGAAAATATCGAAAATACGGAATATGTCTAAGTAAAATATCTCCATTATTTGAAGAGATACGACGAAAACTCTGGGCCGAAAATTTCCTGCAAGACAGAGTATTTTAACGTGGTTTTATCTATTTTTTTTCAAACCCGCTGTATTTGGAGATTTACTCATCACTGTGTTAAAAAAATTTTTTGAAACGGACGAGAAATAGCGGCATTAAATAGAGTATCTTTCTCCATTTTCAACGATATGCCACATACCATATTAATTCATTGGAACTAAGCAAATATTTATAAAAACATTTTTTGAACCAATATTTTTTTTTGAAGTAGCATCATACTTGCTGTGGAGAATTATGATTAAATAAAACAATTAAAAACTTAAAATAAATTCAGCTAACAAAAAAAATGATAATTAAAACGAATATAGCACACAAAACATTAATATTTATCTAATGCTCAAAATAATTTTTAAATTATCAAATCAAGTGTTCAAAATGTCCACCACATTTCTTATGCACAATCGAGCGCGGCGAGGCACTGCATTCAAAGCATTACTTATCATTTCGGGAGTAACTGTTTACATGCCTGTTGAATTCTAACTTTTAGGTCCTCTACATTTTGCAGTGTCATCGAAAACACCTTATCCTTGGTATACCTCCATAAAAAGAAATCCATTGGCGTTATATCTGGAGAACGAGGAGGCCATCGAATAAATCCATTGGTTCTTGTCCAATGTTGAGGCCAAATTTCATCTAAATAATGTAAGCAAATACGAGAATTGTGGGGAGGAGCTCTATCTTGTTGAAAGTATTCAAAATTATGTCGATTCTCCAAAGGCACGTCATCTAATAATTCATTAAATTGATTCCTCAACAAGTTTAGGTACCTTTGGCCACTGAGGTGACCATCATAAAAATAAAGACCCATTAAATGGGTGCCTAAAATACCTAACCACACATTTATTGAGATACGGTTTTGAAATCCAGTTGGTCTATGCCAGTGTGTATTTTCAGAAGTCCATTTTTAATGAATATTACGATTAAAAAATCCATTATTGGAAAAATTTGCCTCGTCGGACCAAAGTATTTTAGTACATATTAATGGATCGGCACGCTTCTTTTCCAAAAGACACCTACAAAAAGTCGTCCTCCTTAGTTTGCCCTCGGCTTGTAAATTGTGAACTTTTTTAGCTCTATAACGCCGGTAACCATTTTTCTTTAAAATGTTGTTCGCATTTGTTATATTTATGCGACAAGCAACTTGAATTTCTCTTAACGATGTATCCAAATTTTCTGCATTTTTGTTTCTTACATAATCAATAATTCGGTTTTTACCTTATTCTCATTATCAGTCACAGGTTATCCTTGCCTTCTTCTTTAAAAATTAACCATTATTTTTCAGATTCGTAGCTAATTTTCTGAACAAAGTTCTATTCGGCTGTAGTACTTGTGGAAATCTGTTTCTATATTCTACTTTAGCTAATCCAGTATTAAAATTGCATTGGCAATATGTAACGAAAATGTTATAACGATCAATGTTAGTGAAAACCATTTTTGTAAGTTCTAAATTCTTAAACGAGTGTGAGTGAGTAAGGGTTTAACTGTTAACTGAGATCATCTGTCAAAAAATTTAAATGTCAAGCTTTTCCATGGCCAACTATTTTAAAACGATTCAAATCATAGTGCAATCAGCTTAACAGGTTTCATAATATAAGTGGATATTGTACTTAAATTAATTGACAAAGATATTTTAACTTTCTGAGCAAGGAATGACGTTTTTATGGATAACCTCTATTACATTGGCATAATTGTGAAAACTCTTCACATAATTGCTCCATGTTGCTTTCCTGATTATTAATTTTTCGTTTTTTGTTGAATTTACTTTCCTTTCAATTGTCTTTAATCTTAATCAAACATTAACGTTTGAGTATAGTAAAGATTTGCAGAACTTACTGAATTTTTTAATTGTTTTATTTAATCACAATTCTCCACCGCAAGTACGATGCTAATTAAAAAAAAAATATTGGTTTAAATTTTTTTTTTATAAATATTTGCCTAGTTCCAATAAATAAGTGTGGCATGTGATACATCGTTGGAAAGGGAGAAAAATACTCTATTTAACGCCGTTATTTCTAACCCGTTTCAAAAAAAATGTTTAACGCCTTAAAGAGTAAATCTCTAAATACAGCGATTATGAGAAAAATTAGATAAAACCTCCTTGAAATACTCTGTTTTGCAACAAAATTTTGCCCTAGAATTTTCGTAGTATCTCTTCAAATAACGGAGATATTTTACTTAGATATATTCCGCATTTTCGATATTTTCTGTTATAACTATTAAAGTAGGCCATAGATTTCAAATGTTAAAGACATTTTGTAGCTTATAAAAATAGGCACAATTTTCGTGGGAACAATTTTTTTTGCATGACCGATATTAAGCGAGATTTTCTCGATGGCCCTGATAAAATAGACAGCCTGTATATAAAAATTATTAAATATTTCAGATGATTCTACAAAAAAAATACTGCATAGTGTACCGATGGATGTCTCGCCAATTAAGCTGGCATTACCGGGTGATTAAAATTGAAAATATAGAATCCATTACTTCAAAATTAAGTTTTTTTTAAATTTGGGGTGATTGTGGCTAGGGAATGTACTCACTCCATTAGCTCTGTGTGGCCGACTGTTTGCTTTTTTATTATTTATGTATCTTTCTCACATTTCTTAACTCTGAGGTACATTTACAATTTCTTATATCTATATATGTATATATAATAATTTTCTTTGTATACATGCGTTACTTTTTTCCAATAATTGTTTATTGTCATACTACTTATAGTAACTTATCCTAGATAACTCTCTTTTTTATGAATTTTGTTTAACTTATTTTTAACACAATTGTTTTTTTTTCTTTTCTTTTAAGTATGTATGTTTTTTTTTTCACTTCTTTTTTCAAGTACACTATTTTTTTGAGGGGAAATAAAACGGGGACACTATTTTGACTAGGGGTCTGTCTAGTCTTAAACACAAATAAGAAGGACCTCGGAACGATTCGGGTAACATTGGGAAATCAGGAGGATCACTTAATACTACCTTACAAGAAACTTATTATATAGTCTGTTTTTATTACAGTTTTATTCCTAGATTTTTTATATGAACACACAGCAATTTGTATATTTCAAGGTTTTTAGAGCCTAATAGTTGTGCTAAATTAAGAGTGGGTATGCCGTCTAAAAATCAGAAATAAATTACTCTCAAACGCCGCCCCGTCCGCGACAAATTATAATTAGGCCATTGCAGTTACGAAATTTGTACAGGCGAAAAATAGAAGAAAACATATCAATCTAGGTTTGTATCTTTTTAATATTTTGAGAAAAAATGGTATTAATTAATAAGATTTGTTTTAATTAGCAGCAAATTGCTGATTTTTTTTTAAATATTTAGAATCAAAATATAAGAAAAAGGACTCGATACAAACCTTCATTCATGTTTTCTGTGTATCGTACTATTTTTATTTTTCCAGAAAACATAATGCTTTTTGCAAAAACATGTATAGCACGGAACCGTGCAAAGGCACATTTTGCAACAAATGTTACACTGATACGAGCTCCCTCTGGATTTATTATTGTTTAAGCTCCGCCCTTCACCCAGAATTATTTTATGAATGAGAAAATATAACGAGGGAACGAAATAAGAAATTAAACCAAATCATTTCTAATAACACGTGACGCCCAATAAAATACCAAATTCCATTAATTTACTATTATACTTAACAGGTACTCTACTCTTTGATTATACTACAAGTACGGAATTATAACAATATAGTAACTAGTTATATGTAGCCACCCATGCACTAACAATAATGTGTAATTGTGTTTCAATTCTTCTTTATAAAATGGTGGTATGCTGGTATATTTGAAAACATTTATTGGACAATACAATTGATACTAAATTTTAAAGATGTGTTCTTGTCGTAAACACATGAATATAGAATTATAAGGGGCGATGCGATTTGCAATGAAAGGAGTTAGGAACAGAAAAGTAAAGCGCACATTTTCCCATTTTCCCATCAAGTCACACGCATCAGTTTGTTGCATTAGACCAAGTAACAGGATTTTTTTCATAATAACTTTTATTTCTGGGAAAAATAGAAAGAAATGTTTGGGATAAAAACTGTCGGCAGTAAAGTTATCTATCGATCTGTCAAAATAATGAAATCTAGGCTCAAAATGTAAAAAGAAACAGAGAAACCAACTTACTCCTTTAAACCCGAAAATATTTTCCAGAATAAAGCAACTTCGTGAAAATTTAACAAATCAGAGCTAAAAGTATTGTCCAGAAGGTGATGTGGACCGATGTTGAAAATATTTTCTTGTTGAGATCGCGCACCAATGTAGACGTTCTAAGACTCAAGTTACAGGTTTTTATCTCTGCTTTAAAAATTTGTAAAGAAAACATTTTTGAATACAAATTTTAGCCATCTTTTTTACTTTCAAAATGCAAAAATGCACTATTAAATTTCATTGATACAAATAATTGATGCTTTGGATTTTTAAAATCTAACCAGTAAAACCAGAGATATCCATATTTTTGAGAAATAACCTACTATGTCTAAAGTTATTAATGATATTTTGATGCGGGGTTTAGTTTAAAACATCTATCATTAAACTTTTGTCTAATATAAAAGCAAATTTGTAAGTTCTCCCCATCCATATATTTTTTAAGAAAATATAAATAATAATTCGCAAAACTAAGTGTACACCAGGCAAGTTATTTTATATAATATGTGCTAATATGTGATATGTGCTAAGTATATAACACTAGTTCCTTGGTCAAATCGAGACTACTACTAGAAAGTAAAATTTCAAATAAAAGGTTGCCTCTATCCTTAATCTTTATTTATTCTCGATATATTTACTTGTTACTGACTTCGAAAAATTGGCATTTGCTTGCTACATTTACGTCTGCAAATTTCAGGTTAGGGTTGTAAAGAAATTCTTATTTTATACTATATACTATCAAAACAGTACCTGAGAGGTCAACCACTTGTAGAAATTAAACGAACTGCCGATACTGCCTTGCCTGCGGCGCCTGCGTAACTCCAACCAGCCGCACTTGCGGGGCTTTCAATTATATGACCGCCACTGCCATGAGTGCCATGGCTGCCGACAGCCTGCCTAAAATTCGGAGAACGAGTGCCGACGGTGGTTTACCTTTCGATAGACAACTAGTGAATTTCATAATGATCCGTTGAATAGTTTAATGCTTATAAATAATTACTTATCACTGATTTTCTGCGAATCATTTCTCTTATTCTCGGCGTCTATTGGATGTATAACAATAATAATTAAAATTATTTTTTTGTTTAACTTGCCATAATTCAAAAAACGAAAACATTAATGGATCTCAATTTTACTATGTCATCACTACATATTTATTAATGAACTGTGGTAATATGAAGGTCAAATTTTAATAATTGTAAAAAATACGTTTTTTTTTTCAAAAACCATGTCGATAAAATGTGAGTATTTGCAAGGATCAGTTAACGAATGGAAAACCCTTTAAGTCTATGCTGAGAAGAAATAAAGATGGAGACACCTTTTTTATTTGAAACTTTTTTTCTGTTTAACAGTTTCTAAGAATATCGCGTATAGACAAATTAGACCAATAAATAACTAATACTATACGCATAACACTTATTGGATAAAACAACTTGCGTGGTGTATATTTTTGATTTTAACAATGGTTTCTAATTTTTGTTTATTGGTAAACTACCATTATTTGAGGGAGACTACAAAATAAAAATTCAAGAAGTCCTGAGGAATCCCCTGAGGATCCAAGAGTTTAAATTTTGATTTGTTGAATGATGTGACAGCTAAAGCTTTACACATACGAAAACATTAACATTAACATTAAAATGTTAAGTTTTCCATTTAGTTATAAACAAGAATTAGTACTATAATAACAAACAAGACTGCAGCTACGGACACGTATTTCGGAGTTATTGCTCTTTATATATGGCACATGAGGTACGAAGGTACAAAATGGAGTACCTACAATATACTGTGCTTTCCTATCTTTGTTGGTCTTGCTTTTAACAATATAACAATATTATTTATGCCATGCTACGCTGATGCGGAGCAATAACTCTGAAACGTGTGTCCATAGCTGCAATATTGCATACCACTAATTTTTGTTTATAATTTTTATCGGACCTCATCAACTCTTATTCTTTTTATTTAATATTATTATTTCCTTATTGACGATTATTATTAATTAATGCAGATTACTAATTATTGAATATCTTTTCCATTATGCGAAAATATCGATATACTCGTATACTCCATATTACAAATTAAAATTCTAGGGAAGCATAATACCTAGCCGTCTAAATTATAAATACTGTATTTATTGAAGGAATAATATGTTAAAAACGCATTTAGGTTAGAATGATAGGATAGATGTGTCGGGTGTCGGCATAACCTTTGAGCTTTGGCAGGTAGAATTTATATACAATCATGAACTAATTTCGAGCTTATACGTAAGTGGAATCGCGGTCATTCATTTCTATTTACTACTACATAGTACTATAAACACATAAAATAATATTTTATCATTTTTAAAGGACCGCCCACTGGAGTTTCCCTTTCACCTCCCCTGTTGCAAATTTTAGCAGCTTGTGGAGGCATACCTACTCTTAAATGGCAGGCATATTTTTATTTTGTGCATTTTTTCGACAAATTCCTTAATTTTGAAGTATGCAAAATTAAGTTATTCTGTAGAATGCTCAACATTTATACCGGGTGGGCACAAATTAATGTTCGTCCCCAATTTTTGGTTGTGTTTTAGTTTAAAAATTTCGTTTTTAGTACAAATAAATTAGACAAAAGTGGGCTACTTTTAGACTAATAGGAAGGAAAATAATATTTCCGATTTAACCGGAACTAATGTCAACTTCCTTGTCTTATATAGAATGACTATATTTTTTATGGTTTCTTATTAAGTATAAAATTCTAAGTTTTTTTCAATTTAAAAAATTCCAAAAAATAAGTGAAATGTGAAAAGAGGAAACATTTTTTCGAACTTGTGAAAAGTCTTATATGCTTTTTCGAGACACTCGCTGTAATGTATATAAGATATGCTCATGTGTAATGATGCAGTTCTTTTTTGCAGACCATTTTATCTTCTGTGAAAAATTTTAAAAAGTTCGTGTGGTCATTAACCTATTGTTAAACCTATTTCCATAAAGAACAATATTATTTCCTTATTAGTATTTCTCTAATTGTTTTAATTTCAAGGAAGGTAATTAACATAATATACTCCAACGTTTTGTTTAAATGGAATGTAATTTCATTAAATACTGCGAAAATTTTGTAATATTTAACCAAGTGTGAAGGATGAAAAAGTATCGATATATTCCCATTAATCGGCATCATTAGTATATTTTATAACGTCCTAGAGCCATTCCAATTCTATTCGCAAAAAATCGGTAGTGTTGGCTAATATTATAGTTTATGAATAGAAACGTTGGTTAGTTAAATAACTAACGTTTCGTATTTAGTTTTGAGAGTACATCAAACTTTTATTGCAAAATAGTTCAATAGACTACTTGTAGTATTAGAGAAATTATTATGTACGTGTTTTAATAGCAACATACAGATATCTGTCAGATAATCTGAAATTTTATGTACAAAAAAGAGATACAATTTTGAATTGTATTTACCTTTAGTATTAAAATATGACTTTTTTTAATTACCATCATATAATTCACCTTAATATCGTCTTTAACCCACTTAAAATATTTGAAGAGAATGAGGTTCTGTGAATTCTATCTTCTTCTAGCTATAATTCTATGTTTTATGTTTGTTTAATGATTACTCCAGAAATGGTTTAAGCGACTTTAATGAAATCTTGAAATGTCGTCTATCATTTTTGCATCCATCAAGTTATGCACATTATACACAGTAAGTATAAGGTGTGCAGATACCGGAAAGAAGTATTTCTTTAAATCCAAAATTGGTGAATACGCTAGTAACAATGAAAAATGATTTCGCCGCAATTGCATTTAAATTGGTAGTTAGATATTTGTGAAGTAGCTGATACTGAATCTGATTTCAAAAGTTAAGAATTCAAAATGGCTAATCTAATAAAGTTGTCATAATTGCAATACTCTCGCATCTGACGGACATTCTTTCATGATAGCCCAAAAACTGTTCCCCATCGAATCAAAATTTTTTTCAAATCACTTTGTTTAGGTTGAATGAGCCGAATAGATACATAGCAAATGTTTCGAGAAGTTTGTCTTTCTTCGAGAAGCTGCATATAATATGGATTTTGTATCTATTTTTTGTTGCATACCTACTAGAAATTATTCAATAAAATAGACAACACAGCCACGAAAAAACATCCTGGCCTGGGGATCTGATCATGTTTACTATATGTTTTTGGGGTCGCTGAATCCGAATCCGAGGTCTATTTAGCTCCACCACATCAGAATTTTGCCATAACCTCAAAAAACCCATAATTTAAACGATTTCAACATCTCTTCACATAAATCTCTGTAACTTTTTGTAGGCAAAAATGATCCCCCCTCTTTTTTGTACTAGATCGATTTCAAATTAAACTTTCAATCCGACGATGTGTGACACGATATTTTCCCGGGGCTTTTTAAGTGAGATATCGGCCGCCAAAGTGAGAGGTGCGAGGATTTCGCTTCTAGAGCGACACGGCCCATCTTCGAGGGCCATTTCTGCCAAACAAAAGCTAGCAAAAATATGTACAAATTCAGGGGTACGTAGAAGGGCGTAAGAAGTCGTTTGGCGCAGGTTGGTGCGCGCCTTGGTTTTTGAGATATGGCCGCTTGAAGTAACCGGAAAGTGAGAAGTTAATTTTATTACCGCTTCCCGAGGCTATATCTCAAAAACGAAACGATTTATAGAGCTGAGGTCGCCATTCGATTTTTCTCGCCTTCCTACATGCCTCTGATTTTTTTCAGATTTTTGCCACCACTTTCATTTTTTTGCAAAATTTCTAAGGTGCATCTAAAAAATTCAGAGGTATGTAGAAAGGCGAGAGAAATCGAATAGAGTAAACCTCAGCTCTGCGTATCGTTTCGTCTTCGAGATATAGCCTCGGGCAGCGGTAAAAAAAATCGATTTTCATCTTCCGGTGACTTCGAGCGGCCATATTTCGAAAGCCAAGGCACGCATCGACCAAAGCGATTTCTTATATCTTTCTACGTACTCCTGAATTTTTTGCTAACTTTCCAGGTTTTTGCTAACTTTCTTTTGGCAGAAATAGCCCTTGAAGCTGGGCCACATCGCTCAAGAAGCGAAATCCTCGTACCTCTCACTTTGGCGGCCGATATCTCACTTAAAAAGCGCCGGAAGAATATCGTGCCCCACCTCATCGGATTGGAAATTTAATTTGCAATCGATCTAGTATAAAAAAGAGGGGGTATTTTTATCTAAAAAAGGTTACGGCGATTTATGTGAAGAGATATCGAAATCGCTTAAATTATGGGTTTTTTAAGGTTATGGCAATATTCTGATGTGATGGAGTTAAACAGACCTCGGATTCAGATTCAGCGACCCCAGAAACATGTAGTGCGCATGGTCAGATCCCCAGACTAGATTTTTTTTTTGTGTGTGCCTGTGTAACATTTTTGTGCTACCCAGGCCAAGGGTGTGGGCGGTCTCGACCACAACCTAACCATCTTCCCGGACAATAGTTGTGCATTCATCGGTGCACTGGTAAAGTGTAATGGGCTGGACATCTAGCTAACTAGAACCATTTCTTTATTCTATCTTTAAAAGGCATGTCGTCTAAAATTGGTTGAAAATCATTTTCCAAAAAATGAAGAAAAGCTGGATCATGCTGGCGCGGTGTCAGAAGAATTGCACCTATGAGTAGTTGCACAATTCCACCCAAACGTTGTTCGAAAATTAATATTGAAAATGACTATCTCGTACGGCATGAGGATTTTCGTGTCCCAAATATGAGTGAGCATTATGCTGATTAAAGATCCCAGCGTGGGTCAAAGTTGCTTGGTCGTTCCAAATCACCCTTCGAGAAAAAATCACAATTTTTATATACCTATTTTTTCCTTTTTCCTCTAGCTCGAATGGGCGTTTTGGAATAAACTTTATATATAAATAATCTTATTTTAACCTACAAAATCGATCCTGAGCATTTAATAATAATGTAACTCTTTATCGCCCAATTTTAACGTTTTGGCGAAGTTTAGTCCTAGCTGTTCCACCGCTTAATCAGAACAAACCAGACATTAGGAAAATATGATTAGTCAGACGTCTCCTGTACCTTTAGAGGAAATATTTCTAGAAATATATAATATAGACATTGTTCTATGAAACATACTATTATTTCAAAAAATCGCCAGAATCAGATATATGCCTACATTTTATTAGAAGTTTTATCACTGAGGAAGAACGTAAACACAACTCCTCTTCTATGTATACTTGTGGAAATACATATAGTAGAGCGAAGAAGCACGGATAGCAGCTGCAGTCTTTTTCGATCGCTTCTTCAGATTTAATTGATTTATCGGCATGCTTTTTGATAACGCGCCTTACTCGGCTGTATACTCTCCAATATCTCTCCACGTTTTGAACAAGACTTGTCAAATTCTCTTTTTAACCTAAACGATGTTTTCAATTTAACCCATATGTATGTTTGTATGTTCGTTCAGTGATTATTAGAAATCTTTGATTATCAATTTTATCAGTTGTTAATCTAAATAGATTGTTTGTTCGTACTGTTTTGGTCTTATTTTATCAAAGAGGAGATTTTTTAAAGAGATTCCCAAAGAAATGTGGAGAAAATAACTTTATAAGGCAATAAGTCTCGATGTTCTCTTTGTTTTTGAAATATTTCATAAATGTAATCGGTTGTCTGAATTGAATCCTAAATTTATTAATTGAATCCTAAATTTGTTCCAATCAACAACAATAGTGGATATACCTAACAATAATAAATCCAGCTTAATGTGACGAACGTATGTATTTTTACCAAATCTATAGTTCTATGTCCATCCTGTATACACACAGACTTCGTATGTAAGTCGTGGGTCGCACTTTTTGTCGGCCTATTAGCAATTTCTCTCTCATGCGTTATAAACTGACAGTATAAAATTACAGGCGTTACTTTATTAATATAGTTCGTGTTTATGCTATTTCAACATGCTTATTTACCAATAACAATAACTAACAGAATCTCTGAATGACGACTTGGGAGATCCTTACTCGAGTTACAATAGACGCTTAACAATAGCCACTCAGTGGTGGAGTGAATTTACCCCATTAAAATGGGCTTAGCCATCTTTAATTAAAAAACAATTTTTTTTAGAGATTCTGTGCGCTCGTGAAATTACTCATAGTTTTCTTAGGCACGCCCACACATATCATCACCGATAACTCTTGACCTAAAAATGGTTAAGTCTAGATACATACATCAGATTATGTCATGGCCAAATGTATTTTTGCTAATTAACGATGTTGTTAGTAGGTAAAATGTCCTGGAGGTCTTCTTCTATTCAAGATAATGAAAATAAATGAAATTTGATATTTTGTTAATTATATATATACCCGATCTATCCTCTTAACAGCTGAGAGATCTTAAATTGTATGAAAAAGTCCCCTCACTATAACTGTGTTAACTTTTTTAGTAGCTTGCCAGCAAATATGAGACGTCTTCCGGCATTACTTACAAATTGTTATTATAGTATATATGAGTATTTAGAAAGACCAATGGTAACTCGTAATTTTCTTTTATTTCAATATTATAACAAATTAAATTCTAAAAATGTATTCTTCATTACGTTTATGAATATTTATTATTATTATTGTTAGACAAAAACCTTAAGTGATTGAATATACTTGTTTCTGTGTGTGTGTTGATGTTTTGTGAATAAGAATTAATATATTTTCATGTGGAATTTATGTTTTATCTCTGTTTATACTAATTGTCAAACAATATATATGCACTATTTTTTGCTATTTTGTATATAATAATGATGAGAAATATGAACATTTTTTGTATGCTGAAAACTGGCTAATCAATATCAATCAATGAATCAAAATGTTGTACGAAATTTTAAGGTAAAGAAGATCGAAAATGTTCAGTTCTATGCTGAAGAGGAACTAGTATACTAAGATTATCGATATACGCTCTAAATCTTAACTTTATTTAATAAATACCAAGGTTTCCTTTTTCTGATGATTTTGTGACAGAACATGAATTAATATGGAATACTCTTTTTCGCAGCATTCAATCATGCTCTCTCTGTCATTTTAGTCGATACATGTAGTCCATAAATTACATGGATGTAGGCATTTTGCATTAATTGTCTTGCAACAGATTTACGTAAGTATGACCTGTTAATATGGGAGCCCATCGACAAAAGTGGCTTCAGGCACCGCAATTGCCACCGCTTGGTGGAGATGTTGTAGACATCTGTAGCTACCATTTCCCCCTCAACGGCAGGTCACGTGGCCAGCTTTCTTCAAGAGAGAGGCAAAAAACAAAGGGACTCTCAAATGTTGCCAAAAAAATATGAAAAAATTCAGGCACATTTTTGGGCAAAGATAAGTACATTTTTAAGAGAATTATTTATTATTTGTTTGCTCATAGTAATGAAACATTTTCTTTATAGGATTTTGCAAACAGTGGAAAGAACAGCTATCTATGAGAACTAAAGGAAAAACTATATATAAAAATATTAATGAAATCTTTGCATTCTTTCGATAACCTGACTTCTGGTTATGCATGAACAAGTAAAATTCTGATTTGCCATTCTCATTTTAACACTAGCTTCCAACCTAGTCCCCTACGGCTAAGCAGGCTAAACTAGTATCTACACGATCCCCTACGATA
Organism: Stenurella melanura; assembly: GCA_963583905.1. NCBI lineage: Eukaryota > Metazoa > Arthropoda > Insecta > Coleoptera > Cerambycidae > Stenurella > Stenurella melanura. The sequence continues at coordinate 170,509,512 of OY757309.1, forward strand.
TGTAAATTCAGTTAAAAATGAGAACAAAGGCCTGAAATTAATTTATTTACGTACCTTGTCTTTAAAAATTTTTTCATTCTAATGAATTACATTTTCATAAAATCTCATTCAGTTTCTTGGAAATGCTTAGCCTTTGAGTCGACAATAAGGACGAAAAACGTTTAGACGTTCAGAGATCGTATTTACCTACCAGATTCCAGGTATGGCGTTCACAGATATTGTATATTATAAAAACGTACTGAAACATTCCCAAAGTATAAAAACAAAGTCATGCAACATACTAAATTAATTTTATTTCATTTTACAATGTCAATGCGTAACTTAGTTTTATCGAGAAACGTACTATATGAAATAAAAACAAAATACGTAATAGATTATTTTAAATTGCAGAAGGTATACGGTATAGTACTGGCAGTTTACCTGACGCCCAATCCCAGGCGGGGAGGGGAGTAATTTAATAAGATTACTCACACTCAGTGTCTCTCGTACTGTAGATTTATTCGGACATAGGTACTAAACACGTGAAAATGTCGAATCGTACTGAACCGACGCAAGTTACAGTAAATTTTTGGATTCGCGATATTGCCGATTTATAATTTGATGGTAGAGAACTGTATTGCACTAGATGTGAGAAGGCTATTTTTACGTGGTCATGCAAAACAAATATTAATTCACATGTTTTTTCAGAAAACCATAAACTAGGTGACTTTATTTATAGTTACACGCAACGTAATTTTAACTTAGAGTTAGTGGAATCTATAATAGGATGTAACATACCGTGGTCAAAACTAGACAATCCACTTTTCAGACAATTTTTGGAAAATGGCAAATATAGCAATGTGAAGGTGCCTTCGGAGTCTGCACTAAGAAAAAAATATTTATTTACCGAATGCGAAAATATTATACAGAAAATTTCTTCTGAGCTAATCTGACCTAGCGTGGACGAAACAATCAATACTTGCGGCTTCAAGGTAGCGAATGTTTTAGTGGGTGCATTGAACGAAAATTGCGCAATGAGCAGACACTCGATCACCTCTAAAGTTTTAGAAGCTACAAATTCTCGCTCTATAGCGGATGCAGTAAATTCAAGTTTACAAGACTTTTGAGGTGACAAATATGCAGAAAATAAGGACAAGTTCTTATTATTTCTGTGACGTTAAATTAGATTCCGCCCATATATTTGTATGTGGGAATGTAAGCTTAAAAATGAGTGAGGTTACGATTGTTTTTTTATGTTGCCGTTGGTACCTGAGGAAAAAAAGGATATGAATTTTCTTCTTTACTTTTGTTGATAGCAGGGAGACCAGGTAAAATAATGTGTATTCATATTTATCGATGGCTAAGTAAGAATACTCCAAGAACCTTAATGTTTACTATGTGATTTTTAGTCATTATAACTTAGGTTCATTGTTTTGTTATGTCTAGGGTGTTATTATAACTCCATTTAAGGTAATTTTCTGTGTTATTGTTAGAAGGAAATTTCGTTGGTTAACCTAAAAATGATAAACACAAAAATTTAGTAATCGCTACGAGCGGGCATATATTTTATGACTTTTTGTAATTGTTCAAGCTAATGCTATTTGCTCTCACCTGTAGTGGATAATTTTTCATTTAATTAAACAAATAAGGTTGTAAACATTCGAATTTACCTCTCCTTGGTCAGCTGTCATATTTAAGAGTTAGGAAATAACGTGTTACCAACATTTGGTTCTAAATGAAATTACTAAAGTCATTAAATTGTGGTTTTATTTATTTTATTGTTTATATGGTCCAATAATGGGTTTTATGTATCTTAGTTTCTATTCTAAGGAGTTTTAATCATTCTATGGCTGAACTAATTTTCTGTTACTTATCAATTCCTAGGGTATTTTCCTATTAGGTGCTGAATTGTGATTGGTCGTTAAAACAGAAAAAAATAGGTGTTTAGGAAAAAAAACGGTTGGTTTCGAAAACCGGCGTGCTCTTCCTTTCTTTATTGAGTCGTCAAGCCGATTAGTCAAGATTTTTATAATTGCTTGTAAAAGCAACCCCAACTTAATTACGGGGGATTATACTATAAAATTCTTACATTTGGAAGGCCTAATTTGTGTGTAGCTGTTTGTAGCCAAATTTTGTTATAGAGGACTTCTAAATAGGCAATAAATACGACATTGTTGAATATCTGTTTGTGCCCTGACGATTTTGCGGGTAAGCACCATCTTGAATTTTCTGAAAATACTGACTCCTAATTTTTGTCATTCTTTTATGTAGGCAGTTTGGATAATTTGGATAATTTGGATAATCTGGATAATTTGGATAATTTTGGTAATTTGAGATAATCTGGAAAACTGGAAATTTAAGTACTGAAGTAGTACTAAGTTACATAAAATTGTGAAGCTGATAAGCTGTGGATGCCAATGTAGTTTTTATCGACTTGGAAATTGGTGAATCGATTGTTGGGAGGTCCCGCGAAGTCATTTTCTGAAGTCGTCGTTTTGGTATGGTCACGTGTTCCAGTTGAGACACAGGGTTTCTGGTTATGAGGTCACATGAATTTAAATGTTGATGAGATACTGAAGCTGAGGTGTACATGAGGTTTCTGCAGTAACAACAGCATAGTAACCTGTGCTAACAGATTTTTGCTCAACGCTGGATACTGGATGAGTACCTTTTTTTCTAATGTTACCAGGATAACTAAAAGTTATATGTGTATTAATAATCTGCCGTTATATTTTAATTCTTTACTTATTCTATATATATGTATATATATGATATTTATGGTTAAATATTTTCATTAGTTACTCAATTAAGCATATGTGAAAATAAGACATGTGAGTAACTGCGCAGTTAACATCTTATTTCCAGGTATTTTATGGTTATATCATTAGTTTGTAAGGTATATCAATCTTTTTATTTTACGTTGTTTATTGGCAGCGTCAATATAGAGCAACATATTTTAATTTAACCTAACTGTAAATAATTGACAGTACATCGTTAGAGATCTTTAGTAAATCGTCAGTATATTTTTAACAATTCGTTTGCAGAATATCAGTGATCAACCAATAGTAGTTTTTGTAAAAAAGTAGAATATTTGTATTTGTAAGTTATTGGTATACTATTATTATTAATTGTAGATCTAGTAAATATTTTTTTTTTATAATTTCCTATTAATAATATTCATAAAACTGAGCCGATTTGTACTTTATTAATTGTATTTTGTATGTAAATTAAATAATTATTTTAAATAGATTTCTATTGTGTTTTGACTTAGATTAAATTTAACACGGTTTTTGGTAGTTTTTTGATAATCGGTGTGTCATACTCAATCTAAGGGGGCTGGAATTTATAGGAAATTACCTGGCGCTCATTTCAGCTTATGGCAAAATTGAAATCGTTAAAAATAAACGATCTTCACCTCTGAGATTCTCGTGATAGAGCTAGCCGACCTTAAGATTTAAGAACTAATTGTAATTTAGAGTCAAATTTCACTTTGTATTTCTTAATTTTAATTTAACCTGTAACATTTCTTACCTATGAAGTGAATTATATGAAAGCTGCTGAAACAAACATATCGGAATATACTGCATGTAACATGTTTGGTACATGGGCTTCATAGGATTGCTGAAACTATTAGGAGGTGCTACCCTAATATTGACAAATTAATAGCTAGTGCAAAGAAAGTTTTTCTTAAAGCATTAAGTAATTGTTTCGCGAAATTCTACCAAATACTCCATTACCTCCAGAACCCATTACAACACGATGGGGAACTTGGCTAAAGGCAGCATCGTGCTATTACTGTCATTTTGAAAATGTGAAATCCGTAATACAGAAGTTAAATCCAAATGACGCAGTTGCTATTTCACAGTCGCAACATGCAATAAACGTTGTATTCGATCTTCGTCAATATGTTTTTCAATTACAGGGAGACATTGCTGCGAGGGTACAAAGACAATTTCACACTGTTTTAAAAAAAATCCGGATTGGTTACGATGACAGGTTAAAGAAGTAGACTTTGCTACAGCGGGCATGAATGTGGTGATTTTGTGAAAATTTAGATATTTTAAGTATGCCCCAGTTACATCTGACGACGTGGACCGGTCCTTCTCGCAATATAAATGAACTTTCAACGAAAGACGTTTAACTCCAAAACATTTAGAACGTGTATTAGTAATATACTTTTATTCCTGTAGTTGGCATTGAAAAATATTTGTGTATGTTAATTCAGTGTTAAGTACGTCCCCTTATATCTTCGAGTAAGTGTTTATAATAAATTGAATTTATCACCTTTGGATAATACGGAATTCGCGAAAAAAGAAATTCGAGCTAAGATATTGTTTCATACATGCATGCAAATCTTCACGCGCTGACACATAACAACCTAAAGCCAACCCTGGTTTTACCACATATCCGATAGTTAATTCCAATCTCTGTATGACGTTATACAATACCAGGAGGACATTGTTGGTTAGAATTTCTTTATTTGTGTTTATTAAAGATTCAGAACTTAGAAAATATCACGAGGAGTGTTGAATTCGCAAAGTCGCAAGTTGCTTTTAAATGGTCCTGAACACTCTCAGAAAAAGAAAAAAACTGGCAAAGTTATTTACATAGAAGTTTTCTCTTTATTTGCCACCTTTTATTTATTAATATTTTTTTCTGTTGGATGACCGCTTTATGCTTTAATAAAGTCCCTGCTAAAAGTATCAACTATATTTCAAATATTATTTTCTACCAACGTTTCTTAATTAACTACATAGAATGACCGCTTTGTTTTTTTTTTAATTAACGGAAGAAAATAATATTTGGAATGTAGTTGTCACAACTGCCAAGGAGAAAAAATGCTAGGTATACCTTTGGAGAAGATTATACAGGGTGGTCACTTTGAAAAACTTATTAGGAACCGACGGAGGTCAATGATATTTGTATGTTGACGTCACAAGGGCCAAGGAGGAAGCCTGTTATACTTTTGCTGAAAATTGTACAGGGTGGTCACAAAAAATAATAATTAGGAAACAACGAAGGACATGGAAAGGACATGGAATATAGTTATCACTTTTGTTATAAAGATATACTTTTAGTAATAGTATACAGGGTGTCGTTCTAAAAACTATTAATTAAGAAACGGCATAGGAGAAGAATAATCGAAATGTATGTTCACAAATGTCCACCATAGATGAATTATTTATTAAGATTACCACACTGTATATCTTTCTTCAAAAGTATAATAGGTGTAATCCTTGATACTTGTATTAACTATATGCCGAATAGTATTGCCATCGGCCACATTTTTTTCATTATTTATTCTCCTTAGGCCGTCCATCATATTTTCAGTGAAAGTGTACCCATTTCTTCGCTGGCAGTAGCCCCTATTACCTATCAAATTTATCTGTTCTCCGGCAAATAGTTTTTTGTATACAGGGTGTTTCAGTTAAAAGTTCCGAGGCTATATTAAACTAATAGGGATGTTTTATTTTTGTAAATGGCGGATGATTGGTACCAAAGAATGCTTTAAATAATTGTGATTAGAATTTTTGCTGAAAAGCACACGGAGATGGCGCTGCGAGATATAATTATTTTTTGATGGCTGGAGCCTTGAAACATGATTCATGTGATTAATCAATAATTTGTGAATGATTTTGATGGTATAGAGAATTTATAAAATCAAGCCGTTTGCGTTTAGGGGTTATATGAATTTCTTTCATCCATTCCAATACACGTGAATTTTGATAAACCTCTGTATTTTTTTATTAATTATTATTTAATGTAGGCTTTCAAACACTTTTTTGAGATAAGGAAAGTGATCTGACACTCAAAACAAACATTATGTGTAATACTTCCGGCCAAACCGGAGCTGACATGATCCTATATCCTTATATTACTACATATTTCAATTGTTCTTATATTTTTTAATAACTCTTCTTTTAAGTGAGAAGCAAGTAAGACAACAAAGAAAATACACACTAATTTAGAATGAGCTAAATTAAACTTAAGAGATATTAGCTGGCTGAATATAAGCGGTTACCCATAATTTTGAAAATCTCTAAATTGAGTATTTATGACTTAACTAATAAGTACCTACTGGTCAAAGAAGAATTATCCGCTTTTATGTTCTGCATTTCATGAAATTAGTGAATATAGGAATAACTAAATTTTAATCTCTTACGTCTTATATGGGGATTTAGAATATCAAAACCTATTTTTTGAACCTTTTGTTTAATCCCGACATATTCGAAAGTTCCTAGAATTAACTTGAATTTATTAAAATATCTGGAATCAAGGTTCTCCAGTTATTTACAAATTTATACGGAAGCATCGAAAATTTCAGAAAACGTAGGATGTGCTGTCTATATTCCATAAAAAAACACATCTGCATTTGTTGAAGAAGCCATAGCGGTTCTTAAAGCCCTAGAATATATTAAAGGAAATCAAGTTAGACATGCGACAATATATACAGACTCCTTAAGCGTTCTTGTAAGTATTAAAAGCGGGGCACTTAATTACATCCACAAAAGTGCATACATCGTCCGTATAAATCTTCTTCTATGTGAATTACATAACAACAATTCTTTTGTTAATTTTGTTTGGGTTAAAGCTCATGTAGGAATCCTTCATAATGAATATGTGGACAACCTTGCTAAAGAAATTGCCTTATCTAACTTAAATTCTAAATTCTGAAAACTTCAAAACATGCCTGTCGGACGCCATAAATACATTCAGACACAAAGCATTTAACAATTGGTCAAGATCTCATGAAAACTATCAATTAGATAACCCTACGAGCCAGTACTCACAAGTCGTTAGTATTATTTCCAAATCACCATTGTTTAAGGGCATTTAGGAAATTTATCACCACAATTTTCAGAATAAAGTTCGGTCACGCTTGCTTTCCAAAACACCTAAATAGAATTGGTGTACTTGATTCAGATATCTGTAGTACATGTGGTACTACGGGCGATCAGAACCATATTTTCTTGTCAGAATCACCAAATGGCTATCGATGCAATGTTAAATAATTTAGTCTACATCAAAGTCGTTCTACCAACTAATGTTACTCATCTATTGTCCTTAAAAAATATACAAGTCTATAACGTATTGGTTCATTTCATGAACACAATTAAATTGTTGCTATAATATCGGTCTATATTAGGTTAGCTTCGTATTCCTTAATTGTTTCTCTCATTGTTATATATATACCCCCTTTCCGTGGTCTACCTGTGTAAATAATATCAAGAAATGTCCTGACAGACCTCTGGACGAGAAGTGTGTGTTCTTGTGAACTTTCATCCTGTGTATATTATATGATTGGGTTGTCATGTTAGGTTAGTTATGAACGAATGAGTAAAGCAATAAATACATTATGTGTATCTGACTAAGGGAGAAACCCAATGCCAAACAGAAAATCCGCCATTTACCAAAATAAAACATCCTTATTAGTTTTAGAGATAATTGCCTGGGGACTTTTAACTGAAACACCCTGTATAGTGCCAACAGACAGACAACAGAACCAGATACAGACACACAGGCAGACTGACGGAATTAAAAGATCTTAATTTACGTGATCTGAAACACAAAAATCCGAAGAAATTTCGGGGAGCGATTTCTTCACGATTACAAGCGAGGGAAGTAAAAAGCATAAGTAAGGATAATATGTAGGTATATTTTTAGTTCGTCTCTGTGCTGCAGACATGATAATACTATAGTTATTGAAACCCTGAATATTTACTTTCTTTGTCTGATTGAAATCAACTAAAAAGTCGTATGTTGTAGAGCACTTCAGTGATTCTAAAGGTGGGCCTATGCACAGTTTCTTTGATTGCATACGCGTGGAACGAGGTGAGACGTTTGGTCTGACGTTTTACTGTCGACTTCGCCATTATAAAATAATATTACTATAAGTACTATTTGTTACACGCTTATGTTGTGACACCGCTGTATTACTTCAGTAAACTAAAAATAGAACCCATTTTACTGAAGAATGTTTTAATTATTTTCAAAATAATTATCCTTCCTTATACATTAATCAAACATTGCATTTCTAATTATTACCATATTTAATTAGAATTTCTATAATTTGTATTTATTATAAAATTCTGCAAAATATTTCCGCGGAGTGAAAAATATTGCTGCCAAGGTAATAATAATTGGTCTATAACTGTTAATTACCGTCGGCGTTATAATATTACTGACATTGCTAATGTGCTAAGATATGTTTTAATATATTTCTACACATTTTCTGATAATATCATTTAATTGTGAGTTATTATTTAATTTATCAGCATCTTTGGAATAATGCGGCGTATATGTCACTTGTCAAGGTTTTTTCTAAGGCCATTTAATCCTTTTAGTAATTAAGTCAATTTGCAATCCACAGATAGTTTATGTACGCACTGAGCTGCTGCAATTACATCTGGGTCATATTTTAATAGCTTTTTTACAGTGTAATCATTATTACAAGTCTTATTGCGTATAGTGACTTTATTCACATTCTGCTAATTTGCCAAATGTGAATTCGTCGTAATTAATGAATAAAAGTCCTTCAAGTGGTTGCGAAAGAGAAATTCGTACGAGATTTATTTTAAAATTTAAAATATTCATTCCGAGAGTAGTTAATTTATTAAGTTAACTTGTAGTTAAAATGAAATAAATTATTTTGTGAATATTTCGTCTACCTCTGCAACCAGATTAAACTGTTTGGAAATAAACTTTACGCAAATCTTCAAAAAGGTTTACAATCTGTAATATTTTATAGTAAAATATAACATTCATGGTTCAATCTATATTGGGGTGGTCCAATAAGTTCTCCAATCGTCTTCCTTTACCAGGACTTCTAGAATGTCAAAAAAATTATTTACTTAAATTTTCAGCCATTTTTATGCAGGTTTACAGGTCGCCCAATCTTCTTTTGCACTTTTACTGCTGGTTCCTCTGTCATGAAAGAACCAAAAATCGTCCCCTCAAAATAATTTTCGATGTTTTTTCCCGTAGAACACGGTCCCGTTAATAGTACGCCATACGTGGAGAAATAACGGTTTTAGAAGTGTGTCGATCAAAGGCTCTCAATTTGTATGCGAAGATTGTAATAACATGTGCGCCAATATTCTTGACTAAAGATGACGGTCTCGAATGGTTAGGGGTCGAGCTTGAGCTCTTTGCCCCAATCATCGCTGTAGACCTGGACCGGCCTCGTAAGGGATGGGCCTGATTTTTCGCCTATCCCCCGCAAATGCGGACGGTATAGGCGATGTTAGCAAACTTCCCCTGGCCCTGGCTGTTTTACCCCGCCAGCTGGGTCGTTTCTTCTGGCGCTCTTCTGTCTTGGTCTTCTTTCTTCGCTGGCATGTAGACTCCCGGGAGCGTCTTTCATCTGTCGTGAGAGGGAACGGATGTTACCGAGCCCTCTCGGAGTTTGAAAGAGATTTGGGGGTGTTAACTCGTCGAAAGCCCAGGGTGCCAATTGACATCACGTACTCCGATTCCGTCGGGAGGAAGTGTGAACTGTGTAGCTCAGGATTGTGTTCGACCAGAGACGCCTGCGTTAGAGGTCGGTACGTGCTAGGGTAAGGGTACCAAGCTCGTTGTTTGCTTGGTACCCTCGGGATCGGGTAGTTGGATATTTTTGGTCATTGTCTCCTTGCGGCGTGGCTTGAAGATCGGACTGAAGCAGGTAAAGGGTTAGTTATACTAGTTAATATTAACGGTAGGTATCAAAATTGTCTAGAACCCAGCGATTTAGACAACAATTACATTTTTAAGCTGATCTGTTTTTAACCGATACTTGTTTACATTAGGCACATTGCACAAAATTTAGTTATTACTATTTGTACTGAAATAAACATACTACGTACCTAACTCAGGGTTCCCACCAACCTGGAAAAACCTGGAAACCTGGTAAAGTAAGGGAATTCAAAATGTGGTCCTGGAGACCTGAAAAAGTCAGGGAATCCAAGAAATTTAAATAAAATCCAGGAATTTCACTCATTACGTAAAATATTAATTGATATTCTACTATACAGAAATTACCTATAAGATTTGAATTTTATATATTTTGCTAAAAAATATAGGTGTCATTTTAACTGTTCATTATTTAAAATAAATTCTTATAAACAAAATGACAACAAACATTACTTTAACGGTTTCCCATATTTTTTTCATGCCTATCTGAAGATAATACAATTACATTAATATAAACTTATCTACAAGTTTTATTAGAATCTACTATATTTTCATATTTTGGTCCTGGAAAGTTAAAAGTTTGTTCCTGGAAAGTTAGGGAATTCGAAATTCCAATGTTGGTGGAAACCCTGTCAATAGTATCTATGAAAACTTTACTTAAAATGCAAATCTTTCACTAGCAAAATGGTTGGGGTGTAGTCACTATTAGGAGGAAACTAATGTTTAAGAAGGTCGGCGTTTCGCTTTTATTTTAGAACTATTTAATTTATCTATTCCTTGTAAATCTAAAGTCCCAATTTTTTATCAGATAATAATACTCTTCATTCTTATTATTGTCTCTCGCTCCGACTGGCCAACTATACAGTATTCGATGTACTTCCATTTCCCCTTTTTTCATTGCATTGATTTTTCATTTGTTCAATCCAAATATCATTTTTATGTCTTTGTTAAAGTCTGTATGTCTTATCAGTTATTTGTTGTATATGTTTCTCTGTTTCTAGGAATAATGTCCATGTGTAGGAGGTAATTGTGGACGGCTTTGTCTATGTTATTATTATTATTATTATTAGTATGTAAGTTTATTATTTTGACAAATTTACTGAAACAATAAAACTCAATATATTCTCGTTGATAGCAAATGCATAAAAAACGATATGTATTATATACATATAAATTTGATTTTCTAGAATATATTAAAATTCAACACTATTCAAGTTTCATATATGGGCGAAACGTACAGCAAAATAGTTTACTCTCATGCAATAGCATGACGGTAAACTATTATGCTCCTAACCTGCATGTCTTATTGAAACAAAAAAATGATAACAGATATTTTAAATGCAATCATTTAAACAGAGGCATCCTTCACCTTCAAGGATTTCTTCCAAATGGTACAGCATTTGTGTCTTCTATCAGTTTTGAAATAAGTATATAAATAAGCACTAAGAAATTTTATTGAGTTATTGAGTACATAAAGTTGTAAAATATATATTTGAGTTCTGTATTCGATTACGAGTAGAATGGAGACCTCCTTTTAATATCTGTAATGCGAGTCTATCAGCAAACAGACAATCAACAATGACGGTGCTTTGTTTTGGGTAGCACCGATGTAAATATAAGTAATATAGCCAAATAAATATCGTAATGAGTTATTACATATATTGTTTCGATTAAGCTAAATGGTGTTAAATAACAGAAGGCCTTAAATGTGCCGTATTCGAGTGTTTCCAAGAGTCACAGCTTAAAATTAATAAAAACAATTTTCAATCTGGATTTGAAATCGGTAAGATTTGTTTTTACATGACGACAGTAAACACTATTCTATTAACAAAAGAACCATTAGAAAAGTAACCAACAGAGACAACGCGTAGTCAACCGTCGGCAGCATAGTGGTCATGGCTTTTAAGAATACTGGCCTAGAATAAATAAAATCGTACGGAATGATAGGAAAATGGCCCTTGGTTAAATTCGCTGAAATCGATATGTTATTCCTCTCGAGCCCCTCATCAAAAGTATATTGATTTGTTTTTGTAGTAATTAGTTTCAATTGCCGTTTTCTAATTCTGGGTGTTTCTGTAATTTATTACCTATGTAATACATTTCAATTTTAATTTTAATTTTTGTTTTCAATTTTCATAAAGAAATAAACTAATACACTAATAAACCAATACTACTAATTAGAACTTATCCTTTTCGTCCGCAGCTAGTATGTCTATATTGCTTTATAAACACATGTTGCTCACACCAATAACCATCTACTTGAAGGGGCCCCAAGTATAAATGTATGGGTCTGTTTCCGTTTACGACGGCCCAGCTAGGCACTGCAATAGACACATGTTTTTTTTTAAATTTTTGGTGCTGTTAACAAACACTTTACAACAATTTTAAATTATTCGTTCAATGTGTGCCTTGTTCTTTTATTATTACACTTCTAAAATTTAAGAATTAGAAATATCAGTTTAATGTCTAGGATTAAGTGTAAGCATAGGGAATATTATCTAAACTTCCGCCATATGCTATGTAATTATTTCCTTTCTCTTCTCAATAAACGTGTGCATTATTATTATTATTATTATTAATAATTTTTCCAAGCAATAGAAGAAACAATCAAGTGCGCAAAAAATGGTTTCTTTCATATACGGCGTATTTTTTAAATTTCGGTTACTTTCCCTAACTTGTTACACAAATTTCTATTTTCTACAACCGTTTCTTTGTAGTAATTTTCATTGTTATTTTAGTTTAGAAATTACAACCTTCTCTCATTTGCATGTGCTTATAAGTAATATTATTTTAAGCTCTTAAGCGTGAAAAAAATCGGACAAAAATAATATGACACATATTTTTTATTTATTGTAAATATTTCTAACATAGTCCCTTAAATAATGAAGTAGGGCTTTTGAGACAGTTGAAAGAGATTCTTTTTCGTCCTAGTGAACTTCAGTGCACGTGAAAACTTAAGCAGGTATTAGTTTTGTCACCTTTCATGTGCCTACTTTTAAATATGTGAATATTTTCGCGAAGCTATTAATTATTATTATTATATAAAATAAAAACTAAGGTGTTCCTACTATGCTTGTCATCATTTTTTCGATCTTTGAAGTTTTTATGGCGTTTCCTCATAATCAAAAAGACACTAAAAACGAAATTTCAAACAGGAATTATAAAATTAAGATGCTAAGAAATTATGTCGAATATTAAAGCAAAGTCTTGATTTGCTGATATGGGAAAAATGACCAAACGAAATAAACCCGACTCAGATAATTGACATAGTACCGAGATGGTACCATGCCGCTAGCTAGGTAGGCTGCCGGAAAATGGGCACCGCTTTGTATGGTAGGGTATGCCTTGTTAGAAATGGGGTATTATGGTCTTTGATTTGTGTGATGTTGCTTGTTAACGATATGTAGCCTAGCTTAAATGTATAACATTTTTCAGACATCTGCTGAAGACAGTCCCTGAGTGGATTTAGGTAGTATGTAGTTCTGTGGGTGCGATGTGTGGTGATGAATTTCAAACAAAGCTCATAAAGAACCTCGCTCGAAATGATAGAAAAATGGCACTCTGTTAAAATCGCTGAAATCGATATATGTTATTTCTCTCAAGCTTCTGATCAAAAGTTCTCATAGGCATAAGATCGGAAAATGGACAGTTTTCCAGATATGAGGGGTGCAAAAGGGCTGCTCATTTCTTATGGGAAGTGGCCTCCGGCCTAGTGAAATTCGCTGAAATCGGTGTGTGATATTCCTCTAGAACCCCTGATCAGAAGTACAAAGTAGACTTTGCACCACCGATATCTGGAAAACTGTGCGTTTTCCACCTTGTGCCCATAAGAACTTTTGATCATGGGCTCGAGAGGAATGTCATATATCGATTCCAGCGAATTTCACTAGGGAGGTACTTTCCATAAGAAATGAGCACCCCCTCTCACCACCACCCCAAACCAATCTCTTACAGCAACTTAACATAGGATGGACATACTAATGCAGGACGTTGAAACGAGAACACATCACACTGGTGCTTCTTACAGCGAGCTAATGTATGTCTTGGCAAACAAACAAAATTGACGCCCTGATGCGGGACGTTAAAGCGAAAACACAAGTTTCTGGGAAGCATTAAACCATATCTGGACGAAAGCGGACGGGAGGGAATGCACACTGCTAGATGCAGAAACAGAAGACTCAGGAGAAGAGGTAAAAGAAGCATCACACAAACACCTACACTCCTCGTCCAATTATGATAGATGGAAACTTGAAGGAAACATGGAACTTAAAGAAGCATCTAACAAACACCTACACTTCCAATCCTATATTCCTTCCCCAATCGTCATGTGGCTCTCGCTGCTGGCTACATGCATGCCCTTTATCCAATCTCTTTGCAACAAAATGAACACACTGATGCGGGACGTTGAAGCGAAAACGTAAGTTTCTGGGAAGCGTGAAACCATATCTGGACGTAAGCAGGCGGGAATGCACACTGCTAGATGCAGAAACAGAAGACACGGAAGGAGAATTAAAAGAAGCATGGGAATTAAAAAGAAGCATCTCACAAACACCTACATTTCCCATTTTATATATCTACCCCATACATCATGAGGCTTTCGCTGCTAGCAATAAGCATGCCCCATATCTAATCCGGCGTATGGTCGGTCTGATGGGATATAAAAATATCCACATTGGATATCCCTGAAGCGGCAGCAATGCCTACCATACGCTGCCTAATCAATCAATCAATCCATCGCTCAAGCTCCTTGTAGGGAAAATAGTAATAATAATAATAATAATAAGAATAATAATAATAATAACGATAATAATAATAATATAATAATAGTAATAATAATAATAATGCTACTAATAATAATAATAATAATAATAAAACATCTTTCCCGGAGACATCTAGTCCGTTGTCGAGAACGAGGGGTGCCGAATTTATCGGAGCTTCTCGTTTCCGACAATCAGGTTTCAAGCCAACAAGCCTGATATAGTCCTCCTCGACCATCAAAACAAGGTGATGTTTGTTATCGAGTTTTCAGCACCTGCTGAGCCAAACATCGCTTTGAAAGAAGAGGAAAAACGGACCAAATACCGAGATCTCCGGTACGAACTCCAAGTGCTGTACCCAGGTTACTCGGTCAAGATCGTCGTCCTAATAATCGGTGTACTCGAGGGTATGAAGCCTACGCTCTAGGAATTGAAGACCATACGAGCCTGTCAGAAATCAGCCGATTGGCTGGTAGGCCAAATGCAAAAGGCGGTCATCTTGGGGTCCCTTCGCCTACGTAGGGCACACGAATCTGGAATGTACAGTCACTAACCCCACAGGTCGTGGGAAATGGCTGTTATTATCGCCGGCGCGGCTACCGTGTGGTATCGGTCGGAAAGCACGGAAGCCCTGTACGGCAACGGTGAAACCGAAAAAAAAAACATCTTCATTCAGTAATTCCTTGCGGTGTAGAACGAGTCACAGAAAGAAATATTAAAATAGTCTTACATAGAGACTAGTTGTTATGAACACATAGTGAAGGATAAAAAAAAAACCAAAAAGAAAACTTGGTAAAAAAATATCTATGTAATATTCGTGCAGGGTATAACATGCTTTTTTATTATTAGTTCTTTCAATTTTAATTTCACTAATTTAACAGTTTTTACACTTTTGATATAATTAGGTACATGGTTATACATTTTTATTAGTTGACCGACCACATTATTCTGCACTAAACTTAAATTTGTCTTTATAGGACGTAATTTTTCTTTTTTACGAGTATCGTAATCATAAGGATGTTCATGTTTTATAAACATGGTGTAATGTTGTTTTACATAACTGGCACTTTCTAGGATGCAGATGCAGGTGGAGGTAATAGGTCACTATGATTTAAAAAATAAAAATTGTCAATTCTATTTCTTGGAAGTTCATATGCAAGGTCTAGGTCTAAAGATATTAAAAATTATTTATTATAAAAAGATTTTTAAATAATTTCAATTTTCAATTTTTAGAAATTAATAACGTTGAAAATATCAACTTTACAAAAAAAGTTATGGAAGTCGGTCAAAAAATATTAAAACGTTTGATTAAAAGAATGTAATATTTCCTTTTGTTACGAACAAAATTGTTTTAAACAATATCAGACCAGGTTACCGTCTGATAACACGAATTTTAATAATCGGTAGTGTCACAACAAATGCGTCCGAAATGTATTCGAAATTCATGCGCCGATACCGCTTGCTCTAATATATTTAAACTCATCTAGTTAAACATTTTAAAATATAATAACTACCTACCTATTTATCTTGACGAACTTTTTAAACTTTTTATCAACGTATCAATTTTAATCCAAGTTTTTATATACACAATTATCTTTAATGGAATAACCGCTTTCATACGTATTCATTTTAAATTTTTTCTTCCAGGTGAGTTCTGCTAACTACAGTTTAATCTAATTTACGCAGATATTCAAGTAAGTACCTAAAAAATCGATTAACTTTACAAATAGTTATAAAAGAATTGATAGACATAAGAAAAATAAACATTGAATAACGGAACTCAATCGAAAACAAGGCTGAATTCTCACACGTTTTTGCAGTGACGTAGCGTTCGTCTTTTTGGATAATCCATTTATACTCGTTAATTACGTATTATTGAATCAAAAAATTTCGTTTACAACATATTTTTATAAATTGTGATACAAAATTCAACAACAGGATAAAACTGAATTAAAGAAACTAAACTGTAGATTATCACTAAAAAGTAAATAGTAATAAGGAAATACGAACTGAAGAAGCAGTAATATAACAAAAATTGCAATTACAATAATTTTCAAATATAAAGAAAAAATGAACCAAAGCTATATTTGTATCATTAAAGTGCTCATCTATTATTAAGATATACACTGCCCGGCAAAGAACCATAGATCATCCTGAAATATTCACAAAAGAACTTAAACATTCAGTAGTTTAACTAGAGCTTGGGATTAGGTTGAATAACTATTCATTGTTCATAGGAGATGCACAAATAGGCTATGGAGAAAAGGCGAACTAACGGAATTTAATTCGATTTAATTAACTATTCGATTTTTTCTTTTAAGAAATAAAGATTCTGGAAATTGTTAATAGATGCATGTCCTCTTCAAATCTGAATTACATCATTCAAAGTTAAATTTTCAATTGTTTCAAATTCCTCTTGATGGGTCAAGCGTCGAGCTTTTGAAAAGTCTCTGATATAGCTAGACGATGAAATATGCGCCTCTATGTATTATCAAAAAAGATGTTAAATGGGATTAACATCCTGACTGTATGCAGTTAGGTACAATTCCCGATCTGATTCCAATATTCAGTTTCAACTCGTATATTGTGTTGTTGCCCTGCAAGGAGCAAAACCATACTCAATAAAATGATAAAATGAGACATTCAGATTCTTGAAGAGTATGTGCCGTAATACTATGATCGTTTAATGTACTATTTTCCACAAGGAAGAGATCGGTATCTGCTTCTGTGGAAATACCAGCCCCCACCATAACAGAACCTTCCTTAAAAGTTACTCATTCACTAATGCTGATACATCATCGTGCGTTTCGTTTTCTCGTTACCATTTCTCATTTATCAGAAAATCGCAAACGAAAGCACGATTCGTCAGTCAAGAGAATTTCACTCCATTGGCGAAGAGCGTGGTCTTAGCAAGATATGTTGAAGGTGAACCATTGTTGATCTATGATACATGAGCGTGCCGACCTCCAGATAACAACTCTAGGTATTAGAGATATTTTCAATGGACCACGTGTATATCAGTGACGACAATTATACTTAATCAAGGGGACAACTCGAGGAATGCACGTAACAGTTAACAGTATTGCTATCGCGTAAACAGTTTTACTGTCGAACTCAATTACAAAAATATTTCTCAGGTGCCTATATACAATCTGTCATAAGTAAATTATAAAAGACCATATTACTCTACTGCTATGTGATTTGTGGTTACATGTTAATGTCATTGAAAAAGGAATTTCGCCTTTTAATATTAAAATTGAAGGTACTTTGGTATGGATAAGCATCTTAAAGTATTCATAACGAAACAAAATCAACATAACTCTCTAAGTTGATATAAAATATGGTTAAATATATTTATAAAATATTTCAAAGTAGCCAGTTTCATCGAGCGATCAGTGTCTTTCTAGTTAGTGCGTTAACGCAGAATAGTATAACATGTGTACCAAGCATGCTTGATCACACTGTCTGTTGTAAACTGGATTTGATACCCATCTTCGACACTGGTAACATCGGTGGTTGTGTCTGCGTTTTTTAAGCTTGTAACTTCCCCACAAGCAACTTTGATTTTGGATCTGGGAATTGTCTAATAAACAATAAAGCATAAGAGTTTTCAACAATTGAAGTCTTTGTTTCAAGCACCGGCAATTTAAAAAAATTAAACGTACTAAATTTTATTTCGAAAATATACATGAAATTTTGGATCAAATATATGTAACGCATTTTACAGTTTACCTCAATTTGCCTCATAAATATTAAGTGGTGAACATTTACATTAAGCTTTTTGGAAAGAAAAACTATCTATGAGAACTAAAGGAAAAACTATATATAAAAATATTAATGAAATCTTTGCATTCTTTCGATAACCTGACTTCTGGTTATGCTAACAAGTAAAAATTCTTATTTGCCAATCTCATTTTACCACTAGCATCCAACACAGTCTCCTACGGCTAGGCAGGCTAAACTAGTATCTACATGATCCCCTACGATATGTAAATTCAGTTAAAAATTAAAACAAACGCCTGAAATTAATTTATTTTACATATCGTAGGGGATCATGTAGATACTAGTTTAGCCTTCCTAGCCGTAGGGGACTGTGTTGGATGCTAGTGTTAAAATGAGAATGGCAAATACAAAATTTTACTTGTTAGCATAACCAGAAGTCAGGTTATCGAAAGATTTCATTAATATTTTTATATACAGTTTTTCCTTTAGTTCTCATAGATAGTTTTTCTTTCCGCTGTTTGCAAAACCCTATAAAGAATATGTTTCATTACTATAAGCAAACAAATAATAAATAATTCACTTTTAAAAAAAAATTGCATTAAGCTTTTTATAAAGGAAAACTATCGGTCCATCACAATACGAATATTCTGGACGCCTAATATGTGTAGAAATTATACCAATTAACGGTTGTCCGTTAAAGGCATTATTGCCATGCGCGGATTGTAGATCGAGAGGAAGATGTGCAATAAGAGAAGAAACCTCGGGCGGCAGCATAATACAGTTCTTATATAGTGATAAGGTACATAAACTTAAGACGATGGTTATCAATGCGTTGAAAATCGTGGTATCTCGAATCTACCTGCCAGTGGATGATAGTTAATTGGATATATTTTGCATCCATGATCGTATTTGATTGAACTGATCTGTATACTTAGTATGAAACCTTTATAGCAGTTTTGCCACCTTTTGATTACTTAACTAAAATCGCGAGGCGAGGAGTCAGGTAGGTAATAATTCCGACCTGGACAGACTCGCTGAAGTTAAGCAACGCGCGGAGCGGTTACCGTTTCAGTGGGTAAGCCGACCATCGAGATACACCGCGTACCTAGACCGCTGCTGGCATGCATGTGAGGGAATTCAGTTACAGACTCGCACGGGCCAGTCATAGAACTATATTTAACACAGTAGGTCTATAGGGAATGACTGGCATGATATAGATAAGACTGGGAATTGGCACAATAAGCAAGCCTACGAGGCTGCAGTGCACTCGGAGTAAGCATGTCAGCCGGCCCATATAAAAAAAAAACAAATCTTATGAATTTTACATATTTTAAATAATCCTAAACACAATTAAAACCTTTTGATATAGTGTATTGTTTCTAGTTGTATTACATTCACCAAACATAATCCGCGGACCTAGACAGAATCACTGAAGTTAAGCAGCTGCCGGCACGGTTACACCACTGTGATGAGTCCTAGACTATTGAGGTACACCGCGTGCCGAAACCGTTTTTGTCTTGAATACGAGGAAATTCATTACAAACTCGAACGAATCGGTTGTAGAACTGTATGGACTATTGGGAATAACCGACATGGTATAGAAAAATAAAGCTTACACAGCTACAGTGACCTCAAAGTCAAGCTCGATAGACCACCTTCGAAGCATAGTTACTAAAAATTATGAAAAAATTTCATCGGATTCATATTGCGTGATAAGGTCCAATGACCTTACCACTTAATAATCGATATTGAAGTTGGTTCAAAATACGTCTTGTTGCGTTATTTGCTCATTTGTAGTGTCGACATTAGATTAAAATGGCCATTTGACATGGCGATGATGAAATTCTATTTTATAAATTTTGGTGACTTTCTTGAAAGCACTTCATTTAATTTTTTTTTTCCATCTCTAATTCTTCTTTAGCTTCTACACATTAATACAAATGAAACTACAATAAGACCGCCGCCAACCCACACTCTAATCCAGAGCATTGAGAGATTCAAAACCATCCAGAGCATTGAGAGATTCCTCCTTTAAATTTTTAAGTAAATTAACCTGAGTACTTTAATAAGGTAATAAAAAGAGAAGAATTAATCTAGCAAAACATAAATAATTATTAGTATAACCTGAAACAATTCATTCTCACATACAGGCGCTTACCCGCATGAAAAAGTTTGGCCACGCTCCTGATTTTATTAATATCGCATGATTGAGTTCTATTTATTCAGTGCTCTGGGCTCTTTCGTCGTAAGGTCACTAAAATTAATGGCCAGCAACATGACTTACCGCTCAACAAGGTTATGATATTTATTTTAAGGTTAACAGAGAAATTGGCATTTTAATTTGCGAACGGTTACTTCATTCCGCGTTTTACTGTTCATGTTAAAATTTACATATTCCATAAAAAATCTTTCGTATACGAGAAAATAATTAGTGACAATACCGCATAATGATTTAATGTAAATCATGAGAATTTGACCTTTAATCCACTGAAAAAGAATTGTTATTTAGTATAATTATTGGTCCAATAATTGAAATGCAGTGATATGTCTTTCTCTAACCTATGTCTCGAGAGCATCAACAGTCCGTACATTAGACTCCCTAAAGGTATATGTCTGAAATACACAAAGAAAGATGAAGATAACTAGGATTTTATCAAGCCTTCTCCCTGTGCATTTCATATCTCGTAAGTCTCCACTATTATATGGATAATAAGCATAGTTAGCCTAATTGGTTCATGTTATGGCCAACCGAGTATACTAGATCAGTTAGTCCAGAACGTACAATTGTCCAATTTTAAATTTAGTGACCCCATGACTGTTGTAGTCAGTTTTGCGTCAGGGCACCGCACAATTCGAGACGCGGTATTGTCAGAGACTTTAATGGGCAGTATAGAAATCTTAGTTAGCACAAACTCACCTATAAGGACGCCTGTTCAATACTCATTTCACTTATCTATTAAGGCTAGGTGACTGTGATATAGAACTGTGCACTTTGTACCCCTGTGATCAACACCGGCAAATGCGAATATAATACAGCAATATAGGTACAGAGCCTCAACTCTGGCAAAATAGGATAGTGAAATGAGTATTGGACAGACGTACTTATAGGGGAGTTTGTGGTAACTAAGGTTTCTATACTGCCCATTAAAGTCTCTGACAATACCGCGTCTCGAATTGTGCGGTGCCCTGACACAAAACTCACTACAACAGTCATGAAGTCACTAAATTTAGAACTGGATAATTGTACATTCTGGACTGACTCATCCATTGATCCATTGTGCTCGGAAGGCCATAACATGAACCAATTAGGTTAACTACGCTTATTATTCATAGTATAGTGGAGATTTAAGAGATCACGAATGGATATTCCTGGCGCCATGTTCGGTCGAAATATAATCCGACCGATTTGTTGTCAAGAAATGTTAGTCCAGCAATTCTTATCAATTGAGGAGTGTCGTGGTAAAGTTCTGAGTAGTAATACGATAATGAAAATAGTTTGACAAACCCAATCGACAATTTACCGGAGATAAAAAAACAAAGCCGTTTAATTTTTTGGTATGGATGATAATTTTACTGATTTTTCAAATTTAAATATAATAAAACGGACGATAGCATATGTTCTACGATTTACAAAAAAAAAATAAAATGGAAAATAAGGATAGCAATAGAAGTAGTATTAATAGTTAATGAGGTTTATGAAGAATTTCAGGTACTAAATTAAAGTAAGGAGGAGGACCAATAAGGCCTGATTTCAGCTCCCTTCTGATTTGAAAAATTGAAGATTTAATTGTGAACTTAAATATATCTTAAAAAGATTCCAGCCTAAACTTAGACATTCCACCCTCTCTAAGTCATTTTCACCAGTCCCACCCATTTTGATGTATCCACGCTTCTATGTATTATGTTCTTATGGCTCAAAATACATCTGCTGCTTGTTACTGGCCCACCACAAGCATTATTTAGCCCGCTTACCTCACACTTACAGCGCTCCGTACAAGTAAATTCGTCTAATTAGGGTTCAATCTGTATTTTATATCTAAATATATTTTCTGAAGACATCTACACTTAGCGCCACCCAGAAACAGCGAGCTAGACGCGGTGGTGGTTGCGGTGATAGTGTTGGCTCCCATCGCGGAACACATGAGACCCAGAGAAATGATTGGAAATGGCTCAAAATTGATAAAAATACGTTTTCGTGGTATCAAAAGGCTGGTAAATATTCCATTTCACCTCTAAAAACAGATAAAGAACTCCCATAAATTGCTTTGAATAATCGCTTATACTTAATGTGAAAATTATATTTATTTTATGACTATTAGGTATCGATTAAATAGAGATAACAATAGGGTAAAAACTACCCTTGTTCACATTCTATTCAGGGGGTGAAACGCGATACACAGCACCTAATACTAAAAAAATAGGTACCGAGTACTTAAGTAATAGGTGCCTCTTATAGGCGTTGTTTTTGAAAATGGGAATGCTGAGGTCAGGATTAGTTGAAGGTCTTGCTCAACTAGTATTAAAAAATTATTTTGTATATTTTTAATCACCTTGGCACTTATCTTTTTAATATTGGGTGCTGTGTATGGGCGTTTAACTCCCTGAATAGCATACACATGGGGGTAGTTTTTACCTCTTTGTTATCTCTATTTAATCGATACATTATAGTTTTCATAAAATAAATTTAATTTCACATTCAGTATATAAGTTATTATTCAAAGCAATTTTAGGGGTGGAATGCCCCAGCCTCTTGATACCACGAAGACGTATTTTTATTGATTTTGAGCCTTTTCCAACCCTTTTCTTTGGATCATACGTTCTGCGAGGGAGGCAAAAATCAGATATTTTTAACATTGTCCTTCGCCTTTTCTCATTCGCAATGACTTGGCAGAAGTTTTTTGATTCATGCAATATTTCAGTTGGCCTCCATTGGTGGGCCGTCGGGTCCAACAGCCTCGCACCATTCCATTTATTAGAGCTGCAGACATAGGACATAGTACTACAATACTACGTCCCTTACCAAAGCCTACTCAGAAGGTTCTTGTTGTAGTCTGTTTGTAGTGGCTAACATAATATTAGGTACCTTTTTTTAAAGAAGATGAAACAAATTATAGAGGAACTACGAATGATATATAATTTGGAAATTTATACCAGCCTGCTCGTCAGACTTTGGCGAAGTATGAGAAGTACTATTTAAAACGGATAATGGAAAATTCTAGATTGACTGTTGAGGAGTTCTATACAATATTAACGTAAGTGAAAGTAATTTTCAGTAATCGCCTACTTATGGGTCAATTGCTGTCAACAACTCTATATCCAGACGTTAGACACTTACCTCAAAATCGCCTGATGCAGTTTCAACGTATCCGACAACTTTTTCAGCACTTTTTGGAACTTTGAAGCAAGGAACAGTGCTGTAGATGAACGCAAACTCAGATCCCAACTCCAACAAGAGAGTTTGGTGACAGTTAAATAAGACAATCAACTTTACATTGAAAGCTATGACGTGTAATAACTTGATGCTGGTGCGACTGTGTAAGTGTCTATAAAATATCCTCGGTCTCCAATTATAATGAAGCCGCTGAGAATCGACAGGTAATACGGTCCTATATGTATTTTGTATAATCAGCAATTGACGTGATAGTGGTAAAAATGACCCCAAACACAAATTCTGGAAAATTTTCAGTGAAATATCAATACAATACTGGGGCAACAGTGCGTCGGACCTCGATATCTCGAGTTCTACGATAGCTAGATAAAAAAACTTTAATTAGATGTCTCGTAACTGGTATTCACATAATTGTGACTGTGGTGATTTATTTAATATCCATCTGCAGATTGCATTATTTCAACAAAAAAATTCATTACATAAAAGTGGTTGGTAGATATTCAATGCTAATATAGGAATGAATAGAGATTAGAAAGGGGCGTGAAAAAATGTACTAATATACATAGCATTCCATTTAAAAAAAGGCACTTGATCCTGTAATTTCGTCTTGGCTCGCCAGATATGTTCGAAAATAATTTCCAGTTATAGACTCTTTTATTTAGTTTACTTGTAATTTTTTTTTAAATTCCTAGCTATCGTAAAACTCGAGATATCGAGGTCCGACGCACTATTGCCCCACCCTGTATATTAGGCAAGAAAACTGATAGGTCCTCGGAGGGGCCGATGTTGTGTAAATAATGTTTCGACAAAATAACATATGCCATCTTTAGGTTGTCGCTGATAGCTGCCTACTGATGCGACCGACTTGAATCCAGTTTGACCAATCAAAAGCAGCAGTATAATTTTTGTGTTGCCAGTAAATATTTTGGAATTTGTTATAAAAAATCTGGTTTCAGGTGACAGATGTTTGTCAAAATTTAAAATTACATAAAATTATAAACGTTGCATCATATCAAGAGATGGGAAATAAAATTATGATGAGTTGCAAATTAATAACAAATGGAGTAATTTTCAGAATGCCAGCAACCGTTCGAATAGGCCCATGCAATTCAACAAGATTAACAGATTAACAGAACAGGTGGGTATGTTTAACGCGATCCGTCGGAGTAATGTAGGAAAATATTACCATATGGTGCTGCAGTAGTCTCATGAGGCAAGTTATCTGAATTTTATTGTAGCTACTTTACATTTTTATAAAATTCTGTATACAAACAAGCAGAATTAATTTTATAATGCACACGTAGACTACAGAATTACATGTACATAAATCCGTACTTTCCAGTAATATTACCACATTTATAAGCTATAAATTTATAACATATGCATATTTTTTTCTTATCATCACAGTCTTGAAATTTTATTGCTACTACTTAAAAGTAGAAGGTTATCAATAGTATAAATAATAATATAATATAAATAATGTATTCAATTTAAACGGTACATAATTGTTGTTTTTACAAGATTTGTGATTGTTCATAAATATAAAGAATTTTCTTATTAAAATGGTATATTATTATTTGTAATTAATCAGATATGTAGATGGTAGATCTAATAAGCTGGCATTAAATATTGGTTTTTTTATATATTATTAACGGTTATTTTCCATACTCACGTGTTGAACTCACGTGTGCCTAGACTTCTTTGAAGATTGAAAGATTAATTATAATATTCAGACTACCATTTATTCAACTATGGAATGGATACTTTACAATACGAAATTATATGTTATATTGTAATCTTTAGGCACATCGTAAAAAGTTCAGTTAATTGATTGCTATAGGAAGAAAATTTGCCATGTTAAACGACAATGTAGTTGTAATAATTATAGGAACGTGCATTGTCTGATAAATCCTCTATTTTGTGATGCAAACTTTGAAGTATTAAAAGATTCACGAAAAATAGTTTAATATGAATTGTTATAATCTACAGAAAATTTATAAAGCATACTGCTACTACTTTTTAAACGAGAAAGCGAGTTCCGTTTGTAATTGAATTCAAAAAAGGAGGTTTTCAATTTGACCCACACGTATACTTTTTATATTTGTTCAATCATTGCATTGAATTGGTTTAAGCAATTTCTCCGAATTATATTGAAAACTGTAGAGTATGGCTCGACAATGATGCCCTTATAACTTAATCAAGCTATGCTAGTAAGATGAGTAGACATCGGAAATCGGGATTTTTATCGTATTTAACAAATTAGTCTAATGCATTTAGACAGAAAACACTATAAAATTTTTGGAAAAATGCACCAATCGAGATTTTTACCCAGAGTGGAAGGGAGGAACACGGAAGCGATAATAAAAAAAAGCGAGGACGAGGAGGACTCTACGTTGCCCTATGATAGGTAGACAGAGCCCACTCAACCTGAGGAACAAGCTCACGCTTATCAAGACCCTCATTGCACCTATTCTGACCTACGCCTCCGTTGCCTGGGGATACCAAGCAGCCACCCATCTGAAGAGGATACGATCCGTGGAAGACGTCGCACTTCGGTGCGCCGTGGATGCACCAATTGTCAGAAACGCCGACATCTTCAGAGACCTGGAATACACCCCAGTAACTGAAGTCATCCGGGACAGAGCGAAGTACCTATACGCCCGTGTAGCAGAACCTGGGAATCCGCTGGTCAGATAGGTGACTGACTATGACCCCAACGACTCTCCGAGGCACAAGATGCCGAAGCTCCAGATCCTGGATAATGGGTAAGTATAACTAACCCTCTATCTGTTTCAGCCCGATCTGCAAACCACACTGCAAGGAGGCAATGACCAAAAACATCCAATTACCCGATCCCGGGGGTACCAAGCAAACAATCAGCTCGGTACCCTTACCCTAGCCCGTGCCGGCCTCTAACGCTAAGAAAGCGTCTCTGGCCGAACACAATCCTGAACTGCACAGTTCACACTTCCTTCCGACGAAATCGGAGCACATCATGCCAATTGGCACACTGGGCTTCCGACTAGTCAACTCAGCACCTCCAAATCCCTTTCAAACTCCGAGAGAGTAACAGCCATTCCCTCTCACGACAGATGGAAGAGGCTCCCGGGAGCCTATAGATGCCAGCGAAGAAAGAAGACCAAGACAGAAGAGCGCCAGAAGAAACGGTCCAGCTGGCAGGGTCCAACAGCCAGGCCTAGGGGAGATTTGCTAACATCGCCAATACCGTCCACATTTGCGGGGGGGATAGGCGAAAAAGCAAGCCCACCCATTACGAGGCCGGTCCAGATCTACAGCGATGATGAAAAGTCGGGACTGTTACTGCTGGCTTTCGGTCGCCATCTTGGAAAACGCAAATGATGTATCTCAATTCCTGTTCGTTTTTTTGGAAAATTTATAAGAACCAAAATTGTAGAAAATCATTTTATCTTTCATTTTTAATCACACTTTCTTTGTAGGATTGATTGTTTCACAATTTTTTTCTTATCAATTTTTCAACTACTAAATGAAACTTCCGGGTGTAAAGCTCTAAATGAAAATTATAGATGATGTAATTACCTTTAGTTTAAATTCTCAACGAAGTTTTCTGTGACTAATAGTTCTTATTTTATAGAGCCGCAAAATCAGTCCTACGCAAATCAAGTTCTCACATGCCCAACCGCTGCGCACATTCGAGCTCGTATTACACCTCCATTGCATTGCTTGTCGGTGCGCGTTCGAAATTCCTGTGATAAAACAACAGCAATTGCTGAGATCCAACATCTTGCACCAGGTGAAGAATCTGACGAAGAATTAGATGAACAAAAACAAAAGGAGGAGAACGACGCCGATGTCGAGATTATCACTAACGATTGCAACATCATCGGTGAGCCTTGCAGTTCCGCAGAGATACCATCAAAAAAAATATTTTTTTCGAATTTTTAGCCTTCTAAAAAAATTTGAACGCTAGGTTATGAAATCTATGAATTTATTATACAGGGTTGGGCAAATGTGTGGAAACACTTGATTTCTGGCTAAACTATAAGTGCGATTGAAAAATACCCTTAACAAAAGTTTTTGTAGTATTTTTATTTCATTCAGTGATGTACTTTGATTTTCAACAGCTATCCTATTTTGCGAGATGTGACGTCATCGACAGTTTTTTTAAATGGATAACCCTGTATATTTTTACATTTTCAGATAGACAATTTTTCATCAATTATAGTGATATAGGGTTTGGTGGGTGTGCGGCTTGTGGTTTTTTAAATATTAAATAAAATAATAAAATAAAGTGTAATAAATATATATTTATTAGTTAATGATAATTAAATTTCTTATTACAAAATATTGAGCACTTTAATATTGAGAAACGAAGAAAATATTCATAATAAATGTTCAAATTGGAAACCTTCAGCAGCCTGACAATATCCTATTCGATCAACGAAAGCTCTTAAAGGGTTTTGAATAGCATGCTGTGATATTTCTTGAACAGCCATCCTAATTCGATCTTCCAACTCTTCTAACGACTGAGGCTTGGTCCTATAGACAACGGATTTTAAATGACCCCAAAGAAAATAGTCTAAAGGACTTAAATCTGGCGATCGCAGTGGCCATTCAATATGTCCTCTTCGACCTACCCATCTCTGTGGAAATATTTCATTAAGGTATTGACGCACGTCAACTCCATAATGAGGCGGAGCTCCATCTTGCTGATACCAAATTTCATCTGAGAGTCGTTCAGGATTTGCCTGGTTTGGAAATAAACGATTTAATACTGGAATAATTTGCTCCCGTAAAAGTTGTAAATAAAGATTGGAGTTTAAATTTTCTCTAAGAAAGAATGGTCCGATGATGTGTCCTCTGATTATCCCCGCCCATACATTTAATTTTTGAGGGTATTGGGTCTGACTTTCTTCCATCCAATGAGGATTCTGATCAGCCCAGTAGCGACAGTTATGTCGATTTACAAAACCTATCAGGCAAAATGTCGCTTCTTCGGAAAAGACTATATTATTGAAAAAGTTACCATTAATTTCAATTGTATCCATCATTTCCTTCTTACTGATCTCTCGCTAATATTGTGATGTAAGGCTAGTTTTGGTACTGAAGTTTTTGGTTCTTCTTGTAGGCTAAGAAGAACATCAAGTGAAATATCTTCATTTGTAGCCGATTTACTTCGACCGGATTTTGGCCGATTTTTAACACTTCCCGTTTCGTGAAACTTTTGCACAACCTTTGAAACTGTTGATTTTGAAATATGATAATTTCTATCAGGGAATGTTACATTAAAAATATCGCATGCATCTTGTAGAGATCTCTGCTTGTCTCCAAAACCAACCATCTTAACAACGTAATTCTTTCACGTTCAGTTAGTTCAGCCATAATTAAAAAACAATGTTAATATTTCACACCGAAACTCTCTAACAGTATTGACTGCAATTGACAGTAATACGAATGATTTGAGTTCGGTTAAAGAAAGTTTGCAAAAAGCATGGCAAAAACGAATATTTTTTTATCAGATAGTCCTGTTGACAATAATTAAAATGTAAACAGCCATGTCTTTGCTTTACTATTTTATTTAATATTTAAAAAACCACAAGCCGCACACCCACCAAACCCTATATCACTATAATTGATGAAAAATTGTCTCTCTGAAAATGTAAAAATATACAGGGTTATCCATTTAAAAAAACTGTCGATGACGTCACATCTCGAAAAATAGGATAGCTGTTGAAAATCAAAGTACATCACTGAATAGAATAAAAATACTATATAAACTTCTGTCAAGCATATTTTTTAATCGCACTTATAGTTTAGCCAGAAATCAGGTGTTTCCACACATTTGCCCAACCCTGTATAGAACTTTGCGTTATTTCCACTAACGTGTATATTTTGGATGAATTCAACAAATTGTGTAGTTAAGTATTTTAGGCGTAGCTGATACTGAATCTGATGTCAAAGTTAAAAACTCAAAATAGCCACAACCGCAAATTTTTTGCAAATTTAAAGGAAATATGATACTTGTGGATATTGGGATTATCTGATCTTCTCATTCACAACGTATTGTCAGGCGTTTTGTGATGTAATGTTCTAGTTAGTCCTCATTTGCCGTATAGCGCGTCCGACAGCCTCATGCCATTTCTCGCGCCTTCCTGTTAGGCGCACGGCCTCACTAAAGCTCTTTCCCATTGCCTTTCTTGTGGCATCAGTCCAAAGTGTTGATGGTCTTCCTCCTTGCCTCCTGTCATCAGGTTTTCCCTGGACAATCCAATATTCTATACTGTCCTGTCTCCTGTTGATGAAAAAAAAATGGAGAACTCGAGAAAAATGATGATGGGGTCGCTGTCGCTTTCTTAGGGAATCGAGCCACTCGTGCAATGGGCTGTCCAATTTTGACATTAATATTTGATTCATTGGTCGTCAATGGGCAACCAACCAAACAGAGTGTGATTTAGATTCCCATTTTCTGCCGCACAGGAGCATGATTGTAAAACTCCTATTTTGTGGAGAGGTGAGGAAAATGTGCCATGATTTAGTTTCATTCTGCTAATAGTCGCAATAAATTTTCTAGCCTTCAACTTTTGATACCTTTTTACGTGGTATGTTGTCATGAACTTGAAAGTAAGATAAACTACTTCAGTTCTTTTTATAAATATCATTCTTAACTACTCTACGTAGATCTTTAGGATTTGGTTTATTCTTGGTGGTCATTTTTATGATTAGCTTGTTTTGCTCTAAGATCTGCAACGTTATTACTTTCAATATCATATGGCATTTGGCATATGGCATCCAAATAAAACGTACATATATTTGATTTGCTACTGTAAGTTGAATAATTTTTGAGATAAAAATATTGTTACTTTGGTGAAAAGAAAAGTTGCCTAAAAAAGTAATACATTGAGTCAGTGGTATTATGGCATCGTTAATTAAAATTCTAAAATTCTATACTATACTATTCATTTTTTCAAAGACAAATAGTCTAATATTTTGTCTCAGAATTGGTAGGACTAAAGCAATTGAGAATTTTGAAAGCAGCTCCAGACATTGTGCCATCAGATATTCGCTAAATTGTGTAAAAAATAATTATTATCCTGCAAATAAAGAAATATTGGGTAATATTAATTCAAATAAGTATACTATAGTGTCTGTCTATTTTTTTAGACAAAGTTCCTTTAAAAACGGAGCTCCGCATGTACAGAGAGTAGCGGTAAGATGTGTACTAACTGTGCACTAGGGTGGGCCGAAAAACATCAAAACATATTTTTCAAGTCGTAATACCGCGGAAAAGTTGCTAATAGGGGAGACTAAAAAGGGGTAAAAAGAAATAAAATCGCGCAAGTGCTCTAAAGTTTGCTGAAATTTGGAAAAATTCACATTTTTACGATAATTTTTAACATTTTCAGTTAGCCTTTTCCCGAATGTAATAGCTCAAATTCTAATGTATTAGAACGACAGAAAATTATGTTTAAATATTATTCATATCCATCAACATCTTCCGGTCGCGCAGTGCCTTCAAATTGAAAATAATTTTGAAAAATATTTTCAAATAAAGGTAGATCACAGTTCAGGGAAAATAAGTACTAACAACTTACTTGTTTTTTTTTGTTTTCTTTATTGAACACAAGATTTAAACATATTATTTTAGATCATCAGTTAAATTAAAAACAGATTTTTTATTGAGAAAGCTAAGTTTTTGTGTAAAGAGTCGTAAGTCCAAGAAACTCATGTTGAACAATTGAACATCTCCGTTTTCACTCATTCTTAGCTGAAAGTACTTTGAAATCTGATTTATGGGCGAAGTTAGTGCATGAACTGGGAATGCGAATGTCTTGAATGTTACATCCCAATTAGATACTGAATCTCTTTAAATATATAATTTAATCTCATCGTCGCTGATATCTTTTAATAATGGTATACAATGTGTGTCAATCAATAAAATCTCCAATGTACCTGCCTGAAGATTTGTCGATCCTGTGATCGAACGAAATTGCTATTTCGCTCATCCAGAATATTTAATGTTAGCCATGTCACAAGATAATACAAAACACTTAAGAGAGCTCAAACCTCGACGAATTCTAAAGGCGAGACAGTTAGATCAAAAGAGAAAAACTATCAGAACATTCATGCCGCCAAAACTTAATTTCAAGACTCAAGACTACTAGTAAATAATTAACTGTGATTTATCTTCTCTTCTCTGACTCAGTCCCTAATTAGGATATAAAATTCAAGACATACGCATTCCAGGCAGTTGAGTGATGTATGAAGCTCGTGACAGAAGCCTCAGGAAAAGATTGCGGAGCTGAGTCTAGGGATAGTCTTATCAGAACGACTGCTCTCAAGGTCAACCATGCTTAACTTCGCCCATAAATCAGATTTCAAAGTATCTTCAGCTAAGAGTGCGTAAAAACGAATATGTTCCATTGTTCAACATGAGTTTCCTGGACTTTCGACTCTTCACACAAAACTTAGTATTCTCAATAAAAAATCTGTTTTTAATATGACTAATGGTCTAAAATAATTTATGTTTAAACCTTGTAGTCAATAAAGAAAACCAAAAAAAAAAAAAAGAAAAAACATATAAGTTCTTAGCACATTTCTCCTTTGAACTGTCTACCTTTATTTGTAAATATTTCAAAATTTCATGAACTTTGAACACAATGCGCGACCGGAAGATGTTGATTGGTCTAAATAATTTTTATACATTATTCTCTGTGGTTATAATACATAAATATTTAACCTAATACATTCGGGAAAAAGATAATTTAAAAGTGTTAAAAATTATCGTAGAATTGTGAATTTTTCCAAATTTCGGCAAACTTTAGAGTACTTGAGCGACCGGAAGATGTAAACCGATTTTATTTCATTTCTTACCCCTTTTCAGTCTCCCCAATTCGCAACTTTTCCGCGGTATTACGACATGAAAAAGAGTTTTCCGTTTTTTCGGACCACCCTACTTATGCAACTACCGCCCTAATACAAAAAAACCAAAATATTTGAAGAGTTCAATTATTTTATTTGTATTTAATGCATTTTTCCCTTTTTGCGAATTTTAACTTTGAACTTTCTGAAGTTTAAAATTTTTCAAAATTTTTCTAATAAATATTATAATTTTTGAAGCCACAGAAATCTTAGAGTCACTTTATCTTGGTACATAAAAAACCAACGGCAGATCATCAGAAAACTAAGCTCATCCAACGACCATACGTGGACCATTAGTTAAAACAACACAAATAATAAACTGCATTCAGTATCTATGTCCCTCGACCTTTGACCATTAAGGCAAACGTAATCAAAACACAGATATATAAAAAAATAAATTTCTTCATCAATCTACATAAAATGCAGAAAGTATTGGAGATTAGAGCAATTAGCTTAATCGAGTACCTGGCTTCTACGTAAATTAATACGCGTGAGATAGGCAAATAAAGCTGACTTCTATACAATATTTATTATAGCAAGTCATTTCAGATACAGACTAAATAGGGAAATTTCATTAAAATAATTGGCAGTTGTAGGAGATCGGATTACACGCACGTTTCACTGTCCATGCGTAGTCGACTGTAATAATATTGACACATTAAATTGCATCTCCCTATCTGGATAATATTTCGTTCACTATATATGCAGTTTAATTGCTCTATAGATAAATTTTCATAATCATGACCATACTGCTCTTTAGTTGTTAAGTTATTTTAAGCATTTTTTGTTATGCATACACAAGAAAATATATAATTTAGAGAAATTTACATAGAAATACATCGATATTCGAAAAAGAAACATACCGGTCAAATGCAATATATTTATTCGTTTTCATATTTGTGAAAAGTATAATAATTATTAATTTTCGTAATTAATGTAATCCAAACGCAGTGTCTCAGATTTTTAACTAAACTAGATTTCTTATTGAATATGATTTAATACAGTTTCTAGGCCTCTCTTTACCCATTTTTGATTCGCTTGTGACGAGCCGAATTTCCGATTTCGCCGTCGTAATTTACTATACCGACAAAATGCCACTCTTGCCTTTTCCATAGAGACATCACACGATCTTCCACTCGACGTATTTATTTAGATATTTATATTTGAAAATGTAATGTTTTTAAGATTTATATTTTTAAATTTGAAATTGGGATCCGCCATCTCTTTCACTATTCCCTATCCAATATTCCACTGCTCTTCTGCCACTTTTCTCTAATTTTCCATTATATTCCACCACTGAACCCCATATTCCCCTTCCCTTCTCTATCTTCCTACTACTTTCTCCCACTTCCCACATTATCGTAATTTTTCCTTTCCTTCTCAACACCTAACCTCACTTTCCTACGATTTTCCTCCCCCGCAGGTTTCACCACCTTCAATATATACATCCACATTTTCCATCCAAGTCTCTTTAAAGGAAAACATCTTGACTGTATTTGCATTTTAGTATGTGGAAATAATTGGTTATAGAATTTTAACAATATTTGAGATAAGTGTCATAAAAAAATTTGAGACACTACTTTCCAGCATATATGTCAATAGTGAAATTTCTGAACTCTTATTAGCTTTCTCTACTTATTTTTTCCAATTTACTACCACCCCCCCCCACCCCCCTTTAAACAGAATCATCTCAATTGGAATGTCATTACAATTTATTTTATTAACCCCTTTAATAATGGAGTGGGGGTGGTGGAGAGATTGAAAAATATTGTAGGGAAATCTGAAGCCTTGGTTTCTAGTATATGCACCGGATCTCAAATTTTTGTACTCTTACCAGCTTGCCTCACTCATTTTCCAATATTTATTTCTACTTCCCCCCCAACCCAAGGGAATCACCTTAAAATATAATCTAGTTCCAGATGTAATTATAATACATATACGTGAACTAAATTTTAAATGAATATCTCAATTTAATTCTTTCAGCCCTTTTAATAATGGCGTGGGGGTGGTGGAGGGGTTGACATATGTTATAAAAAAATCTGAGGCGGTGGCTTC
The DNA here is from genome assembly GCA_963583905.1 of Stenurella melanura. NCBI lineage: Eukaryota > Metazoa > Arthropoda > Insecta > Coleoptera > Cerambycidae > Stenurella > Stenurella melanura. The sequence continues at coordinate 170,543,985 of OY757309.1, forward strand.
TAGCATATACACCAAATTCCAAATTATTGTATTATTACCAGCTTGTTTTACTTATTTTCCCCTATTTACTGCTATTTACCCCCAACACATTACCGGATAAGTTCAAAGAGCAATTCACCTCCAGATCTCGTTATAATACATACGTGTATAAAATTTCAAGTCAATATTTAAACCGTTCCAGAGAAAACGTGTGCACAAAAAAAAAAGTTGCAGATAAACACACAGACAGACAGACAGACCGACAGACAGACAGTCAGAAAATGTTTTTCCTCTTTAATTTAAAATATCAACGTTTCATGGCATTCTGAACCTTGTGAAACCTATTCTTTATAGGATTTTGCAAACAGCAGAAAAAATAACTATCTGTGAGAACTAAAAGAAAAACTGTGTAAAAATATTAATGAAATCTTTGCATTCTTTCGATAACCTGAATTCTGGTTATGCTAGCAAATTAAAATCTTGAAATTAATTTGTCTAATTTCGTATTTGACAATTCTCATAACACTAGCATCCACACAGTCGCCTGCGGCCATGCAGATTAAACTATTATCTACATAACCGCCTACGCTCATGAAGATTTAGTTAATAATGAGAATAAAGGCCTAAAATGAATTTATTTACCTACCTTGTCTTAATAATTTTTCATTCCAATGGATTACATTTCCATGAAATCTATCATTCTGTTTCTTAGACATGCTTAGCCTTTGAAACGTTTTTCGCTCTTATTCTGGAGCTCATAAAAAATACATAAAGCCACTCTTAAAGATGTTTCATGCAAAACCACGACAATTTCCATGAATAAATATGAAATAATTATATTTGACATTGACTAATTAATTAATTAGCCAATAGATAGGCGATGATCTGTTGTTTTTATTAATCAATGTCAATTATAATTATTTCATACTTATTAATAAAAATTGTCTAGGTTTTGCATGACACTTCTTTATGAGTGAGTGACTTTATGTCTTTCTGATGAGCTCCAGAATGAGGACGAAAACGTTTCAAAGGCTAAGCATTTCCAAGAAACATAATATGTTCATTTTAAGCCTTTGTTCTCATTTTTAACTGAATCTTCATGACCGCAGGAGATTATGTAGGTATTAGTTTAACCTGCATGGCCGTAGGGGACTGTGTGGATGTTAGTGTTATAATGAGAATTGTCAAATAAGAAATTATACAAATTAATTTTATGATTTTAATTTGCTAGCATAACCAGAATTCAGGTTATCGAAAGAATGCAAAGATTTAATTAATATTTCTGCACATAGATTTTGTTTTAGTTCTCACAGATAGTTATTTTTCCTGCTGTTTGCAAAATCCTATAAAGAATATGTTTCATTACAATTATAAGCAAACAAATAATAATTCACTTTTAAACATTCTAAACCTGTTGCAACAAGAAAAATGTTTGTTTTATGATTACTATACTTCCACTCCCCTACATGGATGTGGAAGTAAAACTAGGCCTGTTACTTAAATTATAAAGATCTTAAAGTGTACAATATTACATCAAAATGTGTTTTGAGTTATTATAGAAGAAATATTCGATAAGCAAACAGAGATAGACATAAAGACAGACAAAAATTCTGAAAATATATTTGATATAATTAAGTAACCGTAGAGACGTCTGCATATACTCGTATTTCGATACGCAAATGCGGCAACGTCGGGCGCGGTTAGTACTTGGATGGGTGAGCCTCTCCAGGGAAACACAGCGTTCTCGCTCCGTCTTCTAACGGCTTGTATATCAGCGCATGCGTAGAATGTATGTAACTTTAGGCGGGGGTTACATAGTGGATATACCATCCTTCGGAGGGGATGTAAAGCAGTCGGTCCCTTGTCTATTAAATGTTAGGCAAGTAAAAGATCCCTACTCTTCGATAGAGAAGAGGTTCGGCAAAATTTCCAGGTTGGGAGTAGCTCGTCTCCTGGCGTCGGTGATTGGCCTTGGTAGCGGAAATAGGCCGACGTTAAATAAGTGATTAAAAAAAAAAAAAAAAAGTAACCCGGAAAAATATCGAAAAAGGACAAAAATACTTTCCATTACAGATATGGTCCAATTATATGGACTGATTTATTATTATCTTTATTAATGAAAGGAAAATGAATTACCGGCGCGTGAATAAATTATTTCATATCATTAAGTAAGTTGTTTTTACAAAATTAATTACAGCAGCTATGGTTAATATTTATAATAATTACACTTTATAAATGGGTACTACGGGTCGTTTACTCCTAGTACCCCTCTGTGAATCCGCCTTTAAACATAACGGATGAATGGACACATATCATAAAATGTGTGTGTTCATATAGGATTATACTGCCTAGCTGTTTATATCAAAGCTGGTAATCAAAAGGTTAAAACCTCAAAGGAAAAAACGATTATGCAATCTCGTTGGCATCGTTAATTTAAACGCACAGCTGAGGTAAATCAGAAGAAATCATCAAGAACGTTTATTTGATTAATTGCGAGAATAATAGCCTTTGGGAGGAACTGGAAGCAACCACGAAGATTGGAGATAAAGATAGTAGGTTATATTACAGAAACAACACTTAACTAAATGAAACTAACGAGTTTTTCAAATATGGCTGTAAAGTTGATGAGAGATGTCTATGATGTGTGTGATTCTCTTTAGAGGAATATTATTATTTCTAATTAAATATAAGTGCTTTGTAATTCATTCTCAATAACTTCTTCAATTATCTCAAGAAACTAAGTATATTACGATTTCGTTTTAAAAAAATTACGGAAATAAAAAACCACTGCCTAAGGAATCAGTGCTTACACATCCAGATTTCCCATACAAGTCTCTTTAAAGGAAAACATCTCGACTATATTTGCACATTAGTAAGCATGTGAAAATAATTTGTCACAGAAATTTAATAAAAGGGCGTTGCTGAATGTCATCCTAATCCAATATTAAATACTACCCTCCAGAATCCATTTTGATAACATACGATGCAAGTCAAATAAATGCTTTTAAAAATGAAGTTTCTGAACTCTCATTAACTTACTTTACTTATTATACTCTTCGCAAATACAAAACGAAGAGTATATTGCATTCACATTTCTAATATTGCTCGTAGAGAAAAAATTTTCATATCACAGTGTTGGTGGTCGAATTCTGAACAACTTTCAAAATGTTCATCCGTTCGTCTGTCCGTCTGTCTGTCCGTCCGTTCGTCTATCTATCTGTCTGTCTGTATGTCCGTCTCTCTGTCCGTCGATCACGTTTCTTGTAAGCACGATAACTTGAGAACTAAAAGTCCGATTTTATTGATATTTGGATAGTAAGTTAGTGTTAGCTAGAGGACAAGCACTATTGTTTTTGCACAAAATGGAACAATAAATAAAAAAGTTATATATTTTTTAAATAAAAAAATATATATTTTCCTTACATTTTTTTATGTTTTGTAATTAAACTAAAAATATTTAAAACTGATATTATTTACAAAAAAATTGCGAAAAGTATCCTACAAAATGTGCAACAATTATACGGGGTGTAAACAAACAAAAAACCTTTATGACTTTTCCCTCTAGGGGCACTTTGAAAAAAACTGACCTAGGTGAACTTTTTGAATATTTTTGAATATTAATGTAGAAAATAATTGAGAACCACTGCATTTCTGGGTCAGTGAACTTGTAGTTCCCAATTATACTTTTAAATTGTAATAAAAAAGTGCAAAGGCCTTGGATCATCGACCACATTTGATGGACTGCCTCAACCGAACTGAAGCAATTATATAGAGGTAAATAATTCGTTATCTTTTCCTGCACAGCTGCAAGCAAATAATGGCCGTAGAAGTTTAAACAGAGCATTTTTTACATGTGTGTCTTTTAATTTGGAACAAAATATTGGATTAATGTTTATAATTTAGAATATTTAAATGTGATTTATTAACGTTTGTAACATAAATGAGTGTCCTGAGTTAAACTAACGTTGTCAATAAAGAAAAATAAAAGAAAAACTTGGTCCAAAATCCAAAACGGAATACAAAAAGAACGAACAAGTAAGTTGTGTCTGTACGTAATCAAGAATTTAACGACTTAAACGGTAAAGTCAATAAAATAAATCTTCACTATAAATACACAGCGACCCGAAATTCAAAAATAACAAAAACAACGAACGGCGGGTTGGACGTGTGTACATAACGAAACACCCACAGAAACCAAAATATTGCACAAGGGAGAGTCAGAGTATAGTTTTCTTCAGATCAGATCTACTAAACACTCAGAAAACGTCGACGTCTTTCATCTTATTTACCGCACCGCTAAAGGCCGCCGACATTTTATAGCTATCTACACAAATATTGAGTATCATGGGCAGACACGCGCGACGATCTAAACCTACCTCAATATTCCAGCAGTTCTCAAACGATTTTATTGAAAATTTGCGAAATTCTTGTTTATTTTTTTCCTCCAAAACTATGAGCTTTAGACCCCATTTTATATAAGGTTTTTTTGTTTGTCTTGTCGTTCCCTACCACCAGTTTTCTTAATGACATGAAACCAATTACACCCTGTATAAAAAGTGCAGTAAATCGGCGAAGGGTATAACGGTTAGCTTGTTTTTCCTTATTCCCCCTCCCCCCACCCCTTTCACGGAATCGTTTCAATGAGATGTCATTACAACAAATACATGTACTAAATTTCAAGTGAATTTTATTTTACCTTTAATTATGGAGTGGAGGTCAGGGCCGGCGACCATAGTGGTGCTCGCAGGCTCGAAAACCACACGTAAGACAAAGTGGTGGTTCTGAGCACCATACGCCTAGCAGTGACAACTGGATACGTTTTTGAAAAAACATGCAAAACTTTTATTAGAATCTGCAGTCTCTAAAATTTACCCCACCTGCGAGAGCGTGTGGTACCGTTTAAAGTTGATATACCGAACGCACCCATGTGCGCCTTTGTTATAACCAGCAAACCAGCCCTGTTTATTTGTTTATTAGTACCCCGGGAAATAACAGCTGTGCATAACCACATGGATAAAGACATTTTTAGGTTAGTGTTAACATCTGAAAGGCCACAAAAAAAAAACATTTTTAATGATATATGAAACATAGTATTTTTCCTAAAGACTCTACTAGATATTTCATTTTATACTTTTTCTCATTAAGTCAAGGTAGTCCGAAAAATATATAGCAATCATTGAAATTATCCATTTTATATAAAACAAAGTGAAACTAGTTATCAACAAAGATCTTAACGTAACTAACGTATTGTTTAGTTTAAATCACATATAATTTTGTTTTCCACGGCTACTTTGATAAATTGTCAATTTATAGCAAATTTGACAAAAACAGTAATAAGATGAATAATATGTTTTAGATATCATTAAAAAGCTTTTTATGGCCTTTTAAATGGTATAAAAATAGACGGGGTATTCCATAAAAAAAAAGAAAGTAAAGTTCACATCTCCGAAATGCGACTTTCAATTATTTTTCTGAAACAGTATTTGGAAAACACGTGTGATTTTCTATAACTTTTATTTTTGAACTTTTTTACGTAACTCCAAAAACTAACAAAGTTAAAAAAAGGTTCTAACGTTCCCGCGACATATACCTGTATGACTATAATAAATAACCAAGAAAGTTTGAAACGTTGATTTCTCCTCCGGTATCCTTCTCCTTCTCCCTCTCTCAATATTTACTACTAAACTTAGCACCACAAGTTAAATTGAAAAGATGCCAGGCCTGGTGGAGGTGGTGGGCGGTTGAAAAGTATTGTACAATAATCTGAGGCCTTGGCTTCCAGTATAGGTATACACCAAATCCCAAATGTTTGTACTCTTACCAGCTTGCTTTACTTATGTTTCCCTGTTTCAGCCGCCCCCCCCCCATTTAACACCCAACCCTTCAACGGAATCATCTCGAAACATAATCTAATGTTATAATACATACATGTACGAAATTTCAAGTAAAAATATTGATTTCATTTTATCAACTCTTTTAATAAGGAAGTGGTGAGGGGAGTTGAAAATTATTATAAAAAATCATTTCAGATGTCGTTATAATACATACATGTGCCAAATTTTAAGTGAATATCTCAATTTTATTTTATTAAACCCTTTAATAATGGAGAGGGGTGGTGGAAGAGGGCTGGGGTTGAAAATATTATAAAATAATCTGAGGTCTTGGCTTCTAGTATATACACCAATTCTCAAGTCACTGTACTCCAATCAGATTGCTTTACTTATTTTCCCTTATTTACCACTATTTAACTCCAAACCCTTTACTGGAATTAACGCAAAATATAATCTAGTGCAACCTTTCCTGAAAAAACATGCGCAAAAAAAACACTTATAGACATGCTTGTAACTGTAATGATATATACTCTTTATAAGATTTTACAGACAGCTGAAAAAACTATCTATGAGAACTAAAAGAAAAACTATGTCAAATATAATTATTTTATACTTATTCGTGGAAATTGTCTTGGTTTTACATAAAACATCTTTATGACTGGCTTTATATCCTTCTGATGAGCACCAGAATCAGGGCGAAAAATGTTTCAAGGATTAAGCATTTCCAAAACAGAATGATAGATTTCATGAAAATGTAATCCATTCGAATGAAACATTTTTAAGACAAGGTATGTAAATAAATTCATTTTAGGCTTTGGTTCTCATTTTTAACTGAATCTTCATGACAGTAGGGGGTTATGTAGATACTGGCTTAATCGCATGGCCTTAGGGGACTATTTCGATGCTATTGTTACAACGAGAATTGTCAGATATAAAATTAGACAAATTCATTTTAGGATTTTAATTTGCTAGCATAACCAGAATTCAGGTTATCGAAAGAATGCAAAAATTTCATTAATATTTGTACACATAGTTTTTCTTTTAGTTCTCATATATAGTTTTTTCTGCTGTTTTCAAAATCCTATAAAGAATATATTTCATTCTAAGCCTATTTCAACAAAAAAAAAAAAAAAATGTTGGAATTTTTTTTACGATTACTATACTTCCACTTCACTACGTGCATGTGGAAGTAGAACAAGAATGATTGCCACATATTCCAGTAAGAAATAAGAATTCAGCTACGAACATGTGTTTTGGAGTTATTGCTCCTCGTCAGCGTAGTGTAGAATAGGAAATGTTGTCACTGATTAGGATTACCAAAGGCAAGAAAGTAGAGTATATCGACTTCTATTTTACCCTTTCGTACCTCATGTGCTGACACATATAGGGTTTTACATGAGAGCAGTTAGTACACACGCTTAATTTGGGTGCACATAAAGGGTAGGTTGCTATTTGACAAACAAGTTGGGGTGGCTGGGAATGGGACGTGTAAAACTAAAAATTATAAATTACACCAAATGTTGCGTATTTAAAAATAAAAACTAAGGGTTTTCTATACAATCAAAATTTCTTAAAGTTACAGTCGTATTATAATACTTTTTACACACGCTGTATCATAGACCTACGTAAACGTTTATTATAATAGATATTGCAGCTTAGCACGGAAGAATATTTAACATACGATTTAAATTAATTTCTTATATATCATCACTGGCATCGTCATACTAGGAGCTGATTCTATTTAACTCAAAAAGGGAAAGAGCGATGCAGTCACGGATGTCGATGTTTCACTTCGTTAACTACCATCAATACTGACAGCGGAAAATTATAGATTTTCTTTTACAGTTAACTACATTAGAAAACAAAATAAACTGTACATTTACTGCGAAGGATGTTTATAAAACATGAAAGCTTTTAGGTATTTTCTGTTAATTACACAGATAAATTTCCCACAGAAAAATGCAACGAAACTATTACCGTTCACAGTTTTTTCAACAAAATAATAATTGTATAATTTACAATAAGTTTACATTTACCTTATATAAGAATATATTAACATGAATAGCTATAAGGAAGTCAGCTGGAAATTAGGTAGTAACTGTAAAAAACTATGAAACAATATATAAAAGTTAATGCGGAAAACTAATCATATTCAATAAAAACCGAAAGACTAAGTGTGAATAAAGTAGAAGCCACTAGCTGCAGTAAAGGTTTTTCGAAAGTGCAGAATTGACGATTAAGTGGAAATCATAATTCGCTTTTGTGGTAAATTAATAAATTGCTATTTAACTTAATAATTCTTTCACAGTATATATGTGTGAACCTGAACTGTGCAGCTATGCTTTGACTTTAATTTAAAGAAAAAGAAACAATTTTTAGACTCTGGACTATTTTCAGGGTCAGTTAATTCGACTTTCGAAAAACTAATGACGAAATCATGTTTTACCTACTTTAAAAACATTCATATATAAAATTTGCTGAATATCAAACCCGATATAAAAACTTTCGAACATTTCGATGCCATTCAGACAACCACCGCACATAGGTGTATTTACACAGAAAAGTTGGCCAAAATTAGCTTTTCACTTAATATCATTTAGAAATAAATGAAAATTACGACGAGAATTTCATTTTAAAAAATGCATAATATGGTTTTCATTTGTGTTGGTATGTATTTATAAGGAACATGTTTAAATACTATTATAAGCAAACAAATAATAATTCATTCAACATGTATTTAATATTACCGATTTGCAAAAAAAAAATTATAACATAATTAATCAGGTGATGACGCCCATATTTCATCATCTGATGATTTTTCAACATCATGTGCAGCAATTTCATCCGAAGCATTCGTGAAATTTGTTTCAGGTTCAATAGGAAGAAACATAGAATGTTTCTTTTAGAAATGGACATGTCTTCTTCATTGGAATAGGTCGCAAGCCTGTTAACAACAGAAATGACTGACAACCTGTGTAGTAACATCATGATAGCATGACTCTTCGCTAAGTTTCTTTCCAGCTTCTTAATTTCTCCATATTTTTATGTTCTTTCAAATAGTGTGAGAATGCATTTCTATATTTACCAGCTCGTGCAGGACTTTCTATGATATATTTGATAACATTGGAAGCATCGATTTTACCCCCAGCTCACAATTCCATTTGGGTGGCAAGAGCTAATTCTTTTAAGCCAGTTTCATTACGAATGCTTTCAGTCTTTCTTCTCTTTAGTTGTTTAGCTGACTAGGTGTTAACATTGTGTGCTATCAAATTTGAGAAAGAAGTACATAGGGACAAAGAAAATAGTTTCAACTCTTTATATTAACCTCTCTATTTTAACCCTCTATTATATATGTGATCATTTTTCGTACGGTAATCTGAGTAATAATGGAAAATATAATATATCTGTGGGCGGGACAAAATCTCTACCCTAGATATTATCGACGACCATGTAGGAGCGTTAGCTTGGAAAGTGGCTGTGCTAGGGTCTGCTAGGCATAAGCATTGCGTGTCAGCAAAAGCAAGACAAAGAAATAACTGAGGGGGGAAGCTGAGGAAGAAATTTACACCCTGTATATTACCGCCCCTGTAGATGTGCTAGCTTTGAAAGTAGTTGTGCTAGCCTGTGCTAGATTTAAGCATTGTGTGCTCGCAAATTCAAGACAAAAATATAACTAGGGGGGGGGGGCTGTGAAAAATTTTACACCCTGTATATTATCGCTCCTGTAGGTGTGCTAGCTTTGAAAGTGGTTGTGCTAGCCTGTGCTAGATGTAAGAATTGTGTGTCAGCAAATTTAAGACAAAAAAGAACTGGTGGGGGGGGTAACTTGCCCCCCTACCCGAAAACAGCCCCTATTTATTATTTGCACGGAGGTGTGTTAGCTTTAAAAATGGTTGTGCTACGGTGTGCTAGGACTAAACAGTGTGTGCTAGCAAATTGAAGAAGAAAAAATAACTGGGGCGGGCCAAGTTGATTGACCCGTGATACCAGGCATTCCGTATGAATCCGAACTTGAATCTTATTGCAGCATTTAGAAGAATCTATCATCTGTCATATTGTGTGGAAATAATAACCTGGACGAACCTTGAAGTATATTAAACACGAGTTAATTAGATTTTACAGACATAAAAATTACGATAATATTTTTTATGATATTTCAGAAACAAAATTCTTAATATACTATACGTAGAGACCTGCTATTGTGAATAATCTGTACTGCAGTAAATCACTACTTTGTAGCAATATTATAAATAAACACTTCAAAAATGTTACTATAAGATAACGCCGAAGACAGATACACGTCCATTGTGAACAACCGATCTAATTTCAAGTATGCGGTAAATCGCCTGTCAATACTCTGGGGACAAAAATATACCAGCATTCTGTTGGCCATATATTCACATATATACACGATACACGGGTGCATTTTGTGTTAAGACCAACTTCACGAAATTGACTTTTGGCCAGGTTTTTAATGTAAATATTCTTATGTGCACCGATTTATGCTCAGCCGACTGAAATTTAGAAAAGAATACAACTGGGTTGTATTTAGCAGTAAGATAGAACAATCGTGATTTTTTGGGCCACACCGAGAATTTTTGGTGCTGCAGATTCGGTCCAATATAATTTTTAAGGCTTAGAAGATCAACGTCCACGTTCACCGAAAAGAAATATTTTTGGAAGTAAAAGCGACATGGCACAGATTTTATATGTAGATAGAAATTATCAACTGAGGTGCTTAACTTTTCTTGAATTAAAAATAAACAGTTTGTACTATATATTCATGCGACTCAAAATGTGTATTTATTATATAACTTCTGGCAAAGGGGTTATACACAATAAATAATTAGTTCATCGCCAATTGAAAATATCTGAATAAGAACTAAGACTAACAACAGCACGCCAGTTTATATTTGTTCATCATAACAAAGAATTGAAGTATAAACAAATGTATAATTTTTTAGGCCGTCGCTTCTAATATGTTCTGGTTCATGTACAATGAGTCTATAAACACCCACACTAAGACGCAAGTCAGAATATAATTTATTTTGAGACAATAGTACACGATTTTAATGCAACCATTGACTAAGTAACAACTAAATACATGACAAGGCATGTGTACAATTAGCATACAAAGTTATACCAACATTGGTGTATTAAATGTTCCAGAACTAAAACGTTTTTATTAGTTAACACAAACAATGTTGTTGCTTTCGACTTAAATGGGATTTAACTAGAGCTGCTTTTAGAGCTAATACACTGCTATATTTCCCAAGAAAACTGAACTCTATTTATTTGATTGCAATTTTTTAAATTAACATACGCTGATTTAATTTATTATTAATAGCAGACGGAGGAAAAGGACAATAAATATAAAAGGAATAAAATCCTTTCTTAAAGTTATTTATAAAAGAAAATGATTTGGAAATGCGCTTGGCTTAAGGACTGAAGTAAATCAAATACACTTATATCTAAGAATTAATTAATAAAGAAATTTAAAAAAAAATTGATTCGCCTTTAAAAATTCGTTCGATTTTGCTATTTGTTAAATTTTACATCTACTTACTTAAAAATCCATATTACGCAATAAGGTTCAATAAGTTCAAGATGGTTAAATTTTATTACATAATATTTATGAAAGAATTTTTTTTGCCTCTTTTAGTGGTCCAACTTCATGTAATTCTGCAAAATTATACAATTATAGCATCATTACTGGATTGAATCGTTAACTTTTGACATCAGATTCACTATCACCTGCTCCGAAAACACTTGATTATTTGTTGCTCCGGCGTCACCAGCATAATTTTAATTATTCTCGCACACAATATGCTTCTTTCCTATTTTTCTTCACCTTATACTAAACATATTGTTATGAATTACACCCCCTTGGAACTGGAAATTGATACGCCTATGCCTAATAGTGAGTGACTGGAAACTAGTAGAAAGAAATGGTCTTTTCTAGAGTGTGGGAGAAGATTCTTGATTGTTTCTGGATGAATCTAGATGCAATTTCACAGTATATAAGGCGCGATTAACGGCGCAGAGAGGGAAGTTTATTAAAGTGACATTCGGTAAAAAAGTGAGGTTAAATATCAAGTAAACAAAGTATAAAGATTATTTTGAAGCATTGTATAGTCAGTAAATTATTAAATAAAGTGTTAGTGTTTATCTCTTGTTGAAATTATTTTAGAACCCACGGATTCATACAGGGTGTTTCCTAAGAGGTGGAACTACGTAGCAATATTTTGGTGAAAGAAATATGGGACAACCGCTACGTCATGCTCTACAATTTGCGAAGAATTTAACAAAAATCTCTTAAGCTATTCCAGAGTAACCGTTGAACAAATATGAACTACATACATATGCATTGACCTGAGAACTTCCTCCTTTTTAAAAATGTTTATTAGTCAATAAAAAATTCTTCTTCTTTAATTTTATGGGGTAGGAATGTAGGATGGGAAGTGTAGATGTTTGTGAGATGCTTCTTTTTAGTATCTTCTCACCTATTCTTCTTCTGAGTTTTCTGTTTCTTCTGTTTTTGAATCTGGCAGTGTGTACATCCTTGATATTTCTTTATTGTATTCCGTCTTTTGCTTTGTCGTTCTTTCCCTAAGTGTATAATCATTTCCTAGTTATTCATAATCATCTTGATTGTTGTTATCCTTGTGTACCATAGCCTTCCTATTTTCAATTTGTTGCTGTTTAATCTTAGCGCTTTCTGTAGTAAGTGTGTCGTGTCTCGTCTTTGGACGTGTCCCCCAGTATTTCATTGCGTATGATTCTATCCTTTTAATTATTGTTTCCCCCTCTAGTAATGCTGACGTTTTCTGTCGATTTTGTGCTTTTTCTGTTTTTGCTAGCAGTTGGACAATATTCCTTTCGGCTCTTCTTAAACTTCTTCTATTCGCCTTTGTCGTTGCTACGTTCTTGACTCTGTATGTCATGGTAGGCATTATGATGGTCATGTATATCTTTTTAATTAGTTAGTGGTTTATTTTCCGCAATGAATGGTAGTATAGCTCTTGTGACTCTATAGGCCGTTTCAGATCTTTCCCTTCGTGTTTTCCTCGTTTTCAGTGGATTCGTTAGATGTGTCTAGGTATTTCATTCTATTTGTGGTTCTCAGAGTGTAGTCTCCTATTTTATATTCTTCCCCACTGACTGGACTCATTTTAGTCAATGGGTCTCGCACCATTATTAGGCTCTTCTTGAAGTTTATTTTCATTCCTTAGAAGTCCAGATGTGGTGTCATGTTTCCTAGTTTAACGATGTCTTGTTTCTCCTCGGCGATGATGAGTATATCGTAGGCGTATGCAAGCACGAGGGAGGCCTTATCGTTTCAGCGCTTTCACTGAAGTAAAAAATTCAAAATCTTAGGTTAAAACCGGTTCTTATTTGCCACTAAAATCATCCGTGCGTAATAACTGGATTGGTGTTGTGTGAGTGGCTTTGCAGCCACAGCCATATATTATGAGTAATAAGTCGATAAATAGATAATAAATGGATTGCCAGATTAGGCATAACATCAAATTATGGGGCAATACTCAAAAAGGCAGCGTTAAAAATTCCTAAAAGACTGCCCTACCGTTCAATAATAGGGGTCATTAAGTTGACCAAATAATATTCTTCTATAGCAACGAGTATACCGTTTTGTTGGTTCCAAACCCTTGGTTTTTTATTTTAATTGTTACGCTTTAAGAAATAGAATCTTTACCACTTGCTAATGATGTCATTTTGGATTTACAGACCAACCTGAAATCACAGTTGGCAAAACCGAACACTTATGGAATTACCTCCGTCCGTTCGACAGTCTGTCTCAAGCATTTTCCTCAGAGACTGTTTGACGGAGAAAGTTGAAATTTGGCACAGTCGTAGGAAGTTGTGGTCTAATTACACACGTGTAATAAAGAAAGCAGAATTTTTATTTTGGTGGTTAGCATTTTTTTATTTATCTAAGAATTAAACCTAGAGTTTAGTATTAACTGCTTGTGTAATTTTAATAAAAAGAAGCTATCCTTGAAACGACGCGATTTACTTATGTACAGTACATATACTTTGAAGATTAGATCTAGGGTTTTAGTAGTACAATACCCATAATTTTAATAAACTGGGCTAAAGAGAACCAATAAAATTTTGCACAACAAAAGTTGATAAATAACTCTACCAAGAAAAACTAATTTAAAATTGATATTTGAAAATTAATTATTCAAAAATTAACAGACAATTTGTCTAAAATTTTGGGCTAGATACATGCCGAAGAGACAAATAAAAAGTACTTGCCCACTGAAGTAATTTAGTTAAAAACGATTGTTTAAAATCTAAATTATTCTATTAGTACTTAAAATGGACAAATGATAACGACGCGTTTGTAGTAACTAGTTGTCATCATAAGCTCTTCACACGTATAACCAATAATAATTCTATTGGTATAATCAGCTTTCGTGCGTGACTAGTTACTTTAATAATGAGGTAATTTGATTAAATTGTTAAACATAATGTTTACAGTTCTAGCAGTACATGATATGTTAATTATTTATGGAAAAAAGTCCATCATGATTCAAATGATGCATCTTCATGGAAAATGATTTCCAAACTAAATACTACAGAAATTTTGTCCCAATTTATTAGTGGTTATTAGATATGAAGACATGGGCGTAAACATCAATGGTGAGAGACTAAACAATCTAAAATTCGCGGACGACAATGTCATAATAGCTGACCGTATTGATGAAGTAAAAGAGATACTAAGGAGACTAAATAGTGCTTGTAAAGCAGTGGGTCTAAATATTAATACCGGCAAAACTCAAGTCATCACAAATTTGGTAATAAGTGAACAAATATCCCTGGTCGATAACCACATAGAACAAGTAAACTCATGTAAATATCTAGGCCACGAGATTCGCATAGAAAGGGACAACCAAACCTGTGAAATAGGGCGCAGAATTGGTTTAACGTGGGCAGCGTTTGGGAAACTTAGCAACACGCTAAAGTCGAACATTTCAAGTTGTTTAAAGAACAAGGTCTTTAATCAATGTGTACTTCCTGTGCTTACTTATGGAGCAGAAACCCTCACACTAAAAAAGAAGACTGTTAACAAAATACGTGTTGCACAAAGAGCTATTGGAAAGATCAATATTGGGTGTGTCCCTTAGGTGTGTCTCAATTGTAAGGTTCCGTCAAATGCCTGGAGTAACCGATGCAATCGAACCCATAACAATGTTGAAATGGAACTGGGCACATAGCAAGAATACCAGACGAACGATGGACGAAAAAATGTTTAGAGTGGAGACCGCGACAAGACGCGTATGGACATAGAGGACGCCCGCCAACAAGATGGGCGGGTGATATAACAAGAATTAGAGACAAACTGGATAAACGCAGCACGTGGTCGCAGAAAATGGAATGGACTACGGGAGGCCTATGGTTAGCAGTGGACACAATTGGGCTGATTGGTGATGATGATGGTTAGATATGGGAATAATATAGAGAAATTCAATTACCTCCAAAGTATGAACCATATGTACCTATGTCAAGCATATTATTTACTATTTATTTTATGTTCTCTTTAGTATCCTTTATGCTCACTTAAAGTAATGAAAGTTATACTCCTTACACCCTATATCCTTAAGTAGTTATAGTCCAAATCACGAATGTTGTCGTTCACATCATCAATTCATGTACTTATCAGTCATGGGATTCTTCTGTCAGCTTTAATTCTAGCGCATTACAATATAAATAACAGAAAATCACGCCTCATGGGCACAAAAGTTCGAAGCGTAACGATGCGTTTTAGGGATGAATAATAAAACCGCATGTTGTAGCCGCCACCAACATTCAGCATTCTGTTAGTTCAGTAGCGCGCAGTTGGCACATTTGTCAAAAGCAATTCTCTATTTCCTCTCGTTATTTATATGTGTATGTAATGTTTTTTACTGTGGTGTTTTAAGTTTCCTGTAATTATAGAAATTGTTGTGTAAATAGTTTGGAGTGCTTTAGTTTTACTGTTTGTAAAGTTGCTATTCTCAAAATGGCAAAAGACTGAATGCAGTAGCCAGATTCATGGTGGTGAAATTAGTTGAGTACTTCAATCAGGAAAATGCAACGGAAGTCCCCTTTTACCTTCGCGAGCAGTCCATGGGGTGAATCGATAAAATAAAATGTGGCAGATGTTTATAAAGTAAATTTTCTTTCAGGGTGCTTCTAATGCATTGGACATTTGTATGCGGTGCAACGGATTTGTAAGGAACCCCGTGAGGAGCAGGACGCCCCAAATACTACTGTGGCAAAATATGGACCCAGAAAGGAAAATAAAACTAAAGACTTGGTGGAGGCAAGAAAGATGTATGTGAGGGATACAATTATAATATGTACTCCGACAGTAAGTCCGCGGCGTAATTGATTATGGAGTGCTTGTAGTTGGTCTCTCCGACCGCAGAAGTAGTGTTGTTCTGTGTGACCTTGAGCCAATTTGATTCGGAAATTAAAAGATGATGACGTGAACGACAACATTTATGATTTCAACTGTACCTATAATATACAGAAAACAAATATATATATTTGCCTGGCGTCTTACTTTTGAAATTTTCAGCTATCCAGTTTGGAAAATAAGACTTATTATACAGTTCCACAAAAGAGTAGAATAACGTCATAGTTATCACATATCAATCGAAAGCCGTAAATCAAATGTTAGTTGATCAAAAAGTAACCGCAAAAAAGGCCTAAAATTCGCCTGGTTTTGCATAGTAGATAGCGGGCCAAGCAAAAGGGCAAAATAAATCCTATGGGGCGCGAATTAAACTTTGAGAAATTATAATATGAGCATATTTTTTACTTTTTTGAAAAAATGCAAAAATCACCCCTACTCAAGGGTAGACAATATTTTAAAATGGCAATATTAAATGAAAATTTAAAAAAATAAAACAACTGTTATTACTCAGATTTTATATTGTATGAATTGTTTCTCTTTCTGGGGGTGGTTTTCTTATTATTACAGGGGGTAGGAGGGTGGTAGCTCAATTTTCCTGTAGATGTGTATTCGACTAGTCATAACAATAATTCTAGTGAAAATCCCATGACGATTTTATCATGTGGGTAGGTCTTATAATTTTTTTCGTTTTCTAGGATTGGTGTTTTAATTATTACAAGGTGTTGGAGGATTGTGAAACAATTTCCTAAACTGTTGTAAATACGCTACAGAATAATACATAATTCATAAAAAATCATAGAATATAAAATCTGAGTAATACCAATTGTTTTATTATTTTTTTTTAATATTCATTATTTATATACTTTCTACCCTTAAATAGGGGTAATTTTTGCATTTTCTCAAAACAGTAAAAAATCCTTAAAATTTCTCTAAGTTCAATTTGAGTACTATAAGATTTATTTCTCTCTTTCCCTTGGCCAATTATCTAACTTTCATCAAGTAGTTATAAAATCGTTTTTCTTCTTACGTAGAAAGTGAAAAAAATTTATTGGATAGTAATTTTAAGCACTTATAGTTGATTAGCTGCATTGCACAATTAATAGTTGTTTTATGTATTTATTAACATAGAAATGAATGAAAGTACCTACCTCTTTTGTCGATAAATGGTTAAATGCAATTCGAAATAAATGTCAATTAACAAAATTGCATTTTTAATTATCCACTTCGATAAAAATGCCTTTAGTAGGTGTTTATAGCAGTACTATATAGAAGTAAGTGGTGACCATACCAGTAAATGAATTGGCTAAAGTTTTATGTTATCTAACATTTGATGTAATAGCGCATTAGGAATTAGTGTTTTAAGGTGAGCTGCACTTTTTCGAGTATATTTAAGGAATTGTAAATACTGTCCTATTAGTAAAATATATTTTAATCAAAATTGATGATAGCGCTATAGCATAAATCTATCCACTTTACGAATGAGGTGCTCAGACCGGTTTATACAGTCACTACTTTTTCTCGGCTTTCGGATGATATAGCGGGCAAATTTTTCAAAAAAACAATGTTCTATTCATTAGAAACAGTGACTTTATTACTTCCTTCGCTTACCTAAGAGAAGTATTGTATCCGTGGAAAAATCACCTTCCGAGATTTATTAGGATTTTAACGTTTGACACCATAGTAGAAGATCTATGGTCTCGAAATCGACGGGGGGGTTGAGTCAATCGTATACAAAAACGAAACCTAAACACCTATGTAAAATGTCCTGCCGGATTCGAATTTTGTGTTCGACAGTTCATTTGGAATTGCGAAATTGTAGAAAAAGGCATTTATTTGCAAAAACTACAAAGAATATGAAAATATGTATTTTATTATTTCTCAATCAATATCACGCTTGCTATTTGAGATGTCGAACTTAAACCGCTGCCTAAGGAATCACTACTTCCACATCCAGATTATTCGTCCAAGTCACTTTAAAGGAAACATCTTGACTATATTTGCACTCTAGTATGTGGAAATTATTGGTCATAGAATTTTAATAATATTTGGGGTAGATGTAATAGAAAAGTTTGAGGAGTTGGTTTCTACCATATACGTTAAAAATGAAGTTTCTAGTTCACCGTACTTATTTTCCACTATTTACAACCTACCACCTCAATGGAGTCATCTCAATCAGATGTCACTACAATACATACGTGAACAGTTACTAACTTTCAAGTGAATATCTCAATTTGATGTTATCAATCCCATTAATAATGAAGCGGAGATGGTAGAGTTTGAAAAATATTAGAAAGAAATCTGAGGCCTTGGTTTCTAGTATATACACCGAATCCCAAATTTCTGTAGTCTTACCAGCTTGCTTTACTCATTTTCCCCTATTTGCCCCTATTTAACCCCCAACCCTTCAACGGCATCATCTCAAATTATGATCTAGTTTCAGACGTCGTTATAATACATACGTGTACCAAATTTCAAATGAATATCTCAATTTTATTTTATCAACCCTTTTCATATTGGAGTAGGGGTGGTTGGGTTGAAAAATATTATAAAAAAATCTGACGCTGTGGCTTCTAGTACATACAACGAATTTCAAGTTTCTGTAGTCTTACCAACGTTTTACTTATATTCCTCTATTTACCCCAAATTAACCCCCAACCCTTCAACGGAATCATCTCAAAATATAAACTAATTCCAGACGTCGTTATAATACATACGTGTACGAAATTTCAAATAAATATCTCAACTTTATTTTGTTAAACCCATTAATGGGGTAGGGGTGGTGCGGGGGTTGCAAAATATTATAAAAAAATCTGAGGCCTTAACTTCTTGTACATACACCGAATTTCAAGTTTCTGTACTCATACCAGCTTGCTTTACTTATTTCCCCCTATTGACCCCTAAATAACCCCCAACCCTTCAACGGAATCATCCCAAAATATAATCTAATTCTAGACATCGTTATAATACATACGTGTACGAAATTTCAAATGAATATCTCAACTTTATTTTATCAACCCCATTAATGGGGTAGGGGTGGTGGGGGGTTGAAAAATATTATAAAAAAATCTGAGGCCTTAACTTCTAGTACATACATCGAATATCAAGTTTCTGTACTCTTACAACCTTGCTTTACTTATTTCCTCCTATTTACCCCTATTTAACCCCCAACCCTTCACCGGATTTCCTCAAAAAACAATCCAGTTCCAGATCTCGTTATAATATATACGTGTACAAAATTTCAGGTCAATATCTTAAACCGTTCCGGAGAAAGCGTGCGGACAAAAAAAGTTACAGACAGACCGACAGACAGACCGACAGACAGAAAATTTTTTTTCGCTCAAATTTAAAATCTCGACGTTTCATGACATTCTAAACCTATTTCACGAATAAAAATTTTTGAAATTTTTTTTGCGATTACTATACTTCCAATCCACTACGTGGATGTGGAAGTAAAATTTAACCAGATATGGTTTACATAATGTGTATAATGTTTGTATTTTATGAATTTAAATAAATATATTATGATGATGATGGCATAGTGACAAATTTATGTCCACTTATGAATTTATGTCAAAATGTATAATCTTTCTGTAGGTTTCTTAATAGATATTGTTATATTTTTGTTTTCATTTTTCTCTTAGCAATTAATTTGTTATGTATATACTAGTTCATATTATCATTACTTTTAGGCATTATGATTTTTTTATTTCTGATACAAAATTGAGTTCAGTTTTGTTACTTTTAAAAAATCCCGTATTGATTTTTATAACTCTTTAATTTTTGTGTTTGTATACAAATATATCGAATCAAAATGAAATATTTGGATTCATTATTTTTAATGTGTGTTTCATTAGTAATAATTGAAATGAAACAAAATAGTGTGTGTTCCTTTTTGATGAATTAATTCTTTGAGAGGCAACAATTATTCCGTACACAATGCAGTGTAATCTTTCTCGAGTAGGCATAGTTATAACAGTTAAGTCACTATTATCAGAAGCGAAATTCCGTGTTGCAGGCGCGCCGAATTTTAACAATTCATTTGCGACTAAACTAAACAACAACAAAAAGAAATATAGTTTCCAAAAACTTCCTTGGCCTTTAAACTTAACTTCTTGTCGTTATACTATTTTTCTATCTTTAATAATAAAAAGGTTTCTCGCTTATTATATTTTACAATGCGTTTTCATATTTTTGCTTAACATGTAATAGTTTATATATTCTTTATAAAAAGTATGTCACGATAAAATAAGTGTACTTCATACTTCAATCAAGAACAATATGAGATGAATATATTATATAAAATTTGAGACAAATATCTCTCACAAGGTTCGAGATACTGAGTGAGAAATAATAAAATACACATTTTCATGCTTTTCAGAATTTTGACAAAAATATGTTTTTTCTCCAATTTCGCAATTCCGAATTAACTGACGAACATGAAATTCGAATCCAGCAGAAAATTTTACACAAGAAACTGTTTTTCGTTTTTATATTCCCTTTAGTCGACCCCTCCTCCCCGTAGCGTTCTCTAGACTCTCTACTACCATGTAGATTACGAGAATGAAGGTCTTTCAATTTTGTCAGTCTATCTATTGGTTGTCTCTCTATTGGCGCTATAACTAAGAAACTACTTGATGGAGAACAGTCAAATTTAGCAGGTAGTTGGCGTTACTGCCAGCGAACAAATGGGTAGTACTTATAATACTGCCTTGGCCAGCAAGGCAGGCCAAATTAGGCCAAGTTCTAGGTCGTCTCCCTTTTTATTATGTGTATTTTATCTATGAGAAATAAAAACGCCAGATAAATGCCATCCGATCTATTTGAATGTTGCTAATTGCTTTCCATAAAAATACTGCTTTTGTTCGCGTCGGCAGCTCAAAGAAACTTGTATGATTTTCGACCATGTATTCTTTAGTTGACTGTACCTCGGCTTACTAATCATACAGTGTGTTTAATATGACCAGTTCATGGATTTTCTAATGAAGATTAATATGACTGGGTGTAATGAATAGGATTGTGACTTAAGTGTTATTGAAATTACATTAACCGCTATTAATTTAATTAGTGACAGTGGTTAAACAATTATGAATTATAATAATAGAAAAGTTAATTTTATTCTCACAATTAAAATATATTTTTTGCAGTTAGACGGAAAAGACCCCGCACCATTATCAATGAAAGAGTTACAGTGACTGGAAGTTAAAAACCTTTGTATTTTCAAAGATCTTTAAGTTCCAGTCACTGTAATCATACAGGAAAGGCATTAAATCAATTTTTTCATAAGACATTTTCTGTGCGGTATCTCCTGAACTACTTATTCCCGAAGTTTGAAAAAGATTCCACCGAAAGAAATTTTCAAAAATTTTAAACTTCCAGGCACTGTAATTCTACAGGGAAGGCATGTAGTTAATTTTTTCATATGACATGTTTTGTTCGGAAACCCTAGAACTACCTACTCTCAAAGTTTGAAGAAAATTCCATCGAAAAACTTTTCGGAGGATTTTTGCCTGTGCAAGTAACTCAAAATTAAAAATAATGGAACCCTATACCTCAAAAAATGTATTATGCTGTTTGTGAAAAAGTGCTAAAGTAACTTCAAGCATAAATTAAAGATAAACATTTAATGTTTTCAATTTAAAATTGATTAAACAAGGTAAAAGTAAAACTGTTTTATTAATTACTTCCACATCCACGTAGTGGATTGGAAGTATAGTAATCGCAAAAAAATTTTCAAAAATTTTTATTCGTGAAATAGGTTTAGAATGTCATGAAACGTCGAGATTTTAAATTTGAGCGAAAAAAAAAATTTCTGTCTGTCGGTCTGTCTGTCTGTCTGTAACTTTTTTTTTGTCCGCACGTTTTCTCCGGAACGGTTTAAGATATTGACTTGAAATTTTGTGCACGTATATATTATAACGAGATCTGGAACTGGATTGTTTTTTGAGGATATCCGGTGAAGGGTTGGGGGTTAAATAGGGGTAAATAGGGGAAACTAAGTAAAGCAAGCTTGTAAGAATACAGAAACTTGAAATTCGGTGTATGTACTAGAAGTTAAGGACTCATATTTTTTTATAATATTTTTCAACCCCCACACCACCCCAACCCCATTAATGGGGTTGATAAATTAAAGTTGAGATATTCATTTGAAATTTCGTAGACGTATGTATTATAACGACGTCTGGAATTAGATTATATTTTGAGATGATTCCGTTGAAGGGTTGGGGGTTAATTTGGGGTAAATATGGGAATATAAGTAAAACAAGTTGGTGAGAGTACAGAAACTTGAAATTCGGTGTGTGTACTAGAAGCCAAAGCGTCAGATTTTTTTTATAATATTTTTCAACCCCCACCACCCCTACTCCAATATGAAAAGGGTTGATAAAATAAAATTTAGATATTCATTTGAAATTTGGTACACGTATGTGCTATAACGACATCTGGAACTAGATTATAATTTGAGATGATTCCGTCGAAGGGTTGGGGGTTAAATAGGGGTAAATAGGGGAAAATAAGTAAAGCAAGCTGGTAAGACTACAGAAACTTGAAATTCGGTGTATGTACTACAAGCCAAGGTCTCAGAATATTTATAATATTTTTCAACCCCCACCCCAACCCTACTTCATTATTAAAAGGGTTGATAAAATAAAATTGAGATATTCATTTGAAATTTGGTACACGTATGAATTATAACGACATCTGGAACTAGATTATATTTTGAGATGATTCCGTTGAAGGGTTGGGGGTTATTTAGTGATAGATAGGGGGAAATAAGTAAAACAAGCTGGTATGAGTACAGAAACTTGAAATTCGGTGTATGTACTAGAAGCCAAGGCCTCAGATTTTTTAATAATATATTTCAGCCCCCCACCACCCCTACTCCATTATTCAAGGGGTTGATAAAATGAAATTGAGACATTCACATGAAATTTAGTACGCATATGTATTATAAGGACATCTGGAACTAGATTATATTTTGAGATGATTCCGTTGAAGGGTTGGGGGTTAAATAGGGGAAAATAAGTAAAGCAAGCTGGTAATACTACAGAAACTTGAAATTCGGTGTATGTACTAGAAGCCAAAGCGTCAGATTTTTTTATAATATTTTTCAACCCTTCCACTACCCTTACTACATTATTAGAGGGGTTGATAAAATAAAATTGAGATATTCACTTGTAATTTGGTAGACGTATGTATTATAACGACATCTGGAGCTATATTATACTTTGGGATGATTCCGTAGAAGGTCTGGGGTTAACAATAAGTAAATCAAGCTGGTAAAAGTACAGAAATGTGGGTGTATATACTAGAAACCAAGGCCTCAGATTTCTTTCTAATATTTTTCAAACTCCACTACCTCCGCTTCATTATTAATGGGATTGATAACATCAAATTGAGATATTCACTTGAAAGTTAGTACACGTATGTATTGTAGCGACATCTAATTGAGATGACTGCATTGAAGGGGTGGGAGGTGGTAGGTTGTGAATAGTGGAAAATAAGTACGGTAAACTAGAAACTTCATTTTTAACGTACATGATAGAAACCAACTCCTCAAACTTTTCTATGACATCTGCCCCAAATATTAAAATTCTATGACCAATAATTTCCACATACTAGAGTGCAAATATAGTCAAGATGTTTCCTTTAAAGTGATTTGGATGAAGAATCTGAATGTGGAAGTAGTGATTCCTTAGGCAGCGGTTTTTTAAATGACATAGGGCCAACACTGTAAATCCCACATCAATGACATCACAAGCGAACGCAATTTTCTAGTCTCGTTCGTCTTCTTTTTATAGTTGTACTATCTACGTCGAAAATATTAGCTATTACTAACTAATTTTAATTAAAAAATGGGCTTGAGTTAAAAAACAATCATAAGAATTTTTTACTTCGCAATGAAATCTTTTACATATTTGTCAGATAGTGTTTCATTTTGTATGTAATAATTTGAAAATTCAAAAGTACGTACACTATAATAAATAAATTAGGATATTTAATTTTCTGATTTTATTACAAAACTGCAGAAAATATTTCATGCAATGCGTTGCAAAATTTTTTACTTCCAGTTTTTCATCTCACTACTCTCGTTATGTGTCTTGTGACAAGGCATCTACTTTTGCAGTCAGAAATAAGATATTCTGACAAATTTTACCAACTCTGTATTGAACATGCATAAGTTCCATAGGAACAAGATTTTATGAAAAATGCGGTATATACATATTACTAACATTTTGTACCGGAATAAAATTGTATGTTGCATAAAAAAGGATAAACATGATACTCTATTATCTATTTTTAATTAAATTAAGAAATACTGGGTGCTTGCAATTTTCTGAGAAGCAGTCAGTGTACATTAAGGTGGTTGAGAAAGATTTAATTCTACAGTTTTTCTGGGCGTTGTATATACGTGCTTTACTACTTTCAAATCAATCTGTCTGTTTCGGTTGGATAACCTCCAATAAACGCATCATCACCGTCAGAATAAAAGAAATGAAGCAACAACAATAGAATTATGATTTATCTGTAATAGTAATGTTCAAAGGTTTGGCCACTAATGTTACAGTTATTGTGTTACAAAACCTGGCCGTTGAGATCGAAAATGAAAGTGAATATAAACACCTCATCTGATGCAGCTCCATTAAATGTCATAATTGTAACACCGACAATTATGTTACGACATAAAATTAAGGTTATTGCCGCTCGTGTAGATTCATTTACTATGATATCACAAATACCATAAATATATCTATAATGGCAATGTGCAAATTGTAGACGTTTGGCTTAAAGACACATTGGTGTACAAATGAATAAAATAGGCAATGAAATATTTTTAATATACCGGGTTGCGCACAAAGTGATCCACTAATTATTTTAGTCATCGGAACTTAACGTTTTTTAAACTGTTTCTCGTCTTGTTTACTTTTGATGCGTAGTAATAATTATTTTCATTTTCTAAGAAAATCTTGATGCAAAAAATAGATTTGTTTCTAAAAGAAATTAAACAAAGGCAAAAAGAGTGTAATATTTCAAAATTTATTTTTGGTTAATACCAAAAAAATACATGACGAATATTCAACTTTCGATTTTGCTACAGTGTTTACGTGTTGTTACAAACATTTAAACTTGAAGTTTGGCCCGACAATTTGCTTCCAGTGCAAGCAAACTTTCCTAAAGTATGGTTATAATATATTATGCATAATTATTTACATCGTCATTAGTTGGCTAAATATATTTTTACAAACTTAACTTTGCCATCAAGTTTCGTACACGTCGGGATTTCTTACCACTTCATAGTTCAGTTCTTTTCGTATTGCAATGCAAACTATACTATAATCTATCGAATACCACTTGTTTCAATATACATGAAAAAGTGTATCTTAAAGTCCTTATTACTGAATACTGGAAATTAATAATTTCTACTAATCCGAAAATATTGAATAACAGACGATAAGGAATTTTGATCAGGGAGCCATAATCTGCCAATTGCTACTTATTCTATCAAAATCCACCGAAACCCAAATCCCATAAAATTATGGCGGGCTAGCTTGAAGAACTGTAATGTTTAACCATTATCTATAAAGTTAGACAATTTCATACCCGCAAGCAGTTCAAAATGAAAAGGCTTTAAAAGAGGATGAGTTTTTTTGTCCCGACATATGTATCTTAGAAATGACGGGTAGATAATGCTCATTTTTAGCCCTCGGAAGGATTTAGTAAGAAAAGCTATATTTAATTTTTTTCTCAAATGTCTCGACTATATTAGTAAAATTTAGGATCTAAATTGAGTGGTTCTATGATTGTTATATCGCTAGTAAAAAAAAATTCATATCACTATTGGTCGAATTCTGAACAACTTTGAAAATATCTGTGCGTCTGTCTGTCTATATGTCCGTCGCGTTTTTTGTAAGCACGATAACTTAAGAACGAAAAGTCCGATTGTATTCAAATTTGGAGAGTAAGTTAGTGCTGGCTAAAGGAAGGACGTTAATTTTCAACAAAATCAATAAATAAAGAGTTACTAATTATTTAAATTTAAAAAATGATGTATTTTTTTATGTTTTGTAATTAAATAAAAAGTGCAGTAAATCTGCGAAGAGTAAAGTGGTTAGCTTGTTTTTTGTCCGACGTTTTTATATGTTATGGAAGGTCTGAAACATAAGTTATTTAACAATTTTTAACGTATTTCGATATTTTTAAAATAAGTTTGATTTATTATTATTATTTTTTTTTTTCGATAAGAAGCGCTCATAACGCCATCGTATTTTTTAAATATGTTAATATTTGAATACATAAAAATTGTCCAGGCGTTATGAACGCTTCTTGTCGAAGAGCACTCGAATTGATTAAAACAAACCGCTGCCTAAGGAATCACTACTTCCACATCCAGATTTTCCATCCAAGTCTCTTTAAACTTGACTATAATTGCACTATATTATGTGGAAATATTTGGTCATAGAATTTTAATAATACTTGAGGCAGATTTCGTGAAAAAATTTGAGGTTGTTCTTAGCATATACGCCCCAAGATGAAGTTTCTGGAGTCTAATTAGCTTGCTTTACTCATTTTTCCCAATTTACATACCACCCCGCCCACCCCTTTAAGGGAATCATCTCAATCAGATAGTTATAATACATAATATGTATGTATACCAAATTTCAAGTGAACATCTTAGTTTCATTTTATCGATACCTTTAATAATGGAGTGGAGGTGTTGGGGGTTTGAAAAATATTATAAAGTAATCTGAGACTCTGGCTACTAATGTATACACCAAATCTCAAGTTTCCGTACTCTTACCAGCTTGTTTTAATCATTTTCCCCTATTTACCTCTACTTACCCCCACCCATTCAACGGAATCATTTTAAAATATAATCTAGTTTCAGATGTCGTTATAATACATACGTGTACCTAATTTTACGTGAATATCTTAATTTAATTTTATCGGCCCCTTTAATAATGGAGAGGGGTGGCGGAGGAGTTGAGAAATGTTATAAAAAATATGAGGCTTTGGCCTCTGGTATTTACACGAAACCCAAGTTTCTGTATTCTTACCAGCTTGCTTTATTTATTTTCCCCTATTTACCCTACATACCCCCGAACTCTTCACCGGAATCATCACAGAATATAATCTAATAGCAGATGTTATAATACATACATCTACCAAATTTCAAATGAATACCTCAATTTTATTTAATCAACACCTTTAATAATGGAATGGGGATGGTGGGGTAATAGAAAATATAAAAATCTGAGGCCCACATTTCTAGTATACGGTCCAAATCCCAAATTTTTGTACTCTTGCCAGCTTGCTTTACTTATTTTCCCTTCTCTACACATATTTAACCCTCAACTCTTCAACGGAATCATCTCAAAATATAATCCAGTTCCAAATGTTGTTGCAATACATGCGCGTATCAAATTTCAAGTGAATATATCAATTTTGTTTTATTAACCATTTTAATAATGGAGAGGGAGTGGTAGAGGGATGTAAAATATTATAAAAAAATCTGGAGCCTTCGCTTCTAGTAAATTTATCGAATCTCAAGTTTCTGTACTCTTTCCACCTTGCTTTACAAATTTTTCCTCATTTACTACTATTTACATGCCAGATAACCTATGTTTCAGATCTTGTATAACAAACATATTAAAACAGTCCTCAGACATAAAACAAGGAGAACCAATAAAGGATCCTAAATTTTATCAAAATGGTCAACACATTTTAGAAAAAAACATTTTTTAGTGTTAAAAATGAGCCTTATCTACCCACTTAGTTTTCTACAAAATGATTTATTTCGTTGTTATTCTATCCCATTGCGTAAGATACAGTAGATTGCTACATACCTCATTTGCAGAAACTTAAAAATTACATGTATTATTTATGTATTTAATTTTTCCATTTTTCTTGCATGGTAACAAACATAATCCCTGTTTATTATAAGTATGACATTAAAATGTTTTAACATCACTTCACAACATCTCTTATTTTTTTTTTATTTTGCAGGTGAGGAAAATGCACATTTAACACTTTGCATAAACTAAAATGAAGGTAAGCATGTATATTTAATTTAGATTAATTCAATTCTCAACTTTCGTCATATTTTATATCGTCGCGTCGGCTAAATTATTAGTCATGTGTAATTTAATTCAAGAATATAAAAAGTTTCAGAACTTTTTCGGCGTACTGTTTTCACAAAAATATAAAAACTGTGAGATGTCATTGTTATTTAAAGAACAACAATATTTACCAAAATAAAAAATATAGAATCGGGAGGTTAGTAGAAATATTTCAAATGATGCCAGAAAATTATGCATTTATAAATTTATTCCAATGAATTGTGATGATAAAGAAAAGGGTAAATCTACTTAAATGCAAGAAACTGTACCAAATTTTTTTTATTACAGTTAATAATAACAATAATAATAATAATAATAATAATAATAATAATAACATACTTTATTTCAAACAGCCACAGTATAATATATGTTACAGTAAAGCACATAATTAATAGAGGTACGTGGGTTAAAATACGTCAGACAAAATGAATTAAGTGATTACTTAAAAAACAAAAAATAATACTCTACACTATTAAGAAAATAATATTAAATATTATAAGAATTACAAATGTGATTTTTTATAATTAATATATTCATATATTGTATAAGGCTCTACTACGTAATTAAAAACTTCTCTTTTAAATTGCTTAATATTTATGATGTTTTTTAATTTATTTGGCAATATGTTAAAATATTTTATACTAGCATAACCTGGGCCATTTTCAAACATGCTTAATCGGTGTATAGGGAAACTATAAGTTAAAATGCCTTGTATTGTAATCATGGTTACTTATGTGTTGATCGAATTTATTTTTATACTTGAAATTAAAAATTAAACACTCATAAATATACATTGCCACAGCTGTTAGATATCTATATTGTTTAAAGCTACCTCTACATGTATCTCTTAGGGCTACATCGTGCATGATACGAATGGCTTGTTTTTGTATTATAAAGATTTTATTCACTTCTGCAGCAGCTGCTCCGCCCCAAAACAGAATTCCAAAGTTTAGTTTGGATGTGAAGCAAGCATAATAAATTGTACGCAGCGTTGAATATGATACGACCTTCTTAATAAGCTCTTAAACTATACAATACTATTCAATTTTTTCCTCAGATCTTCTATATGTTGCGACCACGTCAATGTACAATCGGTAATTATTCCTAAAAACTTTGTTTCTGATGTTAATATTACATTGTCATGGTTTATATTTATATTTGAAGGAAGTTTTAATTTTGAAAGATTTGTTCTGAAAATTATGAAATTTGATTTGTCTCTATTTAAAATTAGTTGATTTTCTAATAGCCAGTTTTGTACTATGGTGAATACTTCGCTTGCTTCGTCTATTACTAAGTTTAATTGCTTGACTTTTATTAGCAGGGTAGTGTCATCTGCATAATTAATTATTTGGTGTTGACTGTTATTCATTAAATTACATAAGTCATTAATAAATATATTAAATAATAATGGTCCTATTATACTGCTCTGGGGGATTCCTAGTTTAATTTTCCCTTTTTCAGATTTCACTTCTTTACCAAATGAATTGATTTTTACA
Source organism: Stenurella melanura (assembly GCA_963583905.1). Lineage (NCBI taxonomy): Eukaryota > Metazoa > Arthropoda > Insecta > Coleoptera > Cerambycidae > Stenurella > Stenurella melanura. The sequence continues at coordinate 170,573,830 of OY757309.1, forward strand.
TACTGGTATCGGTTTTCTAAATATGATTTTATCCACTTTAAGGCTGTTGTTTTAATTCCGTACCTCTCAAGTTTGTTTATAAGTAAGTCATGATTTATACTATCGTAAGCTTTGGATAGATCTAAGAAAATGCCCAAGGGTATTTCATTATTTTCTAAAGCAGCTAAAATTCCATTTATAAATTCAAATATTGCAGTATTTATGTATTTTCCTTTTAAGAAACCATGTTGATTTTTACTAAAGAGCTGATTTTCGTTAAAAAAGTGTATTAATCTAATACATACTATTTTTTCAAAAATTTTAGAAAAGGATGGCAATAGGCTAATTGGTCTAAAGTTTTCAATTTCGTTTATATCACCTTTTTTGTGTATGGGTATCACTTCTGTTACTTTTAAAGCTTCAGGAAAAATTCCAAACTCTATGTTGTTATTTATAATGTAACACAAAGGTTTTAAAATAAAATGAATACATTTTTTTAATAATGATGTTGATATGTTGTCATTGCCTGAGCTGTTCTTGTTTTTTAACGATTTTACAACATTTAAAATTTCTGATTCTGTCACTTTGTCAAATGCGATAATATTGTTATTAATTGGGATTCTCGATCTAAAGGGAACCTTGGGAAGTTGCTTTATTTTTCCGCTACTGCGCTTATAAAGTACTTGTTAAATTCATTTAATATTTTGTATGGATCGGTTTGAAAATTTACCATACTATTTGATTTTTTTAAATTGCCGGACACATTACTATTAACGATACAATAAGTAAAAATCTCAAGCAGTGTCACACATACGAAATTTTGAATAATTCTGCAGCTTTAAAAGTGAATTATTATTTGTTTGCTTAATTGTGTTGAAACATATTCTTTATGGGATTTTGCAAACATCAGAACATCTTCCGGCAACCTCTATAGCCAAACCTTTACTAATCACAACTTTCTCAAATCCTACAATATATCTTTCAAATCTATTCTGTTCTATCCCTCTTCTCTTCCTTTAATTGTTTTCGTTTTTGTCTATTTTATTCTTGTCATTTTTGTTAGAAATTCCCTTTAGACCAACAAATTTAAGAAATCTAAACATTTAAAAAAATAATAAACTTCTACTTCCATACTCTCCCAAACTGCGGGCAGACCGTTAGGAAATCAATTGTCTCGAACGGGTTTTTTCGTTGAGTTTTTCCCGTATCAACAGCCAACATCAGCAGTGCGGTAGTGATGGTTTTAAAATTAGTTCTTAATTATCTTAATGTTTAATTTAAAACAATGTTCAATTTTAATGTTAATTTTAAGCCGTCACAGACGGCAGGTGTTTTAGCTTTTGTTTTTTTTTTTTTTGTTGTTGCTCCATTATATTAAACCGAACCGGTCGTGATCCGTCCAACCTAACGTCCGCCACGCCGTCACGCGCCGTGGTCGTCTGGGTGGCTCCGGATCGCGGTCCGAGGAGGCAATGTTTGTACCCTTTTAATATTTAATAAAGCTGTTAAAGTACAGTAAAAAGTGGCGAGATCTCGATCGGCGAAGTTAAGTCACGTCGGTCGAGTCCATTACTTGAATGGGTGACCGTATCTCATTTCACCGTCCTGGTTAAGTGGTAGAGTAGCATTAGCTAAACTTCGCCAGGACGTTAAAATAAATAAGGCAATTAAATAAATAAATCAATAAAAAAATTCTTGAGTCACCTGCGCTTAACTGACATGACTTTGATGAGCACAGGATGCTGACGAAGTTATGTTGTGAAAGCTGAAAGCTGAAAGAAGTTTCGGCCGTTACCTTAAGAATGAACGCCCTGAATATCTAGTCCAGGAAACATCCACGCCACATTCGACACCCATATGCTTGTAGTGTTCAGTGTGTACGTGTATCTCGGCACAACATCAAGCTTGGTACGTACAACCAGACCGCAGACATGATCAGACGAGTTAGCGTGGCGTGGGCAGTTTTTGGCATATTACCGATCATGACTGGTCGTAGGTCAGGACCTGCGGCCTCGACATTACATCTTTGATACAAAACAAGACACAAGATCTCTGAGTTTGCCAACGCACAATGTGACGAGCGATGCTGGGAAACGACTAAAGGAGCCGAGTTAAAAACGAGATTATCAGGGGCAGAACAAATAATATCGTTTATATTATAGAGCGCATCGCTATAAATAAATTGCGCTAAGTAGGGAACATCGCCAGAGACGATATCAAGTGGACGGTGGCGTAGTGGTGGTTCAGGGAAACTGGATGGAGCATCGGGTGCCTCTATATAGGATAGTGAAATGATGTCTAGAGGCAAACCGGCAGAAACGGAATCCTGAGTGCTCGAGATTGACAGCGGTGGAAAATATGCAGAGGCCTATATCCAAGAGTGAGCGAAGAGGGGTTAAAGGAGAAAAAGAAGCGGGTGACGATGTAATCGATACTTGCTTAGCATATAGCGATTTGTGCTAATAGTGTGTAATATAAGCCACTTTTATAGGTGTGACTTAGAATTAGAACACGAACGATAGGGACATATGTAAATGTGTAGTCTATCACGTTCTATTTATGTCATTTCTTAGTAGGGATAAAGATTTAGGTCTCGTACAAGTGTTTTGTTAGGATTTTGTTCAGATTTTGTTAAAGATTTTCATTAAAAAAATTCGAAGCTTTTTAACTAAAAGCTTTTCATCTACATCATGCTTAAAATATTGTTTGACATATGGTGTTTGTACTTAGAGATGCGTGTTGAATGTCCTGTTTTAAAGTACTATTTCTGTATATCAGATCTTCCTTTAACCTATCGTTTTGAAATATTAATGTTATGACCTGAATTTTTATTGCCAGGTTGTCATAATCTCTAAGTAGACCCTAGGTCGTCTACCAAGAAATATATGACATGTCAACCACATTTTGAACTGTCCGTTGCGGCTACTGAATTTAATACCCAATCACAGCTTCTGAGAAACGGAATTTATGCCAATACGTAGTGTTAAATAAATGAAGCTATGAGCAAATTTATTTTTAATTCCTTGTAAGTTTTCATAAGGGAAATTATGAAATTAACTTAGTTTGCGTTAATATAGAATAGTCAACTGCTTAAATTGTTTAGCAGAATTCTGATTGATGTTTTAAAAAAATGTTAAATACAGACCTTCGGTATATTAAGCAATGTAGGTTAAAGCATATGGGATAGTGTTTCACATCCATTGCTTTCCCAGATACTCATTTAGAGTATAATTTAACCTTTAAATCTCCTGAGGTGACGGAATATGTATTATATTCAATAATTATGGGCGGTATTCCATCTGAGATAATTGGAGCGGCGTAAAGCAATGTAAATATAAATTATTGTGCACGACATGCTATTTTGATGTTTTAAATTAAATTTCCATTAAATATTTTGTAATTTAATCATATCCGATCTCTTCCAGATATATTGTTTAACGTACATTGATATTAACTGAAAACGTAGTCTTGATTTGCTAAAATCAATATAGAGGGTGGTGCAATAGTGCGTCGGACCTCGATATCTCGAGTTCTACGATAGCTAGAATTTTTTTTAAAAGTTGCAAGTAAACTAGATAAAAAAGTCTATAACTGGAAATTATTTTCGAACATACAGGGCGAGCTAAGACGAAATTACAGGACCAAGTGCCTTTTTTTAAATGGAATGCTATATCAGTACATTTCTTGAAGCGTCTTTCTAGGCTCTATTTATTACTATATTGGCATTGAATATCTCCCAACCACTTGGATGTAGTTCATTCTTTTGTTGAAATAATGCAATCTGCAATCTAAATAATGCAGATGGATATTAAAAAAATCACCACAGTCACAATTATGGGTTTTAAGACAAACCTATGTGAATACCAGTTACGAGACATCTTTTTCAATCATTTTCATTTCCTAAAACTGTACAGGGTAGCCAAAAATTATTTTTCAATTAAGAACTTTTTAAGTTGAATTTTCTCATTTTTTTTCAAATGGAACACCCCGTATATTTTTCAACAATGTGATGTAGAAAAGAAAAACGAACATTTTTTGTTAGTTCTACCCTAACGCTAATTGCAACCATTTTCGTTTTATAAATAAATAAGGGTCAAATTCAAGAATAAACTTAAAAACCGCTGCCTAAGGAATCACTACTTCCACATCCAGATTATTCGTCCAAGTCACTTTAAAGGAAACATCTTGACTATATTTGCACTCTAGTATGTGGAAATTATTGGTCATAGAATTTTAATAATATTTGGAGTAGATGTCATAGAAAAGTTTGAGAAGTTGGTTTCTACCATATACGTTAAAAATGAAGTTTCTAGTTTACCGTACTTATTTTCCACTATTTACAACCTACCAATGGAGTCATCTCAATCAGATGTCACTACAATACATACGTGTACTAACTTTCAAGTGAATATCTCAATTTGATGTTATCAATCCCATTAATAATGAAGCGGAGGTGGTAGAGTTTGAAAATTATTAGAAAGAAATCTGAGGCCTTGGTTTCTAGTATATACACCGAATCCCAAATTTCTGTAGTCTTATCAGCTTGCTTTACTTATTTTCCCCTATTTGCCCCTATTTAACCCCCAACCCTTCAACGGCATCATCTCAAATTATGATCTAGTTTCAGACGTCGTTATAATACATACGTGTACCAAATTTCAAATGAATATCTCAATTTTATTTTATCAACCCTTTTCATATTATAGTAAGGGTGGTTGGGTTGAAAAATATTATAAAAAAATCTGAGGCCTTAACTTCTAGTACATACACCGAATTTCAAGTTTCTGTACTCTTACAAGCTTGCTTTACTTATTTCCCCCTATTTACACCTATTTAACCCCCAACCCTTCACCGGATTTCCTCAAAAAACAATCCAGTTCCAGATCCCGTTATAATATATACGTGTACAAAATTTCAGGTCAATATCTTAAACCGTTCCGGAGAAAGCGTGCGGACAAAAAAAGTTACAGACAGACAGACCGACAGACAGACAGAAAATTTTTTTTCGCTCAAATTTAAAATCTCGACGTTTCATGACATTCTAAACCTATTTCACGAATAAAAATTTTTGAAATTTTTTTTGCGATTACTATACTTCCAATCCACTACGTGGATGTGGAAGTAAAAAGGAGGTTCCCTCAAATAATTCATTAAAAAAAATGTTACCATTTTTGTAAGATCTGGGGATCTAGCAGGCCATTTAGTGGGTCCGTTTCTTCCAATCCATTGATGAGGGTAGGTATTATTTAAGTGGTCTCTAACTGCATTTAAATGATGTGGTGGAGCACCATCTTGCTGAAACCACATCCTATTTCTAATTCTTTCAGGAAGATTTACCAATAATGTTGTAAATAGTTTTCCAAAAATGAAGATAATAACTTTAGTCAATGTACCATCAAAGAGACGTGGCCCTATTAAATGTTCTGCAATAATTCCTCCCCAAAACGTTTATAGACCATCTGTGTTGGTTGTCAACTTGCATAAAAAAGTGATGATTTTCCGAGGCATAATAATGGAAATTGTGCCTATTAACAAATCCATTTTTATTTAAAAGTTGCCTCATCAGTGAATAAAACATTGTTGAAGAAGTTGACATCATCTTGGAGTTTACCTCTGGCCCTATTACAAAATTTTGAAAATCGTCATCAGATAATTTCTGGTGCATTTGAATATGATATGCATGCAACTTATTTGTTTTTAAGATTCGACCCACAGACCGTCTACTTATTCCTACTAATGAGCTCACTTCTCTTTGACTAACATGGGGATTCTCAACCGTAGCCAGCACCACAGAAAATTCATTTTCCCAAGACGTTTTATTCTTTCACTTTTTTTATATTCGACATTTCCAGTCTCCAGAAATCTATCGAGAAAGTTTTGGAAGCTGCTAAGATCAGGAATCCTTCTTTCAGGATAACGTTGGTCATAAATTCTATTGGCGAGTAAACAATTTCTGTCTGACTCGCCCAAAACAAAAGTCATGTCTACAAGTTCCGCTTTATTAAAATTCATATTGTAAAATTCCAAATATTTTAAATTCAATACAAATAGTAACTAACGACCGATAAGTGTGATAAATGCTCCGTTGTACACGACAATTTATACCGAACTGAGGTTCTATTGCCTGTCGAATAACGAGAACGGCAAAAGAATTTACAAAAAAACATTACCTGTTAAATACTATTTACTCATTGCAATGGATTGGAAAAAATGGTCCCACTAAATGGCCTCATTTCAAGATTGAATAAAGACGTGTGGGGCAACACGTCGAACAGCTTTTATAATTTTTTTTAATGAATTATTTGAGGGAACCTCTTTTTTTAAGTTTGTTCTTGAATTTGACACTTATTTATTTATAAAACGAAAATGGTTGCAATTAGCGTTAGGGCAGAACTTACAAAAAATATTCGTTTTTCATTTCTGCATCACATCGTTGAAAAATATACGGGGTGTTCAATTTGAAAAAATTGAGAAAATTTATTTTAAAAAGTTCTTAATTGAAAAATAATTTTTGGCCACACTGTATAGTTTTAGGTAATGAAAATGATTGAAAAAAATGTCTCGTAACTGGTATTCACATAATTTTTTCTTAAAACCCATAATTGTGACTATGGTAATTTATTTAATATCCATCTGCACGTTGCATTATTTCAATAAAAAAATAAAGGTATTTACACAGAACTTCCCTCGTTCATGGCAGTCTCTCTAAAAAAATAATAATTACGAAATGACATTGAGAATAATAATCGGAGTAGAGTTATTGCTATTATTACAAAGAAAACTTGATAAGTTTTGGTCAAAAAAATATACAGATTGCTCATCCAACAGCAAAAGTTCAATACTAAATAGCAGGTGCCACATATGGCAGGCTTGCGCAAATACCTTTACAAATGTCCACCATGACTGAATTATTTCTTGGGATGACCACCCTGTACATTTTTCAATAAAAGTATAATAGGTGCATATGCAAGATGTTACTGCCATCTGTCACATTTTCAATCCAACATTCACGTAATGGAGTGGAAGTATAGTGGTGGTTAAAAAATTTCATTTTTTTAAAATTTTTTAAAAGATGGTAAAATAATTTTCAAATTTTTTGCTTCTGAAATAGGTTTAAAATGTCAAAGGTAGAAATTTTAAATTAGAGCAAAAAGGAAAGTTTCCTTCTGTTCTATACTAGTGCTAAAAAAAGTTTAAAAATTAAAAATGATGTATTTTTAAAAAAGGTTTAGAATGCTATGAAACGTGAAAATTTTAAATTTGAGCAAATAAAAAAAAATTCGATCTATTTTAGTGGTAAAAACTTTTTGAAAAATGTTGGTGAAAAAAATTTTCAAATTTTTTTTTCTGAAATACCTAGGTTTAGAATGTCATTTAAATTTGAACATTCTGGTGTTAAATTTTTTTCCAAACTGGTAACAAAATGTTGCAAATTTTTTTTTCCGAAATTGGTTTGGAATATGAAACGTGGAAATTTTAAATTTGAGCAAAAAACATTTTTTCGTCTGTTCTATAGTAGTGATACATAAATGGATTAAAAATGTTTTAAAATTTTTTAAAAAATTCTTCAAAAACATTTTTAAATTTTTACTTGTTTATTTAATGGTATTTTTGGTTTAACGGTTGGGGTTAATTATATATCAACTTATAGTACGGTTTTTATATGAAGATATACAAAGTGAGCGTTCCATCACCAGTGACTGCATGCATCTTTTGGGAAAAGTTCGCAACGGTCTCTGTGATACCAAGTATTAGTTTTTGGACATGCACAAAGGCAGCATTCTTCAATTTCATTTGAAATAATACAACTGCATTTTGGTAAAGTAATGTTCTTGCCATGGAGGCCCTTCAACCGTTCTTCATGGCAACACGTTTGACAAGAGCGATTTGCTTTGAGATGGCACTTAAGTTTAGGTCCTTTAATATGATGATACAACTCAACTGGTTCCTTCAAAAATCTCTCACATACTTCTGGACCGCAAGAAATAAATATGCTAGCCCATTAGGGTGGCAAGTAGAATTTGAAGACACTCCATCCATAATAGAACGTAATTGCAAGAAAATGATGAAATGGATTAAGTGTCCCCCATTAGGAGAGTGTGTCAATTTGCAGACCAATTTTTCTTGTGGTCCAGAAGTATGTGAGAGATTTTTGAAGGAACCAGTTGAGTTGTATCATCATATTAAAGGACCTAAACTTAAGTGCCATCTCAAAGCAAATCGCTCTTGTCAAACGTGTTGCCATGAAGAACGGTTGAAGGGCCTCCATGGCAAGAACATTACTTTACCAAAATGCAGTTGTATTATTTCAAATGAAATTGAAGAATGCTGCCTTTGTGCATGTCCAAAAACTAGTACTTGGTATCACAGAGACCGTTGCGAACTTTTCCCAAAAGATGCATGCAGTCACTGGTGATGGAACGCTCACTTTGTATATCTTCATATAAAAACCGTACTATAAGTTGATATATAATTAACCCCAACCGTTAAACCAAAAATTTTTAAATTTGTTTGAATAGTTTTAGAATGCCATGGAAACGTGGATAGTTAAAATCGGAACAAAGAAAGAAAAATTCTATCTTAGTGATAAAATTTCAAAAAACTTTTTTTTTTAATCAGGCTTAGAATGCCATGAAACGTGAAAATTTTAAATTTGAAGAAAGAAAAAAAAATTCATTTTAGTAAAAATGTTTTCAAAAATATTGGTGAAAAAAATTTTCAAATTTTTTTTTCCTGAAATTGGTTAAGCGTGTCATGAAACGTAGAAATTTTAAATTTGAGCAAAAACAAATTTTTTTCATCTTGGTAAAAATGTTTTCAAAAATGTTTGAAAAAAATTTTCAAAATTTTTTTTTTCTGAAATAGGTTTAGCGCGTCATGAAACGTGGAAATTTTAAATTTGAGCAAAAAAAAATTTTTTTCAACTTGGTAAAATTTTTTTCAAAAATGTGAAAAAAATTTTCAAAAATTTTTTTTTCCTGAAATAGGTTTAGCGCGTCATGAAACGTGGAAATTTTAAATTTGAGCAAAAAAAAATTTTTTTCAACTTGGTAAAATTTTTTTCAAAAATGTGAAAAAAATTTTCAAAAATTTTTTTTTCCTGAAATAGGTTTAGCGCGTCATGAAACGTGGAAATTTTAAATTTGAGCAAAAAAAAATTTTTTTCACTATTTATTCCGTTTAGACGGTCCACCCTGTATATTTTTCAGTGAAAATTCTACCAGTTCTTCGCTGACAGTAGGGTTAACTACCTACCAAATTTGACTGCTCTCCGTCAAGTAGTTTTTTAGTAAATACACCAACAGACAGACAGACAGACAGACTGACGGAATTGAAAAACCTATATTTTCGGAATCTACGTGTTCTGAAACGTCAGAATCCGAAAAAATCTCGGAGGGTGATTTTTTCTCGAATACAATACTTCCCTTCGGTATGCGAGGGAAGTAAGTCATTACATCCAAGTGGTTGGAAGATATTCAATGCTAATATAGGAATGAATAGAGCCTAGAAAGAGGCTTCAAAAAATGTACTGATATACATAGCATTCCATTTTAAAAAGAGGCACTTGGTCCCGTAATTTCGTCTTGGTTCGCCCTGTATATTCGAAAATAATTTCTAGTCATAGACTTTTTATCTAGTTTACTTGCAATTTTTAAAAAAATTTCTAGCTATCGTAGAACTCGAGATATCCAGGTCCGACGCACCCTGTATAATAATGAGAAAATCCGAAAAAAATATTCTAAAATAAATATTAGTTGCAATATTCATGAGGTATCCTGATGATAATATTTAATATTTTTAGTCATAACTTTTGTCTTGTTAAGTATATACCGGAACTCAGAAGTTAATGTTCCTGACCCAACTTACCATAAATATTCCGCTTGGAATTCAATAGTTATTCTCGGTTTTCTTTAGGTAAAATGTTCATATTCTGCTTAATTAATATATATGTATTTAGAACATTACTTATGGTCTAGGTAGAACAGCTTTAAAGAAAAATCTCGTAAAAAAATCTTTGGAAATCATTTAATAAAATAAAATACAGTTATAGTGAATGGGTTACCTGTACTTGTTAAACTTTAGGCTGTGAAATAACACTCAGTCGCCCAGTTAATTGGACTTTATAATAGTTGTCTCCATTTGTTTAATGCACACAAAAACGGCAATAAAAACCAGCCATCTAAATATCAAAGGCAGTGCTATTTAAGTCGACAAGGTACTACAGAGCCGTATTTCAAATTTTTCCGGATTAGAGTGAACAAAATATTATACTAGAGGTTCAAAAATCCTATCTTTGGTAGAGTCTTTGGTAGAGACTTAATGACGTTTCTGATAAATAAAAAAAATCTTGCTCTGTTTGCGTCAAGATAGGATATCTTACGGATTGGATTGCCCGTCCTTCGCGATATTGATAGATAAATTCAACGGCTCTGCTCATCTGTTCCCTGGGTATAACGTTCTAGTTAGGGGTGATTTGCGCAAGTAAGTTTCAAGAGTAAAGAAGTTTTAATTAAAAGAGGCTTGTTACCGATTATTTCTTATTTTAATTATGCCAGAACGTACTATACATGAGAGCAATGTTGTTCTATGTATTAAGTATGTTGCGTACATCTGGGAACTTTAAGCAATTTTATTAAATTCATATAATACAACTTCAAATACTACTTTAACTACAAACTTCACTACTTGGCCTTAGAAAAATTTACAATGGTATCACCGGATCAAACACACAAGTAGTGATGGCGTACGGCTCGCTGATCAGGTGCGTGACTGCGATTTCGTGAATTCAATTAATTTTTTTTTAAATCAGCCAGAGGGTGAACCAATATCTTTGTGATATCTTAGTAAGCCAGTTTGTTCCAGCACTCAGAGGTAGCTTAAAATGATGTAAATATTACGGGCGCCATCCACAGAAAAATTTAAGAGTTACTGCCACCCCTGTAATGGTGAAACCAACGGCCGTGGAAAGATTGGACCTTATGACGGACAAACAAACCAAATGAAGAATGGAATCTAGCAGGCATTTAACCATCAAACGGAAAGAATTGATTTCCCTTGTATTCGTATTAGATAATACTAATATGTAACTATACTTGGCAGTTGTATTACTGGTATGTTAAGTTTGTATTTATACTTGTAATTTAATTGTGTAGTATTTGAATTAGTATATTTTTAATTTGTATTTGAATTTTGTAGTTAAACTAGTATTTGAAGTTGTATTATTTGAATTTTATAAAATTAGTTAATGTTTCCAGATGTACGCAACAAGTATTACATTATATATGATTTATCATTTTCTACCAAATTTGCACATGTTCCACTCTCCCATCCATATGTATAAGCGGCACAGCTTTGAGGTTTTTTATTTGCAGTAAATATATGGGGACAACTATATTTAATACCTATATTTCAGTGAGTTAAAAATAAGTTTGGTATTGTTGCTTGTTCGGTTAAAAAATTACCACTTATTGATTTTTTAATAAAAATAGCCTATCTTTGGTAAGGTGAACGTCTTGCGTAAGCAAATTTCTTAACATATCAAAGAATATAGTATTATGGGCTCAGGCGAAATTAACAAAATATATGTTAAACGTTCTTTTCTTTTAATCCGGACTTCCCCTTGTATTATTGAACTTCTTCACTTAGGTGACCGATGAAATACAAAATCGAATTCATTGTGTCCCCACTGTGGATAAAAATCTTGTATAGGTACTGATCTGATATCGAATACTAATTTTATAGTCTCAGAGTTGTGAAGTTTCTAATTCGTTTTTTTTTTCGTTTCCTGTATCCAAAAATGATTTTCAAATGTTATATTAGTCTATACAATTTCTAATTTATGCCATTTGTGATACTCGACCCATCTCCGCTCGTATTCTATCCTTTATATCCTTCAAATGATTTACCCCATTGTTATAGAAATAACCCCTTAAATTACATAATTAAAAGTCGAGGTGTGTCAGATTCAACAATCTAGCTGGCCACTCGATCGACCCTCTTCTGCCTATCCATCGCATCAGTCCCGAAACACATTTTTCAGGTGCGGTCTTACATGAATTCTATAGGAGCATCGACTGACTGCAACCATACGCCATGGGTTACTAGCAACTCATGTGGCTGGCCACTCGATCGACCCTCTTCTGCCTATCCATCGCATCAGTCCCGAAACACATTTTTCAGGTGCTGTCTTACATGAATTCTATAGGAGCATCGACTGACTGCAACCATACGCCATGGGTTACTAGCAACTCATGTGGGTATGTAGTAAATCCAGATAAATTATAGATATTAAATTACCATTCAGAAAACATTGTTCTATAAAATGATGTCCAATTTTACCCATCGACACATTTATTTTATGATTGCTTCAATTAGGATTGTTCCTGCAGTTAGATAAAATACTGCTTCGTCACTAAAAAGAATATTGGTAGTTAATATTGAGTCGTTGTTATTTTCTGCATAATCTTGCAAAATCCCACTGTAACAATAAGTTATTTCCTTTAGTACAGTTTTTCTTAGGAAAAAGATTATTTACTGACTTTGAATAGACATTAAAATCATCAGCAAACTGCAGTGTAGACTGTTTTCCTCCACAGAAGGCAAAATATTACTTGCTTATTCATCACTAATTACTCTCCTAGGTCTATCGAATTTTGACGTCTTTAACGATAGCAACAGAGCGAGTGTAAATAAGTCAAACTATACTCGTATTTTTCTAATCGTTAATAGTATTTCGATACGAAAAGTCAGCAACTCGAAGCGCCGTTAGTACTTAGATGGGAGCCCAGGGAAATACAAAGTTCTCGCTCCATCTTCTAATGGTTTGTATACCAGCACATATGTAGACGGTATGCAACTTTCAGCTCCAGTTGCATGGTGCATCGAAGAAGATGTAAAGCAGTCGATCCCTTGTCTAGTATTGCACTTTCTTCTCTATTCTCCAGAGACAATATAACTCGTGGCATTTCTCACATTTTATTTTGATTTTGTAGTGAATAAATTTGAGGTTACTTCTGAAACTGTGTTTGAAATATCATAAAATTCCACTTTTCGATGATCCATTTCACAAAATGAAAAGCTGTTCATCTACTTGGCGTTGCCATAAATCTTACGTAGTTTCTTTGATTTTATTTTGTAGCAAATAAATTTATTATGTATTTTTTTTTCCTTTTCGTTGCACGAAATAATTTCGACTAGCGTAAATTTAATCAACCTTTCACATATTTCCTTATTACTTATTATAATATCTACTATTTTTATTATAACCTACAAAAGAAAGTGCCATAAATTATTCAGATACAATTGGAGTAAATTGACAGAGTTCAGTAAATTTAAAATAAATACTCAACTCAAAAATGTACAAACATATTTTTATATTTGATAGACGAGCTCTTTATACTGTAAAATAAGGTAATGTCAGCAATCCAGAATTATATGCGTCATTAGTAATTAATCATTTATAAGAATAGTTATTCTTCATTGCATAGACAAAATCAGGCGTGAATCTGCTAACTGATTACCATTCATTATATTAGTGTTTTGTTCTCCTTATTCACTTGAAAGCTCATTTATAACTTGGAACCGACTGAGTGATTTACACTTCATCAAATCTAAATTATGATGACTGTTGTGTTAGTAAAGCACTAATTTATTGCCTGGGTATACAGTCAAATTTATAGTAATGTTATGACAAAAAAAGTGAAAAGAAAAAATGTTTGTTTATATTTCTATATTTTCTGATTCTTTTAGGAATATATAATTGAGATTAATCAATTAATTTCTGAAATAATGTGAAAAGTGTTGAAATCAATTGAAACTGATATGTTCTTGTAGTATCAAAATTGACTGGGAAATAGCTGCAATGGATTCGGGGAAACATACACTATCGATAGCAAATTAAAATGCTACTAAGCACTTATACTCCAGCCAAGAATCGAACCCGGAAACCCATAGTAACAACTTTCACATGTAAGCACTGGGATACTGATTCGATTAAGTTATTGTATGCTATAGAGTAACGCTTAAGAGATTGATATGATCAAAAAAATTATAGGATGTAGAGAAATGTGGAATATATCTTAATTTAGCCTCATAGTTTAGACGATAACATAGATTCTAAAAGATTTTCCTCAATGGGGAAAAATATATCCGTTTTGTTTAAGATTGAGGAGTTTTCAAGAAAACAGTTGAGGAGTAAAAACAAGAAGTAAAACAAGAAAAGAAGAAATCTTCTGTATAAAATTAAATAAACTATTTTATTATTTGACGTAAATAGCAGGAAACACAGATTTTACATTTCTCACTGAAAGAATTTTATCCTAGTTGTTACATGTAAACATTCAGCAATATAAATTTGAGAAAATCAGTTTCTGCTAAGGCGCTGTGAATAAGTACATGAATATTTTGTACATTGGGTTGATTCTACGGTTGGTTCCTTGTGAAACTTTCTTCGATAATTTAAATATACAGGAAATTATGCTTTTTAATGTTTCAAAGAGTTTTTTTAAAACTCTACACGTGTTTCGGCTTATTATATAGGCCTTTATCAAGAGTACAAGATATTACTAAATTTAAAATGTGTTCGTTACTTATTTATACCTTTCCATTAGGTATAAAGTAAGTAAGGAACACATCTTAAATTTTGTAATATCTTGTACTCTTGATAAAGGCCTAATAAGCCGAAACACGTGTAGAGTTTTAATAAAACTGTTTGAAACAATACAAAGCATAATTTCCTGTATATTTAGAATATTTTAGTATCCGTGTACGCTGACCGAAGCTCAATTATTTCGAAACTGCTTACTTAATGTACGAGGAAAATGGAATAGAATGAATTATAGAAAGATAAATGTTAATAATTATGACATGGATGTGAATGGAAGAGAAATAGGAATCTGTAATGAGTACACGTAGCTATTATATCAATGAAGGGGAATAGAATAATACAGAACAAACAGGCTATTCAGAAGTTAAACTCCATTTGGTGGTCAGAACAAATTAAGCCGACGAAAAAAAAGAATTTACAACAGCGTTGTTCAAAGCATAGTGACATGGATCGGAAACGTGAGAAATAACAAAAAGAAATAAGGAAAGGCTACTTGCGGTGAAAATAAACGCCTTGAGAAGAAGCTGTAGGGTATCTATGCTAGAACATATAAGAAACACCGAAATAAGAGAAAGAATGAATACGGAGGAAACAATTATAGATGACATAGAAAAGAAGAGACTGCTGTGTTATGGACATTTAATGCGTATGGAACCAGATGAACGTGGCAGTGGTACCCTATAGAAAGAAGAAAAAAGGTAGACCTGCGAGAGAATGATTGGAGACAGCGACGGAGGCGATGGAAAGAAGAGACCTGGTTGAAAGTAAATGGATGAGTAAGAGAGTGTGGGGCTTAGGATGCGAGAAACAGCCCAATTAGCTGAAAACCACTCGCTGAATATATATATGTATACGAAATTTTGATACGACCAGCCGTTCGTGAGATACTATAAATAGATGAAAGTTGCATTTGGTGGTATATTTAAATAGGTTTGAGGCACGGGACAACGTTATCCGATAGAATTGAAATTTTGTGCACATCATTTCTTATTAAATAAATGAAACTACGTTAGACAGAAAAAATTCCAAGGTTACAGGAATACTTACTGTTCTGAAAACTCACAAATCCTGAGTAAGAAAGAGGTTACCAGCTTTAGGAATTGATGGGAAAAATGACGGTTTTATGACCGTTTTCGGAATGTTATTTTAAACTACACATTTTTTATGTATACAGGGTTGGGCAATAGTCCCGGAACAGCTCGATTACAGCCGAACGGGACCTCGTATCAACTTCGGGTTTTCGACACTGTATTCAGCGAAATGTTTAGAACTTTTTGACATGTATTTCAGGACCGTGACGTCATTACGTTCGGAGGAGTGACATAAGTGTCAATTTTTTTAAATGAAACACCCGGTATATTTTTCCATATTTGTATACTTTAAGGTGTCCCGAATTCAACGATGTAACGTTTGTATGGATTCTGTTATGTAATGTGGTTTCAATAAGGGAAAATTAGAAATTACAATCGTAATTAACAGAGAACAGTGGATATCCAAACAGCTGTATCCAAAAGAGACACTCTTCTTTTACCATTTTTTTTACAAAACTAAGACCCACGTAAACAAGTTTTTTTGTAGTCGTTTAATAAAAACACAGGTCGTAGTTAAATTGTTATCATTATTTTACTAGTTTATCTAAGTAAATCGTGGTATAAACGTCACTATGACATTACTTTTGTACTACTAATTTATGATTCTAAAAACGTGTCTTTAAAATGGCTCAACTGAATGACACTGAACGGATAACTTTACTCATGATGATTGGATCTTCAACGATACCTTTCCTGAGCGAAACCCGATTTCCAAGTCGACAGCATGTAGAAATTTGCACAATTTTGAACATACGGGAAATGGTAAGAATTTACCAAAAACTGGCCGCCCAAAAACAGCGACAAACGACGACAGAGCTTTAGATGTACTGTTAGCGATTCAGGAGGAGCCTAAAACGTCAATTCCGAAACTTTCATTAGAAACTGGTAACAGTGAAAGATCCATTCGAAGAATACTCAGGAGAAATAAAATACATCCCTACAAAGTCAGCTTACTTCAGGAACTTGCGGAAGATGACCCTGATCGTCGAATGCAGTTTTGCCAACAAATTATGAATTTCTTAGACGAGACACCACAGTTTGTAGATCGCATTTTGTTTTCCGATGAGGCTACATTTTGTTTAAATGGATTTGTCAATCGTCACAATTGTCGCTATTGGTCTGCTGAGAATCCACATTGGATGGAAGAAATGCGCACACAACATCCACAAAAAGTAAATGTCTGGGCGGGTATAATTGGAACACATGTAATAGGGCCGTTTTTTCTAAATGGTAATTTAACTGCTGATACCTATTTAACTTTATTACGCGAAAGAGTTATACCCGCTGTAATTCAGATATTCCCCAACCGCGAAAATCCTCAGGTGATCGCAAATGACGTATACTTCCAGCAAGACGGAGCTCCGCCACACTATGCCAGAATTGTAAGAGATTTTTTGTACACTGTCTTTCTCCGGAGATGGATAGGTAGAAGGGGTCATATCGAATGGCCAGCTAGGTCACCTGACCTAACCCCTCTTGATTTATTTTTCTGGGGTCATTTGAAGTCTGTGGTGTATCGCACAAGACCTGCCACGGTACAAGAGCTTCAAGAAAGAATTCTAGCGGTTGCTGAGAATATTACACCTCAGTTCCTCCAAAATGTTCAGCGGGAATTTGTGGACAGGCTAGCACATTGTCAGGCAGTGGAAGGATTCCAACTTGAACATTTAATAAAATAAAACCATTCTCTGTTAATTACGATTGTAATTTCTAATTTTCCCTTATTGAGACCACATTACATAACAGAATTCATACAAACGTTAAATAAAAAACTGATTAATCAGTCTTAATGTGATTGGGCTCATTTTCTAGATATATTTAATACTTACAACTTCTTCTTTGGACGTATTTTCGTGAAACCTAAAGATAAATTTATACAAGCCAAGAACTCGTTGTTCATAACTTCACTTGTTAATTAAACATAGACGCACTAATTTTCAGCTATTGTATTTTAGGCACAATAGTTATACAAATTAAGAGGTACACATTCCCGCTGAAAAACCCCGGTTGGCATTTTTTTTAAACAAAACCTTTTCAGGCTCCTTTGCCCGGGCTATATAATTTTACTGCAGTATTATATTACTTCTATTCACAATTGAGAGATACAGTCTAAAGCCAAGTTACCAAGATAAATTATTATAAAGCCTGCCTTCCACGGAATAACAGCGAAACCGTACTTAAATAATACAAAGTATACCCATATATGAATATAGTAAATCCGTATAGTTATTCGCTTGCGGTAGTTGATCTCAAATGAAAGTACTTCGTCTACGGAGTAATTCATTAAACTAACATTATTTACTGCAAATAAATAATTTGCATCATATTCAATTTATTCCAAAAATTAAAAAACAATTCTAAAAATTGTCGGTCGACGCTCATGACATTGCTGGAATTATGAACAATTCCTTTGTCAGTCTTTTCTATGATTTTCCAATTAATATTAGATAAAGGATACTACAGAATCATTTATCAAGATATAATAAACCATTAAAAAATCAAATTTTCGGTTCATACTTGGAAGTAGTTTGCAAGAGCATTAAAATAGTTATTTTGTTGAGTGTTATTTAGTAGATTGACTAAATCATCCTTTTTTCCCGAAGTATAATGAGAAAAGTATATACTATAGAGATGTGCTACATTAGCATTTATGAATAACATTAGATATGTGTAGTTTAAACCCTCAGTAGCCAAGGTAATCCTTGAAATTTTACTAAATTCACAATTACGAACAACTCTACATGTAATTTAGCAAATGCCAGAGAAAGATAGTTATGTTTATTTTATCCAATAAGAAATAAAGAAAAACGCGTAGGTGTAGACAGTCAGGTCCATGTTCGTTCGCACAATAATTGTGGTGGGCGTATGATTCCATTGTGTGTATATTCCATTCAACTTTTGAATTGAAATATTAAAAAGTATCTGGTTTGATGTTTGAACCCTACATTTACTACGGACAGTGAAATTTCATTCTTAAATATGACGGCCGAATGATTTATCGAAAAATTATTTAAATTAGAATGTCAGGAAATAGGTTGTTATTTATTATTTTAAGCATGCAAACGTTTTTAGGTTATATGCTGAAGATGTCACAGTAGGCAATTGAAACAAAAATAGTACTAGTGCTGAATGGAATAATGTTGTACGAGTCCCCTTTTCGCGTTTTTCTTGAATAACTTGAAAATCACGCCCTCTAGCGAAAAAGTGCCTACATACAATATTAAACTATAAAATTTCCTACAAATAAATTCGTATTCATTTTAACCTCCCCACAAGGAGGGGAGGTTACTAAAATTGTTCCAAAATTGGAAATTGAGATAACATCAAATCTTCCAGGAACCCAAAAAAGTAATTTTTGAAAAATGTCGGTGTGTGTGTGTATGTATGTTAGCACGATAACGGCAAAACTACTAAACCGATTTGGATAAAACTTTGAATGGCGGTTTCTTTAGTGCTCCAAAAGATCTGAAAAGGTTTTGGTTGAGATCGGATTACGTGTAGTGCCGTATTTGGCACAAGTTGTTTATTTTGTAATTACTTACAATTTGTAACTGAACCATTGAAAAGCAGTTAAAATTACGATTTCAATGATATATCGCACTTGCACCCTTTCGATTTGGTTTCCGTGAAAGACATTAAAGAACAAAGCGAATGTAAAGCATAAGATCGCTTTTCGCCTGGCGCAGTCGATGCGAGGAGCCTAGCCGTTGCACTGTGAAACACCTTGCCTTTCTCGGATACCACACCGGGTGATGATGATGATGACAAGATCTTTGTAGCACCCAACCGAATTACTCCAGTTTCAGCAATCCTATAGCTTTGTTGTCTCATTTAGTTTCAAATGTTTGGGTTAGGAGGTTCCAGCCGTTTCCAGTAGTTGCCGATTTTGTGTTACATACGACTATTTTGGATCCACCATTTCAGATACCAAATCCGTACTCAGAGACCTCGGAAAGCCTTCAATGAATAGTTTCGTATCAAAATAACCGAAGTTATGTAACATTTTCAAAAAAAAAATTCATAACAAAACGGGTTTTGTGGATTTCTAAAGAAATTGTCGAATGAAAGTAGTAAAAAACTTCATTTATAATTATAGAAATGCATTAAAATACTTTTCTGACAAAATCATTCGGATTTTACCACCCTTTCTAAGAAATTGTAACCAATTCCATTACTATTTGTTCAACAACGATTGCAATATAGACTCTATAAAAAAATTGCGTTAAGCGTAAAAATAATCTGTCTTTCTTGCCTCTTGACTTGTCAAACTTTTTATTAATTGTGCCATATTAAATAAATATAAACCATACTGATATATGGACAGACTGGATAATATTTCTTAACAAATCGTGTACTTAAGAGAACTTCACATCTTAAGTTTCTAAAAGCTTCTTGTTGCTGTGGCGACCGAAGTATAGTTAATTCTGTCTTACTCTGTTCACTAAATATATTAAATTGCTGCCGACTCAAAACTCTCAGAGAAGGATTATAGTACATGCATATTTTGTAAGTTGAGTTATTTTACTTCCACATCCACGTAGTGGATTGGAAGTATAGTAATCGTGTACAAATTTTCAATTTTTTTTTACCTGGAATAGGTTTAGAATTGAAACATATTCTTTATAGGATTTTGCAAACATCAGATAAAATAACTATGACTTCTGGTTTTCTTTTAGTTCTCATAGATAGTTATTTTTTCTGATCTTTGCAAAATCCTATAAAGAATAAGTTTCAATACAATAAAGCTAACAAATAATGATTCACTTTTAAAAAAATCGGTAAAGGTATTTACACAGAACTTTCCTCGTTATTTGTGCATGGCAGTGTCACTCTAAAAAATTAATAATTACGAAATGACATTCAGAATAATAATCGGAATATAGTTATTGCTATTATTACAAAGAAAACTTGATAAGTTTTGGTCAAAAAAATATACAGATTGCTCATCCAACAGCAAAAGCTCAATACTAAATAACAGGTGCCACATACGGCAGGCTTACGCAAATACCTTTACAAATGTCCACCATGACTGAATTATTTCTTGGGATGACCACGCTGTACATTTTTCAATAAAAGTATAATAGGTGTATATGTCAGATATTATTGCCATCCGCCACATCAATCCAACATTCGCGTAATGGAGTGGAAGTATAGTGGTGGTTAAAAAATTTCATTTTTATTTTAATTTTTCAAAAATCTTTAAAAAAAAAATTAAAATTTTTTTCTTCTGAAATGGGTTTAAAATGTCAAACGTAGAAATTTTAAATTTGAGCAAAAAGGAAAGTTTCCGTCTATTCTATACTAGTGGTAAAATAAGTTTAAGATTTAAAAATTACATATTTTTTTTAAATAGATTTAGAATGTCATGAAACGTAAACTTTTAAATTTGAGTAAAAAAAGTTTCCATCTATTCTAGTGTTAATTTTTTTTCCAAACTGGTAACAAAATGTTGCAAACATTTTTTTTCCGATATTGGTTTGGAATGTCATGAAACGTGAAAATTTTAAATTTGAGCAAACCAAATTTTTCGTCTATTCTATAGTAGTGATAAATAGATTAAAAATGTTTTCAAATTTTTTAAAAAATTGTTCAAAAACATTTTTAAATTTGTTTGAATAGTTTTAGAATGCCATGGAAACGTGGATAGTTTAAATCTGAAGAAGGAAAAAAAATTCTATCTTAGTGGTAAAATTTTTTAAAAATAGTAAACAAAATTTCTAATTTTTCTTTTAAATAGATTTAGAACGCTATGAAACGTGGAAATTTTAAATTTGAAGAAATAAAAAAAAATCCATCTATTTTAGTGGTAAAAAAAATTTCAAAAATGTTGGTAAAAAATAATTTCAAAAAATTTTCAATTTTTTTTTTTATCAGGCTTAGAATGCCATGAAACGTGGAAATTTTAAATTTGAAGAAAAAAAATTATCATTTTAGTAGAAAAAAATTAAAAAAAAAAAAAAGATTTTTTTTTAATAGTTTTAGAATGCCATGAAACGTAGAAATTTTAAATTTGAGCAAAAAAAAATTTTTTCATCTTGGTAAAAAATTTTTCAAAAATGGTGAAAAAAATTGTCAAATTTTTTTTTTTTTAAAAATAGGTTTAGCGTGTCATGAAACGTGGAAATTTTAAATTTGAACAAAAAAAATTTTTTTTTTCTTGGTAAAAATTTTTTCAAAAATGGTGAAAAAATGTTCGAAAATTTTTTTTCCCGAAATAGGATTAGCGCGTCATAAAACGTGGAAACTTTAAATTCGAGCGAAAACAATTTTTTTTCACTATTTATTCCGTTTAGACGGTCCACCCTGTATATTTTCCAGTGAAATTTCTACCATTTCTGCGCTGACAGTAGCGTCAACTACCTGCCAAATTTGACTGCTCTCCGTCAAGTAGTTTTTTAGTAAATGCACCAACAGACAGACAGACAGACAGACAGACAGACAGACAGACAGACCGACAGACAGACAGACTGACGGAATTGAAAAACCTATATTTTCGGAATCTACGTGTTCTGAAACGTCAGAATCCGAAAAAATCTCGGAGGGTGATTTTTTCTCGAATACAATACTTCCCTTCGGTATGCGAGGGAAGTAAAAGGTTTAGAATGTCATGAAACGTTGAGATTTTAAATTTCAGCAAAAAAAAATTCTGTGTGTCTGTCTGTCTGTCTGTCTGTCTGTCTGTCTGCCTGCAACTTTTTTTTCCTCACGTTTTCTCCGGAACGGTTTAAGATATTGACTTGAAATTTTGTACACGTATGTATTGTACCGAGATCTGGAACTGGATTGTTTTTTTAACATATCCGGTGAGGGGTTGGGGGGTAAATAGGTGGAAATAAGTAAAAAAGTCTGGTAAGAGCACAGAAACTTAAAATTTGATGTATATGTACTATAAGTCAAGGCTTCAAATTTTTCATGATATTTTCCATCCTACCACCCCCCTCCCCACTCCACTATGAACCCTTTACTGGCAGAATTTTATTTTTTTTTTGAAAAAATGTTTTTTCTTGTCGAAACTTGGTCATAAATAGTTTAAAATCTTATTTCTAAAATTATTTTTGAAAAGATATGTTTATTTTTTGAAAAAATCAATGTTGCATATGTGCAACGCTAGGCACTTAAGGGGTCAAAATGTAATAACAACACATTATTACAGGGTTTTTATTATTAGTATAAGAAAGGGTAAAAACGTTATTTTTTTGTGTAATTTTACATTACAATCAACGCATACACCTACACCACATTCTTTACACATGGTTCTAACTATGGAACGATATCCCTTATTTGAACACCTCCACCTTTTTTTGTTAGGAATGTAGACCAAGAAATGATCCATATGATCATACCGAACGTCGTCGTTTATTTTGCTGCTTGAACTACTTGGCAAACCTGAAGATGGGCGTCCTGGTCCTTTTGCTGCTGTTCCATACCTTATGAGATATGTCGTGGCAATTTCCCTTTGGGAGTCGTATTTCTGGCTCTATTATATATGTACCAGGCATTTTCTACGGATGCGTTCACCATTCAAGAGAACAGGCACCACCACTACTTTTTAGAGCGGATGGCAATCCTACATCTACCTATCTTTTGATCCATTAGATTTGTCCCCCCATGGAATTGTTATGTCTGCCAATTAAATGTGGTCGTGGCACATGAAGCAGCTCAAATAATTCAGTAGGAGACAATTCAGTATATCTCGAACAATCTGGAATTTTGAAGTCATTTTCCCTACTTTGAAGGTCGCCTTTTACCTATGAGTACGTTTTTGTTTCCTTTCTGTCGCTTTCTAGATGTTTTTGCAAAAGATTTCCTCGCGTATTTCAGCAATTTCATCAGACGACCCAATTCTTCGATGATTGGCCAATTTCATTTCCGCTTGTGGCCGAAGTTGTCGATCGGAAAGATTATTTATATCCCCATCGTCATCTCCATCCCCAGAATATTCATCAGTTAGGAGGCTCCACATAAATATTTCCAATGTCAATGATATCATCGGCATAAGCCATCTCCAATGCTTCCTGAAGGGAGAAACCCTTTCTAAAACAAAAATCTAAAATTACCAATAAATATTCAAGACTACAAAATACAATAGCATATTATCCTAGTGTTGCGTATATGCAACACACGTATTTACGCCAACGTCTTTTGAAATGTAACAAACCTAAGCTCAAAATCGTAGACATGGCATACTAATACATGCACAATTAATATGTAAATGCTGAAATACCATCAAGTTTTATATAATAAAATGTAAAAATTGTACTTACTCAAACTGTACGTCCATATTTTCCTGATTTTGAAATATTAGCCACACAGTACCACTATTTTGAAGAACACAATGCAGGAAATTGTTACAAATCAATGAAGGCTTGCTTGTCAAAGGCTTCTATTGATACTGTAGTGCCATCTATTCTCCGAAGCTAAAAGTTTTTCCGTTACAGCCTGATTTGGAACCCCTAATTTACGTTGCATATGTGCAACGCTAGGCGTTAAAGGGTCAAAGGGGTTGATACAATAAAATTGAGATATTCGCTTGAAATTTCGTATACGCGTATATTATAATGACACCAGGAACTGGATTATATTTTGGGATTATTCTGATGAAGGGTTGGGCGTTAAATAGTGGTAAATAGGAGAAAATTTGTAAAGCAAGCTGGTAAGAGAATAGAAACTTGAAATTCGGTGTATGTACTAGAAGCCAAGGCCTCAGTTCTTTTTATAATATTTTTCAACCCCCCCCATTACTCCTACTCCATTATTGAAGGGGTTGGTAAAATTAAATTGAGATATTCACTTGAAATTTGGTACACGTATGTATTATAACGACATCTGGAACTAGATTATATTTTGAGAGGATGCCGTTGAAGGATTGGGGGTTAAATAGGGGTAAATATAGCAAAATAAGTAAAGCCAGCTGGTAAGAATACAGAAACATGAAATTCGGTGTATGTACTAGAAGCCAAGGTCTCAGATTATTTATAATATTTTTCAACCCCCACCACCCCAACTCCATTATTAAAAGAGTTGATAAAATTTAATTTTGATTTTCACTTAAAATTTGGTTACACGTATGTATTTTAACGATATCTGAAACTAGATTATATTTTGACATGATTGTGTTGAAGGAGTGGGGGGTAAGTAGAGGTAAATAGGGAAAAATAAGTAAAGCAAGGTGGTAAGTGTACACAAACTTGATATTCTGTGTATGTCCTAGAAGCCAAGGCCTCAGATTTTTTAGTAATATTTTTCAACCCCCCCACCACTCTTACTCGATTATTAAAGGAGTTGATAAAATAAAATTAAGATATTCACTTGAAAGTTAGTACACGTATATATTGTAATGACACCTAATTATATTGTTAAATATTGTTAAAATTCTATGACCAATAATTTCCACATCCTGCAATGCAAATCTAATCGAAATGTTTCCTTTAAATTGACTAGGATGAAAAACCTGGATGTGGAAGTAGTGATTCGTTAGGCAGCGGTTTTTATTATGCATAATATACACTTTTGGTGCAAAGTATACTGATTACTGGTGGAGCATCAAACTGATTTCTATGTTCTATGTGGTTCAGTTTTCAATACTACAAGTATTTACCAACATGTTATAAATAAACCTATCAATAACAACTCTGAGATCAACTTTATATTATAAGATGATTGAATATTGAATAGCAGTTTTATTATGTTTGAACTAGATAAGAAATTCCAACGCATTTTATAATTCCTACTATGTATGAGTACTTCCTCTGTAATCTTTTGCGTAAATGCATTATTCGCAATATATTAACATTATTTATGAATGCTTAAGTATTTCATACTTTGTCAAATTCTTATAAACATGAACATTGGGCTAAATTTTAATACTCTAAGTACACAAGAATTGGATGCAAAGTCGAGTACAAATTTTGATTCAATCCTACAAAATAAGTTACTTAAGGAAATGAAGGCATGTAAATATTACTTTATCATTATAAAGATTGTCATAGTGACACTAGATTAAATTTTAGTTAAATGTATGTATATATTATTTGCAGTGATGTAGCAAGCAACAATTAATACCCATTATGTACAAAATTCTGAAACCATCATTTTAACCTCTTGAAATTGTACTTCTTTGACCTGTCACTGGGCAATATCAAAGTCAACTATGATTTATGAATTGATTGTTCACAGTTATGTACTTTATATCTTGAATTTCAAATAATTCTTCCCCAACGCCACATTCAGCTTAAGCTGCACATGGTTAAATTGACTTAAAACCCTGAAGATGACTGATACAAAAAATAAATTCATTTGACCTGCCGGCGGTGTATATGATATAAAATGGACTGTATTGTCAACATTATGATTTAGATTTTGTTAAGTGTATTATACATTGTAAATTTAAATTTATTCATAGATATTTTTTATGAATATTTCTTCGAGTTATCCAACCACCATGTGGGTGCTTTATTATAGCATTTAATTTATAGGATCAAGTACTTGTCCTTGAAATGTATATGGAATTTGAATACTTCTTAATGGATATTCTGTGTAATGACTGCAATACTTTACAAACGATTTTTGCATTTGAATACAAATTGTTTATTTCGCTTATCTTAGTTAAACACATTTTTGTTCGGAATCGACATCTTTATCTTTCAGACTGTACCATAAATTTGATTAATCTAAATAAAATATGCGAGAACCTTATCTCATTAAAAATTATATTTTTCTAAATATAACTTTATTAGGTCGTTAATGTGCAAATTATTTTAATTCGATTTAAAATAGACATCTGGAGTAGTTTCATTCTTTTTAGAGTTTATTTATATAATATCGATTTGCATGACTAAATATGCTAATCTAGGGTAGTAAAAAGAAAAGTGAAAAATATGTATTTATGATGGTAAGTTTTGGACCTCGGGCGAGGTCGAGAACGTATTTGTTTAAATAATTTAAATTGTTAAACTTCGTTTTTTATCTGTTGTTTGCAAATACCTTGGTCGTATTGGTCATATATAATAAAAGTTGAGATTATTTCCAATAAAATTTCGAACAAATATATACAGAGTGGTAAATGAACCAACTCAGATAGTCAAACATTTTGGAAACAACATATTTTCGGCAAAAAAAAAATGTTTTATACAAAAGTTTTTAATTTTTTTATAGAATCCAATTTATGTCATGATGAAAATAATAATGTAACTATCGTCGAGAATGATGCCCTACAATTTGAAAAAAAAGAATATTATTATGAATTGCTGCCCGTTATCACTAGCACATTCGCTTTTCAATGATAGCTTTTGTTCACTTTATGCTAGGCAGAAAATATACTATAATAAACATTAGAATAGGACTACTACCGGCGAGCCTCTCTCTACAGTTTGCAAAAGATTTCATAGAGATCGCTTAAGCCAGCAGAGTAATGAAAGAACATACAAATGAAATGTACATACGGATCGAATTAAATACCTTCTCTTTTTTAAATAATTTTGCCGCCGATTAAAAATGGGGAACAAAAAAGTATTGCTTGACAGGTACCATCATTATTCGAAAAAAATCATAACTACATCGAGGACCGCTGAAATGAATAACTCTCATACTTACTAGAAGTAAATACAAGAAAATAAGTAGTTGAATACTCGAGAATATAGTTTTCTTTTCTTGTTGTATTTTAGTATCTACCTTACTGTAGACTTTTTATAAGGATTTGTTATAGAATTTGTTATAGGACGTCTCATATAAGTATGTTTACGATAGAGATTGTAAGAATTTAAAGTGTAGGGGAAGCAATGGGAATATTAGGAGTCTATAATAATATTGAAACGATAATATGTAGCGATCTTGACGACTTAAAACTATATTTCACCAGAGGAGTGAATAACCTTTCGATTTTTCAATACAATATAAGAAGTATTAAAACAAATTTTGACAGACATAGATGAGATACATAAATCAAATAGAAACTTAAGCATAAGTGTCCTAAACGTGGTCAGAGGCAAATGTTAACAATTTCTTTATAAACGGCTATAAACCTTATTATGACGAGGGAAACTACAACCAAAACGACGGAGTAATAGTTTTTATGAAAAACGACCTATACCCAGAAGTTGTAGCAATAAGAGTCACCCAGATATAGTAGACGTAAGAGATATAGTGACTCCATCGAAGAACATGCCGATAAAGCAGTTCATGCCGACAAACCAACCAACAATGGACACCGCCGCTTTTTAATAATTAAATACATTTTTAAAGTTTTCTTTTTTGTGTCGCGGGTTTTCTAAATTGTTAATATAACTTTTTTGTTTGCCTATCCTGCTATGTAAATGGGTAATACCTGTTGAGCAGTCTATGCTAAATACATAAATAAATAAATAAATAAATAAATAAATAAAATAAATAATACATACGTGCACCAAATTTCTAGGCAATATCTTAAACCGTTCTAGAGTAATCGTGCACACTAGATATTGTTACAGACAGAGATTTTTTTCGTTAAAATTTAAATTCTCCGTGATTCTTGACATTCTAAACCTATTTCAACAAGCGATAAAATTGAAAATTCTTGACGATTACAATACTTCCACTCCACTACGTGGGTGTGGAAGTAAAAGCAAAATAAAAATAGTTAAATATATTTTCCTTATTTACCTTAAAATAGTAGTATGTCGCCATATGGTACGCGAAGAAGCAGCATAAACAGTTAATTCAATTTGACTTCTTCAGTTGCGTATTTTAAAAAAGCAGCATTCCTCGGTAGTATTTTAGTAAATTACTAAAATAATTTGTAATCAATTATTAAAATATGCCGCTGGAATATTAATATTATGTTCAAAATAATTAAATACTGTCTGAGTATAATTTTAGAAGAAGTAGGACGGGGATAGCCTCAGGACACGGAAATTGGGCACATTTCTCGGAGCGGCTACCGAACTTATCAGAATCAGTTTTATTTCATAATCCTTGTTGAATTTATTACGATCATGAACCCACATTAACACAACGATTGTGTGCGAGAAATCAGGTTTTACTACGTTTTCTTTTACATTGATTTTCATTAATACCATTCTTGTAAATGCGTGTTTCAAAATTATGTTCAGCTCAGATCGAAAGTAAATGATTAGGATATTTAACATAAATTTCTAACATTGACATGACGTGATGAAATTCTGTTTGTTGATTTAAAATTAATCGCCCATTTTAAATTGCCTGCAGAATAAGTTCCAATTATTTACAATGACATGAAAATTGTAAATAAAAGATCGTTATGCAATGTCCTTGAATAGGAGAATCCAAAAAGTTGAAGGTGAATTTGTAAAATGTTTAACGTGAATAGTCATGAACGAGGTACTACACGTAATTCTACCTAGCTCACGAACACTAAAATATTACTACACAAATGTAGCAACGCACATTTCAGAATAATTTTAAAATTATTAGTAAGATAGTGAGACAAATTTTATATGATCGGGTAAAAACATGCCAAAATTTAATATTTGAAAAATTATTATGTTACAATGAAAAACTATCTAAAGTAAAATGTAAAAACCGCTGCCTAAGGAATCACTACTTCCACATCCAGATTCTTCATCCAAATCGTTTTAAAGGAAACATCTTGACTATATTTGCACTCTAGTATTGAATTATTGGTCATAGAATTTTAATAATATTTGGGGCAGATGTCATAGAAGAGTTTGAGGAGTTGGTTTCTACCATATACGTTAAAAATGAAGTTTTTAGTTCACCCTACTTATTTTCTACTATTCACCTCCCACCCCTTCAATGGAGGCATCTCAATCAGATGTCACTACAATACATACGTGTACTAATCTCAAGTGAATATCTCAATTTGATGTTATCAATCCCATTAATAATGAAGCGGAGGTGGTGGAGTTTGAAAAATATTAGAAAGAAACCTGAGGCCTTGGTTTCTAGTATATACACCGAATCCCAAATTTCTGTACTCTTATCACCTTGATTTACTTATTTTCCCCTAGTCACTCCTATTAACCCTAACCCTTCTACGGAATCATCCCAAAATGTAATCTAGTTCCAGATGTCGTTATAATACATACGTCTACCAAATTACAAGTGAATATCTCAATTTTATTTTATCAACCCCTTTAATAATGTAGTAAGGGTAGTGGAAGGGTTGAAACATATTGTTAAAAAATTTGAGGTCTTGGCTTCTAGGACATACACCGAATTTCAAGTTGCAATACTCTTACCAGCTTGCTTTACTTATTTTTTCCTATTTACCTCTACTTACCCCCACTCCTTCAACGCAATCATGTCAAAATATAATCTAGTTTCAGATATAATTATAATATATAAATGTACCAAATTTCAAGTGAAAATTTAAATTTAATTTTATCAACTCTTAATAAGGTAGTGGGGGTGGTGGGGAGAAATAGAAAATACTAATAAAAAAACCTGAGACCTTCGCTTCTAGTACATACACCGAATTTCAAGTTTCTGTAGTCTTACCAGCTTGCTTTACTTATTTTCCCCTATTTACCCCTATTTAACCTCCAACCCTTCAACGGAATCATCTCAAAATATAATCTAGTTCCAGATGTCGTTATGATACATATGCGTACTAAATTTCATGTGAATATCTCAATTTTATTTTATCAACCCCTTGAATAATGGAGTAGGGGTGGTGGGGGCTGAAATAAATTATCAAAAAATCTGGGGCCTTTGCCTCTTGTACATACACCGAATTTCAAGTTTCTGTAGTCATACCTGCTTGCTTTACTAATTTCCCCCTATTTACCCCTAAATAACCCCGAACCCTTCAAAGGAACCATCTCAAAGAATAATCTAGTTCCAGATGTCGTTATAATTCATACGTGTATCAAATTTCAAATGAATATCTCAATTTTATTTTATCAACCCTTGTAATAATGAAGTAGGGGTGGTGTGGGTTGAAAAATATTATAAATAATCTGAGACCTTGGCTTCTAGTATATACACCGAATTTAAAGTTTCTGTAGTCTTACCAGCTTGCTTTACTTATTTTCCCCTATTTAACCCCCAACCCTTCAACGGAATCATCTCAAATTATAATCTAGTTCCAGATGTCGTTATAATAGATACGTGTACCAAATTTAAAATGAATATCTCAATTTTATTTAATCAACCCTTTTCATATTGGAGTAGGGGTGGTGGGGGTTGAAAAATATTATAAAAAATCTGACGCTTTGGCTTCTAGTACATACACCGAATTTCAAGTTTCTGTGGTCTTACCAGCTTGCTTTACTTATTTTCCCCTATTTACCCCTATTTAACCCCCAACTCTTCAACGGAATCATCTCAAATTATAATCTAGTTCCAGATGCCGTCATAATACATACGTGTACCAAACTTCAAATGAATATCTCAATTTTATTTAATCAACCCTTTTCATATTGGAGTAGGGGTGGTGGGGGTTGAAAAATATTATAAAAAAAACTGACTCCTTGGCTTCTAGTACGTATACCGAATTTCAAGTTTCTGTACTCTTACCAACTTGTTTTACTTATATTCCCCTATTTACCCCAAATTAACCCCCAACCCTTCAACGGAATCATCTCAAAATATAATCTAATTTCAGACGTCGTTATAATACATACGTGTACGAAATTTCAAATGAAAATCTCAACTTCATTTTATCAACCCCATTAATCGGGTAGGGGTGGTGGGGTGGTTGAAAGATGTTATAAAAAAATCTTAGGCCTTAACTTCTAGTACATACACCAAATTTCAAGTGTCTGTTCTCTTACAAGCTTGCTTTACTTATTTTTCCCTATTTTCCCCTATTTAACCCCCAACCCTTCACCGGATTTCCTCAAGAAACAATCCAGTTCCAGATCTCGTCATAATATATACGTGTACAAAATTTCAAGTCAATATCTCAAACCGTTCCGGAGAAAACGTGCGGACAAAAAAAGTTACAGACAGACAGACCGACAGACAGAATTTTTTTTTCGCTCAAATTTAAAATCTCGACGTTTCATGACATTCTAAACCTATTTCACGAATAAAAATTTTTGAAAAATTTTTTGCGATTAGTATAGGTACTTCCAATCCACTACGTGGATGTGGAAGTAAAAACAAGCTAACCATTATGCTCTTCGCCGATTAGTTACTGCACTATTCTATAGGATACTCCTCGCAGTTTTTTGTAAATAATGTTACTTTCTGACATTTTTTGTTTAATTACAAAACATAAAAATAGATTATTTTTCAAATTTAAATAATTAATAACCTTTTTTTCAAAACAACAGGGTTCTTCATTTAGCTAACACTAACTTCCTATCCTAATTTCAGTACAATCTTTTCATTTTTAAGTTACCCTGCTTACAAGAAACGTGGCGGACGGACAGAACGACAGTCAGACAGACAGATGAACGGACAGGCAGACAGGCGGACGAACATTTTGAAAGTTGTTCAGAATCCGATCACTAGCACAGTGATATGAAAAAAAAACGATATTACCAGTTTTTGCTTTGCTTTGAAATGTGCTGATCAAATGCAATATACTCTTCGTTTTCGTAGTTGCGGAGAGTAATAAAATAATGTTTCAACAATTATTTTTGTCTTCCAAAATAACGAAATTATTATCAAGTCATTCTTATTTCAAAATTATTTACTGTTATGAATTACACCCCCTTGGAACTGGAGATGATACGCCTATGCCTACTAATAGTGACTGGAAAGACTCTAGAAAGAGCCATTGTAACATAAATGTAGCATTACTTTAAGTTTAAAGTTGCATAATAAAGTCTCACTACAGTATATCCAATTTTAAAATCGCCAACTTTGTACAACAAACAAATACATAGTATAATAATCGCTGCCTAAGGAATCACTATTACCACTTCCGATTTCTCATCCAAGTCTCTTTAAAGGAAAACAACTTGACTATATTGACTATTAGTAATAAACTGTTAATAATATATTTAAGGCAGATGTCATAAAAAAATTTGAGACATTGGCTTCTAGAACATATGCCAAAAATGGAGTTTCTGGACTCTTATTAGCTTCCACCCCATCAACGGAATAATCTCAATCATATGTCATTAGAATACAAATTTCAAGTGTATATCTCAATTTAATTTTATCAAACCCTTTAATTATGAAGTAGAGATATTGGGGGAGTTGAAAAATATTATAAAGAAATCAGACGCCTTGGCTTCTAGTAAATACACCAAATCCCAAGTTTATGTACTCTTACTAGCTTACTTTATCTATTTTCTCCTATTTACCCCCACCCCTTCAACAGAATCATCTTAAAATATAATCTCGTTCCAGATGTCGTTAAAATACATCGTGTACCAATTTCAAATGAAATCTCAATTTTATTTTATCAGCCCCTTTAATGATAGGGATGGTGGAGGGGCTAAAAAATTTTATAAAATATCTAAGGCCTTGGTTTCTATTACATACAATCGGACTTTTCCCTCTTAAGTTATTGTTCTTACAGAAAAATCGTGACTTGCAGACAGATGGACGGACAGACAGAGTGATGGACATTTTGAAAGAAAGAAGCATTCAATTTCGTCCTTTCGAAGCCACCGAATATATACTACCACTTCTCTTCTTCTTTTTTTAGCGGGGCGCCTGGAGGTCGCCGCACTCAGGCCTTGTGGCCCATTGTGCTACCGCTAACAAATTAAAGAGCTCCCCCGTACAGACCGGATTCCAGCCCAAAGGCTGAAATCCTTCCCACGGGAGAACTCCTTATTTCCTCCAGCACTGGAAAGCCAGTGCCGAAGTGCTTGTGCCTCAGGTTCATCAGTCCTGGGCAAGAAGTGAGAACGTGGATGGAAGTCTCCTCCTCGTCCTCACAGAACCTGCAATCGGGGTGGTCAACCACCCCCATTGTGTGTAGGTGTTTCCTAAAAGAGCCATGTCCGGTCAGGAGGCCTGTTACGGCTCTAAGTTGCTTTCTGCTTAGACGCAGAAATTGCTTTGTTCTCTCCGGCAAGGGTCCTGAGATTAGGAGCTTCGCTTGCCGGAGTCCTGGATAGGAATCCCAGAGGTCAATGAACTGGGAGCGAGTCCAGTTATCTATCAACCTCTTGGCTTGGGATCTAGGGTAGCCGAGAGCCGGCTCCGGACCGAGCAGAGGTTCACGAGAGCCCCTTCTAGCCAGAGCATCGGCCCGCTCGTTACCCTCAATGTTGCTGTGTCCAGGCACCCAGAGAAGCCTGACCCAGTTTGATGAGCCAAGTTCACAGAGGGCCTGTTTACAGTTTTGGACCAGTTTTGACTTGGTCCGATTCGATGCAAGGGCCTTGAGGGCCGCTTGGCTATCGCTACATATATATATGTGCTTGTTGGAGTATTTCCTTCGGATGTTCTCCTGTGCGCAGACCAAAATAGCGAAGATCTCGGTCTGGAATACCGTGGCGAATTTGCCCAGGGCATAGGAAAGCTCAGCCCTGGGCCTTTCCCCAAATATACCCGCTCCGGTACTTTCCTCTAGCCTCGATCCGTCTGTGAACCAGACAATATCTGCAGGCCTTAGTATGTCCTCGAGTTGTCTCCAGTCTTCCCTTTTCGGGAAGACTACCTCGAAGGGTTGTGCGAAGGAGAAGGAAGGCATCACGTCGTCACTCCTGGCCTCCAGAAGTGAGTGGGCTCCTATCGCATCAGCTAGGGCCCTTGTGTGACCTGATTTTTCTCCTCCTTTCTTCCACTGACCTCCGCATTCCAGTCTGTAAGCCGCTTTCCGAGCCTCGGCCACAATCACTAGGTGAAGGGGCGCAAGGTCCAGAAGGACCTCCAGAGCTGCTGTGGGGGTCGTGCGTATTGCTCCTGTGACTCCTAAGCAGGCAAGTCTTTGGAGTTGTGTTAGCTTCTGTCGTATGGTTGACCTGGTTGTGGCAGGCCACCAGACAACAGAGGCATACGTAATCATTGGTCTAACTATGACAGTATAGTACCACATAGCCACCCTGGGGTTTAGCCCCCATGTTTTGCCAAAGGTTCTTCTACATACCCATAGGGTTGTAGTGGCCCTTTGTACTTGTCTCTCTATGTGATCTCTCCAGGTCAGCTTAGAGTCCAGGATGACCCCCAGATACTTCACTGTCCTTGAGATCGTTAGAGTAGTGTTGTAGAGTACGGGTTCGACGAAGCCGTCTAGCCTGCGTCTCCTAGTAAAGATGACCATTTGCGCCTTTGAGGGATTGACTCTAAGGCCCTGGTCATTGCACCATCTTTGTACGATCTGCAAGGCCCTTTGTAAGAGTCCGCTGACCGTATTTGGCTACCACTTACTATAGATTTGTTTCTTACGCAAGGTTGTTGAACT
Organism: Stenurella melanura; assembly: GCA_963583905.1. Taxonomy (NCBI): domain Eukaryota; kingdom Metazoa; phylum Arthropoda; class Insecta; order Coleoptera; family Cerambycidae; genus Stenurella; species Stenurella melanura. The sequence continues at coordinate 170,608,793 of OY757309.1, forward strand.
TTACTTATATACAGGGTAAATTTTCAAAAGAAAAACTTGCTTAATCAGAGGTACCTTCTTCACCGGAGTTATTATCTAAGGTAGCTTTCTCCTACTCATATGAATTTGTGGAAGATGTATCGACAATGTAACTTCAACTAAATGGTTTTGAATTTTTCTTGAGGAGTCCGTCAAAGGCTTTATATATAAGTTAAAGACATCATTCTGTCAACTGCCCTCAGTATTTTCGAACATAATAGTACTAGAGGTTCGATTTAGCAAGATATTTTTCGCTCTTTGAGAAATTGGAGGTTTGAATGACAATATCGGGAGAGCTAGCTCGAGTGATTTTATCGTCCAAATTTTTTAGTATCAAATTAAACAACCGAGTTTAAGTTGAAATTTAAAAAATATCCTAACAAGAATTGGACCTCAAATTCCTCTAGTAAATAACTTATTTTTAATCGAAATTAAATAAGTACTCAAATTATATTAACAACATTGAAAACAGAAACAAGTTATGTGACGTCACTTTGACACTCGAGCTTTCAAACGGCGGTAAACTCGGGCGCCACCTTTACAATTTTTTTGTGAGGTAGCCTCCTAACGCAGCCTGTTACAGTAGGACTGGAATAGCGCCAAAGGAGACACGGTACGTCCAGGGGTCTAGGGATAGTAGACTTCACACACACACCCACACACATAGAGTGAAAGTCACCTTTAGAGAATCTATAAAATATCTATTTCTGCTATTATCCTAAGAAGTACAATGCTACTTAAACTAAACTATCTAGAGTTACCTAAAGTTACACTACTACAGGGAACAACAGACAAGAAAGCAAAAAAGCGGGGGTTAGGCGGTGAACGGTAAAAGAAAAAAATGATATACAACAGAAGTAATGCGGCGGGGTATGAGTCGGTGCAGAAAGCAAAAACTACGGTCAGTGCAGTACTAGAATCTATGCATATATAGACATATATACATATACACATACATACATATAATAATAATAATAATAATAATAATAATAATAATAATAACACGTCTTTATTATGTTCCATCTTAAAAAAAAATACAACCTATTATTAATTTTATAAAATAAACAATGAAAAATAAATGGCGAAGTTAAGCAGTCACAATTCATAAGAAATCATGAACGCTTTTCTTACACTTAACCATATATTCTGTTTGAAGCGTACAGACTCGGTCCCTCCTGTTTCTTGGAGGTACACAAGGGAGGCGAAATCTGCACACTTCGAACAGAATCGAAAATAATAATCTATAATAATTTCAACATGAATACAAAAAAAGGCAAGGCTGCATGAATGAGATTTAAAGAAATTTTTTTTCTTTTTCTTTCTTTTTTATTATTAATTTTCTATACAAAGGGCTACAATAATCCTGTACATTGACGTTCGAGCAAATATGATTTATATATCTTTTTGAACCTGGTAATGCTGTTCCTTTTTAGCTGATTCAAACCATTATATGTTTTACAAATTTGGTAACTAAATGATCTCTTAAACAGTTCAGTATGGTGCTGGGGTGGAGTTAGAAGACCCTTAAATCTAATATTTAATGTGTGCACATCAGTTCGAAATTTAACTTTTTGATAAAGATATATAGGAGTTTTGTTTAATATAATTCCATGAAAAAGACAAGCTGTGTGATGCAATCTTCTGTTGTACATGTTAAGCCATTTTACCTCCTTGAGTTTATGAGAAATTCTCTGATTTCGGTAAATTGTATAGATGAGTCTAAGACAAGAATTTTTAAATTTCTGAATTTTCCTTGCATACAATGTATTTATACAAGGGCCATATAAACAGTCTGCATAATTTAATATAGATAAAACCAAAGTTTCACAGAGGAGAACTTTGGTTTTATGTGGGAAGTAATGGCGATTACCATATATTAATTTTAATATGGAGTAACCTTTTTGTAGCATTTTATTTACATGGGCCTCAAATCTTAAATCACAGTCTAATATAACTCCTAAACTTTTTGCCTTGTCTACTTTTACCAAAGGATCATTACCAACTTTAATATTTGTACGTTCTTTAATATTACTTCGCTGGTTCTTTGGACCAAAAATTATAATATTAGATTTAACGGGATTAATGACAAGACAATGATCATTTGCAATTTTTACAAAATTTTGAAGATCTTCATTAACAAATGAACAGGCGATATCAGCATCAGAGGGCCTGAAAGAATAGTAGAGCTGAGTGTCATCTGCATATAAATGTACTTTGCAGTAATTTAAGTGATTAATAATTGCTTGTATATATGGTAAATAGCAATGGACCGAGGATTGACCCTTGGGGAACACCAGATCTTAGGGTTAAGTAATTTGAAATATTATTATTTAATTTTACATGTTGTTCCCGATTTTTTAAGTAGGCATTAAATAATTGTATTGCTTCCTCAGAGAGCCCTATGTAGTGTAAAACATTATTAAGTATATCGTAATTTATAGTATCAAATACCCTACTGAAGTCAAGCACAATTAAGGTGGTACAAAATCCCTGGTCAGTAGCTGCTATAATATCATCCACTATGTGTAAGAGAGCCGTAGTGCAACTGTGGTTGGGCCTAAATCCTGATTGAACCGAAGGTATTAAATTGTACTTTTCTGTGTGTTCTCTTAACTGTTGTTCCATTACTCTTTCAATAAGTTTTGACATGGTCGGTATTAAACTAATAACTCGGAGATCTTTGAATTCTTTTCGATTATTTTTTTTAGGCAGCACAGTTACATCGGCCCTCTTCCACATTGCTGGAAAAACATTTTCAGTTAAACAGAAATTAATTATATGGGTCAAATATAAAACAATATGTGGACAGCACAATTTTATCAGATTAACATTTAAATCATGACACCCAGCAGCAGTAGTTTTTATGATATTTAAAATCTTATATATTGTAAGTTCGTCAACAGGCTGAAATTTAAAAATATGAATTATTTGTATTATTATTTTTATAAAAGTCAATAACTTCAGCCGATGCAGTTGTCTGAGGAATAGCATTAATAAAAAAATTATTTATTTCGTCTACGTTCTGTAAATGAACCGGAATATTTTTATGTTTATTTTGAGGTACAAAATTATTTTATCTGATAAATTTCCAGTTCTGTTTTGGGGTAGAATTATTCATTTTGTGTTCGATATAGATTTTTTTCTCTTTTTTAATTGCTAGAGTTGTATAATTACGTATTTTCTTATAAAACTGAAAATGTACTGGGTTTTTTGTTTTTTTATAACGTTTTTCTGCTTTATCCCGCGTTTTCATCATCATTTTTATTATTATGTGTTAACCCAGGGGCATATGGCTTAGTGAATCTGGATGTGATAAAAGATGCATGTATATCAAACAAGTCGTTAATATTATTGACTAAAAATTCTAACTTTTCATCAATATTATATAAATCAAATATTATATATAAATATATTTATATAAAAAAATAATAAATAAAATAATAAATATATCCACCTATTCCTGGGTCCGGTTCCCTTTTGGTAAAGTCATCCCTTAGGATGACGGTCCCTCCAGGGTTGGTGTACACCAGCACCGACAATCCCTCAGGTGTCACGGGTCAACGTAGGGAACTAGCCACAGGGAACTATCTAGAACACTGTTACGTGACCCGATTAGGCAGAGTATTGTCCGGGCGCTATGGTTACGCAATCACCCGTTTGCTACAGGGCTATCTGAGGTGTCCAAAAGGTCCACGTTGGGAGCTAGCCGCAGGGAACTATCTAGCCCACTGTCACGAGACCTATTTTGCACCCCGGATATTCTGTAGTACCCTCCTTTCCGATCGGTCAGTGCCTGGAATCTTCCAGGCGTCCACGGGTCAACGTGGGGAACTAGCCGCAGGGAACTATCTAGAACACTGTCACGAGACCCGTTTTTGCCTCCAATATTCCTGTACTTACCCGGTAAGTCACCTAATTGAAAAGCTGAAAGAAAGATATGATTATTACAGTTAGTGGTGGTTAATACACAAATGGTACTTAACTCCGGCCAAGTTGCTTATCAATTACTAATTTTTACTTACTCCTTGTTGGGCGGTGTCTCCTGGGTATACTGCGGCGATCGGTCTCGACGTGCTGGGTCCTCCTGAATTCCTTACACGGATCCAACTAAATGGACCCAACGGAATTCAATAATTCACTGGCTTGGCTGAGAGATCTGATAAAGGGAATCAAAGCTGGTCGGTAGTGGGGCACTAGCTCCACCTGGCGGTTTCGTAATAAAGATCCCGCTGGCTTGGCCAAGTGACCGATTACAAGGAAGCAAGCGAGTCGGCGGCGGGGCACTTGCTCTACCTAACGGATTTTATTTCTACCTAGAATTAATGCTTATTCCTAAAATAATAAAATAAAATAACAATTTGTGCCTTTCATATTAAGTATAAAATATAATATTATTATCCCATATCTTAACTACTAAAATCAATAATGAATTAGGAATACAATTTCCCTAGCAAATTTTGCTTCATTACAGTTAGATTAGTTATACATTTATGTTCTAAAAATATAAACATAAATGTCAGTCACATTACTCATTTAGCCTTAACTTTAAGTCAGGGGTTAATATGCAAAAGAAGCTAAAACCCAAAATAAATAGTGCGTCCCGTCGTAGCCCTTGACTCAAGATGCTGCAAGCATCTTGAGAGTTGTAGAGAACTAAACTTCGTGCAAAAAGCCAATGGGTGCTTAGGACCTCTTTCTCTAATAGCACGTTTAAAGATAATGTACATAGAAACCTGCCCTCATGAAGTTCCATTGAAGTAAAATTTAATATGTTTGTGGAGGGGTATTAGGATACTTCATGATAGCACAAGGGACGGTCTGCGATAATTCCCCTTATTAAGTCGAAAGACCATAGCGCACTAATTTCGCAGAGTTCCTAGCCTCTCATTGTATTATCACCTGGAGTGTAGGTAGATTTATCAAGGCTCATATTGCTGTAGTGGGAGATTATTTCCGTTATATGCAAGCATGCCAGTTTTTATACCTGGCGACACAAAACATTAGTTTTATACTACTCTACACCGGCACGATGGCAGGTTTAGGTCCCTAAGATCTGGCACACTTTCCTCTAAATAGCTTCAAGCTAGGTTTCTAATATCTCTATTTTGCTAGTTCGGCAAGTTTTAAGTCAATCATAATACCGAAGTATTGTACAACTCTAGACATTATTATTTCTTTACCTGAGTTTTAGAGACCTTAGTCCCTTTCGTCTTTTTCTGGTGAATGGAAAGACGATGACTTTTTGGGAGGTTATCTTAATGCCTTCCTTTTCAACCTGAATCATGCTAACGGCTTTAATAGACGATCCATAACCATGCTATTGAATTTCCTCTTTACTGTTTTAATTATATTGCCACCTTAGTCTTAGATGATACATCCTTTACTGCTAAATGTCGACTACAAGGTACTATAGGAGAGAAGAGAGCACTTTCTCCTGTAGATAGTCATCCGCTACTTCCAAAATATCACCAGTACCGTTGTGAACACCATCCTGTCTATAAGCATGTTCTTCATCTGTAGCAGATGAAGTCTATCCTATGTTTTTTTGGCAGCCTTAGGGAAACAAAAAATGAGGTGCTGTCGATATCAAGAAAGGCTCATCAATGTTCTTTATTCTGAGAGCCAGAACTAAATGAAGATTATTCGCCGAGATTGTGGGAAGAATTTGGCATACATCAATAATCGTGACATTCTTCAACATGGTGTCGCATTTATTCACCTTTTTGGAAACACCCTGTGTGAATCCGTGGGTTCTAAATAATTTCAACAAGAGATAAACACTACTAACACTTTATTTAACAATTTACTGACTATACAATACTTCAAAATAAACTTTATTTACTTCTTATTTAACCTCACTTTTCACTTTTCAACTTGTTCAGTTTTATAAACGCTTTCTTAATAAATCTTCCTCTTCTGCGCTGGTAATCGCGCCTTATATACTCTGAAATTACCTCTAGATTGAACCAGAATCTTCTTCCACCACATTCTAGACAAGTTCATGGCTCTTTCTAGTCTTTCCAGTCACTATTAGTAGGCATAGGCGTATCATCTCGAGTTCCAAGGGGGTGTAATTCATAATAATGGGTTGCTTTTCGTCTTGTACTTCTGTGAAAAATGTATCCATTTGCTCTATTATAGTAATTTAAATTTTCTATCACGGTACTCTATGTCTTTTTATTGCAAGAACCCAATAAGCTTGTAATGTTGGCTTGTGTCGTCATTGTTTACTATCTTCTTTACCATTCTTAACATGGATAATTCCACCAAAGCGTTAACGCATTCTCGCAGAACTTGCCAGAAACATTCATACATGGCCCTAAATTCCAAAAAACGATTTTAAGATATTTCTGCTTCCTGTAACAAATCGAAAGTAGCTTCTTCAATTTTAACCGAAAATGGATTAATTTCTTGATTACTGAATGTATTTGGCAGTAAACTCGTGAAACCTTTTACCAACTAGTTCTGGCGCTGCTTGTAAATAAGTCATGGAAAAGGGCTCTCATTACTTAAATTATATTTATGTTTAAAACATAAAATTATTACACATTCGATCAGTTTTTCACTTAATAGCACTTTAAGTTTACTTTTCAGTGTTTGTTGAATCAATCGTGCATGATAGGCGTTTTAAAAGTGATTTTATTTTGGTGTTTTTTGACTGCTGCGCATCATGTCCGTCCCAAGCTACTCTTCTTATGATATAAACTTAACTTTTAACATTTATATCATGATAGGCTCATGTTTACGTCATTCTGATTCTAAAATCGCTCGAAATATTCTTTTTTTTTTTTCAAGGCAATTATAACCACCTTCAATATTATAGAACGGACATTTCTTGTCAAGTTTAGATTTATATGAATTATGAGGTTCATGATTGTTAATGAAACATTACTAATTAGCTTAATCAAATGATTAATTTTCAGGGATTATCTACCCATGTCAGTAATTATCTCAAGGTTGCTTCCCGTGGTGTTATTCTTTGCATTAATTTCTTAATAAATCTTCAGATAAACAAATGAATCACTACTTTTTCATATTTGGATTGGAATTTAGTGTATGGTACCTTCACATTTTTTTTATTTATAATTATTTTTTTGTAAAACAGTAAACCGTTACAAAAAATAAAACATTCCATTCCAATTACACAATATATTCTGCACTTTAGTTAAAGAAATATCTATCCTTGAGGTCAATAAAAACGCTATTGTCTGGATAAAACCGAGAACAAGTCATTTAATTTATATCAAAAAATATGTATTTATTGCCGTATAATAATAATAAAAACAATGAAAAATTTTATTGGTATTGTTTTCTACACCTTATTGCCTCATATTAAACATTAAAATAGTAGTAAAGTTTTAGGTTTAGGTATCTAATAGTTTTCTGGGAATGAAGAAATACTCTGTTTCTCACAACAGTTCTTTCTAATTCACTCTCTTTCTTCGAATAATCATGATTCAGAATATGTAGATTACATTTCAATTCCTCGTCTGTCTGTCGGTCTGTTGTCCGCATTCCTGTTGGCGCGATTCCCACAAACGTATTTGATGGAAAAAAATAATCTTTTGTAGGTAGTTGACGCTATTGCCAACGAAGAAATGAGATATACTTTTAATGAGAAATATACAACTAAAAACAATTATAATTAAAAAAATCGTAACAGAGGAAGAATTGCGCAAAGCAATATTTGGATTGTAGTTGATACTATTACCAAGAAAGAAGATTCTATACTATTTGTGACAAATATGCAGGCTGGTCACCTTAAATATAATTAACAAAAACCAAAATAATCTGTTAAACAGTGTTGTCTCAGTTGCGGACGACTCATTTACGTACATAGTAAAAACGTATCATTTGCGTACAAATGATGCGGACAGAGGTATCGCTGTCGTTTTTAAAATAAATTGCGAAAACGGCGCAAGTGCCCCCTTGCCCTTCTCGAATACCACCTACTGACTTTCAACGGGCGACCTTGATTTACCTCAAAATTTTGCAAACAAAATATTGTTCCACTGTTCAAAATTTTTAGTTTCTCAAATGGGGGCATTATCGCGATCATTCCTCTCTGCACCGACTCGTTTCATAAGCAGGTAAAAATAACAGCACCCCAACTTCAATGCCAAACGATACAAGTTTTTGATATTTACTAACACATTTTATTGACGATATTTTGAGCACAGCGGATGAAAATAAATTGACGGCCTTATTATTATTATTAGACTATTCCAAAGCCTTTGACTGTATAAATCACGAAATTTTATTAAGTATATTGCGTTTTGTGGGTTTTGAGAGTATCTTGGATCAGGGGGTACCACAAGGGTCAATATTGGGGCCTTTGTTATTTTCTGTTTATGCTGCAACTGCACAGAGTACTTAAATTTTGCAAGGTACACTGTTACACTGATGATACACAATTGTATTTCCTTTAATGGAGAATGCATTGACGACGCTAACAATAAAATCAATTATGATATTGCTGAATTACTAACGGATTCTGCTAATCATAGTTTGTGTATAAACCCTAGTAAATCAAAGATAATGTTGCTTGGTAGGACAACTCAGCGAAATAGGTTACCTTGAGGATTTAAAATTAAAAGTCAATGATATCTCTTGTGTAAATGAGGCAAAAAACTTGGGACTTACTATTGACTCGGATTTAAGATTTAAAGACCATATAAGCAACTGTACTCGAAAAGCTTTTAGTAATTTTAGGAACATCTATGCTAGTAAAGATCTGTTGAATAAAAATACACTAAAACTGCTTTGCAACAGCTTAGTATTATCACATGTTAATTTTTGTGATGTATATAGCCTTTATTTAGATATTGTCACCTCAAGTAGAATTCAAACAATTTAAAACTCTTGTGTTCGTCTAATTTGCAATATTAACAGAGAGAGCACTTCTCTCATAAATTTATAGAATTAAATTGGATAAATATGGCAAATAGAAGGTTACTACACGCCTGTGCCTGCTTTTGGGAGATTGTGACTACCCAATCTATACAATAAAATTCGTTTTCGCACATATATTTATAATATTAATGTAAGAAGAAAATCTTAGAAGGTAGAAGGTTGCAAGGCAGACGACACTAAAGGAGCACGCATAGTATGCTCAAATCGTTCGGCGAGAGGGTTAAAACCGATATTTTGTTCTGTAAATTGAAACGTACACTTGAAACAGTTGACATGGTGACATATTAAAAATTGAAGCTTAACTAAATAATAAAAATTTCGTCATTTACTCGACATGTTTGAGGGGATCTGCCACTCTTTTAATACCGGCCAATCGATCTGCCAATGTTATAGCAATATTTATAAGGTAATAGGCTAACAATATAAAAAGTTACAGCCTTAACTAAATGATAATTTCGTTCACTACTTTTTGCAAATTGGGGGTGTTCTGCCTCCTTCCGATACCGCTATCAGGGTTAATCATTATAGATGGCACTTGTACATGCCTCCCTGAACATTCTCTCAAAATATAGACCTTAACTAAATAATCACTGAAAAATGTCACCAGCTCTCCTGCTATGGTAATAATAACAAGCTAACCGTTATACTCTTCGCCTATTTACTGCACTTTTTATATAATTGTTGCACATTCTATAGGATACTCTTTGCTGTTTTTGTAAATAATGTTAGTTCTAGACATTTTTAATTTAATTACAAAACATAAACAAAATTATGTAAAATTTATCGATCGGTTTTGCTCAAAAACAATAGGGTTCTTCCTCTAGTTAACATTAACCCACTTTCCTAATTTCAATGTAATCAGGCTTTTGGTTCTTAAGTTATCGTGCTTACAAGAAACGTGACTTTCGGACAGACAAACGGACAAACAGACGGACGGACGGACGGACGGACATTTTGAAAGAATTCGATCACCAACACAGTGATATGAAATTTTTTTCTTTACAATCAATATTACCGATTTTAGAAATGTGCCGCTCGAATGCAATATACTCTTTGTTTTGTGTTTGCGAAGAGTATAATAATGCAGGATGTCCGTATGTATGTTTAGTTTAAAAAGTGTAACATAATAACAAATGTTACAAGTACGACATATTACATGTCTTGAGAACATAAAAAAGCACAAGCTAACCATTATATTCTTTGTCGACTTACTGCACTTTTTATACAGGGTGCAACATAATGGAATGTCATAAATGAAGGAGCGTATTCCTCGTACAAATTTAAGAATATTTTGTCATATAAATAATTGTCATTAGAGCCTTCGTTTACAAGATACAGGGCGTTGTAGTTTTCAAAAATACAATTATTTCCCTATATCTCTTGAACAAATATAGATATTTACCTGAAATTTTGTGTGTAGAATACATGATTAGTATTGTATTTAAATTTAAAAAATGAAGCCACAGCTTTAACCTGTGCCAAATGTAAGAAAAACAAACTCGTCAGAAATTTTTAATTTAAACAAAAATTAGCAAAAGTAAACGAAACAAGGAATTAATGCAATCATTTTAAAACTGTTAAATATGCGCAAAAATGTCAAGAAAATTTTGTTTTTCAAAATTAAATTTGATATCCAAAAAGGAACAAAAAAAATTTGGCCCAGCGGCGTGCCATAACTTCATAAAAAATGGTACCCTACATACTTCAAATCTACGTCATTGGTTAAAGCTGGGGCTTCATTTTTTAAATTTAAATACAATACTAATCATGTATTCTACACACAAAATTTCAAGTACATATCTACATTTGTTCAAAAGATATATAGCGAAATAATTGTATTTTTGAAAACTACAACGCCCTGTATCTTGTAAACGAAGGCTCTAATGACAATTGCTTATATAACAAAATATTCTTAAATTTGTACGAGGAATACGCTCCTTCATTTATGACATTCCATTATGTTACACCCTGTATAATTATTGCACATTCTATAGAATACTATATAACATAAGTATATAAATTTAATAAATTTAAATATTTAAATACTTTTTTATTTAAAGATCGATCTTGTTCAAAAACAATAGATCTCTTCTAGCTAACGCTAACTAACTCAACTATAATACGACATCTCGTTCCTAAGTTATCGTGTTTACAAGAAACGTGACAGTCGGACAGACATACGGATAGACATACATACAGACAGATAGATAGACAGGTCCCAGGATACTCCCCACAATCTGAAGAGGGGTGGTTTTAGTAGGTATGCTAAGAGGTGAGTTCTACACTACAGCAAAGGTGCCCATAAAGGATTTGCACCCCAAATTAAAATTCCAGATCTCGTTATAATATATACGTGTACAAAATTTCAAGTCAATATATCAAGCCGTTCCGGAGAAAACGTGCGGACAAAAAAAAGTTACAGACAGACAGACAGAAAAATTTTTTTCGCTCAAATTTAAAATCTCGACGTTTCATGACATTCTAAACCTATTTCACGAATAAAAATTTTTGAAAATTTTTTTGCGATTACTATACTTCCAATCCACTACGTGGATGTGGAAGTAAAAGAACAAAAAATAGACAGACGGACGGACATTTTGGAAGTTGTTCAGAATTCGATCACCATCACATCACGGTGATATGAATTTTTTTTGTCTACGAGCGATATTACTGGTTTTAGAAATGTGCCGATCGAATGCAATATACTCATCGTTTTGTATTTGCGAAAAGTATAAAAATGTAAACTGAGTTTAAACTGTAAAAGTGTGTGTGTTGAATCAGAACTAATTATATTGAACTGACTGAATGAAACCAAGTTCGTCTTCAAATTAGGATTAATATTCTGTATTATTTCATGCTTTTTAAAGTTTTGTATAAATATTTTTTCTTTATTTAATCATGTTTAATTTGAAACTTAATTCTTTATTACTTATTGGACTTTCACTGTGTAGACCACTTGAATCAAATATAAGAAAGTTTTGGTAAAAATAAAAATAATAGTAGCAAAGTGACCCGCGTTAAAACATTGATTTACAGTTCCTGAAAAAATACTAAACGTGCTATATAATGTATAACTAATATTAAATTATTTCTATTCTGGATAATACAATTTTATAGAATTCAGGCATATCAAGGCCAAATTACTAAATACTTCGGTATATTTATATTTTAATTAATATTTGAAAAATTCTACATACATCCTCCTTTCCATTTCTAAATTGCAACAATTCAATTATTAATTTGAGGCCTTGCAGTTAAACGGTATTTAACTGGATAAAATCATAAACATCTATTGTTACATTATTCTCCAAGAATGATATTTGTTAATAAAAACTTTGCACTTTCCTTGTAGATGGTAATTAAATTTAGACCTTGCTATATAAAGATATGGAAATATGAAAGTGGACAAAATTGCATACTTATTGTTATCCTATTCTTCAGAAATATTCGTTCCTTTTAGTGTAAGCGGTACATCGAGAAAATCGGCAAAATCTGACGGTTAATGCAGAAAACAAGAAAATTTGCATGCGATTTGTACACATTCATTGGATTCAATTTACCCGCAGCACTTCGATTTCCGGACATGTAAGTCCAAAATGGCGGCCAATTTGTAAAAAAGTAACTTTTATTACGATGTAAAAATTGCGTTATAATTGGGGTGATGATATGATGATATAATAGAAGCATTTGAGTATATTGCTAGCCCAATAAATATTATTCCCTCCTGCAAAGCACCTTTTTAACGAACCCCAAGTAAGAACAAGAAATCCAGTTGAAAGGTGCATCGGTGTTTGGAAAATGCGATTTCCTGTTCTTTCCTTGGGAATTCGACTGAAGATCGAAAGTAGAAGCCATTGTTGCAGCAACTGCTATACTGCACAATATAGCATGTTTGCGGCATGAGGAAATACCACCAGTTGATGACCAACAGCAAGAAGCTATTAACATTGTCAATGAAGTGGTGGTGGAGAGTATATGGGATAACAGGGTGATTGGCAATGATACAGTCACATTACAGTTAATAAACTATTTTAATGGACTTCTGTGAAAAATGTTATGTAACAGTCTTTTAGGTTATCAACGCTCCTAACACCCATTGTACATCATATGGTGACGAGTATGTTTGTTCGTGAGTGTAAAAAATAAAGAGATATTTTAAAAAGCAATTTTTTATTTTAAGAAAACTTAGCTTTTACGTAATATCGTATAAAATGTGTAAATACAGATAAATAATTGATATAATATAAAATAAGGGTAATTTTCTAGAACACGGTCCTCTGCAATTGTAAGAGGTGAATTTGTAGATAATTTACAACTTTTTGTTAAGTAACGTCGCCTTTTGAATTTCTAATATTTTCAATGCTCGATGATATTGTCTCATAAGCTCTATTGCCACATCTGCTTTCCTCTTCATATTCATCATCTCCAATTCATGCTTTTCTCTCATAAATTTGAGTTTTTGGCATTGTTCTTCTTCCATAAAACGTGCCTTTGCTGCTTCTACAGCATTATTTGCATCTGCCCACTGGGAAACTCTGCTAATTGCACCTTCAGACTTGCATCGAGTATTCTACTTAAGGGCTTTAGACTTACTTGCCCTTATCATGGCCGGACTGTACTTTCACCAATTTCCTGATTGATTTTGACTTTGAGACACTACAAAAGTAAAAAAAAAGTGTAAGAAAATCTGTGACGTAGGTACCTATTATTTACTTTTGCTAATTTCTAGTGTAATTTCTATCTGTGGCTGAATTTCTTTCCTGTTTTCTGGTAGAACTTCAGTAGTGAAGTGCAGGTATATACTGAAAAGGAAATAACTCGAATATGGACTTATATAAGTAGTGCGAACAACTTACTGTGGTCTTCTAAAACGTCCAGAGATACAGTTTCTTCAATAATTATTTCGTTCAAATCAGACTTAAGAAATTGATTCTGTCCATCGGTTTGCTCCATTATTGCTGGAATAAAATGTTGAAAATGATTTGCAAAAGAAACTTATTATTGTAGACTAACAATTTTTAAACAGATATGTTCAAAGTATATTTGTATCAACTTATTTGTATCTCCATCAAACTGTGAAATGTCTCCATCAATTTTGCTCGAGCCAAGAAGTTCTTTGACTTCCTCATCCAGTATCGTAACTTTGGTTTCTAGATAAAGACCACCACCAGTACCTCGCACATACAATTTTTCATCAGGGAACTTCTTTTTCGTTCTCTTTTTAATATTATCGTTTTTTTTTTTAGAACTTTATCGTTACGGGAATTCTCTCCAGAAATACTATTAAATTCACTTTCTATCTTTCGCCAAGTCTCTCCTTTCTGGAAATTTGCTTGGGAATCAGAAAGCTTGAATTCGACGATATTTCTATATTTTCTTACCGAGGAGATAAATATAGACTCCTCTTTGGCAGAAAAGTTTGCAGATCTTTTTCTATCATCCATATTTTCTCAAAACAAAAACCAAGGTTCACGATTGTATTGTAAAACACTTGAATATGAATCACAGGTAACTATCATGAATGCCGAATGTCTAATGTCCACAAACTACCCACTAGTTTGTGCTAATGTCACATCACAAATTCTTCAAAATCTACAGTGTGCAAACGCCGACACTACCAACTGACATTTGAAAGTAACAGAACCTAGCACTACTGAACCCGGATGAATTACGCTTTACAGAACGGGAATATACCTGAGCTCCGGTTCAGCTTGAGCCGTGGCTCAGTTGAACCTACGCTGAACCTTTTTTTTTTTAATCACTTATTTAACGTCGGCCTATTTCCGCTACCAAGGCCAATCACCGACGCCAGGAGACGAGCTACCCCCAACCTGGAAATTTTGCCGAACCTCTTCTCTATCGAAGAGTAGGGATCTTTTACTTGCCTAACATTTAATAGACAAGGGACCGACTGCTTTACATCCCCTCCGAAGGATGGTATATCCACTATGTAACCCCCGCCTAAAGTTACATACCTTCTACGCATGCGCTGATATACAAGCCGTTAGAAGACGGAGCGAGAACGCTGTGTTTCCCTGGAGAGGCTCACCCATCCAAGTACTAACCGCGCCCGACGCTGAACCTGGTATTGTAAAACTGGCCTTTAGAGCAGCATATCAAGCAGGTCAAATCTAGGACAGATCTGATGATTTGGAAAGTCCACCAGAGTCAAGTGAATGGGGATGGGAAATTATTGAAAATGGATGGAAGCCCATCTGGTCCAAATTGCCAGGAATCTGGCAAGGTTGTAGAGAACTAGAAAAATGCGGTTGTGCAAGCGATTGTAATACCATGCGTTGCCTATGCAGAAAAAATGATTTCCCCTGCACCCTTAAGTGCAAGAAATGCAAAGCAAAATGTAGCAGGAAAAGGTATAGGGCCCTCTACATTTATTAAAATACTTTCTTGTTAATTTCTTTTTTTTTTCAATTACAAACCATATGATTCCAGTAGCGATGACGAGGAAACTGTTATGATTTTATTTTGTATTTTGTTAATAAAAGCCATCTTTCTAACTTCAGAATTGTATTTTTGTTATAACCTTTAGAATGTTATTTTTTTGACATCACCATTGGAATCAGCGACATCAAATTATACTTAAACGATACCTCACATAACATATTGCATTATTTAAAAAAAATGTTAAAGTTTAAAGTAGCCGCCGAGTTTTTAAACACATTTTATTATTCTTGCACTGTGACTATTTTTGTTACATTTGCTAACCTTAAAGCGTTCACCTACAGTTTGATAACAGTCTTTGGATATATTCTTATTTTGTTTTTAAACATTTTATCCGAATTTTTGAAAATGGCTGCCATTTTTGTCTATGAGGTCAGGGGTCAAAGTGCTGCGGGTCAAATTACTTCTATAAATATACAAAGCATACATGCCAAAGGACTTGCTTTCTGCATTATTCGTCAGATTTTTATGCGTACCGCTTATACTATTTTAATAGATGTGTTCCACCTTAAACTATCGATTTAATTCTCTAAATGCAATATCAACAAAATATATAAAGTTTCTATCAAGGTTACATCCAAACAGAGTAAAAATTTTGCGGAGTCTCGATTTACCAAATGTTATCATATTTCTACAGTTAACAAAGATTATATGTTTTGTCGTTTTGCGGTTATATTGCATCTTATCAATTTTTTTTTAAATGTCGGGTAAATATTGAACAGGTTAAATACCGTACAGTTTGCTTAACTTATCTGACTCTTACGTTTGTTGGAACTGAATTCTCAATAATTTATTTATGGATGTTTAACTTGCATGTGTTTAGTTCAACCACACCTTTTGTATATTGTGGATGACAAGTGTCTTGTGTAAGGTTATAGGACCAACCCCTTATTTATGTCAGGTTAGATTGTCTTATCTTTATCTTCTTGTATGCTTCATTCACATTTTAATCTTTTAATTTGTTGCAACAAATTGAACTATTAAACTCGATTACCTTCCTATTGATATAAGTTTACTGCGTGTTGGTTTGTGATTCATCTGATCTCACCAGGCAATCACAAACCGAAATTCTTAACGCGGCTTTTAGCTGTGTATTCGCCATGATACGCGATCTACAATGAAACTTGTGATTGGCTTTGTGGTCATGGATGATTTTTATATAGTGACAATATCAGGCGATTGTGGTTATCGAGCACTTGAACAAGCCTTGTTTCTCTGACGATTCCCTTCAGCACTGTAATGGATTTTATTGAATTAGCATGGGATTTTTTTTTGTGTGCCATAAGAGACGACTGTGACGTAAATGCTAAATTTATCTTAGCTAGTATGTGGCTATTTCAAAAAAAAAATTGAATATTGCTGTTATTCTAATAAATCTTAAAGTTATTTCGGTCGCCTATCAATTTCTTTTATGAACGGCTTATATTAATTTAGTTAGTCCGTGCCATGTTAAATTCTAAAATAAAAATTTCTGTGATATCGGTTATTCTTGTTATTGCTTGCAAAATCACATCCAAAACGAAGAATAGAAACTAGTACTAGGAGATTGATTATATTGTATCCTGTGTTCATTCACCACTGTCGCGACTCCCAAAAAATGGAACAGGTGTTACATCAGGTCAGTAGCTTCTCCAGAGCTATAAAAATCAACCGTAGTTATTTAAACCAGGGACTGAGAATAGTATTATTTTGAGTTTCGTACTAACTGTCGGAGACAAAACATTTGTTCAGCGCATTAGAGTTCCTTTAAGAGCAAAAGAAAGAAACAACAGAGTACCAAACGAAGAACAAAATGCATTTAGAACGAAAAAACGAGCGAATGTTACGAAAATGAAGTGTCAGGAAAAAATCTTGGAAACGAAATTGGAACAAAAATAGAAAATATGGTATATGTCCATTGGCAAAACCCATCATGAAGAAGGACTTTGGTCATTATATCGTCAATGATAAAAATATCTTACAGCAGCTTCTGTTCGAACACAAATATTTCTGGTAGAAGTAGCATACGAGAAAGGAAGATATTTATAGAAAAGTCTAAAATGAAATAAGAATAAAGACAACTGCAGCAGCAGAAACATTTTTAAGTTTTGTTCTCCAGTTTGTTTCTAATAATTATTACGCTTTTATTTCATTCTGTTCTTACTTTTATTTTTGTTTCTATATTGTTCTCAGGTACAACAGGGCTAGAATAATATTAAAAGGTTAGTTTTGTTTTCAGTTCGTGATTTAAACACTTAAGGTGGCCATATTTATGTGCTAAATTGTGGGTATAATCACATGATTTTAAAGCGAGCTATTTTAAAAAGTATAGGTCATATTTATAAAAGTTGCACATAAACGGAAACTACAAACTTTAACTTAGGAAACGTGTGCTTTTATATTGTTAAAAAGTAATATTTTCATAGATAAAAAAAATGCTTAACATGTACCTTAGAAACGATGTCAGCTCGCCACTTCAATAATTATTTTGCACTAGTTAAAATCAAAAATAGGGAAAACCAATACAGACAAGTCCTAACTTAAACATTCACCCATATTATGAAACAAGAAAAAGTCTCATTAGACCCTTCATGTACTAGAAAGCTCGAATTAAATTTTGCGGTGCACTTTTCACATGTTTACTGATATTCTGACATATTTATTTTTCATAGAATGGAATTTTATAAGATTTGATCAGCTAAAAGTTGTTGTCTTAGTTCGGTTACTGTCTCATAGATGACGCAATAGAAAAAGGGAATTATCTGAATTTTATATTTTTATATAGGGTGGACAAAAAAATCAATAGAATGGATCCAATATAAATCGATATAATCGTTAATAATCATTATTCCTCACAGTTATTTTTTTAAAACATCTGCTCTAAAAAAGTCAAATTTCACAGTTATTCTTGGTTTTAAACATTTATTAAGTTTTAAAGGTTTGTAGCTGTTCTGCATTTACAAATGTGAAATTTGAAAATGTATAGGCTCTTTAGGAAACTTCCGATGTTTAATAATACCTACAATAATGACATACTGTTTATGTTTTCGTGCACTAACGTAAATTTCTTTGTTTTGGATGAATTACGGTAAAAATATATTATTTTAACATGGACAAAAAACGGTTGTTTGTTTATACTTATATTGAATGCAACCGCTATTAGGATAAATTGTTTTGGTAAATGTTCGAGAAGTAAAGAAATCTGATGAGCTAAAAACCTTGTGTGGTAGAGTCGTGAGATCCCATTTCTTTACCGACTTAATGTTACCGAAGGTAACTAACTATACTTGTATTCGTGAAACAAGCATTCTCTCCGGCATTTATTCGATTTTTCATATTTCAGATTATATCGATTACAAGAATTAATATATTTCAATTATGTCGATCTGTTAGCGCTATATTTATAAAACTATTTTATGAAAAAACATGACATTTCGTTATAATAACTGACAAGAATCAAACGAAATAATACTTTATACACAGGGTGGACACCAAAACATAAAAGAAATGTGACAGGGAAGCATAATAAGTATACGTAAGTGGAATATAGTTGACGCTCTTTAAGAAAAATTGGAAAAGGTATACAATGTGGTAAAAGAAGAAAAGAATAATCTCCAGAATAATTAATAAGTAAAAAGTGCCAAATATATTATACAATATTATATTATCTGCACATATTTATAGAATATCTTACTAGGATACAAAGTATATATGACGTACTAGGTAGGTACTGATAATATTAATGAAATTGTAATAACAGTATCACTAATATCACACAAGAAAATAAGCAAGGGCCGCTTTATCAATGCGAGGATAACAAGTTATCCTATAGTTAAAGCACAGTTTGTAATAATACGGTAGGGTCACTTCCTCTGACAGTGATAGCCTCACTCCTGCTATCGACGCGTGAACTCGGTAGGTGAAGTGTCCTACTATATTATTAAACTATTATTTCACTATAGGATGACACTACTTATCCACGCATTGATAAATCGGCCCTCACACATTTTCAGTACAGAACAGAAGGTTTTATTATTCAGTGACAAGCACGATTTCACAGATGACAGATTGATCGACGAAAACAACAATATGCTCAATCGTATCTGCTTTTTTTATGTTTTGTCAAAAGTGATGGGTTATAATAATTATTTAGAATATATAGCATATTGTGCGAAAGTGCAGAATAATGCAAATTTCTTAGGAGTTGTGGTACGAGCGTTATTACAATAAACTTTGTACAAAAGCATGTTTTTGAGGTAGCCGTAGAACAAGTAATTGAAGCTCTGTGCAACTAACTGACGTCAGTCATCCATAATATAGGTCAACATTGTACTGTTCTCAGTCACATGGTTTTCGTTACATAAAAATTCAAATTTCATATATTTAAGAATCCTCTTTTGTGACTTTTTTTTATTATAGTGTAAAACTTAACTTTAATTTTTCCCGATTTGAATCAAATTTTACTCAAAGATACAACATGTTAGGATCTACTTATGACTATATGTACTAAAAAAATGAAAAAAGCATATTAAGCATCTTTTATTCGTAAATTTTACTAATGTAACCTGAACTGTCAAGTAATTGAGAAGTAGTTTGTAAATTTATTTTTGCTTTTTGTGTATTCTGAAAATTCTACAATCAATATCTTAAATTTCATGAAACTTTGGATTTAATCATTTTGTGCAGTTCTAAACAATTTTCATTTAATTTTTTTGTTGGTTTCTCAGTTTATTATTTAGAAATTTTGTTCAAATTGGATAAAATTTAAAAAGTTTATAAGGTGGTATAATACTATTATGGCAAAATAATTAAACCATTTTTAAAATTTATGCATCTTCCCCATTAAAGTATGTGCACCTTGTTTACATTATATAATTTATGAAATTTTCATAATATTTATTATTCAAATAAATTTACAAATACTATATTGTGTAGTAACTTGTATTGTGTCTTCCCGTAGCCATTTTGTGCAGGTTGTTTGAAACATACTTAAATTAAGCTTAAGGTGGTCATTCCCTAGAAAGAGACCTCCAATAGGGAAATATTTATTATTTTTGGCCATAACTTTTTTTTCTTAGTACGTATATTTATTAAAATTATAAGAACACCTAAGTAGAACCATAACAAGACTGTTACTATGAATTTTCACTCAATAATTTCCGCGGTTTGCAAAATAGCTAGATTTAAATTTAAGAATTATGTCAATCTCCCTATTTCGTAGTTTTGAATCTAGCTATTTTGCAAACCACTGAAATTATTGAGTGAATATTCATAGTAATAGTCTTGTTATAGTTTTACTTAGGTACTCTTATAGTTTTTTAAAATATATGTACTAAGATATAAAAGTTATGAGCCAAAATAATAGATATATCCCTATCGGATGTCGCTTTCTAGGGAATGGCCACCTTTAACGAAGTACTAAGATGTGTTATGTCTTCATTTTATTATCTTAATTTTTTACCTTGAATTTATGGTCAAATGTCAATATTACTGATTTTTTGCGTTTATCTTTATCTATTGTACAGGCTATGAACATATTAGTTTGTAAAAATTAAAGTGGCTTGAAAGAGTTTCTATCTTAGTACTATCCCATAGAGGCGACCGATATTTTTTTAGGGAGTTTTCAATAGAGATGTTTGAAAAAATTACACCGTCATCCGCTTTTCATGAGTATATATTTCACGAATTAGGAGCGGGATTTATTTCAAATTTAGGCGGTACGTGCAGACTGAAAATGTGATTGCATTGAAGTAGTGAACTTTGATATCGCTCATTACAGTGTGGCGTTACTTTAAGCAAAATTTGAAGAAAAAATATCGACTTTTTTATAGAAATTCTTATTTTATATTTGTATTCACTACAATCAAAAACCCATTTTCACCAAATTTGAACAAAATATATACTGGCTTCTTAATAGGTGGCCAAATAAAGGGAAATCATTTTTGGCCATAACATTCTTTCGTACTACGTATATTTAAAAAAAACATAAGAATATTACTATGACTTTTCATTCACTTCACTCAACTGGTTATTTTTATACTTAGGTAATATTATAGTTCTTTTTTAAATATACGTTAGCAAGTAAAAAAGTTATTGCCAAAAATAATAAATATTTATGTATGGAATGTCCCTCTCTTGACCATCGCCATCTTATTAGATTTCATACAAATAATTGCTCTAAACCGTAGTCCAATGAATATGTTTGAAATACTTTGGGGTTTCTTTCAGTATATATTTTTTTACATTTTAAAATTTTTTAATGATTTCCAAGGGGATTTTTTAAGGAAAAAAAACTTTATATATACAGGGCGGTCGTTCTAAAAAATTATTAACTACGAAACGACATATGAGAATAATAATCGGAATGTAGGTATCACTATTATTACAAAGGAAACCTGATAACTTTTGGCCAAGAAAATATACAAAGTGCTCATCCGACAGCAAAAATTCAATATTAAATAAAAGGTGACAATTCTGTTAACTATATGCCAAATATTATTGCCATCTGTCACATTTTTAGTTGTACATGCACGTAGTGGAGTGGAAGTATAGTAGTGGAAAATTGTCAGTTTCTCTTTTTTTACAATGACATGAAACGTGGAAATTTTAAATTTGAGCGAAAAAAATTTTTTTCATTATCTATTCCCTTTAGACGGTCCACCCTGTATATTTTGGTTCGAGTCTTATTACAGTAGATATTATAAATAAATTGTAATATAATAGATATATGTAGTAATATAATAATTATAAATGCCAATATTTCACATGAAAGCTCTTCTGGATCCAGAATAACATTCAAATGTACCTTTGACCTATAAATTAAAATCCAGTAAAGTAATGAGAAATATATTTCGACCCAAGGGTTTCGATATGGAAGGGGGGAAAGGGGATCGGCATGCGGTTAAAAGCAGGTAGATAGATGTTTTTGTTGTTTACATTATTTCGATTTGGAACACTTGTTATTTGGATTGCTCAAGGGAAGTAATGTTTACAACTGGATTAGTTTATAGGATTCTTTAATGCATTTTCACGAATAAACATCTATAGTAAATGATTCGTCCGCTACCCGCTAGGTACCACCACTTAACGGATGGTTAACGACTACCCTTTTCTATGACGTTGTCGAGGTTGTTCTCTTTTGCGAACATGGCGCCCTTAAAGTCGCAGTCAAACGATGTCGGTATATGTGCGAATTATCGGTCCACATAGGTGTTTAACCACAACTGTGATGTGCTACTAACTTAAGGGTAGAAACAAATTGGTACGAACTGATTCCGTTTTCCTAATTGATATTATTTCTTTAGTGCAACAACATAAGTAACGACGATTTACATTAATTTTATGTAGCACTGCTTGGTAAAAAAATTTGAAGTACTACTGCGGATTTATTATATTTTATCTGTATTACTTCAACATCCACGTAGTGGATTGGAAGTATAGTAATCGTAAAAAAAAATTCAATTTTTTTTCTTGAAGTAGGTTTAGAATGTCATGAAACGTCGAGATTTTAAATTTGAGCGAAAAAAATTTTCTGTCTGTCTGTCGGTCTAACTTTTTTTTGTCCACACGCTTTCACCGGAACGGTTTAAGATATTGACTTGAAATTTTATATATTATAACGAGATCTGAAACTGGATTGTTTTTTGAAGATGTCCGGTGGGTAAATAGGGGTGATTATGGGAAAATATTTAAAGCAAACTGGTAAGAGTACAGAAATTTGAAATTTGATATATGTACTACAAGCCAAGGCCTCAGATTTTTTAATATTTTTCAACCCCCCACCATCCCTAGTCGATTATTAAAGGGGTTGATAAAATAAAATTGAGATACTTATTTGAAATTTGGTACAAGTGTGTATTATAACGGCATCTGGAACTGGATTATATTTTGGGATGATTCCGTTGAAGGGTTATGAGTTAAATAGGAGTAAATAGGGGAAAATAAGTAAAGCAAGCTGGTTCGAATACAGAAACTTGAAATGGTGTATATACTGAAGCCTATCAGATTTCTTTATAATATTTTTCAACCCCACACCACTCCTACTCCATTATTAAAGGGGTTGATAACATAAAATTGAGATATTCACTTGAAATTTGGCACACGTATGTACTATAACGACATCTAGAACTAGATTATATTATGAGAAGCTTCCGTTGAAAGTTTGGGGGTTAAATAGGGGAAAATAAATAAAACAAGTTGGTAAGAGTGCAGAAACTTGAAATTCGGTGTATGTACTAGAAGCTAAAGTCTCATTTTTTTTAATAATATTTTTCAACCCTCCACCACCCCTACTCCATTAATAAAGGGGATGATAAAATAAAATTGAGAATTGAAATTTGGTACACGTATGTATTATAACAACATCTGAAACTAGATTATATTTTGAGATGATTCCGTTGAAGGGTTGGGGTTAAATAGGGGGTAAATAGGAGAAGATAAGTAAAACAAGCTGGTAAGAGTACAGAAACTTGAAATTCGGTGTATGTACTAGAAGCTAAGGTCTCAGATTATTTATAATATTTTCCAACCCCCCACCACCCTTAATCCATTATTAAAGTGGTTAATAAAATGAAATTGAGATATTCACTTGACCTTTGGGACACGTATGTAGTATAACGACATCTGGAACTAGATTATATTTTGAGATGATTCCGTTGAAGGGTTGAGGGTTAAATAGGAGTAAATATGGGAAAATAAATAAATCTAGCCGGTAAGAGTACAGAAATGTGGGATTTGGCGTATATACTAGAAACCAAAGTCTCAGATTTCTTTCTAATGTTTTTCAAACACCACCATCTCCTCCGTTATTAATGGGTTTGATATCATAAAATTGAGATAGGTATTTACTTGAAAGTTAGTACACACATGTATTGTAATGATATCTGATTGAAATGATTTCATTGAAGGGGTGGGACGTGGTAGGTTGTGAATAGGGGAAAATAAGTAGGGTGAACTAAAAACTTCATTGTTAACGTATATGGTACAAACCAACGCCTCAAACTTTTTTATGACATTGCTCCAAATGTTATTAAAATTCTATGACCAATAATTTCCACATACTAGAGTGCAAACCTAGGATGAAAAGTCTGGATGTGGAAGTAGTGATTCCTTAGGCAACGGTTTTTTTTTCTTGTAATGTTCTGTCACATTCTTGCTTCACCTCTAAAAAAAATACGTATGAAAATTTCAAAGAGAGAAGAAGAAAAAATAGGAAATGCCATGAAAATTAACACGAACGTGACTTTCGTTTTAGTCAGATTCGCGCACAAGAACACTGCACAATTTAATTTTGGACAATATGAATTACCCGATTTAAGAAAGGTACTTTGACAAAAACAGGGTTATAGGCGTGCAATATATATTTTTGCTTCGTTCTTCACTATAAAAAATTTAGACTATCCTTGAACAAATTATTAAATATTTTTAGCTTTTATGTTCCAGTTATTTGAATATACCTACCGTGGTATTGATATAAATTCAAAATTAACATATTGCATAATTTGTTTAATAAATAGACCGTTAGAACGAAATTTATACTACATAGTATTAGGTGACCTTTGTTCGATGACAAAAATAAACAGCTAGATCAATTTTATCGAAAGTGAAACCTGAAACCATCAAAACGGACGTATTTGATTGATAAAAAAACTTATTGGAATATGCTAATTTGTACAAGCTAAATAAGAAGTTAATCAGTTACTACACGTAAACTGTTTAATTAGAAAATAATATCATTTTTTTTACACCGGTCGAACTAGAATCGAGAGATAAAGAATAATCATGACAACAGGAATCCTTACATACAGGGATGTCTATTAAATTATAAAAAATACATCTTATAGAAATTATTACTTTAAATGTTTATTACTTCCACATCCGCGCAGTGGAGTGGAGATATTAAATTTGAGAGAAAAAAATTTCTATCTGTCGGTCAGTATGTAATATTTTTTGTGTGCAGGTTTTCCTAGGATAGGTGTAAGATATTGATTTGAAATTTGGCATTCATTTGTATCATGACGAGATCTGGAACCAGATTATATTGAACGCCAGTTCCGGTCGGAGTTTAAAAGGGGGGTAAATATGGGAAAATAAGTAAAGCAAGTTGGTAAGAATACAGGAAATTTGATGTAAACATTAGAAACCAAAGTCTAACATTTTTGTAATATTTTCCATCCCCCTCCCCTCCACCCCCACTCCATTATTAATAGGGTTGACAAAACAACATTGAGATATTCACTTGACATTTGGTACACGTAATTATTATAACGACATCTGAAATCAGATTATATTTTGAGATGATTACAATGAAGGGTTGGAGGTTAAATAAGGGTAAATAGGGGAAAATAAGTAAAACGTGTTGGTAAGAGTACAGAAACTTGGAATTTGGTGTATATACTAGCAGCCAAGGCCTCAGATTTTTTTACATAATTTTTCAATCCCTCCACCACCCCCACGCCGTCGTTAAAAGGGTTGGGGCAAATACGAGAAAACAAGTAAAGCAAGCTGGTGGTAGTAGAGGTAGAGTACAGAAACTTGGGATTTGGTGTACATACTAGAAGCCAAGTCCTCAGATTTCTTTATAATATTTTTCCCACCAGCTCCACTCCATTATTAAAGGTGTTGATAAAATAAAATTGAAATATTCACTTGAAATTTGGTACACGTATGTAGTGTAATGATATCTGATTGAGATGATTCCATTGGTGTGATGGGGGGGGGGTAATAGGGGAAATAAGTAAAGCAAGCTAATAAGAGTCCAAAAACGTCGTCTCAATTTTTTTTATGACATCTGCCTCAATTATTATATTATTAGAATTCTATGACCAATTATTTCCACATACTAGAGTGCAAATATAGTCAAGATGTTTTAATTTAGAGAGACTTGGATGGGAAATCTGGATGTAGAAGTAGTGATTCCTTAGGCAGTGGTTTTACTTACTTAATTTTATTTACTTGTGTCGGGAAATTTATGATTCTGTTCGATAGGTTTTAACAAAAAATCTTCTTTTATAACCTTTCGAAGAGCTACCTTTCCAAGTGCCATTTTAGTTTAGAGATGATATAGTTTTCACATCAGTGCAAGAGGATATGCTCCTGGAGGGACTGAATGCTTCGTTGTGATTCTGCCTCTATAGTATATAATTAAAACTGTTAAAACTGTTTCAATCACCTCCAGATGATGCCAGTAAAGTTGTCGAAATATGCGTCTAGTGATATTCGTGTTCTGGTGTTTGTGGAAGCTACTTCAGATATATAAAGATATTGTTACCAGACATCCATGTTTGAATTTGATATTTTGTGTAGAAATAATTTCATAAGTAGTTTATATTACTGCTATCTTAATAAATAGAGAGAAGCTGTTAAAATACGTTGCTTTGAAAAATACCAATTTTTTTAACGTATATAGGAGAAATATTGTACCCAACACGTACGGAAATGGGTTCATTTCGTGGACGTTAACAAGCCAAATTTTCCTAAAGAACATTTACTATGTGAGTTTAAATTTAATATTTGGTGTCACTATCGTAGGCCATATACTAGATAGGCATAAGCTAGCTATCGCCAAATGTAAATGATGACTAGTGTCTCTGAGCTTTTTACAAATCGAACTGACTGAACTGCCACATAGTCTACCGTTAAATTTAAAATACAATATTTGATCGATACAAGCCTGAACACCACCCCATTTTCCGGTCCAGGTACGCAACCAATCAAATTTGCGCCTGCGGTTTCCATGACCTTAAATTAACAGTAGAAGCAAATTCCCTTAGCCACCTCGTAGTCTGGATTTTCAACTATTGAATTTTTATTTTTTGGGCTACTTGAAGTTTTTAATGTTAATTGTTGTGGGTAAAAATTAGTGAAGCCGCCAGCCAATATGATTAAAAGCAATCCAGGAAACTGTTTTATGTAAGTGATTTGTATGGATAGAAGCTTTTAGTTTATCTTTTAATTTACTGGTATTATTTCTTATGAAATTAAGTGATAATGTTAAAAAACATAAATGTGGCCAATATTATAGAGTGCAATGCTCTTTATTAACTATAATGATAACAACATATTATCTTTCTCTTTTAATAACGCGTTTCTCCCAATTTTGAGATTGACATCTAAAATAGTTTTTAAGTTATTATAATTAATTTCAAAAATAATTTAAACTTTTTCATTGCTACTTAATAACATAGGAGGCCATCTATCTTATTAGCAATATTTTACTAGAGTATATTTAGCACAATTCTTATATATTTAAGGTTGTGTCGTAATTTATGTTGCACCCTGTATTATTGTCATGAAAATCTGGGCTCCTTGACCGCCATTGTCATCATACATGGTCAACTTAAAAATTTCGTTCGTTTAACTGTTAAAGAGCTACTGGTTCTAGCTTATACTTAGAAGTCGCAAAATCTGCCAGTGAGTGAGAGGGATATATTATGTTACAATGTCTGTAAAAACGCGGTCTCATTATCGTTCTGATCAATGATCATAAATATATTAAGCCAAAAAAATATAATTAATTGAAGTAAAATGTTAAAGATTTTAGTTTGTGATAAACTGAACTAATTGCGATACTGTTTAAAAACAGACAATTATTTATTTTAAGATTTTAATAATACTCATTTATTTATCATGACAGACATAGTATTTAGTAACATATTTTTTTTACATACGAATTACTACACAAATGAGCGACCTCTAAGCGTTTGAAAATCAAATATTTTTATATATGAACAATGTTGCCTCTGGACGTTCCAAAATATTACAAATGACATAGCAAAAAACGGAAAAGAATGATATACAACACTATTAGTGAAAAACAATACGCCGTGGTTATGTTAAAAACGTAATTCATAAAATACGTTGAAAGAAAATAATATTTGGCAGGTAGGGAGAAAGCTGATATATTTTTAATGAAAAATGTATATAGGATACAGATAAAAAGTTAATTAAGAAAATATTAGAGTAGTATAACTGCAAAACTATATGTCAATATTATTAAATCCCCAGGATATTGTCAACGCTTTTGCTAATTTTTTTCCAGCTGCATACTTGAAACCTAACCATGACGAAGAAAAATATCATTCTCACGAAGACACCAGTAGTAATAGTACAAATTTACCATTAACGTCCTTTTCTGAGATAGAAGTACTTAAATCGTTGAAGAAAATCAGACCTAAGTTTACTAAAGGGCCAGATGACATCCCTGCTTTTATTGTCAAGGACTGCGCTGCCATCTTTGCTGGTCCTCTCGCAACAATATTTAATTTGTCACTAAAAACATGTACATTTCCCGATGTATGGAAATAGTCTCGCTTATGTCCCGTTTTTAAAAAAGACAACAAGGGGGTAGCTGAAAATTGTAGGCCCATTACAATTATCTGCAATTTCGCTAAAGTTTTCGAGATTACCTTGCATACGTCATTATCTAGTCACGTACATGGCCAAATTATATCTAACCAACATGGCTTTGTTCTCGGTAGATCCACTGAGATTAACCTCTCATGTATCACGCAATACATTCCCAAGCAACTGGACGCGAACAAGCAAACTGATATCATTTGCACGGATTTCTCCAAGGCGTTCGACCGCCTGGATCACGGTATTCTATTAGAGAAATTGAGTAAGCTTGGGTTGTCACTGATGCAATTAGATTTCTTCTCTTCATATCTAAAGAACAGGCGTCAGTACGTGGAATACCGTGGTCATAGGTCATTTAACGTTCTGGCCACTTCGGGTGTTCCCCAGGGCTCTGTACTGGGCCCACTTATGTTTGGTGTTTTCATAAATGATATTGTAGCTAATCTCAATGTAGAGAGCCTCTTATATGCTGATGATTTGAAAATATGTTGCGTAATCGAAAACGAAAATGACTGTGAAAATCTTCAGAATAACCTAAATATCGTTAATCAATGGTGCCTATCCAATTGCTTGCCTCTTAACATATCCAAGTGTAACATACTCACCTTTTCTAAAATGCGTCATCCCATCTATTACAACTATCATATAAATGGTCAAATATTGCAGAGACCTGATGTAGTAAAGGATCTTGGAGTTATTTTTGATAAGTGCCTTAGTTTTAAGGAGCATATTACTTTCACCATCGCGTCAGCTTTAAAAAGTTTAGGTTTTATAGAAGAATGAGAAACTTTAAAGGATTCAGCAACACTGATATTATGAAGTTGCTGTACTATTGATTTGTATGATCAAAATTGGAATTCTGCTCGTTGATATGGTCTCTAGGATATGCTATTTACATAAATAATGTTGAGAATGTTCAGCGCAGTTTTGTTAAGTGTTTGTGCTTTGTTAAAGATGGTACCTACCCAATAACTGGTTATTCGCAAAATATTATGCTGGACAGGTTTCACATGTCTAACTTGGAAAATAGAAGAATAATACATTCAATAGTCTTTTTTTATAAAATTATTCATAACATGTTTGATTGTACTCTCATTTTAGAACAAATAAATTTTCACATACCTCGTATAACAAGTCGGAATCTTACTTACTAAAATTTTCACCTTTATATTTCATGTGTAAAAATTATAATCTACAGCAAGATCAGCTAGATATATTTAACTGTAGTATTAATTCAATTAAACAACTTAATTTATGATTTATAGCCTTCTCTTTTTGTACTTCTATAATTATTTTATCTCTATTTTCTTATAATATTTTTACATATTTGCAATGTTTTATGTCCTGATAGTTTAATTAGCTTAATTAGTTTTTAGTTTATTATACTATTTTCGTATTCTCTATTGTAATGTTCCCACCCTGTAATTGGTTACCTGTTGGGTGCTTGTATTCAAATAAATAAATAAGTAAATACTCTTCGCAAATACAACACGAAAAGTATATTGCATTCGATCATCACATTTCTAAAACAGGTAATATCGTTTGTAGAGAAAAAATTTCATACCACTGTGTTATTCGAATTCTGAACAACTCTCACAATGTCGGTCGGTCCGTCCGTCCATTCGTTCGTCACGATTCTTCTAAGCACGATAACTTGAGAATGACAAGTTCGATTGTATTGAAATTTGGACAGTAGGTTAGTGTTAGCTAGAGAAAGAATCGTTTTGTTTTTAAACAAATTTGGTTAATAATGAGAAAGTTATTAATTATTTAATTAAAAGAAAAATTGGTTTTTCTTGTAACTTCTGAAACTAATATTATTTACATAAAAATGCTAAGAGTATTCTATATATCAATAATTATACAAAAAGATGACATAGGCACAGGCACCATGGATATTATTGTTCTTAAATTGATGAACAGGTTTATTCGGAGTTAGTTTATACTAAACCGGATGTTAAACATAGTTAAACATTCGAAAGTGCTAACTTTTGCTATTATAAATTTTGAAAACAACTGAACCATCTTTAAAAGACGGTCTCAGAAAATTTTGTAATAAAACTTCACCATCGTCGTACGGTTAATTAAACTTTATTACCTAATATCGACATTCGAGGTCTGTGTAAAAATGAACAAATAACAAAACCCATGTCAATTTTTTATTGGATTTTAAGAAAAGTCATAACATTTGCTTATGAATTTCTACAACAAATCACATTGAATTACCTTTAAATGATACAGGAATTACATATGTTATCAAGGTTCTACTTACCGTGTCAAATGTCTTATGGCATTATAATTAACCGTTATTGAAAATTCACATAATTATTTCTTCAGATACAATAAGTGAATAAATTGAAAATTGTGACATTAGGCGCTATTTATTATCATTAATAATATTTTAATATGACATATTAATAAGTTCTGAAAATTTAGTTTTGATTAGAGCACACTTAATTATTTAATTAAATATGTATTTCATAATTTCGCGTTTCATTCCAGTAAATTAAGTACTGTGCATTTATTAACAATATAAAACACTCAACAAGAAAACAAATTAATAGTTAGTTGTGGCCAAGTGAATAAAAATATGTTTTATCAACGAGTGGAATGTCTTTTTCTACTGTTCTTTTTGATCTAATATTTTGCATGTTACTAGAAGTTTATAAAAATACTCATAAAGTGTCCCAAAAAGAAGAGTTCGAACAAAAATGGTACAAAGGACAGGACATTTGATCCACAAAAGGCCTATATTAACAGATTTTTTTTGGATGAGACTTTTTCCGTGTTAGTTTCAAATTGGGTCATAGTTCTTAAACTATTCCGTCCAGTTACATAACGAGTATTTTGCAAAGCCAATGAATCGGCTGTTTCTAATATATAAAATATTGTTTCTTTGAATTTTTTTAGCCAATCAGAAGTTTGTTCTTGGTTTCGTTACTATAGCAACCCAAAAAGTTTCCGGAAAATTTTATCCTCCCTGACCGAAATTAGTGAACATTTTTCTGTCAAATTATTGACACATTATGATCATATTTGACATTTGCTTTTACATACATAAAAATACATATTTAGGTGTGAAATTCTCTTGCCGATCTCCCACGCACTTAGGAGATTACAACTGAAAATTGTCTTGTTTATATTATATGAAAACAATGAAGGAAAGTATATTTTTGTGCAAAAAGGGTCATTTTGACATTAGTACAGGATTACAAAAAATTATATTTTGCGCATTCAACTTCTCTATAATGGTGAATGATGTAGCTATTATCGAAGCAGCTCTCAAAACGCGATTATTAAAATTTTAACGATTTTACATTATTTTTGTTATTAGAAAGCAGTTGTATAAAAATTGGTTTATGATAGCTCTATATAGAAAAATATGCGCACCTCGTTGGCAAAGCGTCATTTTTGAACTTGTGGGAACTTCTTACTCATAACAAAATAAACATTTTACACACCAGTTATATGAAATAGCTATTATTTACACGGGCATACGAATTTTTTTCTAGAACATATAAAAAGAATCTTCCTTCTATACTTAAAATTAAAAATATAGCAATTGACAAAGCAATATTTTATTTGTAACATGATGTGGTTATTGACGTACTTTTTTTCATTTATAATGGTGAATTCATTTCCGTTGGATAGGAATTTTCAACGTGCCCCATCGTAGTAATACAGAACCCATAATTTTACATATCTCATCGACTTGGATTAATACAGTTTCAACCCGCGCCACCTGTGTTAAAGGATGCGCCATTGTTTGTCACACCACACAACTCACCTGTTAATCATAAGTATTACGTACTACCGAAACATAATAATGCATTTAAGAGTATTTTTATTGCATATTAAGTACGTCCGTAACCTTGTGGATAAATCAATAATAAAAATAATCTTATGGTAATTAAATAATTTATATTTCATATTAATGTTAAACTATCTACGGCTGATTAATCGTTCATACCCACATAAAGTATTAATTATGGTAATGTTTTAATTGGATTTTGTAGAGCTCAGACACTGTTTATGGGAAAAGCTAGTGTATAAATATGAGAGAAGGTACCTTACCTTCTATGCGATAAATAACTATATACCATGACAAAAATTGAAATGCATCAAAGGAATTGCTAGACTCGATATAAAGATATTATTAAGTGACGACTGGCTTTCGAAAATTAAATTTAATGTGAATTCTGAGAAGCTAATACTATATATTAGTTAAGAAGTTCCAATATTTAAAGAATTAATTAAAAGACACCAGATCGACATGTCGACAAACTAATCATATATTAGAATTATTTTTTACATAATTAGCTATTCGATAATATAGTAGAGTCGGAATTACACGTAAGTATCTGTTAATGGGCCAACCAAGTCCCCCCCGTTTTCGAGGATGCTGAAACTGTGATTCCGGGATCCAAAAAAGTTTTTGACCCCGGGTACACGCCCGAAAATCACCCTTAAAGTCCCTTTTCCGGCGCAGACATCAATCCACCCGTATTGTGTTGAATTGGCCCTCCCCATAACTTTAGGTGGCAATTCTAGAGGGAAATGACTCCAATCACCCCTACCCCTCGATTCAACCCCTATACCGTATGGAATTTTTTTTTTTTTTTTTTGTAAAAAATATTGACGATTTTTAAATATGGGGTTTGATGGAGATGAAGATGAATGTGACCAGTGTTATAGCCAGGAGTAGTTACCACACCTGAAGGGGGTGGATTTTTTTTGCAAAAATTATTCAAAATTTTCAGGGAGGGGGTTTGATGAAGGTAAGTTGGAAGGCGACCAGGGTTGTAACAACCCTCAGGAGTGGAAATCCACCACCTGGATAGGTTGTAACCGCCCCTGGTTACAACCCTGGTTTCCCATCATCTCCCGTCCATCAAATCCCCTCTCTGAAAATGTCGAATATTTTTTACAAAAAAAAAAAACACCCGGAGGTGTTATAACTAGCCCTGGTTATAACCCTGATCATCTTCATCATCCCTACAACAAACCTCCTTTTAAAAATTGTTAATATTTTTTACATGAAAAAAAATTACACGCCCTAGAGGGGTAGGGGTGATTGGGATCATCCCCCTCTTAAGTTGTGGGGAGGAGTAATTCACCAAAATACAGGGTTGGATTGCTGTCTGCGCCGTGAAAGAGACTTTAAGGGTGGTTTTGGAACATTTCGGGGGGTAGCCAGAAAATGTTTTTTACCCCAGAATCGGTTTCAGCACCCTCGAAAATGGGGAGGAAACTGTCATTAAAATTAGATCTAAAATCGACGAATAAAGAAAAAAATATAATCTGCCGCCGCCCGGTTGAAAGTCATTAGCACTAGATGGATAGTTTTCAGAAGCAAGAGAGTTCTTAAAGTGCAAGTCGTCCCATCAGCAATAAGCATGGACCTTACTTGTAGAAAATTTTATGTAGAATATTTTCAATGAGCTTTAAATGTTCTGGGGGATCAGTTATTATATCTCGAAGAAATACGAAAAAATGCGAAAATCTTCGGTGTGGCTTGCTAGGGGCCGGTTTTAAAGGTGAAGCTACCACTTGCCTTTAGCTTCAGAAAACTAAACATCTTGTGCGAATGATTTCCAGGCGGCAAAACATAATTATTTCTTCTGTTTCCTAATAACGTCAATGAATGCGATGCGTGTGTTAATCGGGTTCAACCCCCCTAGTTTGATCGCTCATTGCTTGAAAACCATTACGCCCATCAGTAACAGGCATAAGACTTTATTTGTAATAAATTTTATTTAGAATTTTTGTGTGAGCATAAAACTTTCTGTTTTATGAACCATGGGATCATCTATTCTTTGAAGAAATGCGAAAAAACCACTCCAGACAGTGCTTCAGTGATTAATAAAAAAATCTGCTCTAGAGAATTATTTAACTCGTATAGAAAACTGCATTCACTTTATCATTCCATACTTGACAAATACATACTCTAAATGTGTACACCATGTTCGTCTCGTCGGGGTAAAATAGAGCGAACTTAAATAAAATTTGTTGATTCGGCGCGCGGAGCAGAACTTACGTATTAGGCTTGGAACCGCAGAGTCCTGGGTTGGATTTTTGGCCAGGGTATGAATGTCTGGTGCCATTTTTAAAGTGTTATCGAGATGGCAGCGGTGGGATAGACCGCTGTTGTGTGACACGTCTAGTCGCTGTTATCACTCCTGAGTTCAAGTCTCATCTGCGGCAGATGACAATGTCGCAGGGAATGGTTGTTGTATTGATGTCTACGTGTACGTGTCCTGGTTGAGTGGTGGAATAGCTATGGCTAAACTCCGCCATGGCGTTAACGTATGTATGGCGTTAAAGAAAAATGAAAATGAATATATATTTGCAAATTGCAAGTCGAAGGAACATGAGGTTATATTACTCCAAACCAAATGAAAAAGATACCTTTGATTAATCACACTAAAATTTCAATATGTACAATATATCAAAACTGTATCATATTAGTGAGACTCGAATGAATTTTACGTAGATTAAGAAATATATCAATTTTATTTTAAAATGTTACTGACGTGTTATTAATAAGAACTGTTGCGAATGAAAGTTGCATCGGGCGCTACTGAATGTAAATACTTATTAACCGCGATATGTTGTGTTGTACTTGAATATTGTTTTTGGGTCGCTCGGCTCTGAACAGCCCTTCTTCATATCGACCTAGAAGTTCTTTTGTGAATTATA
Organism: Stenurella melanura; assembly: GCA_963583905.1. NCBI lineage: Eukaryota > Metazoa > Arthropoda > Insecta > Coleoptera > Cerambycidae > Stenurella > Stenurella melanura. The sequence continues at coordinate 170,644,217 of OY757309.1, forward strand.
TTACAATTAGTTGTTGTTCAGGACTCCCAAGCTTTTTAAAAGGTTTGCCATTTTCCTGTGAGCTAATTTCCTTATGACTTCAGGCGTTATTCCACTTTTTCTAGGTACATTAGCCTAGTGGGGACTAGCATCTTACATTCGCAAAAAATATGTTATGCAGAGTCTATTGCAGTATCACAGTAGAGAGTGCCTGCCGCAGCCTTAAGGCCTCCTTCCTTACGTAAAAATGTAGATGAAGTAAGTCCAGAATTGCTTCCATAGCTTCTGTGGGAGAGGAGCACATTGCTCCTGTAATCCCTAGACATACAATGCAATTTCTGCAACTTTCCTTGTGCTGCCAATTTTTGTTCAGTTTTTGGCCACCCATGGTGCATAGGTTACCATGGGTCTCACAACCGAAAGATAGGACCAGTAGATCATTTTGGTTTTAGACCCTAAGTCTTACCGAGGAGCCTGCGGCACATCCAAATAGCCGTAGTGCCTTTAGTAAGTGCTCTTTCTAAATGTGAGTTTCAGGTAAGTTTTTATCCAGAATTACACCTAGATATTTAACTTCACTGAGAAAGTTCAGTACTGCTCCATTTAGCATAGGAGGTCTTAAACTTAATTTTCTCCATTTGATAACGAAACACTCAGTGTTGTTCGAACTGACACTGGGGCCTGCTAACGAGCACCGCCTAGATATTATGTTTAAGGTGTTTTGCATGCCTCACACAGTAATAATAACTATGTCAACAGCATAACCCTGAACGTTGAAACCAGAATTACTTAGTTTATGGAGGAGGTCATCCACCAGCATTGACTACAGCAAGGGCGATAGAACTCCACCTTGTGGACAACGCTTCACCGCAATCACTATATCCACTATAACCACTATAGATCTATCTATAGCGGACTCTTTCCTCACATTTATAGTAAATATTCGGCTTCTTGGCATGAAATGTATCCACTTGCTTGTTGGGGACTGTATTCCCCCTTTCTCTCTTTGTATGGATTCATAAGAGTTGTTATCACTTCCTATGCAGCAAACGTTTTTTCAATGCCTTTAAGCAGGCCGTGTAGAGCATTTGTTGTCGATTTTCCAGGTCGATAGGCGAACTGTTTTGAATGAAGTGGAGCCCGTGTAAAGGTTTCACATCTTACATGTTCGTCTAATATTTTCTCCATTGTCTTCAGGAGAAAAGAGGTTAAGCCAATGGGGCGATATGATTCAGATTTCTCTGATGGGCGCCTGCCTATCTTTGGAATGAACACCACCTTAACTTCCCTCCAAGCTTGTGGATATATGCAAGAGAATAGCTTGCTTTAAATATGCTTTTTAGGAATGGAACAAGTTCCTAATTGCCATGTTGAAGCAGCACAGGAAAAATTCCATCCCTGCCAGGTGTTACTTAATATTTTGTTCTCTATGAAACATTTGTAAGATGATACTATTGAATACTCCATATTGAAATTGAGTTATATCTGCATATACAGCGATCGCTTGAGGCGTATAAACTATCATTTTTATACAAAATGCGTTTTATTAACATTTTAAAGCAAAGTGTTAAGAGTTTTAATTAAGCACACAAATATACGACGATCTACAAGATATCGAAACTACAATATACAGTGTCTCTCAGATTCGAAAGAATTTCGCGTAGGCTCGTTTCACTTCAAAATGGTGATATTTTTAATATAATTATTACACAACAATCACAAGTTAGTCTTCAGTAGGGTCTTCCAACTGTAAATACCTATTTGAACAATAATAATAAAACATATTCATTGTGTACTTAATATCAGCTGTGTCATATAGAATTTGAGCAGAATATTATTCAAATAAGTATTCGTAATCGGCCACGCCTGACTGAAACTTCTACTTATTATTTATCTGCACCTGTGATTGAGAAATAAATATTATTATTATTAAAATAGCTCATTACGGTATAGCTAACTAAAATACTCTCAAGAAAGATTTCACAGCATTTAATTTAACATTTTACACGATACTGTGAAGTCCCTGAAGTTCCATATATAAAGGAGGATTTTAAGTGAAACTGAAGTTTATTAAAATCATCACTTACTTTACCTTTCCTTATACACCTTATCATCAACAATTATCTATAATTAAATTACAAAATTATCGTGTTAACTGAGAGTTAGCACAAAATTACATAGCGGTTATCTTCAATCTCAATTGAACGAAGAATTATACCCATTCCGTTTGAAAAATTCAATAAATTATACAATAGCTTCAGACATATTACAATAATGTATCTCTTAGCAGTAATGGGGTCAGAATATGGTAATTCAATTTATATTCAATATTATTATTGTTGTTGTAATCCCAGCAAAAATTTTACATGCTCTTTATGTTGCAAACAATAAATGTTAATCTTAAATTTCGTAATTTATTTTCGCTATTCTATTATATCCTAGTCTCTACGTGAGCCTTCGTTGCTTTTATTGGGTAATACAATGAGATTGTTTTCGAAATAGTAATTTTCCTTAATTATCCCTCGCAATATAAAGTGAATTTTAAAGTCAATTTTAGATTTGACTTGGTATTTTACTAGTTAATTGTGTGAAGAGATTTTGAAAAAGTAATGGTCAGAAGCACCAATTGCTATGGCCTTGTGTATATATGCTGATTGAATTTTTAAATAAGGAAATTCCGAAGAGTATATATTTTTTATTTTTTAATATGAATTTCCTAAATAAAATGGCAAGGATATAAATATTCGCCTTTCACCTTATATTATTAATAACAGTATGTTGTGTAAATTACTATGAATTATTATTTTTTAAACAGTCAGAAAATATATCAAGTTTAAAAAATGAAATATTTTATAAATATTTGCACTAAAAAGTGTTTGGTAAATTACGAAATATAACCTACTCACATAATTACTTCCACATCCACGTACTGGAGTGGGAGTACAGTTAGTCGTAAAAAAAATTTCCATAAAAAATTTTAATGTTGAAATAGGTTTAAAATGTCATGAAACGTCGAGATTTTAAATTTGAACGAAAAAAAATGTTCTGTCTGTCTGTCGGTCTGTCTGTCTGTAACTTTTTTTTTTGTGCTCACATTTTCTCTGGAACGGTTTAAGACATTGACTTGAAATTTGGTTCACGTATGTAGTACAGGAGATCTGGAACTGGATTGTTTTTGAACACAACTGGTGAAGGGTTGGGGGGTAAATAGGGGTAAATAAGGGAACATAAGTAAAGCAAGCTGGTAAGAGTTCAGAAGATTTGGTGTATATACTAGAGACCAACGAATTTGATTTCTTTATAATAATATTTTTCATCCCTCCCACCACCTCCACTCCGTTATTTATTTTTTATTTTACAGAATATATAAATATACATGATACAGATAAAATACATGGTAATAATTTTTAAAGTTGTTGATAAAATTAAATTGAGATATTCACTTGAAATTTGATATTCGTATGTATTGTAATGACATCTGATTGAGATGATTTCGTTGAAGGGGTGCGGGGAGGGGGTGTAAATTAGGGAAAATAAGTAGAGTAACCTAATAGGAGTCAAGAAACTTCATTTTTGGGGTATATGCTAGAAACCACCACCTCAAATTTTTTTATGACGTCCACCTGAAATATTAAAATTCTATGACCAATTATTTCCACATACTAGAGTGCAAATATAGTCAAGATATTTTCCTTTAAAGAGACTTGGATGAAGAAACTGGATGTGGAAGTAGTGATTTCTTAGGCAGCAATTTTTTACTGTATACACAACAAACCTATTCATCTAATAACAAATGACTAAAAATGATCAAAATTGAACTGCCTCGAAGAAAACCATCTCTAAGAATTACGTGTAAACTGTATGGTGGCCTAGTTAATTATTGAAATTTATTAGGTACCTAACATCAACATTGAGGTCGGCTGAAAATGGATTTGTTTTTTTTTATCTTTTCACTTTTGCACTCACCTAATCAATAATAGGTAAATAAGTTCAATTAATCATGAGACGAGGTAATCGTATATAATAAGTTTTAGTGATAATTTTTTTCAAGGCGGTTCAATGTTTTTCAAAATAATTTTTCACCATTTTTAGGGCCCTATTATTATATCTACTCTTCGCATACAAAACGACGAGAATATTGCATTTGATCGGCACATTTTTAAAATCGGTAATATCGCTCGTAGAGAAAAACTTATCGTATCTCTGTGTTTTTTTATCGAATTATGAATATCTCTCAAAAAGTCCGTCCGTGTGTCTGTCTGTCTCTCTGTCTGACCGTCTGTTCGTCCGTCATTTTTCTTGTAAGCACGATAAGACAAGAACGAAAAGTACGATTGTATTGAAATTTGGACCGTAAGTTAGTGTTGGCTAGAGGAGAACCCCTATTGAACAAAATCGGTCAATAAATATAAAGCTATTAATTATTTAAATTTAAAAGAATCTATTTCTTTATGTTTTGTAATTAAACAAAACATATCTAAAACTAATTTAATTTACAAAAAAACTGGGAAGAGTATAATGGTTAGCTTGTTTAATTTCTACATATAATATAAAAAACATATTCATCGTTTTAAATTTTTAAGCTTTATCATGAGACTCGTGGGAAATTTCTGATATCCCTATGTACAATATTTCTTACAAATCGACAAGAGTTATGCAATTATGTCATTATTATTGAATTCGCCATTTTGAATTCATTAGATTCATTAACAACTATTTCAAGAATACCTAAATACTAATATTAATGCCATTCCGATGAAATTTGAATTTGATCCAGTTTGTGACAGGTCGGTCCCCAATTAATGAGAAAACTACAAATGAATCACTACAGAGCAATAATAGCCTTTCTTTACGTTACTGACAAATACAATTAATTTTGTGGATCATCTATAGACTCATTCTTTTTTTCTTAAATTAGGAAATAGTTGTAGATAGAGTATAACATCTGATTCTGATATAATGGCTATATTACACTAGGACAATTATAACATTCGTCTTCCTCGTGTAATATAGCCATCATTATATGCTCGTTAAATAATATATGTACTATTACTATTGTTGCAAATTATCCGCCTTTTTAGGAAACACCCTGTGTGAATCCGTGGGTTCTAAATAATTTCAACAAGAGATAATCACCACTAACACTTTATTTAACAATTTACTGACTGTACAATACTTGTTTACTATTTAACCTCACTTTTCAACTTGTTCACTTTTATAAACTGCCTTCTTAATAAAAACTTCTCCCTCTGCGCTGGTAATCGCGCCTTATATACTCCGAATTTGACTCTCTAGATCCATCTAGAAACAATCAAGAACCTTCTCCAACAACATTCCAGAAAAAGTCCATTTCATTCTGACAGCTCCCAGTCACAATTAGTAGGCATAGGCGTATCATCTCCAGTTCCAAGGGGGTGTAATTCATAACACTATTATATTTTAGAAATTGCATTGGGTTAGTCATGTCTTACACTTACACGAAAAGCTTTTTTTAAAGAAATGCAAAAAGATTAATAAATTTTATCCACAATCACATTATAATTGGAGTTTTATCCACACGTATAAAGCATATAAAGTACCACTTTATTCACTAGTGGAATAATGAAATTTCTTTATTCCGCTGGTGGAATAATGAAAAATACAATCTTAAATCGATTACATTTCATTTAATTTTTATAAATATTAACCTTACTATATTTTCCAATGTCTATGTTTTTATGGACCTTTATAGCGGCCTTCAGCATCGAATACTTTGACCACATGGATGAAATTGCATACTTCTTCAAATTTAAGAAATACTGTAGCAGAACTTCCCCATTTATTGTCATTACCCCCCGTTTTTCTTTCCATTCATTAAATTCGGAAAATAATTTTTCATAATGTTCCCTGGACTTCGCAGGCAATAATTGGAGAGTTGCTTCTTCAGCTTCCCAAAGGATTCTCTCAGAAACAAAATCGCTTTCTTGCATTTTTCACCATCTTCACAAATTTTTACAAATGGAATCGATAAACAATCAAAACTAAATAGCAACCAGTCAACAACACCTTCCAAGTTTTTTAAATTAATTTCAATAATTTTTGACGTTACAACCGCTGACAGAGCGAAATGTCAAATAATTTTTTGATGAAATCTGATTCTAAATAATAACCGTGATTGTGAATAAAACGTATAGCATTCGTGTTTTAGTCGCGTTTTATCCACTCAAGAAAATTAAACTTTCGAACTTCTCGAGTTTAAACTTTCTTGTGTGGACAAAACGCTATCTAAAACACTTATACAATAAATAACTATGATGTGTTTTTTTACTTCCCTCGCATACCGAAGGGAAGTATTGTATTCGAGAAAAAATCACCCTCCGAGATTTTTTCGGATTCTGACGTTTCAGATCACGGAGATTACGAAAATATAGGTTTTTCAATTCCGTCAGTCTGTCTGTCTGTTGGTGCATTAACTAAAACTACTTGACGGAGAGCAGTCAAATTTGATAGGTACTGACAGCGAAGAAATGGTAGAATTTTCACTGGAAAATATACAGGGTGGACCGTCTAAACGGAATAAATAGTGAAACAAATTTTTTTCGCTCAAATTTAAAATTTCCACGTTTCATGACACGCTAATCCTATTTCGGAAAAAAAAATTTTTTTTCACCATTTTTGAAAAAAATTTTACTATTAAAATAGTTGAAAAAAAATTTTTTTTTTGCTCAAATTTAAAATTTCCACGTTTCATGGCATTCTAAGCCTAATTCAAAAAATAAATTTTTTGAATTTTTTTTACCAACATTTTTGAAAATTTTTTTACCACTAAAATAGATGGAATTTTTTTTTTAATTTTTTCAAATTTAAAATTTCCACGTTTCATAGCGTTCTAAATCTACTTAAAAGAAAAATTAGAATTTTTTTTTACTATTTTTAAAAAATTTTACCACTAGATAGATTTTTTTTTCTTTGTTCAGATTTAAACCATCCACGTTTCCATGGCATTCGAAAACTATTCAAACAAATTTAAAAATGTTTTTAAAAAATAAAAAAAAAATTGAAATCATTTTTAATCTATTTATCACTACTATAGAATAGACGAAAAAATTTTTTTTGCTCAAATTTAAAATTTCCACGTTTCATTACATTCCAAACCAATTTCGGAAAAAAAATTGCAACATTTTGTTACCAGTTTGGAAAAAAATTTAACACAAGAATAGATGGAAACTTTTTTTTTGCTCAAATTTAAAAGTTTCACGTTTCATGACATTCTAAACCTATTCCAGAAAAAAAAAATTGAAAATTTTTCAAAAAGATTTTACTACCAAAATAAATCGATTTTTTTTTTATTTGCTCAAATTTAAAATTTTCACGTTTCATAGCATTCTAAGCCTATTTAAAAAAATATACAATTTTTAACTTTTAAACTTTTCTTTACCACTACTATAAAATAGAAGGAAACTTTTCTTTTTGCTCAAATATAAAAAAAAAAAAAGAAAAAATTTTTTTATCAACATTTTTGAAAAATTTCAAAAAAGTGAATTTTTTTACATATGCACCTATTATACTTTTATTGAAAAATGTACCGGGTGCTCATCCCAAGAAATAATTCAGTCATGGTGGACATTTTTAAAGGTATTTGTGCAAGCCTGCCATATGTGGCACCTGCTATTTAGTATTGAACTTTTGCCATTGGATGAGCAAACTGTATATTTTTTTGACCAAAACTTATCAAGTTTTCTTTGTAATAATAGCAATAACTATATTCCGATTATTATTCTCAATGTCATTTCGTAATAATTAATTTTTTAGAGTGACCGCCATGCTCAAATAACGAGGAAAGTTCTGTGTAAATACCTTTACCGATTTTTTAATTAGGAGGAGAATTACTATCTCATCAATACCTCGAATAACTAAAAGCACAGAATTCCACATTTATTTGTGCTTATTTAGTTAAGATGTAACTGTAATTCAGTCAATTTAAATTATGACATATATTAAAATAATTTAAAATCAAAAGAATGCACATTAGGAAACTAATACACTAATAGTTCTCATAATTTGGTGTACTTTTAAGATCTGCTTAATTATAAAATTAAGGAACTACATCAAGTAAATGTCACATTATTCTATCATTGGTTAATTGGTATGTATTTTGTATCGGTTTTTAAGTGATTAGTTATTTTGTAAATCAATGCTTTTAGATATAGTTGTCGGATTCTAATTAATTGATATAGCTTATTAAATATGTAAATAATTTAAATCTTTGCATTTGACGAATTTAACCGTATAAGGAATTTGGTAAATTATTCGATCTCGTGTTATGTCTTTTACTGCTTAATTTATTTTAGTCTCTAATTTAAATACAGATAATTCCTTTCTTGTACTAAAATGAATTTAATTATAATAATTAAACTTAGCATACATTTTTGTTCAAATATTTCTAATCGAATGACATAAACAATTAATGTAGGTAGTAATTAGAAGCAGCACTGCATATTTACTGTCAAATACTTAGTAGCAAATATAATTTTCGCTAGAATACATTTCAAGATCCTCTTTTTGTATACACAAGCGAGAGATTGACTCTTGTTTGAAACTTTCTGTCATATTCCAGTTTTGAGTTCGCCAATTCATTCGGAAGTGCGAAATTGGAGAAAAAAACGTATTCTTGTATGGCATTTTTGATGAGGAGCTGTAGAAGTATCAAAGCATGTATTTATTTATTTATTTCTCACTCGGTAACTGGCATTAGACTATTACATTAACAAATGGAGGAATCTGTTTACTAATAATAGGATCCCTCTATATCTCTGAAGGCTGTGGAAGAGCCCTATGTGGGAGGGGTTACATATTTAGAAGGGGTGACAGATTTAGAAGGAAGGGACACAAATCCAATAACCGAGTGTACTGGGATAATTTTCTCTTCTGAAAAATCCCAGCGCCTTAGCCGGGAAGCGAACCTAAAACTCCTGGGTTACAGTCAAATTGCTTGTCTGTCAACAAAGCAGTAATATAGTATATATTGCCGCGACACATTTGAAAGATTCCGAGAAGATTTTAAAAATCATAATAGTATACAATAATAATATTATTTATTGTTTGGTGTAGAACAGATAAATTATTTACTGTTTATTATGCAACACAATGTAGTGCGAAGTGTTAAAGATTATCAAATATATTGCAGAATATACAGGTTGCAATAACCGAATTGTATTGTCATTTATTAGGTAACAATTATTATAATTTTACATAATTAGAAAAAAGTTTTCGTTTCATGCGAACTTACATTTTCAATTTAAACTGTGCAGTGTTGACGAAATTACATCCATAATTATGTCCATTAAGTCAAATGCGGAAGGTTGTGACAGCATTTCGGCACTAATGTTAAGATATTGTTTGCCTACTATTTCTTTACATGTAACACACATTATCAATTGCTGCTTGTATGTAGGCTATTTTCCTACTAGTTGGAAACACTCGTTAGTTATACCATTGCCAAAGGTTAATTCTCCTCAAGAGTATAAGGATCTAAGGCCCATTACTATTATTCCAGCATTGTCAAAGGTTCTGGAGAAACTGAGAAAGTAATTAAGGTCCAAATAACACATTTTAGAAAATAACATTATATCAAAATTTCAATCAGGTTTTAGAAAAGGCTATAGCACAACCTCAGCCTTAGCTGACATTTCCCAAAACATTCTTTCTGCCCTAAGCAGCATCATCGTTTTCTAAATAACGATGATGCTGCTGCACTTATTCTTCTTGACTTTTCTAAGGCTTTTGACACGCTGGATCACGATTTACTTTGTGCAAAACTCTCTTTTTATGGCTTTGATGAAACTTCAGTAAACTTTTTCAGATCATGTTTAATTAACAGATTTTAAACCGTTTCACTAAATAATAAGCGATCAAATATCTGACCAATTACGTCAGGTGTGCCACAAGGGTCAGTTTTGGGACCTATTTTGTTCTTAATTTACACAGCCGATATTATCCAACATGTAAGCCATGGTAAAGTTCAGTGCTACGCCGATGATACTCAACTGTTTTATCATTTTCCCTCTGAAAATACTATAAATTCTTATAATTGAATTAATGCGGACCTAAACTCTATTCATAATTATGCTAATCAAAATAATCTCAAACTAAATGCAACCAAAAGTGCAGTATTGTACTTTACTTCCAATAGAACGCAGGAATATACGAACGAAAATCCAGCTGTTGCTATAAATGATCAATACTTACCTGTTGTAAATGAAGCAAAAAACTTAGGTCTAATCTTTGATAATAAGATGCATTTTACGGAACACGTGGCAGTTTTATTAAAAAAAGCGTACTATGCCTTGAAAACGCTGTATTGTATTATAAGTATTTTAAATTTTAAAGTGAGGAAAAAATTATGTGAAAGTCTTGTGTTACCAATCTTGAATTATTGCAATCTAGTATATTTCCCCTGTCTAGATAAGCTTACACAACATCGTTTGCAAAAAATGCAAAATAGCTGTTGCAGGTTTGTATTCAAACTAAAGAGGTATAGTCATGTGTCTGCGAAAATAAATGATTTGCAATGGCTCAGGCTTGATAATTTGTATAAATACAATATATCTGTTTTTGTTCATAACCTGCTCTCAACCCGATCACCTTCTTATCTTTATGAAAAATTTACCTTCAGGCGAGATATTCAAAACGGTAATTTAAGTTACGCAGTTAAACTTATAATTCCTATATATTCAAAATCTTTATTTCGACGTTCATTTTTATACAACGCTATTTCGATCTACAATAATATTGATCCTCAGCTAAAACGAGTTTCTGTAAATAAATTTCGCACAGTGATAAAATGTAATTTCCTCCGTCAGCAACTTATGTAAATTAGCAGCTAGATTTTCTGTAGCTCTTAATCTTATCAGCCTTAAGATACATTGATACATGATGGACATATATACATTTGTTTTTACTTTTTCTTAATTTTTAGCTTCAATTATTGTAACCTGCATTACTATATTTAATCTTCATATGTATCTGTGTATATGTATATGTAAGTATATGTATGTATGTATGTACGTATGTATGTATGTATACATGGGTGTATACATATTTTATTTTAATTTACTTACTTTACATTAGATTAGAATAGCTACAAACTAATATTATATATTAAAAGGTTAAGTTGAGTAGCTATTAAGCTAGACTTCACCTTAATTTAGGAATGTATTGTAATTTATATTTTTATATTTATTCCTAAATAAAGCCATTTTATTATTATTATTATTATTATTATTATTATTATTATTATTATAAACGGTGATATATGGAACATACATTAACTAAAAGCATTCATTTCCATGCAGAAAATTATGCTAAATAGGATCAAACATCTATGTGGGAGTAAGGTAGTAATAGTGTGATTTCTTAAGTGATCATAAAATAGTAATAAAGTGCCGAGTAGTAATAATTAACACACTTTTTCCTTTTTCAACTTTAATGGCGATAATGTTTCAGGGTGCTCGAAGCCGTGTTTCATAACTTACATACTCTTTTCGGGTTAAAGCAACGAAAACAAAATTTTATGTATCAGTTACAGCATAATAATTTAAAATATTTTACAGTAAATATTGTTGATCCTAGGCAATATAACCAAATAGGTTCACTTTATTATACATAAATTAAGACTGTAAAGTCTGTGGATGCAAGCTGTGAGTTTGCCGCCAACAAATAATTTATTGAATATTAGAATCGTGGATGTTTTACTTTAATGTTTACTAATACGATTCGTTATAAAAAGTTGTCTGGATTGGATTTTTGAATTCTTAATGTGTCCATCCAGTATTACTAATCACCCACATGTTAGTTGAAATGTCTCTAAATCCCAAAAGAAAATATTGCAAAAGTGGCAGCTACCTCAAATATTCCTAAGTTATTGGCAGACTACACTACTACATATGCATATTAGAGGGTCCGTTATTGCTCAAATTAGAGATTTTTTGAAAAATCAGACGGATTTAAAATATATGCATTACTAGAAGATTTTTCGCGCTTACCGCAGTCTGATAGCTTCAAAACTTGCATGCCGCCAAGCATTTAAAAAAACGTGAACTTATAAATTCTTGTTGTTTTGGACGAATATTAATGTCTAATATAACCATCACTTTATTACGAACAAATTGATAATCTTTTTAGTTCTACTCTTTTCTTTAAATTTAAGACAGTTATAAATAGTCATTTTTATATTGGACGTTTAAAACACTTTTTTACACCTTTAAAATGGGCACCCACAGCACTTATTAACTTCTCTTCAGCAGTACTCACGCTAGCTTCTTTCCAGTTGAAGCTATGTCAATTTAAAAAAAAGCGTTAATATTCTTTCAAAACGACAATCTCGCAAGACAATGAAGGTTTAATTAAATAACTTCAAAATGGTCCTCTTAATAGTAAAATATCGTTGTCGTAGGTTGTAGATCCCGTCTATATAGCAACTTTAATCCCTTCCAGGTAAGTTTTTTGATGAATTTCTGCATCTCGACACAAAGCAACACTTATTTTCCATTATAAATCATTAATAATTTGCAAGATAACATGTATTTGTAATACACAATAATATTTGTTTACCAACAATGCAACTAATGACGTTATCGGCGCATTAGGTGGCGTAATGTTTTTGATGGTCACATTTCGATTCAAAGTTTGAAGAGTTTAATTTAAGACATCCATCTGGTTGCAAAAATTCAAATGTTTTTAACCATAATTAGATTAGATTAGATTAGGAAGGAGGAGCTGGCTGATTGGCCTTGACCACCGCGACCCCCATGGATCTATTGTGGTGCTGATTGTTTTCCTTAGAGCTCCTTATCCAGTTTTGTCCTTTGTATCAGACTCCACAGCCTTGATAAGGGCCCCTTAGTGTAGCTGTCAGCTCTTGGTTTTTCCTCAACAAGTAGTTGGAATCTCAGTCTAGCAAGGCCTTCACAATGGCACAATACGTGGACTGAGGTTTCCTCTGCCTCTTGGCAGAATCTGCATGTTGCGTCCTTTGTCAGACCCCATTAGACTCAAATGTCTAGTGAGTCGGCAGTGGCCGGTTAGAAGACCCACTATTATTCTAATGGCCTTTTTATTTTGGCATAACAGGTCCTCTGTAAATTTGGGCGATCGTTCTTTAATTAACTCTTTAGCCTGTCTCTGCCGTGGGAAATTGTTCCACCATTCCAGAGATTTAGTTTGCACGCATTTGTTAATGGATGCTCGTATGCATGGCTTGGCCACACCACAAAAGGGTTCGGGTCCTATGAGGGCGCTATCCGCGCTTTCTCTGGCCGGTTCATCAGCCTTTTCATTTCCCTTGTGTCCCTTGTGTCCTGGTACCCACGCTACGGTCACTTTATTCTGACTTCCTAGGTCTATACGGGTATTTATGCAGTCCCATACAAGTCTAAATTCGACTTGCATGGAACCGATTGCTTTTAGCTAATCTAATCTAACCATAATTAAGAATATTTTCAAAAGAAAAGAGAATTATAGATTTGAGAAAACACTTTCTTTTAAAAAGAATCCGGGTTTGTTATTGTATGATTAATATTTATCTATAAACTGTCATAAAATTCCCTTTTCTTTTTCTAATGTGTACATTAATTTACTATTGTAGTGTCGTCTCACTACGGTGAATCTAAGACAAATAAACGGATCAACATTACTTGTATTTTTAAGTTTTTGTGAAATAGTAAAAGTTGAATTAAAGTTGAATTGTCAACGGCAAATCCCTCAATTGAGTTTTTAAATATTCTTATTTATATTATAATCTTATTTCTGTTGAAATTACGGTTTCTATCCCTCGATGTCCCTCAATTATAATTTTATTATCTTAGTCTGCTTCCAATATATTTAGTGATGCGTAATTTATTCTACAGAAATCGAGGTAAATAATTTAGATGTGAAAAATAATTATATTATTTCCATTTGCCTGACATAGAGTTTGTAACCTAAGATAAGCACTGTACCTCCATTTGATGGACAATATAAATTGTTATTTAATCGTTGATACTTTGAAGAAAATTTACTGTACGACACAGTATTAGCCTTATTCAGTAACATTACAAGAGTAGGAAGTGTAAATGTCTCCAAGTATAAAATAAACTTATGTTGATATAACCACGTGGTCGATAAACGACTATTGAATTGAGATTAGCACATCCATGGAGAGAATTAACGGTTCTGTCGGGTAGTAAATCTAGGATGCCTCGAGGCGACCAAATACGCATACGTGTAGAGGAAATAGAAACATTCATTAAAAAACAGTACACATTCAATTCTATATAAATTAGAAAATTATTGAAATCTATTGAACTGGGCAGATTTTCAACATGTTATTTTAGTTGTTCTCGCACTTGCATTGCATTGCTCTGATATTTAAAACGTTGTCACGTTATTTTGTCTTGTTTCCAACTAATAAGCATTTTATATGTTCAATGCTCATTGAAAATTACACAGCATCCTATCTTATCACACTTTTGTATAACGGCCATTCCAAATTCCAATAGCATGTTTAGAGTATATGTGGTTGCTTAAATGAATTAATATTTGCGTGCCTTTTGGTTGATAAAATTAATATCAAAATTCTGTAAAGGTATTTACACAGAACTTCCCTCTATATGTATACAGGGTGGTCACTTCGAAAAATTATTAATTAATAATCGATAGTTATCATTACTGCTACAAAGAAAACCTGATAAATTTTGGTTAAAAAAATATACAGAGTGGTCATCTGAAAAAATAGATAAGAAATAGAAGGTGGCTAAATATACAAGTTTTGCATAAATATAATTATAAGTACCCACCATACTTGAATTATTTTCCAATACAAGTATAATAGGTGTATTTCTTGCCAATTGATTTAACTATATGCTAAATATTATTGTCATTTGTCACTTTTTTTTTTTCATTATTTATTGTCGTTTGACGATTCACCCTGTATATTTTCAAGTGAAAGTGTACCCATTTTTTCGCTAGCAGCAGCGTCAATTATCTACTATTTGACGAAGAGCAGTCCTCTTCGTCAAATAGTTCTTTAGATGTAGCACCAATAGACTGACAACAGACCGACAGACAGACAGTCAGTCTGAAACTTGAAAATCCGAAGAAACCTCTGAGGGTGATTTTTTGAGTTTGCCAAAATTGTTAAGTCGGAAACGATCAATTTTACTAAAAAACGACAAGAGACCTTCTTTGTTTAAAATGACCAAGAAAACCTAAAATTCTTGTCAAGAAAGGTGATTCTTGTAATTTATTTAAACTGTTTTTTTATACAAATTACAAAAATCGCTTATTTTGACCCGATTGAATTTCTTTAGGTTTTCTTGGTCATTTTAAACAAAAAAGGCGTTCCCTACTTATAAACGATTGAATGAGCGCGCGTCCGGCTAAAAACGTCTATTTAACAATTAAAAGCTTAAGCTTTAGAATAAGAGAATCTGCACTTGCTCTTCGGGGTTTTGTTAATGGATGTTCTAAGATTGTATAAGGCGATGCATTTTGGCGAACTCAAAGAATTAATTTTTTAATATTTTATTTCAACGTTGAAAGCGGCTGTTCCAAACATTAAATTGTTTAAAAGTCGAACTCGGTCAACTTTACGAAAAAATGACAAGAAACCTTTTTTGTTTAGAATGACCAAGAAGCCTAAAAAAAATTCATTCGGGTCAATGAAAGCAATTTTTGAAATTTGTTTTAAGCAAATTAGTTTAAAAAATTGGGACCAGAGTTTCGCCAGGCAAACTCTTGATCCTTATTCAGGGGTATGTCCTGAACGTGAACATGCAAAAAAATCGTATGGGAATTTTTTTTCATAAGAAAGCGAGGTTTTCGCCTTGTCTAAACGGCAAAATTTTATTTTACACTTCACAGCGATCAGTTTCCCTCGACGAGTTCTGAAAAATTCATGTCGAAGAAAAGTTGTCAAATGGATTTCAGCGTGGAAGTAATTGATTCCTGGGGCATTTTAAGTCAAAACGTACGGTATTCCATTAAAAAAAAGGTATGACAGTTTAAAAATATAATAATTTGATTAGTCGTCAAAAAACACCTTGTAGAACTAGGTTCAACTTTATACCTTTGCATGTTTTCTTATTTTAATCGGCCAGAAAATGTTTAAAAAATTCGCTCGATTAAAAAAAAAAAATGTTTCCTTTTGTTATGAACAAAATTGTTTTTATCAATATCAGACCATTTTACCGTCCGGTAACACGGATTTTCATACTGGGTAGTGAGTGTCTCCTGAATTACTATGTTCACGCATAAGAAGTCAAATCACGAGAATATAAAAAAATGTAAGCTGGATTTAAATCGTAATAGTTCGTATATGAAATTATATATTGTACTGGCTAAATCGAGGACTAAATAAAACCAAATTAATGTTCTAATTAAGAATTATATTTCGGTATTATTTCACACTTCTTAAATTTTCGTTTATTTATTATTAAATTATTTCGTCAATGTGTTTGTATCGGGGGTATCCTAAATTCATAATTTAATTTATCATAAGGAAGGTACTGTAATCGTGAAAAAAATACCATGCAAAATTCCATTAGATTTTCAGGTTCCAAAGTATACAGATCACGAAAGTTCAGATCTTTCAGTTCCGTCCACCTGTCTGTTAAAGATATATCTATAAAACTATTTGACAGAGGAGATTGACATTTGTTTGAGTAAGTAATGAAAAATGTGGGACGGATGATATAATATTTGCCACATCATAAACACAATGGTTAAGAATGATACCTATTGTACGTTTAATGAAAAATATGCGAGGTAGTCATCATAAGAAGTAATTTAGCAATCCTGAAAACCTGTAAAGGTATTAACACAACTTTCCTGTTTTGCACCTTTTTATTTATTTGGATCACCATCTTATATTTCTTTTAATTAAAACTGTAGCTTCTTTCGGTCAATTGTAACTATATTACG
The DNA here is from genome assembly GCA_963583905.1 of Stenurella melanura. Lineage (NCBI taxonomy): Eukaryota > Metazoa > Arthropoda > Insecta > Coleoptera > Cerambycidae > Stenurella > Stenurella melanura. The sequence continues at coordinate 170,661,134 of OY757309.1, forward strand.
AATATTATTCTCCCTTGTTGTTTGTTAATTATTTTGTGGAGTGACCACTCCGTATATTTTTAACAGTAAAAGTATATTACGTTCTCTTAATGAAAATAATAGTGACAACTATATCCTAAATATTATTGTATTCAACCTAAGGCTAATTATTTTTTAAAGTAACCATCCTGTATATTTTATACCAAAAGTATAGCAAGTTTCCACCTTAGCAGTAATTGTCAAATTGTTTTATAAATATAACGTCAACAAAAGGACAGCAGACAGACTGACATAAAATAATATTTAGAATGTAATTGTCACTATTATCATAAAGTAAACCTGATATACTTTCATTTCAAAATATCGTCACATAATTAATAAATAAAATATGCCAGGCAAAGAAAGTAATTCTCTGAAATTATCTTTACCGATTTTTACTATTGTTTCTGTTTTGGTGGGTTTGGCGTTTATTAATTGTGGAATTTTGACTCATTCTTAGAAAAAAATTCTTAAAAAATACACAACATATAAGGTGGAAAGGAAGTATGTAAAAACATTGCAAGTGAATATGTTATTTATAATAAAATATATTCTTTATGGAATTTTACAAACAGCAGAAAAGGTACTCTATGAAAATAATACATATAAATTAAGTATGGCTTTGTCAAATAGCGATTCGAAGAGTATTTTAAAAATTCCATGGTAGTTTGAAATATTTAATTATTTTTACATTAATTTTCAATGGACATTAAGAACATAATAATACCACAACGTAATTAAAACTTTAAGATATTTAATGAAAATATACAATAATATATATTTACTTATACAATTGTAATGAGCTGTAAAAGGAGCACATCCGCTATATCTTATGAAGTTCCTTGAAGACACTTTGTAACACATGTCATGAACTTATTTGCAGTGAGAAAAAGTCAATTCCATAGTAAACGAAATAATTTCCGACATGTTTACTCAGACGAACACTAGATATATTTTCAACTTTCTCTAAACAGTCTCGCCAAATTTGTAATATCAATCACAAAGTTCTGTAATAAGATGTAGATGTTAAGATTAAATTATTCAGGTTGTAAGCAAAACCTCATTATTATTTTTTGTTTTAATAAATAATAAACTTTCTAGTAACTATAAATATGAGTTAAAAGTTATGCCAAATATAAGGTGCCCAAAATATGTTTTCTATCATATTTACATGCCGCTGTGATCAGCATATAAAGAAAAATACATATTACTTCCACATCCACGGTGTGGATTGGAAGTATTCGTAAGAAAATTGAAATTTTTACTTCCCTCGCATACCGAAGGAAAGTATTGTATTTGAGAAAAAAATCACCCTCCGAGATTTTTTCGGATTTTCACGTTTCACATCACGTAGATTACGAAAATAAAGGTTTTTCAATTTCGTCAGTCTGTCTGTCTGTCTGTTAGTGCATTATCTAAAAAACGACTTGACGGATAATAGTCAAATTTGGAAGGTAGCTGACACTATTACCAGCGAAGAAATGGTTAAATTTTCACTGGAAAATATACAGGGTGGACCGTCTAATGTGAATAAATAATGAAAACAATTTCTTTGCTCAAAATTAAAATTTCCACGTTTCATGACATTCTAAATCTATTTCAGAAAAATAATTTTTCAAAACGTTTTCAAAAATTTTTTTAGCAGTAGAAAACCAATTTTTTTTTAAATTGACACGTTTAATGACATTCTAAATTTATTTCATAAAAAAAATCCAGAAGAAATAGAAGATTTTGTCAATTTTTTTTTATATATTAAAATATTCTTTTACTACTTATTGAAGTGTCATATAATCAGGTACTTGATGTAATTGAAAACTTGAAAAACGTAAAAAGCCATGATGCCTATGACATAAATGTAAAAGTGCTAAACTGCATTAAATTTATTATTCTCGTCCCACTCACTAAACTAATCAACGAGTGCATTAGAACGAACAGCTTTCCGAAAATTTTAAAACTGTCCAAAGTGTTACCCCTGTTCAAAAAAGGTTCAGTTGACGACCCTGCAAATTACAGGCCAATATCTATTGTGCCATTTTTTGCAAAAATCATCGAGGTAATACTAAAAATTCAAATAACTAATTATTTTGAATATCGTAACTTGTTTAATAGAAGTCAATATGGTTTTAGGTCCAAGTTGTCCACGACTTTAGCCACAATTAACTTAACCGACATAATAAACAAAGGTTTTGAGGCTAAGGAGTTCGTACATGTCCAATTCTTAGACTTAACCAAAGCCTTCGATTGTGTACCACATGACCTTTTGATAAAGAAATTAGGCTTTTATAAATTTTCAGTAAATAGTCAAAATCTCATTAAATCGTATCTTACTGATCGCTCTCAGTTTGTGAATTTCAATAACGCAAAGTCAAATTCGATAGACATTAAATTCGGCGTACCTCAAGGATCTGTCTTAGGACCAGTCTTGTTTCTCATTTATGTTAACGATTTGCCCAATAGTAGCCCCTCGTCGAAGTTCACTCTTTTTGCTGATGACACTACACTCGCTCATACTAATACAGATCTCCGTGATCTACTAAATGAAGTTCGTCACTCATTGTCTATGGTTCAAGATTGGTTTGTAAGTAACCAATTAATTTTAAACAAAGATAAGACAGAAACAATGATTGTTAGTTTGAGACAGCACTCTTCAGATACCAATTCCCTTCATTATGTTAAATTTTTGGGCGTTACTCTAGATAATAAATTAACATGGGAAAAGCACACAGAACTAATCTGCAAGAATGTGTCACGAAATATTTTTATGTTGCGCAATTTACTGAAATGTGTGTCACAGGCATCAGTAGTAATTGCTTATCATGCACTAATTCAATCTGATCTGACTTATGCTATCCTGGCATGGGAACATTCGGCGCATACTGCCGCAGTTTTTTCTATGCAAAGGAGAGCGGTTAGAATTATTGCAGGTTTAGCATACAGAGATGATTGTAGAGATGCATTTAAAAATCTAAAAATACTTACTCTGCCTTGTTCTTATATTCTACAATGCCTCCTGTACATTAAAGAAAACATCAACCACTACCCATAATAGTTTACACTCATATTCGACGCGAAATAAAAACAATATTGTTGTAGACTTTCTGCGGTTGTCTAAGACACGAAACGGATCTGGTTATTATGCAGTAAAATTCTTTAACGTGTTGCCTAATGCTGTCCAAGAACTTAATTACAAACAGTTTAAAACCGTAATTAAAATTTTTTTACTGGAGAGGGCTTATTACGATTTTAATGAATTTCTGTTGGGTGACTTTTCTTGCTTAATTTTGTGATTTTGTATTTACTCTTATAATGTATATTTGTTTTTCTCTTATACATTTTTATATTTTATACCTCTGTTCTTATATTAATGTCTGTTATTCTTAGTATGTTTTATTTAGTATGTTTTATACATTTGTTATATATATAAGTATATGTACTGACTTGTCAAAACACCGTTGTGTGTAGTCGTGACCAATAAAGATATCTATCTATCTATCTATCTATTGAACATATGATGGAATTTTTTTTTTTTGCTCAAATTTAAAATTTCCACAGTTCATGACATTTTAAACTTATTTCAAAAGCAAAAATTTTTTGAAATTTTTTTTACTGCTAAGAAAAAAATGCTCACCCTTAGGTGAACATTTTTTTTTCTGCTCAAATTTAAAATTTCCACATTTCATGACTTCCAAACCTATTTCAGAAAAAAGAATTTCAAAACTTTTTGAAAATTTTTTTACCAGTAGAAAGATGGGAAATTTGTTTTGCTCAAATTTATAATTTCCACGTTTCATGACATTCTAAACCTATTTCAGAAAAAACTTGTTTTTTAGTGAAAATCCCATGATGATCATGTGGGTAGGATCTATGAATTTTTTCGTTTTCTGGTGTTGGTATTTTAATTATTACAAGGTGTTGGAGGGTTGTAGGACAATTTCCTAAATTCTTCCAAATACTCTACAGAATATTACATAATCCGTAAAAAAATCATGAAATATAAAATCTGAGTAAAAACACAGTTGTTTTATCTTCTAAAAAATTCGTTATATACTGCATGTTTTTTAATATTTCCTACCCTTAAATTTTTTCAAAAAAGTAAAACATGTGCTCACCTTAAAATTTCTCAAAGTTTAATTTGAACCCTATAGGATTTATTTTGCTCTTTCCCTTGGCCGGCTATCTACTATGCAAAAACAGGAGAATTTTAGGCCTTTTTACGGTCACTCTTTGTAGAGGTATTTACGCAAGCCTTCTTTATTTAGCACCTTTTTATTTAATGTTGAATTTTTGGTATCGGATGACCACTCTGTATATTTTTTTGACCAAAAGTTATCAGGTTTTCTTTGTAATAATACCTTCTGATTAGTATTCTCATGTGTGGTTTCGTAATTAAAAATTTTTTAGAGTGACCGCCCTGTATAAATAAAGAGGGAAGTTCTGTGTAAATATCTTTACCGATTTTTTTTTCTTGAAATAAGCTTAGAATGTCATAAAACATCGAGATTTTAAATTTGAGCGAAAAAAAAAAGCAAAATTCAGATACACACGTGAGATTTTGTCCAAGTCTGTATAATAACGTCATCTGGAATTAGATTATATTTTGCGATGATTTCGTTGAAGAGTAGGTAGCGGTAAATAGGGGAAAATAAGTAAAGTAAGCTGGTAAGAGTACAGAAACTTGGGATTTGGTGTATATACTAGAAGTTAAGGTTTCAGATTTTGTTATAATATTTTTCGAACTGTTTTCTGTTATCACATCCGTAGGTATTAATGGTATTAATTACTGTTACTTACTATAAAGTTTTTCGAGCAAGTTGATTTGGTCTTACTATCTGTTAGTTTAACATAAATGTGTAATTTCAAGCAAGTTGATATATGGATTCAATTCATGTAGACCGAAAACAAGAATAATAGTTTTCCCGCGAGTCTCCAACCTAAACATAATATATTCATTGTGCGTGAAATGTTTAATTATGTGCTATACTAAGGGAGACGTCAATTGTAACCGTTTATAAAATATCTAGAGGAACTTATAACTCCTCAATCGACATTGATATAATATTTAACAATGGTTTAAATTAAATTTGTCACATAAACTGTGTTCTATCGAACAAGAGTAAAAATAGTCTTCATGAATATGCATTGGTGGCGTTCTCGATAAATCCACATCCACATCCTATGTGTTCACATTGTTGATAGCTGTTGACTTACATTATTGCTTCCATTTTGTAAACGTTACAAGTATCAACTTTCCGATTGATTGCTCAGGTTTCAAATGTGATGTCGTGTGGGTCGCTCGTAGAACCTCTCTTTGCAAGTGAGTTTTATCATGTACACCGAAAAGCTCCAGTGACATATTCATCGTAAGATTAGGTTAATTTCATTGACATTTATGATAATTTTTTCACTATTGAAATAAACACTAATATTGAAATCACAGAAATCGTGCTCTTGTACTTCGTTTTACTCTTTTAAGATGTATTTTACACAAGACGTTATGTGTAAAAGAAATTAAACCAAGAAATTGACGCTAGTTATAAATTTTCCTGGTATATTAGAGAAAATACGTAACGATTTTTGTGTTAGAGTAAGTAGACAGTTTACGAAATTATCTTTTTATTTACTATCTATTCTTAATCAGAAATATATTATTTATCTTATCAACAAATGAAGATCTCTTACATCTTTAATCGATTTCAACATTTTTTAAAAAAGAGGAGCTTCTTAATTCCTCCGTATGTATGTTTCTCTTTAAAAATGAATTATTATTTGTTTGCTGATAATTGTATTGAAACATATTCTTTGTAGGATTTTGCAACCAGCAGAAAAAGTAACTGTTTATAACAAAAAAAAAAATTTGTGTGAAAATGTTAATGAAATCTGTGCATTCTTTCGATAACCTGAATTCTGGTTATGATAGCAAATTAAAATCCTAAAATGAATTTGTCTAATTTCTTATTTGACAATTCTCATTCTAACACTGGCATCCACGCAGTCCCCTACAGCCATGTAGATTAAACTAGTATCTACATAATCCGCTATGATCATGAAGATTCCGTTAAAAATGAAAACAAAGGCCTAAAATGAATTTATTTATCTACTTTGCCTTAAGAATGATAGATTTCATGAAAATGTAATCCATTAGAATGAAAAATTTTTAAATTTTTTCCAAAATCGTAAAAAAAAATTTCATTTTTTTAAATAGGTTTAGAATGCCATGAAACGTGGAAATTTTAAATTTGAGCAAAAAAAAAATTTTTCATTATTTATTCCCTTTAGACAGTCCACCCTGTATATTTTCCAGTGAAAGTTTAACCATTTCTTCGGTGAGAGTAGTATCAGCTAGCTACCAAATTTGACTATTCTCCGTCAAGTAGTTTTTTTAGTTAATGCACCAACAGACAGACTGACGGAATTGAAAAACCTAGATTTTCGTAATTACGTGTTCTGAAACGTGAAAATCCGAAAAAATCTCGGAGGGTGATTTCTTCTTGAATACAGTACTTCCATTCGGTATGCGAAGAATAAATTATTGTACTATACGAGAAAAATGGTTCCGGTGTTTAAAAATGTAATATTAAGGTGTAACAAAGCATACCCAAAATAGCGAAGAAAAAAATAATTAAGGAATTATTATACAGGATCTTTTGCGTTTTTCTCGTTCGTCGTTCTTGATTAAAACAATTAAATTCAAAGTACTTCATTTAGCAATATTGACATAATAATTATTTTTAAAACATAAATCTAGTTATCCTGGAATAAATGACGTTTTTACAAACATCATTTACTTAGCAAGACTAAGGACTAAGGACAGTAAAATGCATCGTTATTATTTATTGGCACGGTAGCGTAGCGGGCTAAAGCCTGTTGTTTGCTAGCACGCTTGGTCACAGTGTCTATCGTGTACTAGGTTCAATTTCCAGTTCCGATATTTAAAAACTTAATTCTTCTCTTTCATTAAATATTGAAAATGGTGAAATACCAAAAAGAAACAAAAAAGTTTGAACACAAAGAATTGATTATAGATATCCCCCTTCCAGACAATATTGACTTTGGATTTGGGATTGTCTACTACGTGTGGTGTATTACTTCTACATCTACATAGTGGAGTGGAAGTGTAGTATTCGTAAAAAAAAAATTCAAAAATTGTTGTTTTTGTAGTAGATTTAGAATGTCACGACATGTCGAGATTTTAAATTTGAATGGAAAAAAAAAATTGTTTGTCGGTCTGTAACTTTTTTTTGTGCGCACGATATCTCTGGAGGGGTTTGAGATATTGACTTAAAATTTTATACACGTATGTACAATAACGAGATCTGGAACTGGATTTTTGAACTTAAACGGTGAAGGGTTGGGGTAAATAGGAAAAAATAAGTGAAGAAAGCTGGTAAAAGTACAAAAATTTGGGATTCGGTGCATATACTGTGACATTCAAAATTACCTGAATGCCACTTGTTAATTTTTATTCTAATAGCAATGAATTTTTGTAGTCTTAAACCACAATTCAGTAAACTTATTATTTAATTTTTCAGTCCAATCCCGAAGCCGTTCTAGTCTTACTGAATCTGGAAGAAATTGTGTTCGTCAAACCAACTTTAAATTATAAATTAGCATACAAGAGCCATCTGTTACTTCTCTTGATAAACACCTACAAGTCATCTGGTACAACAAATATTTAAAAGAAGAAATCTGTATAAGTGAATAAATCCCAAAAATCAATAAACAAAATTATAAATCGATAATTCTGATTAAATTGGAACTCATGAATGCATAGGAATGATACAGTACAGTAATTGTGTAGATTTGTATTATAGAATATATTAAAGAATAATTTATGTTCCCACTACCAGCGACATCTCGCGTATAGAAGTGTAACAGGTTTTTTAGATCAAACACGGTATCCGAACAGGTCGTGATGGTCATTTTCCGGTCGATTTCGTAGCAATACAGACGTTGCTGTCCGATTAACACCTCATCTAGATTGGAATGAGGTGTTTAAGCTGACCCTTCAGTTTTGATGTTAAGTTGACCCTTCAGATTTGAAGTTAAGTTAATCCTTAAATTGGGAATTTTACCATACATTTGGCTTAACTGTGTGCCAGGAAAAATTGGGTGGCTGCATAATCCAGGAGAACCAGACTATTTGCCAGGGAGTTTTTGTAATCCAAGGTTGGAGTGTCTTGGTATGGAATAGTCCTCGCTGGATGAGAGCACCAAGTTGTTTGGTTTGGTAACGGCTCAGACGTCTAAATTCTTAGGATCTCTGCGGAGTCAATGATCGAGTGGTGGTAACACAAGAAGATTCAGTGAGACGAGGACCAGGGTTGGTTACTGCAGAACCCAGCCGGTAGTAATAGTATCAACTGAATTTCTTTTCAACATTTCTTTTCAACGTTCAACTTTCAACGACATTATTCAACTTTCGACAAACTTTTATACATTTCTAAATTGTTACCATTGTTTTATGTTATATATTGCCTTCAGCTAATTATTAATTTTCTTCCATATAATTATTTAATCACCGCTTAGCGATAATTTGTCATATTTTGTAAATTTTTTTTGATCTTCAACCTAGTCAAACTTATTAAATAATATATAAACTTTCTGTAAGGAAGTAGCTACATCCAACCATAAGGTGTAACATTTAAATTAATCAAAATTAATAAGTCATTTCAAAATGTATAATAGAGTCAATAAACCAGATATATTTAACTAGTGTGTTGATCTGTGAGAATCATGAGTATCTATAACATTAATTATCTCTGAGTAGTCACAGTCGTACAGTTAGACAAGTACGTTATAGATGCTTTTTTAATATGACTACTGGCGCCTAACCTAAAATAAAAAGTTTTTCTTGAATAATTTCCGAACCACGACCCAGTCTCCACAAACTAAACGAGAACCGGGCAACCTCAACTTCCTAACCTGCTGGGGGCAGAAGTTGGTGGTATATTACTAGAAGCCAAGGCCTCAGATTGTTTTTTAATATTTCCATCGATTTTGAAACGAGTCCGTTGAAGGATTGGGGGTTAAATAGGGGTGAATATGGTAAAATAAGTAAAACAAGCTGGTAACAGTACTGAAACTTGAGATTTGGTGTATACATCAGAAGCCTAAGCCTCCGATTTTTAATAATATTTTTAATTCCTACTACCACCCCCCTCTATTATTAAAATGGTTGAAAAAAATGAAATTGACATTTTCACTTAAAATTTGATACATGTAGGTATTATTACGACATCTATAACTAGATTATATTATGAGATGATTCCGTTGAAGGGTTGGGGGTTAAATAGGAATAAATAAGTAAAGCAAGCTGGTAAGAGTACAGAAACTTGTAATTCGGTGTATATACTAGAACTCAGAGCCTCTGATTTTCGTATAATATTTTTCAACTCTGCCACCACCTCACCCCCACTCCATTATTAAAGGGGTTGATAAAATGAGACTGAGATATTCACTTGAAATTTGGTACACGTATATAATATAACGACACCTGGAACTGAATTATGTTTTGAGATGATTCCGTTGAAGGGTTGGGGGTTAAATAGGGGTCAGTATGGGGAAATAAATAAAACAAGCTGGTAAGAGTACAGAAACTTGAGATTTGATGTATATACTAGAATCCAAGACCTCACACTTTTTTATAACCTTTCTCAACCCCTCCACTACCCCCACCCATTGTTACATGGGTTGATAAAATGTAATTGACATATTTACTTGAAATTTGGTACGCGTATGCATTATAACGACATCTGGAACTAGATTATATATTGAGATGATTCCGTTATAGTGGAGTAAAACTAAAATTTCTAGGGAATTGTCTTACTATAGCAATTTCTTTGCTGAAACTTGTTGAACACATTTCAAGAAGTGTAGTAAAAAGTTTTGGATTAAATCCGTGTGGCGGAAAGCTTTTGTTTAATCAAAAGAATGTTAAGAATCCTGTTTCTTCGCAGTTTTTCTTAAATATCTCTAGTTGTATAACCCGTATCGCAAAAAAGAAACAGACAAAAAAGAAACTAGATTTTCCCGAAACTATTTGGTCCATATGCCAAGTCGTAAAACATGAAGGCATTTTACTGAGGTTATTTTGAAACAATTGATGATAATTTGAACAATAATGCACATATCTTAATGAAACTTTAGAACAGTGTACCCCTTGTGGTGTTAAACCATCAAGCCAAGTTTCAAGTTGAAATGTTTACAGTAACTCCTAAAAAACAATTGCAAAGTCGAAAATCCTATCGTCGATTGTCTGTGGACCTCAAGTCGTATTTCAAAAATTTGTATTTCAGATTATAGTTGTTTCTATGATCTTTGTGGTGGTATAAACAAAAATATATTTTAAATTTTTGAAGACCAATTTTATTCAATTCTTCTATTTTCTTTTTTTTAAGAAATGAATTTTACCCAAAAATATTTTGCTCAAAAATAAAAATTATTGGTATGTCTTAAAAGTACATAAAAAACGAGCTATTAAAAAAAAGTAGTTTTATTTCCGACAATTGGGACCCTAGAGATGACATTTTATTGCACTATAATCATTTATAAGCAAGCTAATAGACATAATGACTTGAACATTTTTTCGGTTTTAAAAAATTTTAAATTAAATTTTGTTTATACCACCACAAAGAACATAAGAACAACTATAATCTGAAATACAAATTTTTGGTATACGACTTGATGCCCACAAACAATCGACGTTTCGATTTTCGAATTTGCAATTTTTTTTTAGGAATTGTTGTAAACATTTTAAGTTGAAACTTGGCTTGATGATTTAACTTCACAAGGGGTATACTGTTCTAAAGTTTCGTTAGAATATGTGCATTATTGTTCAAGTTATCATCAATTGTTTCAAAATGGCCTCCCTAAAATGTCTTCATGTTTTACGACTTGGCATGTTGACCAAAAAGTTTCAGACAAATCTAGTTCTCTTCGCAATTTCATTTTGAATAATTTGTGTCTCTTTCTTTTTTGCGATACGGATTATACAATCAGAGATATTTAAGAAAAACTGCGAATATTTTCAACAAGATCTAGCAAAAAAAATGCTATAGTGAGACAATTCCTTTCTAGACAATTCAGACCCCTAGATTTACTCTACTATTAAAAAAACTTCATTTTTGGCGTATATGCTAGAAACCAACATTTCTGTCTCAAATGTTAAAATTCTATGACCAATTATTTCCACATACCAGAGTGCAAATAAAATCAAAATATTTTCCTTTAAAGAGACTTGGATGGAAAGTCTGCATGTGGAAGTAGTGATTCCTTAGGCAGCGGTTTTTTATGTTTATGTTATATAATTGAATAAGTAAACAATTAAAATAGAAATAATTCATGAGGAAACTACACCGTATTTGTGTAAATTGAAACTAACTTTCTACATTTTTAATTTAAATCAATAATAAGAAATATGATTTATGATGTATTTAAATGTTTTCCTTAAGTTTTCACGCAGCGATTCCAAACAAATATTTTAATAAGGCTTTTAAATCACACGCTACTGTTGCATTCTTAAACTCAAATTAATGTATCGCTACATTTCTTCGAGTAGCATAATAAACCAAAAGGACACGTCTTGAATTATGTGATAATATACCTTTGGGGAACAACTAATTAAATTACTGTTTCTGTAGCATGAAATACCAGTGTGTCACCTTATAATTCACTCGAAGATGACAAATTTCTAATGGCGTGAGATTGAATAATGCAAGTTGCCTTAGGCAGCTTTTGTTTCAAATGAATATTCATACGATAAATTGAGGTTTTACACAAAAAAAAAACTTTAGAGGTGTGGAAGATCCTTTCGTGGTGAATTGAATATTTTTCTACTACATTGTGTTCAATAAAAGGAGTGATTGAAGTTATAGCTTTTAATTGGCACCAAACAATACTATTGATTGTAGGTATACTGTTCTTAATATTAACCAATAATGCTGCAAAACTAAATAAGTTATATTTTACTCAGTTTCTTGGATCCCTTATAGTAGTATTGAAAAGTAGTAATGATAAGAAGTTGTGCAGTAAAAATTATGCAAGGTTATGATTTTATCCTGTTTGGAGTATACCGGGAGTATATTTCTAAGTTTTGCACCTCGAAAACCTTGTCCTACTTTTACTTCCCTCGCATACCGAAGGGGAGTATTGTATTCGAGAAAAAATCACCCTCCGAGTTTTTTTCAGATTTTGACATTTCAGATCACGTAGATTACGAAAATATAGGTTTTTCAATTCCGTCAGTATGTCTGTCTGCCTGTTGGTGCATTAACTAAAATACTACTTGACGGAGAGCAGTCTTTGGTAGGTAGTTGACGCTACTGTCAGCGAAGAAATGGTTAAACTTTCACTGGAAAATATAGAGCGTGGACCGTCTAACGGGAATAAATAGTGAAAACATTTTTCTTTGCTGAAATTTAAAATTTCCATGCTTCATGACACGCTAAACCCATTTCAGAAAAAAATATTAAATATTTTTTTCACCATTTTTGAGACATTTTTTACCACTAAAATAGATGGATTTTTTTTTTTCTTTTTCAAACATTTTTGAAAAATTTCAAAAAAAAAAAATGAAATTCTTTAACCACCACTAATACTTCCACTCCACTACGTAAATGTGGAATTGAAAATGTGACAGATGGCAATAATATTTGGCATATGCACCTGATATACTTTTATTGAAAAATGTACAGAGTGGTCATCCCAAGAAATAATTCAGTCAAGGTATTTGCGCAAGTCTTCCATATGTGGCACCTATTGTTTAGCATTGAACTTTTGCTGTTGGATGAGCACTCTGTATATTTTTTTGATAAAATTTTATCAGGTTTTCTTTGTAACAATAGTTATAACTATATTCCGATTATTATTTTCAATGTCATTTCGTAATTATTAATTTTTTAGAGTGACCGCCATGCACAAAAAAAGAGGAAAGTTCTGTGTAAATACCTTTGCCGATTTTTTTTATAAACAATTAAAATGTTTTTAACCGCATTTTTCGAGTTTAAAATGTGAATAACTCTGGTTCTATAAGTCGGATCGGGGCAAACTAAAAACCAATCTCTTCGTAATAAAATTGCCAATAAATCCTCGTTAGTTTCAGCTCTCTGAAGTACGTACATAACCTACAAAACTGGAAAAAAATGACAAAAGAAACAGTATTCTTTTCATTTTAGTGCCCAAGACCCTCAACTAGGTCAATTTGCATCAAACTTTCAGAAAACATAGGTACTTTTTGGTGTACTAAAAAGAAGTTGGTGTCAAAATATTAAACCCATTGGCCAAAATTGCATTTATTATCTAAAATTTGAAATGCCCGCCATTTTGTGTCATTAAGTCCAAAATGAAAAATTTTTTCGAATGCAATTAAAAAGAATTTTTTAAATGTAATTTTGGTTACTTTTTACATTTTTTTATAACTCAAATAACAACAATTGCGTTGTTTCGGCCATTGTCTAAAAATGTTTTTTATCAAGTAGATGTAAAAATTTATTAAATACACAATTTTTACGAAAACGACCCTGGGCGTCGCATCGGTCGGCGTTGAGACGTAAAAATGAAAAATATAATTCTAGGTATCAAAATGTATGAAAGTCAAAATCAAATTTGGATCTTTCAAAAATTATGCGATGTAACAACTCCGAACGGTTTTGTATCCAAAAAAATCAACCGAATTTCCATACGTTACACAAATCGCTACAGGACCCCCGTACTACCGTTACATCTTCAATTTGTTTAACATTTTCAATGTTAAAAATTAAGGCATTGCTTTCTAGCACATACGCCAAAAATTAAGTTTCTGAACTCTTACTAGCTTGCTTTACTGATTTTTCCCAATTACACACCCCACTCCACCCCTTCAGCGAGAAATACATACGTGTACCAAATTTCAAGTGAATATATCAATTTTATTTTATCAGCCCCTTTAATAATGGAGTGGGGGTGATGAGGGAATGGAAAATGTTATAAAAAATTTTGATGCCTTGGATTCTAGTACATGTACCAAATTTCAAGTTTCTGTACTCTTACCAGCTTGTGTTACTTATTTTCTCATATTTACTCCTATTTAACCCCCAACCCTCCAACGGAATAATCCCAAGATATACTCTATAGTTCCTGATGTTATTATAATATATACGTATACCAAATTTCAAAAGAATGTCTCAGTTTTATTTTATCAACCTCTTTGATAATGGAGTGGGGGGGGTTGGAAAATATAAAAAAATTTTGAGGCCTTGACTTCTAGTACATACACCAAATTTCAAGTTTCTGTACTCTTACCAGCTTGCTTTACTTATTTCCCCCTATATGCCCTTATCTACCCCCCAACCCTTCACCGGATATGTTCAAAAGACAAAAAATAATTAAATTTTTTTTACTTCCAATCCACTGCGTGGATATGGAAGTAATAGAGCATAATTTACGTTTAAACACATAAGAAATTGTCACTGGGGTCTATATCTTTTAATGTATGCTTGCTCACATGTTTTAAATAATTCTTTAACTATTGTTTATAACATTATTTTGTAAGAATGGGGGAATTCTTTAAACATCATGAAAAATAGAGCGTGAAAATTATAAAAAAATTAGTACATAGAATTTATAAACTATTACGTTCATTGCATGGAAGTCGAAATTCAGTGAATCTATTGTATGTCCACTTCAAATTCAAAATTGGCGCGTGTCTATGTATGTGCGTATGTATCCGTACACATATACGTAGACGTGGGGAAACGTATGATATACGACGCGGATTTCAAAGAAACTTGCGCATTTTTGTAATGGAAACGGTTAGTTGAAGAATTCCGCTTTCCTCATTTTCTCCCTTCCTCACTACGAAACAAGTGTTTTTAACGATTTTCTTATTTTCTGCAAACTTTCTCTTTTTAAATTCATGATTCAATGACCATTCATCGGTTTTCATGTGAATATATAATTCGTGGGATTTCGGTTTCAGTGTGAAAGTGATCATTATCGGGTGTAAAAAAGTCAATGCTCTCACAAAACCTGAAATTCTGAAATTCCGGGGGACATAGGAAGGTAAGAGAAATCGAATGAAGCAAACCACAGTTCTCTGTTTGTGTCCGTTCTCGAGATAGGACCTTTGGAAGTACGAACAAAACCAGATTTTCCCCTCCGTCGACTTTGAGACACCGTATCTCGGAAACTGTCATAGGTACCAATCTGCGGTTTGCGCCATTAAATTTCTCGTATCATATAATTAAATTTGTGTCACCATTCCGCCATTTTGGATCCGCTATTTTAAATTTATGAAAACATCATAATCGTAATCAGCGACCTCGAAAACCCACTACCAGTATTTTTTCCGGCATTCTTTTGAATTTAGCACACAATACAATTTATCATTTAATTCTGCAATAACTGTTTACAGTTGCAACAATAAGAAAGCAGGAGCATTTTCTAATGGGTGGACTTTTATACGTAGAACATAAGTTAAGCCCTTGTTTCGTCTTATTTTACTGCACATAGTAGATATAGCTTGTTGAAACTATACGTACATACATGCCAATCGAATTAAGAACATCCTCCCGTTCAAGCACTTTTAAACCCGGTTAAAAAGAGCTTTACAAAGACTGTATGTACGCTGAACAGGCAATCGCAATAGCTGATGATGTTAGGCATGCTATACAGCAAAAGGAGGTCAAAAATAATAATAAGAGGGCTGAGACATTGTGAATAAGACAACACTGAAATAATAATTAGCATTATAAAGACAGATTAAAAATATGTAGTATGTTTACTGTCATTCATCATGAAGATAGTTTTAAAAAAAATGCGTTTAAGAAATAAAATAGATATGTAGAATATGTTTCTCCTTCGTTTCAGACAAAAGAATTTCATTCCATATAGGAACAATAATATACTTTCTTCATTATGATACTCATTAGATATTTAATGTAAACGTTCAATCACACTGGAATTAATATTGTATACGACACCAACCATCCATTCTTGTGGCATGATAACTAACTCTCGCCGATGACAAATTTCTACTTGTATTAGACGTGATGCAGAAATATGTAAATTAGAGTACGCATGCCGTAATTTGGATTGAATTAGTGTTCTGAATTAGCGAGACTTTCCATTCTCGGCTGGAATCCACCAGTTTCCGATGTATCAAGTGGAATCACACAGACAACATACACGCTCGCTTTCACTAAGTCTGAATTTGTAACGATGGCTGTCTGGTTTAAATTATGTGTGCCATACATTAAGTTGATCCATATTGGGACATGATTTATTATTACTACCTCTCTTCATATTTTTTCAATAGTTGAGTAATTTCTAATAAATTAATCAATTCAAATTAAAATACATTTTTATGGTTTCGCATAAATATCAAGAGTAAAATAAATATATAATTATCGGAAGTTGTAAATTATTTAAATCATTAAATTCAGATAAGCCATGAATATTTGGCACCAACATGGTTCTCAACCTTGATTTTAAATGTAATATTGTTTTTCTTCCTTAACATCAAATGCCAGAGAGTTCTTAAACTATACCCTTCTACTGGGTGTAACAGGATTATGGTATACCCCCCTTTTCTCCTTTAGTTTTGGAGATAATTTATTAAAATTTAGGATGTACTACAAACATAAGGTAAATGTCCCAATTACAGACACCGTCCCACTCATCGACATATTCGTGGATATATTGTGAATAATAAGAATTTTGTTAAATTTATGAGCCTTCTGTTGGTTTTATCTAGGACTACTAAAGTATCTCAACATAAACGCGTATTCATTAGTTCAAAATTTTACCACCAACAAGCACAAAAAATTCTATTAGCTGCGTCGGTGCTTGAAGTCGGTCATTGTGTTGGAATTCTAAACAAAAAGGTTAAGAAATCAGTGCAACTTTGATTGTGTTTGTTAAACTAATAAGGTAAGTTATTGCCTGTGTTATTATATTAAACTTTTTTTATACATTTTGGTACGTACAAATACTGTTTAATGCTTAAAAAATTATAACTAACCTAAAATTAATTCAAATATTAAATGTGTCAATCACTGGTGCAACGTTGTCCTAGTGATTGACACATATGTCTATTACTGGGACAATGAAACATAAAATGATAAGAACATTTTTACTTCTATAGTTATCAGTGTATCAATTTTAACATTGTCAATAGTCCATTTAGATATATGTTTATATCCGTACTAGTTATTGACATCTATCTTTGAGTGAGATTAACTATTTAAATCTTATTCAAATAAGGTGTCAATAAGAGGGCCTATGTCATGTCAATAACTAGAATTAGAATGGAAAAGCACAATAATGCACATTTTCCTTTTTTGGTTTTGCAGAATGGCTCTAAAATTTAACTACACAGAAGATCAAATGAAAAATGCTTTGGCAGCTGTGGCCGATGGCATGCCAATTTCCACAGCCAGTAAACTTTATAAAGTATTACCCTAATGTGCAAACATAAAGGAAAGTCCCTATTAGAGCAAAAAATGGGCCCAGAGACTATTCTCACAAAAGAAGAAGAGGATCAACTTGTTAGGTGGATTTTTTATGTTCTACTTAAAAATCTAAAAAGAACAAATTGTTTCAACCAGGGTAGGCCAGGCCGACACTGGTATGAGAGTTTCTTAAAAAGACATCCAAATGTTGCTACAAGAGTTTCCCAAAACTTACCTCAAAGCCGAGCTAATGTAACAGAAGAAAAAATAAGGAATTGATTTTTAGAAGTAAAAACGTACTTAAAAGAAAATTACTTATTAAACATTTTGGAAGATCCACAAAGAATTTTTAACTGTTTCGAAACTGCGTTCTTTCTGTCTCCAAAAGAAATTGTTTGACTTCTTGATAATGAAGAATATTATGTCAAAGTGTTGGTGATGAGTGGCCAAAATTGATAGAAATGGCCAAGTCCTGATGACAAATTGTGGTACTCTAGGAAAAATATCGTAAAACAAATTAAAAATCCGGTACAAATAAACAACAGGGGTGTATTTTCTGTTCCAGAAATGGAACATATTGTACAAACTAAAACAAAGTTGTAGATATTAATTATATTTATAAAATTTGGTCCAAATAAAATAATCTATAAAATATTAATTATGCTTGTCAATTACTGGTACGCTCTTATGTCTAAAACCAGGACCTCCATAAAATGTATGTGTCAATCACTAGGACTTTTGGTACTTTCCAATAATTTAATTATTTTACTTATAAACTGGACACACCTCTATACATTTCATTATTTAAAATCAATGCTTTATGATAAAAGTCTAAAAATAATATAGTTGATTGGTCACTAATCTTTATTTTTATGACTTATTAATATTGGAATTTCACTGTTAGCCTTAACGTGTCAATAACTGGAAAATTTACCTTAATATGCGGCAATTTTTGACATACAATTGATTTTTTTTTCACTTCCGGTTTCGCCGGAAGTGACACTAACTTTCGATTTTTAAAAGAAACACCCTATATAATATTGCATTTTTGAATTCTGCGTAATTTTCTGAATCCAACGATGCCAAATAAGTGACATTTCAAACATCATTTTTTTTTATATTATAATTTTTAGTTTTCCATTTAAGTGTGCCATGAGGGTTCCGATTTATTCTAAATGACCCGTGTAATGCTACAAATATCTAAATCCCGTTAAAAACACTAAATAAAATTCACCAAAATTGTTTTTGGAGCAAAGTTCAATTTTTTCAAATGAAATCATATCGGTAACGCGGTACCATTTATTATTAGTACTATTAATAAGGAATTTATTCATATGTCGTATTAAAATGTGCGATAAATAAAAAAAAAATTACAACTAAAAGAAAATAAGAAAATACAGTTTTGTTCTAATTAAATGTTAAGAAGTAACCAAGGTGACCTTGAGAATAATGAAACATTTAGCTTGTCAAACATTTGTTGGTTTAACGGTGTTTTTATTGTGTCTTTAAAAATTGTTTAAAATTCTTGATAATTGTGTTCAAAATGCCGCAAATTTATACAAGAGATGAAAAAGTGTACATGTTAATTATTTATGGGGAAAGTAAAAAAAATGCAATTGCAGCTATGGACTTTTATGGCCGACGATATCCTGATAGACAGTGTTCATCGAAAAATTATTTTAAACGTATTGAAATCCAATTCCGAAGAGAGCCCAACAATGATTCCGAAGAAAACTTAATTATTGACCAAGGAACGGATTAATGTTTTGGCTCTAATAGAAGTTGATAAGACTGTTTCTTTAAGGCAAGTTGGGCTTGAATTGAACATCGGTCACCAAACAGTAAGCCGAATTTTGCACAAATACCATATAAATCTTTTAAATACCAATTGCACCAGCAATTGTATGAAAGTGATTACGAACGTAGGATGGAATATTGCAATTGGATTTTGTATAATAACGTGCAGCAAACAATGATTTTTGGGACTAATTTTATTTTCGGACGAGTCAATTGGGATTATTTAACCGACAAAATACAAAATATTGGTAACAAGAAAATCAAAATTTATTACGGGAGGGTAACTTTCAAGTGCGGTTCGGTTTCAATATTTGGCTTGGAATAATCGGTAGTAGAATCATTGGTCCAATAATATTTGAAGGACCTCTGTCTGGTGCCAGATACTTGAGATTCCTGTAAAATGAGATTGAGGACATTTTAGATGAGTTACCTTTAGATTTAGGACAGGTAATGTATTTCCAATAAGGTGGCGCTAATCCCCATACTTCAAGGATAGTAATTGATTACCTTCAATGGAGATTCGGAGAAAACGTAATTTCGACGGTCCTGTGAGGTGGCCTCCAAGGTCACCTGATTTAACGCCCCTTGATTTCTTTGTTTGGGGTCATTTCAAAAATATTGTCTATGCAATCGCCGCTATAACCCGTCAAGACCTGGAGCTACGAGTAAGACGAGCAATTAATATCATGACGGCCCAACAATTGGCGAACGTTCTTCGAGAAACAGCTATGTGAGTTCAGAAGTGCATTGACGTTAATGGACAGCATTATGAACAACTGTTGTAATGTCTTGTGTTAATTTTTGTATTCCAAAACCACCTTATGTGTAACAAGGTAATTAGAATAAAATTATATTTTCTTATTTTCTTTTAGCTGTAATTTTGTTTATTTTTATCGCATATTTTAATACGACATATGATTAAATTCCTTATTAATAGTACTAATAAATGGTACCACGGTACCGATATGGTTCCATTTGAAAAAATTGAATTTTGCTCCAAAAACAATTTTGGTGAATTTTATTTGTTCATAAATCGCGTAATTTAGTGTTTTTAACGGGATTTCGATTTTTGTAGCATTAGACGGATCATTTGGAATAAGTCGGAACCACCATGGCACACTTGGAAAACTAAAAATTATATTGTAAAAAAAACCTGATGTTTGAAATGTCACTAATTTGGCATCGTTGAATTCAAAAATGCAATAATATATAGGGTGTTCCTTTTAAAAATCGAAAGTTAGTGTCACTTCCGGCGAAACCGGAAGTGAAACAAATATCAATTATTGTATGTCAGAAAGTACCGCTTATTATGTATGTAGTATATCCTAAATTTCAATCAAATATCTTCAAAAATAAAGGAGAAAAGGTGGATATACCGTGATCCTGTTACACCCGGTATAACGGTGATTTTTCATACAAGCTGTTATTATGATGTGATATTCCAAGAATGTTATACTCTGTTCAGTTTTATAATAATTGTGTGTACTTGAGTTGCATTCAACAGGTAGGTCCCTAATATTTTTCGCATATGTAGAATACATTGATATATTGAATACTGGGAAACATTAATATTGTACGTTTGGTAAACTGCGGTTTGCGAAAATCAGTTGGTGCTAGTCCAAACAATACAAGAGAGATCTTTTTTGGGAAACTAGAATTCTGTTGATACTGCAAGTGAGTGCCCAAATTAATAACATATATGTCAAGTGCGAATAATATCGTCAACTGAAGTATGTTGGACAAACGAAACAAAATTCGGAGAACATATGAGACATCTCAAATATGAAAATACTGAAAAGTCTAGTGTGGTCCAACATGCTCTTCATAACAGTTATGTACAGATATCAGTAAATTAAGATTAATTAGAAATGTAAGAAGTAATAAACAACTGAATGCTTTAGAAAATTTAGGAATAGAAAAATATAGTAACAGTATGATTAGTGACAAAGAACCGATTCCAAATAGTTCGCTTTATTGTTTATTAGGTCACGGTTGGTTGAACCGTGACATAATTTTAGGTAGATGTGACAGGATTGGTTAAATTCGTTCAACCATCTTAGTATAAATACGGGGTGTAGTCGTACTTTAGTTCCAATCATCACTCGATGCTGTTAACTTGGTTAGCGAAACGCGCGTCAGGTGTTGTGGAGAATATAATAGTATAGTATTATTAATTCCAGTTTTCCCACCATTTACCGTTAATGTATTTTTTTAACACCAGTCAATAAGACCAGCAAATGCTTAGACGAGCTTGGAGCTCTTCAGGACTATCTCCAACTTCTGCAAGTGTAATATCATTTGCATCTGCGCATAATACCGTGCTAATGCTAGGCATAAGATCGTTAATGAGAATAAGGAATATCAGTGTACCAAGTATTAAACCCTGAGGATCTCTCAGATCTATAACTTGAATGTTAAAAATGTTATTATTTGATTTTCCATGAATATGGTGAACATATGACATTAATCATGATAAGAAGTTGCCTGGAAAATCGGACAGCGCCAGCGTACCATCTCTTCATAATAAGAAACTTCACTGTCCTTGCATCTTACACAAGTAACAAAGACGCATTGAAAATACCTGATATTGGAATGTAAGGGTGAAGTACCCCTAAAAGCAACAAATTTTGTTAAAAACTTTTTTCTGTATTTTCATTATTTTAGCCTCTAGAGCAAAAAAAACGAATTTTCCCGGAACTTGGAAGTGCAAAGAATGCATCATTCCATTCTACAAGTTAATATTACCTACTTAAATCCCGGAGACGATCCTTTTAGTAATTTTTGCGAGGTTTTTACAAAATTTAACCTTCAATGCCTGTACTAAAAAACAATTTTGGTGAATTTTATTTGCTCATAAATCACGTAATTTAGTGTTTTTAACGGGATTTCAATTTTTGTAGCATTACACGAGTAGAATAAATGGGAACCGTCATGGCACACTTAAATGGAAAATTAAAAATTATATAATAAAATAAACTGATCTTTGAAATGTCACTTATTTGGCATCGTTGAATTCATAAAATTATGCAGATTTCAAAAATGCAATAATATATAGGGTGTTCCTTTTAAAAATCGAATGTTAGTGTCACTTCCGGCGAAACCGGAAGTGAAAAAAAGATCAATTGTATGTCAAAAAGTGCCGCTTATTATGTATGTAGTATATCCTAAATTTCAATCAATAATCTTCAAAACTAAGGGAGAAAAAGGGGGTATACCATGGTCCTATTACACCCGGTATAACGGTGATTTTTCATACAAGCTGTTATTATGATCTGATATTCCAAGAATGTTATACTCTGTTCAGTTTCATAATAATTGTGTGTGCTTGAGTTGCATTCAACAGGTAGGTCCCTAATATTTTTCGCATATGTAGAATACATTGGACAGCATTAAACAGAAAGGAACCAGCACTCTCAGCTAAAATCAAGAAATAGGCTTGCAAAGAATGGTTTTGCATCTTAATTACAATATTTAAACTACACCATTAAATTTTTTATAAGGAAGATGAGTTGGATTTTTTTAGCTGCACACACCAAAAATTCTTTGGAACACACATTACGATATTCTACATTAAATAAATTAAGAAACATTTTTTTTAGATTTTGTGGGTTGGCTCCTTTCTGTTTAATGCCGTCCCATTGATATATTGTATACTGGGAAACATCAATATTGTACGTTTGGTAAACTGCGGTTTGCGAAAATCAGTTGGTACTAGTCCAAACAATACAAGAGAGATCATTTTTTGGGAAACTAGAATTCTCTTGATAACGTACTAATTAGGGTGGCCATTTCAAAGAAAGGTACATCCGATAGGGAAATAGCACTTAGTGCCGCATGAATATTGCCGCACACATAAGCATACACAGTAATACATATACACAGGGTGTCCCAAAATTCAGGTTATCCATTGATTCTACGTGCAAGAATAAAGGGAAAAGTTCCTATAAACATGTGTCTGGAGACGCTTTCTAAGAGAGCTATGGCCCTTTGAAGATGGCTCCTAATTAAACGTTTTAACTGACTATCTCAGAAATAATTTGACACAACTTTTTGAAACGATATTACATTATTGCGGCTCATTTTTATAAGGTACTAACTAGGACACATTTTGTCCATAGGTGGAGAATCGAGGTATAGTTATTTTGTTCATTTTCTACAATGAACTTTTATCTGGTTATAATACTAAATAGGTATAATAATAGATGGCGACGTCTATTTGGATTATACACAACGAAAATACCAAAACGAACCGTATTTTGCAATTGATAGACACATTTCTAAAAATGGCAGTATTATAGCTCGTAGAGAAAAATTTCCATATCACTGTAAGAGACCTAAGCAGTAACCAAATAACGGTTTCTGTGCGGCTTCGATTTTAGGTAAAACTAAAATAAGAGTTCGGGTTCGGTTTCAGTTAAAAACAAATTAAAATAAAGTGTCCCGGTTCTATTCTGGCTAAAAAATAGATATACCTACACATTACGGTTCCGATTCGGTTCCGGTTCTTACAGGTTTTTCAACTTCTATTTGGTTTCAGATCCAAAGTGCTGTCAAATGCGGTTTCAAATCAATTCGGAAGCTAAAATAAAAGTAGAGTAAACGTTATTCTTCGCTTTTTATATTATTGTTTTCATTATAAGTAATTGATAACTTTTTTATTTACCCATGGATTATGTTCTAAAACAAAAGTGTTCTTCCTTTAGATAACACTAATTTACTGTCCAAATTACAATAAAATCGGACTTTTCCTCTTTAAGGTATAGTGCTTACAAAAATAGACGATGTGACACACGGACAGGCAAACAGACATATGGACGTACATTTTGAAAGTTTTTCAGAATGCAATCGCTAACACAACGATATGAGAATTTTTTTCTCTATGAGCCATATTTCGGTTTTAGAAATGTGCCTATGAAATGCAATATACTCTTTCTATTCAGTATTTGCGAAGGGCATAATAAGCGAAGCTCTTTCAGAACCATTTCTGATCACTGTGTTAGTGATTTCTGGACAGCTTTCAAAATTTGTGTCCATCCGTCCGTTATGTTTCTCGTAAGGAAGATAACTTTAGAAAGAGAAGTCCGATTGTATTAAAACTTTGACAATAAATTAGCATTAGCTAGGGGAAGAACCATATTGTTTTTAAACAATGTAAATAACGAAGTTATTATTAATTTAAATCTTAAAGCTTAGTTTTCTTAATTTTAAAGTTTTTGTGATTGACTTAAAATCTTGTATCTCCTATTATCACCTATTAATACATTTTCATACTATTGTAAGTACATTTCATACTAATATAGTATCTGCGAAAATGTGATTTCTTTTTCCAGATGTATTATGAAGATTAAAATGGTTTAAAGCAATGACTAGCGGTTAAAACTTTCGAATCCAAATCCTAGAGTCTCAGGTTCGAGGCCTCAAACGCTTGAATGTAGATTCTTTTTTTTTTACTGAGTTATGTATTGATAAGTGTTACATCAATTAAATTGGAATTATAAAATTAAAAATGTCTAAAATTAATACTATTTACAAGAACCATCGAAGAGTATCTTATAAAATTAGTAAGTTTAATTACAAAGACTATAAGACTACCTAAGTAGAACCATAAAAAGACTGTTACTATGAATTTTCACTCAATAATTTCAGTGGTTTGCAAAATAGTTAGATTTAAATTTAAAGTGTATGCTCATCTTTTATTTCGCAATTTTAAATCTAACTCTTTTGAAAACCACTGGAATTACTGAGTGATAATTCATAGTAATAGTCTTGTTATGGTTCTACTTAGGTAGTCTTATAGTTTATTTTAAATACACGTACTAAGAAAAAAAAGTTATGGCCAAGAATAATAAAGATTTCCCTGTCGGATGATTCTTTCTTGGCAATGGCCATCTTAAATCTTTGGAGAGGTCAACATATGTTGTTCCTAGTTATTTACTTTCAATGAGATAATTGTATGCAGATTCGGAAATTGTAGTTGGTAATATGTAAATGTGTATCTGCGCAGGTAAACCACGCCTTACCGTAGATTAACGCAGAGCATTGGTATTCGTTCATAGCACCACCGCTTGGTTTCGTCGTTGATCCCACGCATTCTGCTTTCAGTAGCCTAGCCGTAAAGACGTGGGAATAAAATAAATTAATTTCAATTCCGTTAAAATGCCGGCTGTTTATACAACTAATAAAAAAGTGCAAATTGCCCCCTTTGGGGGCCATTCCACTGAAGACAATAAATTTATTTACTGTGGCATTTCAAGACAGACCAATTCCCTCACCTAGCGTATACAGTACTAAATTCAATGTCGACTCGATTACTTTCAGAACGTGCGTTCACGAATTATGGGGCGAGGCGTTTATTCCCTATATTGCGAACTAGAATTTCTAAATGTATATGTATATACTTAGTAGAAGCATAGCGTGCAAATTATATCATTTTCTGTTAATTTACTTGGGCAAAATCCATTTTTGGATTTAAAAATTTTAATATATTTATTAAGGTATTGATAGCATTCTGTCATAGTGTCATATATTATCATCTCGACTACTTGACCTAAGACAGTTAGAACTATGAAACTTCTATGAAACTAAATATATAAATATAGATTTTCAAAATTCTTTGCAGCTGATTTATAAATCAAGAAAAATTTAATTTGAGTGGGTTTCAGATCATAAATTAAATTGCTCTGAACCGCATCAAGTTATTAATGCAATTTATTTGTAGAAGCAAATAAGCGCTGATTGACATGCAAATGTAATTGACTGAAAAGTAATTTTGTCTTCAGCACATTGTTCTGCTCACACACTTAACTAAATCAACATGAAAAATGTAAGCAAAAAGTGCATGCTTCATCATCATTACATGTATGATTATTAAAAATTAATCGATTTTTAATTAATTGGGAATGTAAATTACATATTTGGAAATAAAAGTTTAGGATCATGATGTTGGTGTAGAATATAAATTCAGCCTAGTTACTGCAAATGGTTGATTAAACATTTTCAAAGCTAACAAAGCAAACAAGTATTTACTTAGTCATAGTGTAATGAAATCGTATACAGGGTGCGCCAAAGTTCTGATTTTGGTCGATTACGGCTGTATTTGAAATATATTGTCTATAGATTATTTTCTTGATTTTCAATTCTGAATAACCAGAAAATATGTACAATTATACAGGGTACTCCGTTTTCGTTGTCCGAGCAACAACTTCGTTATTTTAAATGGAACACCCTATATTTTTTTCCTTTATCGAGTTACCCATCTAATTATATTCATAATTCTATTAAGGTGGTAGGTACTTAAAATGAACCGTTTACGATATAAAAAAGATTTTTTGACAAAAAGTGAGGTTTGCGGATAAGTTTTTGAGTACCTCTGATTTCATAGACAAGAGAGTTTTCAAAATTCTGCTTATACTGTTATGTTGAGCATATTAAGGGCTAGTAGGGCAGAAACATTATTAATATTAATCTTATACAGAGTGCTGAAAAAATTGAGTTTAATGTTTCGCTAATAAAAAAGGCCGTAATTCAATTTTTTCAAATGGGACGTACTATTTTCAGTTCTGTCATCTAATGAAGTGTTAAATTATCTTTCCATTGATATATCATAGTAGGTATTTATCTTTAGGAGTTGCATAGATATTAAGGTTAATTGTCTGGATCAGTCATTTTTCTTGCTGGAACTTCATGAGGTTTGTACTGCACTTCACCAGTTTCGATAAATCTGTCTCTAAGATTACTAAATGCAGGTTCTAAAGGGTGTCTCCTTTCAGGATATCTGCTAAGAGGCTGTTCCTTGAGCACTCCCCCAGAATAAAAATCATGTCAACCATTTCTTCCCGCGAATAATTCATATTTAATATAATTATATGCAAATGCAACTTCCTGGAACTGTAAAAGCTACTAGTATTTTATTAAAGACAATCAAAACAAAAGCACTTACCGATATAGCAGTAACACAAAACTTTAGAACATCCACAGACACGTGTTTTGACATCTATGTCTCTTCGGTGCGGCTTTTTCTAAAGTTCACAATCAACTGAAATATGTAAGCAAATACTCGTGTTATAACTATCAAAGGATTACCAGAACAGGATATTAAAAATTAAAATTAGATTATAGGAAATTCCCCGTAAAGGGATAATTATCAATATAATTATATGCAAATGCAACTTCCTGGAACTGTAAAAGCTACTAGTATTTTATTAATTATTTTTATATTTTATTATCAATATAATTATATGTAAATGCAACTTCCTGGAACTGTAAAAGCTACTAGTATTTTATTAGCTAATAAAATACTAGTAGCTTTTACAGTTCCAGGAAGTTGCATTTGCATATAATTATATTGATAATTATCCCTTTACGGGGAATTTCCTATAATCTAATTTTAATTTTTAATATCCTGTTCTGGTAATCCTTTGATAGTTATAACACGAGTATTTGCTTACATATTTCAGTTGATTGTGAACTTTAGAAAAAGCCGCACCGAAGAGACATAGATGTCAAAACACGTGTCTGTGGATGTTCTAAAGTTTTGTGTTACTGCTATATCGGTAAGTGCTTTTGTTTTGATTGTCTTTAATAAAATACTAGTAGCTTTTACAGTTCCAGGTAGTTGCATTTGCATATAATTATATTAAATATGAATTATTCGCGGGAAGAAATGGTTGACATGATTTTTATTCTGGGGGAGTGCTCAAGGAACAGCCTCTTAGCAGATATCCTGAAAGGAGACACCCTTTAGAACCTGCATTTAGTAATCTTAGAGACAGATTTATCGAAACTGGTGAAGTGCAGTACAAACCTCATGAAGTTCCAGCAAGAAAAATGACTGATCCAGACAATTAACCTTAATATCTATGCAACTCCTAAAGATAAATACCTACTATGATATATCAATGGAAAGATAATTTAACACTTCATTAGATGACAGAACTGAAAATAGTACGTCCCATTTGAAAAAATTGAATTACGGCCTTTTTTATTAGCGAAACATTAAACTCAATTTTTTCAGCACTCTGTATAAGATTAATATTAATAATGTTTCTGCCCTACTAGCCCTTAATATGCTCAACATAACAGTATAAGCAGAATTTTGAAAACTCTCTTGTCTATGAAATCAGAGGTACTCAAAAACTTATCCGCAAACCTCACTTTTTGTCAAAAAATCTTTTTTATATCGTAAACGGTTCATTTTAAGTACCTACCACCTTAATAGAATTATGAATATAATTAGATGGGTAACTCGATAAAGGAAAAAAATATAGGGTGTTCCATTTAAAATAACGAAGTTGTTGCTCGGACAACGAAAACGGAGTACCCTGTATAATTGTACATATTTTCTGGTTATTCAGAATTGAAAATCAAGAAAATAATCTATAGACAATATATTTCCACCATTTCAAATACAGCCGTAATCGACCAAAATCAGAACTTTGGCGCACCCTGTATTGTATAGTTATAAGGAAGCTTAGCAAAAAGTGATTTTAATTGTTTTATAAACCATGTAAAAATATCTCATTTTATCAAACATTTAATTTTACTTCCACATCCACGTAGTGGATTGGAAGTATAGTAATCGCAAAAAAATTTTCAAAAATTTTTATTCGTGAAATAGGTTTAGAATGTCATGAAACGTCGAGATTTTAAATTTGAGCGAAAAAAAATGTTCTGTCGGTCTGTCGGTCTGTCTGTCTGTCTGTCTGTAACTTTTTTTGTCCGCACGCTTTCTCCGGAACGGTTTAAGATATTGATCTGAAATTTTGTACACGTATATATTATAACGATATCTGGAACTGGATTGTTTTTTGAGGAAATCCGGTGAAGGGTTGGGGGTTAAATAGGGGTAAATAGGGGGAAATAAGTAAAGCAAGCTTGTAAAAGTACAGAAACTTGAAATTCGGTGTATGTACTAGAAGTTAAGGCCTCAGATTTTTTATAATATTTTTCAACCCCCCACCACCCCTACCCCATTAAAGGGGTTGATAAAATAAAGTTGAGATATTCATTTGAAATTTCGTACACGTATGTATTATAACGATGTCTAGAATTAGATTATATTTTGGGATGATTCCGTTGAAGGGTTGGGGGTTAATTTGGAGTAAATAGAGGAATATAAGTAAAACAAGTTGGTAAGAGTACAGAAACTTGAAATTCGGTGTATGTACTAGAAGCCAAAGCGTCAGATTTTTTAATAATATTTTTCAACCCCCACCACCACTACTCCAATTTGAAAAGGGTTGATAAATTAAAATTGAGATATTCATTTGAAATTTTCCACACGTGTGTATTATAACGACATCTGGAACTAGATTATATATTGAGATAATTCCGTTGAAGGGTTGGGGGTTAAATAGGGGCCAAGGTCTCAGATTATTTATAATATTTTTCAACCCCCACCACCCCTACTTCATTATTAAAAGGGTTGATAAAATAAAATCGAGATATTCATTTGAAATTTGGTACACGTATGAATTATAACGACATCTGGAACTAGATTATACTTTGAGATGATTCCGTTGAAGGGTTGGGGGTTATTTATTGGTCAATAGGGGGAAATAGGTAAAGCAAGCTGGTATGAGTACAGAAACTTGAAATTCGATGTATGTACAAGAAGTTAAGGCCTCAGATTTTTTTATAATATTTTTCAACCCCCCCCTTCACTTGAAAGTTAGTACACGTATGTATTGTAGTGACATCTGATTGAGATGACTCCATTGAGGTGGTAGGTTGTAAATAGTGGAAAATAAGTACGGTAAACTAGAAACTTAATTTTTAACGTATATGGTAGAAACCAACTCCTCAAACTTTTCTATGACATCTACCCCAAATATTATTAAAATTCTATGACCAATAATTTCCACATACTAGAGTGCAAATATAGTCAAGATGTTTCCTTTAAAGTGACTTGGACGAATAATCTGGATGTGGAAGTAGTGATTCCTTAGGCAGCGGTTTTTTAAAGCAAATTATTTTTTGTTTGCATGTAATTGTAAGAATTCAACTTAAATGAAAGTTTGAAATATTTCCACATAGACGGTGTAACGTGTAAAGGAAGTATACTCTCCTTCTATTTCATATTGCTCAATAATGGCCTGTCAATTTCAGAAAAAAATACTTAAAATAATAGGTTATGTAAATAATTATTAATGTATTATTATTTTAGTGACCATCACAAAAACCTAGAATCAATACCTATTTGTGTTTTAACCTCTTCGTTACAGCAATTGGTACATAATAGAAAATTGAGGTAAGATCAGATCTTTACCTTTGACGTCTCAGCACTGGCGGTCTTAAGAGGGGGGCCATGGGGGCCATGCCCCCTCCCCCAGTGCTCTGATCATGACAAAAAGTGATAAATACGAATACTGATTGACTCCAATTCCCTGTGTTAACTTATAGACAAAAGCACTTAAATAAATCATCTTTTGTTACAAAGGTTGAAGAAACAAATTTTATGGGATTTAGCAAAAAGTAGGGAAAATTATTGATGACCAATCAAAAACTGATCAAGAACTTAAAAAGTCAGGCGAGTTAGTGTAGCTTATCTGCAGATATAAAATTGTATTAAGCTTACGCTTTATTTTGATTTGTAGCCTGCTTTCTCAAGTTTTTATGCCACTTGTCCCTTCATAGAAGAGAGAAAGTCAACCCCTCACAAATTGTAATTCTGTCCTGTCCCACTTAGGTCAAATATTTTGCAGAATGGTTTTAAAGTTAATAGGTTTATCATAAACCCTCGCCGTGATTGACACATTTTGCAAACGATGCTTTTTTATTTAAAGATTTTAAAAGTATGAGTTCCAACACAAACATCTTATACTTTTTGTTATTTTAAATATTTTGGTTTGTATGCTTTTTCAATTTTTTGTTACTTTTGTATTTTATTGCGTTATTTTAAGTTACTTGTACCAAAGGCAAAGACTGAGACTAACCATGATAGGTTAGATAAAATATTTAGTTATAGTCCAGTCAACGGAGCGCTAAAATGACCAAAGTCGGCATTGAGGCCTTCTAAACACTTTTTGTCTATTGGAATTTTTTTGTAACTTGCTAATTTTCCAAGTTACAGGCAGTTTTTCACGAATAATGTACTACATTTATTGCACATTAAGAATTTTTTTTTAATTATTTTTTGTTTTTAATTTTAATGCCTTATTTATATTAACGTCCTGGCGGAGTTCCTTATTCATATTGCTACTTTACCACTCAACCAGGACACGTACATATATACACAACAATATGAAAATTCGAAAAATGAGCGTAATGAAACCTATGTAGTTATACCATTTTTAAATGTATATTAGAATTTTTAAATTGAAATTGTGCAAAAAATATAGTACACTGTTTATCGTGAAACACTGCCGGTAACTCGGAAAATTAGCAAGTTACAAAAAAAAATCCAAGAGTGAGAATATGTTTCGAAGGCCTCAATGCATACGTCGGAATTTTTTCAAATTTTTAAATTACATGTTTTTACAGCGTCACAATATCAAGAAAATGGGCAGGGACAGTTTTTGATGTTTTTTTCCGGAAAGACTCTGTGAAAGCGCATTTTGCAGAAAACTTGCTAATAAAATAAGTTTTGTATTTTGCTGATACATTTACCTGAACTTTTTCTGATATTTTTTTCAACTTTTCTAGTGGCTATATCTCTAAAAATATGCATTTTTTCCATATAGTTCAGTACAGTAAAAACATCTTACTTTGGGCCAAAGAAAGTAAATATATTGTTTATTTTTCATTTTTGACCTAATTCTACAAGTTACGGAACCCGTGATAAAAGAGGTGTTTTTACCCCTTCCGATCATTTCCTACCCTAATCTGTTTTTCAACTTTTCTATTAACGTCGTTACAAACACATTGCATAAGGTTTCAGCAACATCCCTTCATTGGCACTTAAATTAGAGGTGATACACCCCACCCTGTTGACTAACTTATTATTAGGGTTATTTTATTTTTATTTATTTTTATTTTAATGCCTTATTTATATTGATTTTTTCTTACAGTCTTTATAAGTTTAAGTTTGATTATAGAAGTTTGCTTGTTTAATTTCATATTTCAAATAACAACATTTTGAGGTTCATTTTAAAATACTTATACAGTGTGACCCATTTGTCTTGGAGTCGCCTTGTAAAACCTTTATTTAGTGTGAGATTTTCACAGTTTTTTTTTTTAATTGTAGAACTTGTTGAACTGCGTTTTTGGAGCAAGAAGCTCCAGATTCCCACAAAATTCAAGGCCTACTACGTCGGTATTTAGGAGTAAAATTTTACTAATTCACATTAGCGATTTCTTTAAGAAAAAATGTATGCACGTCGCTGTATGCACCACCCCTCAAAATTGACCTGTACGAAATTTTGTGGAATTTTTTAAAATAATAATGCTTTTGTAGACATTAGAAGTTATAGAGTTTTATAATCTGCCACATTTCATATTATAATACGAACTTTCAGAACAAAAATCATACTTATCAATTTTTGAGGGGTTAAAAAATTTTTGTACATATTTTAATAGGGATCCCCCCAGAAGCATAGCGTAGGAGCGCACAGATATAGCATAAAGTAGTTTTTAAAAAAATTCTGAATGTGTATGTTTGTGGACACAATAGCGCCGAAACAAGCAAACGAATTTTACTGTTTGGTGTCAGGAATTTAATACTGGTACCATATACGAGCTGAATAGGTTTTGGTGCAGATCGTATGACATTTAGTACCATTTTGACCCTTCCGACTTCCGTTGAACGTTACTGAATGCGAATATCTATTAAACATGACCTATAATTTTATTTTGAATTTTAAACATTTGTAAAATAGCATAGAAGAGTACAGAGAGTATTATATGAACTATTTTATTATACTATTAATGTTACACAAATTTACAAAGTTGCATGTGAGAATGTACAAAGACTATAAATATATCCTTTTTAAACAATATGTATTCGTAAATAATTGATATAAATTAAAACGCAACAATCACTTCCAAGTTATCTTATTGACTTACTATGTACATTACTATATAGTTCACTCCTCTAATATTATCTCAATAACATAAATAAAACATAACATAAGTTGGCTTTTCAATAAGTAACCCAAAATATTGCCTAAAATGGGTGATATATGTTGACATGTGTTTGATGGGTCGGTCAACACAAGTGCGATACCTTTTACATTCGGCCATCCTGTATAATAAGCCTGTCCTCAGGCCCCATGATAACCTATGAAAGAAAATGTAAATTTTCATCTCACTGATCTGTTATAGCCCAGTTGTCAGAGACAGAAATTGATAAGAACCGGTCACTAAATGTTATGTGTCTGAATTTTTCAAAATAAGTATTTTTGTTGGTGTAGAATACGATAAAATAAGTTTACAGCTGTAAGGTGCCGGCGCCTCCAAAAAAATCGAATGTATTCGCTGAAATTCGGTTTTTGGCCAATAATTCGAAAAATGAAAAATATATCAAAAAACTAATAGTACTGTGCGAAAGAAGATGATATTTTACATCAAAAACGCATATGAAGTTTTTTTCTACGATCAAGAATGTAGGCTCCACATTTTTTGTTTAACACACGAGAATGGAACGTGGCGACACATAAATACGGCTCGCGAAGCGTGCGCGATCTCGGACGCGCCACACTAAATTTGTTGTAACTTTTGGACTGATTAATGAAATTGAGCTCAACAAAGCTTAAATGAAATGAGAAACATGTGGCTATTGGACTATCATATTTTCAAATATAAAAGTGAATGTATGTAGGAATAGTACATATGTGAAGTCGGAACATAAAGAAATTTCCGATGGAATCGGTAAAAGCTCTACAATTTCTACGATTTTTAAGATAAAAATCTGAAACTTTCACATATAACTCTTGAAGTAATATATAGAAAGATCTGATGGATATGTATGCCAAATATATTTTTTTAATAAGTTATTACCATTTATTTTGACGAATTTTGGAGCAATTTTTCTTTTATTTCCGTAAAATAAAGAAGGTTAATTCAATTTTTAAAACATCTTAAAGTACACATTTCAATTTTTAACAATTGCACCTACAGGGATCTAATAACGCGATTTAAACCAGAGTAATAGGTGGTTGAAGTTAGTTAGACATACCAAATTTTATCACTTTCTCAAGATATTGAGTTGTACATCTTCAAAAATAAATTTTTGAGATTTTTCTTACTCATCGCATCTTTTTTATACCTTACTTCAAGAGTAATATGTGAAAGTTTCAGATTTTTTTCTTAAAAATTGTAGACATGTTAGAGCTTTTACCGATTTCATCGGAAATCTCTTTATGTTCCGAATTTACATATGTACTATTCCTACATACATTCACTTTTATTTTTGAAAATATGATAGTCCAATAGCCACTTGTCTCTCATTTCATTTAAGCTTTGTTGAGCTCAATTTCATTAATTGGTTCAAAAGTTACAACAAATTTAGTGTAGTGCATCCGAGACCGCGCACGCTTCGCGAGCCGTACCTACTTATGTGTAGCCACGTTCCATTCTCGTGCTTTAAACAAAAAAAATTGAAACTTACATTTTTTATCGTGCAAAAAAATTTGATATACGTTTTTGATGTGAAATTTCCCCCTCTATCGCCTAGTGCTATTAGTTTTTTGATATGTTTCTTTTATTTTTCGAGTTATTGGCCAAAATTCAGTTGGCCAATGTTTTCGATTTTTTAGGGCTCTCCGGCACCTTGCAGCTGTAAACTTTTCTTTATCGTATTCTACATCAAAAAAACTACTTATTCTGAAAAATCGAGCCATATAACATTTAGTGACGTCTTAAAACCCCTGACGACTGGGCTATTAGAGATTCGTTGATCTCTGATTTGTCATAGATAGATCCATCGATCATTCATAATTAGAGATCCCTGGTCTCATATTTGTCAAAGATCCATTAATCTTTCTTTATTAGAGATTCCTAATCTGAGATTCGTCAAAGACTCTCCTCGATCTATTTTTATTAGAGATCCCTCAATTCAGATTGGTTAAAGATCTTCAAGTTAAAGATCTCAAATTCTCCAAAGCTCCCTCGATGTTCCTTTATTAGAGATCCCAGATCTCAGAGTCGTCAAAGATCTTCCGACCTTTTTTATATCCCTAATCTTAGCTTCGTTCAAGATCCTTCGACCTTTCTTCATAAGAGATCCGTGATCTGAAATTCGCCAAAGGTCCTCGATCTATCTTTATTGGAGATACCACATTTTAGACCCATTAAATATCCCTCGATCTCTTACTTTTTTAAAGATTTCTGAGTCGTTAAAGATCCTCGGCCGTCCTGCTCATAAGCTCATCCTCAGGGTGATCTGTGAAATAAAAAAAAAACGTAAATTTTACATTCGTTGCTGTGTTAGAGATACGTTGATCTTAGATTCGTCAAAGATCGATCGATCTTTCTTTGTTAAAAATCCGCTGATCTCAGACACGTCAAGAGATATTGAAACTGAAATATCCAGGTTTGAATGAATTTATACATAGACTAAGTATTGTATTAATTTTACTTTAAAATGTGTAATATGTTTTTCATAAGACTACTACGAAACGGCGATTAACTATTTAAATAATAAAAATAAAAAGATATTGGTTATCTACTTCATCTCAGTGCCTTATTAGAACAAAATATTCAAATTATGTAGAAAATATGCTTTTTAATGTTTCCATAAGTTTTATTTAAACTCTACAATAAAACCTATGGAAACATTAAAAAGCATATTTTCTACTTAATTTAAATCTTACAAGATGTTTCACAAGGAACCAATCGCAGATTCAGCCCAATATAGCAAAATATTCATCAAATAGGCACTCGTAATGGGCCATTTCTACTGATTGAACTCTGGTCGGTCACATAGCTAATGATATGTTGCGTAGTTATGAGTGAAAAATATTCTCATTCAGCTTTATAGTCAAATAGTGAGCAATGCAAAACATGTAACACGGATCAAGTGATAAATAAATAAATAAATAAATAATTCTGCACAATAAACAAATATTTAATGGCTCTATAAATAAATGTGTTTAATAAGCGTGTAAAAGTTAATGATCCGTTGGAATTCCGTTAAAAAAATGACAAATAAATGTGCACTACTTGGACCTAATTCAGTGAAATGCATGAAATTAATATTGAATAGAACAATACAAATTGAAAAATAAATCGAATTAAGCATTTAAATGAATTACAATAAATTTGCTACTATCAACTTTATAGAATGGATCAGTGGATCAGTATTACTCACATAAATCTGTCAAATATAAGTTCATAAGCACAAAACTTTTATTTAATACCTTTTAATTTTTATATTTAGTATATTAATTAGAGTTTCGATCATTGCATAATATTGTATACCCAATGATAACATTTCCAATTAGTTGACTTTAAGTACCTGACATATACTCGGTACTTAAATTATTACAATGGCCACACAATTTTCCAAATATGCACCTCATCGATCTCTCTTGCGATGTACTTTAACGAACCAGCACCTTTATTTTAATGAAGAAAAAATATTTCTTAAAGAAGAGTGGCTAAAAATGAATACCAGTCGCAAATATATGTGCATTTTATTAGAAATAACATCTATAGACTACTTTTGATTTTTTATTACGTCACATCTACTGAAACATATTATAGACCGGGAGCTACGTGAGTATTTAGGAAATTCTTCGATACAAGTATTTTCCGAGATGAATAATTTGATCGAACATAGATTATATCAAAATAGACTTCTGGCATATGTCCGGCTGTCAGCTTGGCTCATAGTTCAAGATATAAAAATAAATTTATTATTTATTTATTTATTTATTTATTTATTGCATACACTGTTCAACAGGTAAGATACCCAATTACAGAACAGGAATAAAGGCATACAAAGCATTAATTACATAATATACAACAACATATAAAGAAAGCAAAATGAAGAAAAAAATTACTTAAATGTACGAACTATGAATAACTAATGATACGAAGAAAGAGAAAAAAATAACATGGGAAAAGTTTAAATATAAAAACTATATATACATATATACACATATGTGATTCAAAGCAAATTAAGAAAAACAAAGACACTCACTGGTTATTTAATTTAGAACATTTTGTTTTATGTCACTAAGGCTGCAATTAAAAATATCGAAGTAGTTACATAATTTGTTAGAAGTACTGCAAATCGTATATAAAGGTGAATTATTTAGTACGTTGGTACGCGGCGTAGGTAAATAGAACACTTGGTGATTACGAGAGGTTAATCTGGGAACGTGAAAATTAAGCTTACTAATTATTTCGGGTGCGTCAAAATCATTGTGTAGTAATTTAAACTAAAATACTTGAGAAAAGTACGTACGCCTATCCTCAAGAGTAGTCATAGAATATCTTTCAAGCAAGTTACTGTGCGGAAAACCAATCACTGGATAGGTACCGTCAGATTTGAACCACAGTAATTTAAGAAATCTACGTTGAACTGCCTCCAAGTTATTCTTGTGAACATCATAACTGGAACTCCAAATTAGCGATGCGTACTCCAGTTTCGATCTGACGAAGGATTGATAAAGAATTTTCAGAGTATCAGTATTAGTGAACTCTCGACTAGTACGAACGATGAATCCAAGGGCTTTGGAGGCTTCGGACACAATGGTATCGATATGATCAGTGAAGGATAATTTACTATCAAAAATTACGCCGAGGTCGCGAAATGTTATAGGTCTTTGAAGTATGACATTATCTAACCTGTAATCAAAAATAAAAGGTGATGTTTTTAAAGAAAAGGACATTACGTTACATTTACTAGGATTCATGAATAATTTATTTACTATACACCAGGTGTTTATTTTGTCAAGAGAAGTCTGAAGTTGAAAACAGTCATCGATTTCATCAATTACTGTGAAAATTTTTAGATCGTCGGCATATAAAAGGTGAGGCAAATTAATTTCGTTCACTATGTCGTTAATAAATATGTTGAAAAACAAGGGCCCCAGAATAGATCCCTGGGGAACTCCAGATGTGGCAGCAAATTCTATCGATTTGAATCCATTTAATGCAACGTACTGACTCCTATTCATTAAATAAGATTTAAACAAAAGGAGCAAAGAATATGAGAAGCCGATTTTTTCTAATTTATTAAGTAACAACTGGTGATCAAGTCTATCAAACGCTTTGGAGAAATCGGTATATATGACATCTACCTGCCCACGTTCATCTAGGGATTCAGAAATATATTGAGTTACACAGAATAAATTTGTTGTTGTTGAACGCCCTTTCATAAATCCATGTTGATTAATAGAGAGAATGTCTGTGATTGCCAGATGCGTGCAAACTGTCATGTTTTATGTAAACTCTGCGTATTTAGATAATTTTAATAAGACTGTTAGAAGAGATAGAAGGAAAGATAGAAATAGAAGTGATATTTGGGAGGGAAAATTGTGGAACTCAACAAGCAAAATAAAATCACTTTTATGTCATACAAATCGTGGGCTAATCGAAAAGTGCTCATCCTGCAACTTATGTTATGCAATGCGTACCATGCATTGTTACGATATTTTAAGCGATCGCAAAATAACGAAAGTTTCTAAACTATGAACAATTATATACCATTATTTGTGGGCGATAAGAAAATGAAAAAGAGGGTCAAGTTTTAAAGAACGGGCGTTCTAGAAAAACAGAAAAAAAAACAAGGCAAGGGCCTTATGGTAGTGTTGCAATTAAGCATTTAGAAATTTGCGGATAAAATATACCCATAGTGCCATTAAGAGACAGTCTCATTAAGGCTTGGTTATTTAGCCAGAGATACCCTCTTTAGCGATTTATTATATTTTTTTCTTGATAATAGAAAACCTTGCATAAGAGTATAAACTTCTTGTATTGGTGTTAGGGAAAATCGGCATGAGGAGGTAAGCGTATTGCGTTATGTAATCATAAGAAGTATTAATAATGTGTACACTTGTTAATTATTGTTGACAAAGTATTCAGACCGGTTATTATTCTATTTTTAGACGTTTTATTTTTATCCCCATTTACGTCTCAGCTGGAAGAGAAATATTTTGGGTAATTAAGTATTACTGAGGATAATTTTTGGAAAGGATCCTAGGAAAATCTTTAGTACGAAACTGTCCGAGGGAAGCCTGGAACCGACGCTTCGTTTCACTTTTAAAGAAAGTATAATTTATAATTTAGGGGTTATCTAAGGTAATGTAAAGATTTAATTACTTATTATTTATGATATTGATACCTGTTTATGGCAAGGATAACTTAAAAAACTCCGGCTCTTGCAAGGGTAACGTGCACGTTATGAATTTGATCACATCACGGTTTTTGTGAGTTAGGTATTTATTCTTAATATATGTAATATTATATTTACGAGTGAGGTCCACGTTCTTTAATTTTCCATCATTACAGATTTGCAACTCAGAAATTTAAAACAATATTAAGTGATTTCTGCCTGAGTTATCATGAATATTTGTTAGGGTAATTTAATATTAATATTGAAATCACTTGGCGCCCTTAGCAATCACTATTTCAATTGATTCATTAAGATCTTCGAGCAAGAACATTACTTGCCGAACTTAAACCTTAAGGAAAGCATTAACGTTAATACCTGTAAACTAACAAACACCCAGGTGAGAATTATAGCATACAACATTAGTTCGTTGGTCATATTTTTATCACATGCTATTTTCCAGGAAACTCCTTATAAAAAAATATCAATAGCCAAGGCATTTTTTCGCCACAAATTGATAACATTAAGATTTTTTTATTACTCTTGTTTCAGGAACAGAAATAACATATCAAAAGTGTGATTACCCCAGAGGTTAGCAGCTACCCTAAATTTTGTAATTAAGGTATCAAAATCTGGTTTTTAGGCGATAACATGTGTCCTATTTACGCTATGTGAGAGATGGTGGTATACATATTAAAATTCTCTATAAAAGAGGTCCTATACTTATTTTTGATCAGACGAATGCTTTTCAGGTACTAGCAGTGAAGGCGTCTCGGTCTTTAGGTACAATGTTATGTACAAAATAATGAGTGCTTTGTAATTTTTTTTTGAAAGAATTTAGGATTTCCTGCTGCCATTGGCCATTTAATGGAAATTCAAAAAATCTGTACCCGTTTTTATTAATATAGTATATCATTACTAATATGCTCTAATTTTTTGGAATTTTTAAAGTAGTCGTTTTCTAAAGTATACCTACTTTTAAATTAAGACAAATACTTTTGCTGAAAATTTCACGTCACCTTTTTAGTCAATCAAAAGTTTGTTTTTGTAAATCGTCGTTACCATGGCAGCCCAAAAAATATTCGGAAATTTCCATCCTCCAGGGTACCCTGAACGAAATTAATAAGTGGAAATTTTTCTGTCAAATTATTGACATATGATCATATTTGACATTTGCTATTATTTGCATAAAAATGGAATTTCATTTTTCATATCAAATGAGATAATCATAAAGAAAATCATTGAGCTTTGTGAAACAACATTTTATTTCATGTTTAATACCTAATGGGCCCGTTCTGCATTTTTTTTTTATTTTAGAAATCGAAAGTAGAACAATTTTTAAGCCAATTTTCAAATTTTAAGGTTTCTGTTCGAATGTTTAAGCCTTTAAATAAATTACCTAAGTTGGATCGCTTGAAAACGGGGCGGAGCTTCGCGTGACGTCACTTTGCATATGCTGATAGGGTGACAGTCAAGATTTAATAAGCGTGTGGCGCGTGCTATTGTGTATCTGTATGGAAACGGTGTTTTTTTTGTTAAATTATATTGTTGGAAACAAACACCTTTTTTCTTCAAACGTCAGATTAACTCATGTCAGGATATTAAAGTTTGACGGATTATAATGAACTATTGACTACTATAGCAAACTCAAACACTTTCACCCTAGTGTTCATTCAAAATGACGTCACGAGTCGGCGAACCGCTTTCTACTGGAACCCAATCTTTAACATTAAATATCTAAGGATTGGATAATCTTATGAAGCTGAATCTTTAACAGCTTATCAAGACGATTGAATACTATTGAATACCACAAAAAAAATTACGAAAAAAGAATTATCGGTAACAAGCCCATTATGATCGTGAATAACTTCTCATTTTGGTTTTCCTCCATATTACACTTCTCATCAGGTATGATAAGTATTTTAATTTCCTATGGCTTTTTAACTTCACGGAGTTCTTCGCAATATGCGCATATTGTATATTATGTTCTTTTCCCATACTCTATCATCTGATTCTTTAAAACCACGCAAATAACTTCAACAATAAGACATATTGGAGCTTCAGCTGGTTAAACTGCTAATGAAATAATGATAAATAACTAATGACGTTTTGTTTCAAAGTCATCTCTGTTAAGTTATACTGTGCTGAAACTGTGCTATGCTATGTGTATAAAACATGAAAATATATAAAGAAAACAGCGTTCCACTTATTTTAATGAGTAAAACTGATTCCATAACACACAGATAGAGTTATCCTAAACAATTTTCAGTAATTTTTTGAAACTAAAATGGATGGAAAAGATATTATTTATCAATTATACCTATATTCCATTTTCAAACAACCCTTATAACTTTAACTTTTGGCACAACAACACTACTTACTAATTCCATTGCGTTTCTGTCACTTTGTCAACAAAACCCATTCATGGCCTACTATTCTTATACCATATTATGTCTTAGAATAATCTTAATGTCAGTTAAAATTGAGTTTATTTTCGTTAAAAATCTTCTTACCGAATCCCCCGCGTGCTTGAATTGATTACAGGAAATTTTTCTCGAACATGAATTTTTTAAGAAAATTCATGTACTTACTCGAAAAATTTCCGTCAATAATTCAAGCGCTTGGGAGATTACAAGTGAAAGTATTCCTTTTTTTATAAATAACTCCAAACCAATTGCATCAAAGGAAAATATGACAAAATGGAAAAATAAAGCTTAACAAGCGATATGTTAATTTGTTTTTTAACATATTTGTAGAGTCAATAGTTTCCGAAATATGACATTACAAATGTGGGGGCTTGAAATGTTAGTTGAAATTTTAGTACCAAAGAAATACATTTAAGTCTTCCATTTCTTCAAAACTTTTGATAATTTGAAGCTCTCAAAATCAGAGCATGTTGGTAATACTATATATTAATAAAAACTGGTGGTAACTGGTCTATTCCACGGCCAATGACAGCAGAAAAATCTTGAATTTTTTATTTAAAAAAATTACAAAACACTCATTATTTTATATTCGTTATTTTTCAAGCTGAACGAATTTTTAAAAAAATCGTATCAAAGAGAACTTCAAGCCCTTTAATTTCTATTATATGTATTTTTAACGCCATACTGATTGTTTCTGGCATATTTGAGATTTAAGCATTATATCTCGATTGATAAACGTTCGAGCGCCATTTTCAAACTATCATATTTTTAGAACTATTCATCGTACAGAAATGAACAAAGAATAAAACGGCTGTAATTTAGGATAATAATAATAAATTATTTTCTGTACCATACCATTTTTTCCATAAATGTAAGACTTTGGAATTTATTAAAGCTAAAATCGTAATCTTCAAATCCTTATGACTTCAAAATTATAAATTTTCATGAGAAATTGTAAATCGCCTTCTCTTACAATATGATTCTATCACAGATTCAGTGGCTACTATTTTGCTTTTTTGCCAACCCCTCTAGAGGCAGTGGGAACCACCCTCAAGTAAAAAGTGGCAATTTTTAAAAGTTAATCCTTTTTGTACTCAGTATTAGCAACTCAATGCAAAAAAAACATGAAAATCCCTTCATTATAAATGGGTTTCGTCATTCCTTAATTATTGTGTATAATTGCACTCGACTAATGCGTTTACAGTTTAAGGTCAAGGCATATAAAAAATATTTTTACTAAAGTAAAACTCTATTTTTATTACCCGTATCAACAACGAAACTACAAACAGTTGGCACATATGACTGTCTTGAATTAATATAAAATTAAAATATTTCAGTTTACAATTTTTGTCTTCAAAAGCTTCATAATTTAGGCAGATCCAACAACATAATATGATGCCCATCTGAAATGTTACATTCTACTACTAGATGCAGTAAAAACTAGTACACAAAAAAATGAATGTAATCATATGGATTCAAAATTACAACAACTACAAACCGAATATGAAATATTTTCGCTGATTTTTTATTCAAGCTCTGCAAATATCCTTGCCAGACAAATGCCTCATGAGATTAATATTAGTATTACAGCTCCGTGCTACTCACTTTGCTACTTGACATTCTATGGTCAGTTCGGACAAAGGCCAAGGACTACTCCTACATGCAATAGCCGGCAGTTCTCTTACTGTTAATTTATTTCATTACTACTGTTTGTTTATAATTAATACAAGCTTAAATATTTATTTTCCCACTGATAATTAGCTTACCATATCACTTATTTGGAATTCATATTACGACAACTATAAATACTTGTTAGTTTTTCTTCAATTAAAATTGTACAACTTCATTTTGAAACGCTTTACAATATTGACCTATTTTTTTTCTAATTACCAGTTAATTAGGAATTTCCTGTGAAATAGATTAAGACATTTTTTTGTTACGGTAGGATTAATTCTTACCCTTGTCCTATAGTAATAACATAATTACCTTTCGATTAAGATCTATTGATTTTTAATTTAATTAATAATACAATGTTTTTAATTTGTAACTATGCATCTAATGTTGTGTTTCGAGATTAGTGCACCAATACACTTTAATAAAAACCTCAGATTTCTATAGAAACCGTACTTGCGAAATTTCTTCCTATGCTTCTGGTAACTTAAACAAAAATATCTTCTAATCGAGCAATAGTTCTTGAAACAGAATGCACAACTTGTAATTGATTTTTGTATATCACAGAAATCACCAGCTACAACAAGCATCGAACCAGTTGCAAAACATCCATCATCAATAACACTTTGGAGAGAGTGCTTTACTTGTAAAATGGCAAATATTTGTGTTATCATTTACTCTTTATATTATCAGAACTAACCTCTTGGTAGAAGATCCAATAGATATTTTATTTATATTTATATTTATTTAAACCTTCTCCAGCAGTACTTAATACCCTTTTATCAAAACATTCTCCATCGCTCCACTTTTAAACCGCTGCCTAAGGAATCACTACTTCCACATCCAGATTCTTCATCCAAGTCGTTTTAAAGGAAACATCTTGACTATATTTGCACTCTAGTATGTGGAAATTATTGGTCATAGAATTTTAATAATATTGGGGCAGATGTCATAGAAAAGTTTGAGGACTTGGTATCTACCATATACGTTAAAAATGAAGTTTTTAGTTCACCCTACTTTCTACTATTCACCTCCCACCCCTACA
The DNA here is from genome assembly GCA_963583905.1 of Stenurella melanura. Classification (NCBI taxonomy): domain Eukaryota; kingdom Metazoa; phylum Arthropoda; class Insecta; order Coleoptera; family Cerambycidae; genus Stenurella; species Stenurella melanura. The sequence goes on from OY757309.1 coordinate 170,705,732, forward strand.
ATGGAGGCATCTCAATCAGATCTCGCTACAATACATACGTGTACTGATCTCAAGTGAATATCTCAATTTGATGTTATCAATCCCATTAATAATGAAGCGGAGGTGGTGGAGTTTGAAAAATATTAGAAAGAAATCTGAGGCCATGGTTTCTAGTATATACACCGAATCCCAAATTTCTGTACTCTTATCACCTTGATTTACTTATTTTCCCCTAGTCACTCCTATTAACCCTAACCCTTCTACGGAATCATCCCAAAATATAATCTAGTTCCAGATGTCGTTATAATACATACGTCTACCAAATTACAAGTGAATATCTCAATTTTATTTTATCAACCCCTTTAATAATGTAGTAAGGGTAGTGGAAGGGTTGAAACATATTGTTAAAAAATTTGAGGTCTTGGCTTCTAGGACATACACCGAATTTCAAGTTGCAATACTCTTACCAGCTTGCTTTACTTATTTTATCCTATTTACCTCTACTTACCCCCACTCCTTCAACGCAATCATGTCAAAATATAATCTAGTTTCAGATATAATTATAATATATAAATGTACCAAATTTCAAGTGAAAATTTAAATTTAATTTTATCAACTCTTAGTAAGGGAGTGGGGGTGGTGGGGAGAAATAGAAAATACTAATAAAAAAACCTGAGACCTTCGCTTCTAGTACATACACCGAATTTCAAGTTTCTGTAGTCTTACCAGCTTGCTTTACTTATTTTCCCCTATTTACCCCTATTTAACCTCCAACCCTTCAACGGAATCATCTCTAAATATAATCTAGTTCCAGATGTCGTTATGATACATATGCGTACAAAATTTCATGTGAATATCTCAATTTTATTTTATCAACCCCTTGAATAATGGAGTAGGGGTGGTGGGGGCTGAAATAAATTATCAAAAAATCTGGGGTCTTTGCCTCTTGTACATACACCGAATTTCAAGTTTCTGTAGTCATACCTGCTTGCTTTACTTATTTCCCCCTATTTACCCCTAAATAACCCCGAACCCTTCAAAGGAATCATCTCAAAGAATAATGTAGTTCCAGATGTCGTTATAATTCATACGTGTATCAAATTTCAAATGAATATCTCAATTTTATTTTATCAACCCTTGTAATAATGAAGTAGGGGTGGTGGGGGGTTGAAAAATATTATAAATAATCTGAGACCTTCGCTTCTAGTATATACACCGAATTTGAAGTTTCTGTAGTCTTACCAGCTTGCTTTACTTATTTTCCCCTATTTACCCCTATTTAACCCCCAACCCTTCAACGGAATCATCTCAAATTATAATCTAGTTCCAGATGTCATTATAACACATACGTGTACCAAATTTCAAATGAATATCTCAATTTTATTTAAGCAACCCTTTTCATATTGGAGTAGGGGTGGTGGGGGTTGAAAAATATTATAAAAAAATCTGACGCTTTGGCTTCTAGTACATACACCGAATTTCAAGTTTCTGTGGTCTTACCAGCTTGCTTTACTTATTTTCCCCTATTTACCCCTATTTAACCCCCAACTCTTCAACGGAATCATCTCAAATTATAATCTAGTTCCAGATGTCGTCATAATACATACGTGTACCAAACTTCAAATGAATATCTCAATTTTATTTAATCAACCCTTTTCATATTGGAGTAGTGGTGGTGGGGGTTGAAAAATATTATAAAAAAATCTGACTCCTTGGCTTCTAGTACGTATACCGAATTTCAAGTTTCTGTACTCTTACCAACTTGTTTTACTTATATTCCCCTATTTACCCCAAATTAACCCCCAACCCTTCAACGGAATCATCTCAAAATATAATCTAATTTCAGACGTCGTTATAATACATACGTGTACGAAATTTCAAATGAAAATCTCAACTTTATTTTATCAACCCCATTAATGGGGTAGGGGTGGTGGGGGGTTGAAAGATGTTATAAAAAAATCTTAGGCCTTATCTTCTAGTACATAGACCAAATTTCAAGTGTCTGTTCTCTTACAAGCTTGCTTTACTTATTTTTCCCTATTTTCCCCTATTTAACCCCCAACCCTTCACCGGATTTTCTCAAAAAACAATCCAGTTCCAGATCTCGTCATAATATATGCGTGTACAAAATTTCAAGTCAATATCTCAAACCGTTCCGGAGAAAACGTGCGGACAAAAAAAGTTACAGACAGACCGACAGACAGACCGACAGACAGAAATTTTTTTTTCGCTCAAATTTAAAATCTCGACGTTTCATGACATTCTAAACCTATTTCACGAATAAAAATTTTTGAAAATTTTTTTGCGATTACTATACTTCCAATCCACTTCGTGGATGTGGAAGTAAAAATGATGTTAATGTGTAGGTAGTGACATTTTCATGATATGCAATGTATAGTATTTACGAAATCAATTGGAACAGCACGGAACTAGAGGATCTTACGGGGTATATTGCTTCACATTGAATGAGAGAGCACAGAATTTTACAGATTTATATTCACCACTCCTCGTCTACAGTCCACGTTAACTTGATCTGCCTGTCACATAGAAATATAGATGGGATTAGATGCTTAGAGAATTTGATTTGTCAACACCAACCTTGTTCAGAGTTTTTGCATGCCATAATATATGAAACAAAAAATACGTATGAACTATTTGTATCGTATGATCTGTACGAGGCAGTGCAGTACAGCCAGGCAGCGTTATAAATTACTTAATTCTAGTGAATATTTGAACAAATTATTAGTTTCACTACTGTGTTTGAGTGATTTTCTGAAATTAATTGTTTAAAATGGCATTTTGGAGGCTTTTCGATAGTAGTGACAAAGAAATGGACGATTTTGATACAGAGCCTATACAAGCGGAATTTGAAAATAAGGGCTTACACGTTCAATCTCAAAGGGTTATTTTGAATATTTAAAAGGCGAAAATATTGATTTTTCATAGAATCAAATTGTGAAGAGGATTTGTGAATTAACCAAATTTAGCCGAACTACAATTTATAGCCGGAGTTGATCATTCTATTAAACGGAAAAGACTCGCGACTATCCAGATTATAACTATAATTAGATACTTTGCGAAACGTTTTGCTCGATTGCGGTTTTAGGTACAAATAATTGGACAAACGAATGGTAGTTGTGAAATCAGCACGCATCGTTGATCATCGACACGAGTACCTGCGTAAAATAAAAGAATACCGAGATGCAAATAGAGACATAATTTATTTTGACGAAACATGGTTTGAAATTTTTTTTATTCCAAATGCTTTGTTGTCGTCTGCTAAAAATATCAAGCAATCCTCTGCCGACTACCACGAGGATGTGACAGCCGAATTATTTCAGAAGTGGGCAAAGGAACAGCTGTTACCAAATATCCCACCAAATTCTGTAATTGTTATGGACAATGCGTCATACCGTTCGCGGCAACACACAAAAATTCCGAACACCAACACAAGAAAAGGCGATATCATTGAATTTAAAAAAGTAAAGGCTTGGAAATACCAGACAAAAACACAAAAAGACTTTATTAGTGCTGATTGGAAAGCAAAATTTTAAAAAGGAATGTGCCATTGAAGAAATTTTTGAAGCACACGATCATGCTATTTTACGTCTGCCTTCATTTTATTGCGTTTTCAACCCCATCGAAATGGTGTGGGCTGATGCAAAAACAAGACTACGCCAATATAATCAATCCCCACAATTAAGTGAGTCTGTCTTAAAGAATATAAAGATAATAGTAGACGAAATAGGCAAAAGCGATATATGAAGGAAGTGTGTATCTCATGTGATAAAAAAGGAAAATGAATATTCTATATTACCACCTATCAATCCAATATTAATATAAATACCGATTCAAGTTCTGAAAACTCGGATAGTGACGAATGAAATATTGTTTATTTAATGTTCAAAGCTTATTTGAAATTTGTTTATTTAACGTCGACCTATTTCCGCCACTAAGACCAATTATCTATGCCAGGAAACGAGTTCCCCCTTTAAAACTTTGCCGAGTCTTTCCTTTATAGAATAGTAGAAATGTTCTACCTGCCAAAGTTCATAGTATCATGGCCTAACATTTAGTAAACAAGGTAGTCACTGCTTTACACCCCTTCGGAAGAATTGTATACCATCTATGCAACTGCCGCCTAAGATTACACAACTTTGCCGCTAGAAGGTAAAACCAGAGGTAGATCACTAGACAATAAACGTAGCCGTAATATATTATTTATGTGACATCAAATGTGATAAACATATTTTTTCATTAACCACTTCTATTGAATAAAGCTATAGAATCCCTTTCTTTAACAATTAAAAAATAATTATTTAGTATTTAAAGCATTTTTACGTTTCTACCGCCGCCGCCTATGTTCCATAAAGGAGATACCGAAGTTACTCCGAATTTTCAATTTTATGCTATCCCAATTGAGATCATATACAGACTGTCTATTTTACGAGGGCCACACCAAATATCTCGCTTAATATCTATTGTAGAAGAATAAAGTTTTAGAAACAGTTATCCCATTTTTTGTGAGCTATATTTCAGTAAAAAGAAATTTGAAATCCATAGCCTACTTTATGAGATATATTACAAAAACCTGAAAAATAGGAAAACCACAAACGGTTATAGCTTCCTTATTTGAGGAGATACGAAAAAAGTTAAAGGAATGAAAGTTGACGGCAAAGACAATAAGAATAATAACGTGTAACAAAAAAAATCGAAAAATGCAGTTGGCTTTGACATACGCTATTGTGCAAAAATGAAAAATACATATCTCAAAGTAGGCCATGACGCCATTAATTCCGTTATTTTTTTCTCATTCCAACGATATAAAACATGTCACAGAAATTTTAACCGATAGTGTCAATATTTAATATTTTACGAATACCACAATTCATATAATTGAATCGTAACAATCAGCTGTGCCATAATTAGTGAAAAACAATGTATACAGTTATTAAAAAATTTGACAGATTGTGACTGTTGTATGTTGTATGTTGCGTTGTCGAGTTCTAAGACACATTTTATATCAGTAATTATGGTGTACACCAATAATAACAAATTCGATATGATTAGCATTTATTGTCAGTGCAATTTTGACGCTGAGATGGCAGTCACGGTTTACGGAGATAGATTTCCAGATGCTCCGCAGCCAAATCGAACTATGTTTAGGAAGTTAGTTCAAAATCTAAAAACGCACGGTTCATTTTCAAAAAAAGTAGTAAGGCGAGCGCATGTTGCGGATAATGTAAGAAAAGCGAATAGAGTAATGAATTATGTTAACCAAAATGAGGAAACCTCTTTGAGACAAATTCAGAGAAACTGTCGCATAAAAAAAGACAGTGCAAGAAAAATATTGAAAAAAAAACGGATTTCGATGCTACAAAATGAGGAAAGTTCAACATTTAAATGAGGGAGATAAGCCAAGGAGAGTAAGATTTTGTAGATGGTTATTAAATAAGAAAAGGAATGACGCGCTAATATGTAACAAAATTCTTTGGTCGGACGAATCAAATTTTTCTAATAACGGATTTTTCAATAGAAATATGCATTATAAGTGGACACGAGAAAATACACATTGGTGCAGAGAGACTGCTTTCCAAGAAAGATTTTCTACGAATGTTTGGTTGGGTCTTTTAGGGACTAAAGTAATTGGACCTTATTTTTATGATGGCAAATTAACCGCTCGTAGATACCTTAATTTCCTGCAAAACTAATTTCAAGATTTTCTTTATGAATTAACAGTGGCAGAAAGATTAAGTTATTCATATTTTCAACAAGATGGGGCTCCACCTCACACTGCTGTAATATGTACAAATTATTTAAATCAAGTTATGCCAGATAGCTGGATAGGCACCTATGGACCCATTCTATGGCCTGCTCGATCACCAGATATTACTCCCTTGGATTTTTTCGTCTGGAGTTACATAAAAGGCGAGGTATTTCAAACTGCCCCTGAAAATATTGAGGACATCAAAACCAGAATTCGAAACGCATGTGAGGCAATTACTCCTGAAATGCTCCAAAATGTAATGCGTGACGTGTCTCGTAGAGCACGTTTATGTGTCAGAGTGCATGGTGCACAATTTGAGCATTTGTAGTTAGAAAAATAAATACACACAATTTCTTTACAATATAGTAGTAGGTAGTACGGTTATACATAGTTTTTCGTTTTTTTCTTTGGATGTTCGTTTTGTACTTGTATTTTTATTTATGAGATATTTATTGGTTTGTATTAAATTGTAATAAATAATTACGGAATTATAATTATTATAAAGTGAATTTTTACTATTATGGCACAGCTGATTGTTACGATTCAATTATATGAATTGTGGTATTCGTAAAATATTAAATATTGACACTATCGGTTAAAATTTCTGTGACATGTTTTATATCGTTGGAATGAGAAAAAAATAACGGAATTAATGGCGTCATGGCCTACTTTGAGATATGTATTTTTCATTTTTGCACAATAGCGTATGTCAAAGCCAACTGCATTTTTCGATTTTTTTGTTACACGTTATTATTCTTATTGTCTTTGCCGTCAACTTTCATTCCTTTAACTTTTTTCGTATCTCCTCAAATAAGGAAGCTATAACCGTTTGTGGTTTTCCTATTTTTCAGGTTTTTGTAGTATATCTCATAAAGTAGGCTATGGATTTCAAATTTCTTTTTACTGAAATATAGCTCACAAAAAATGGGATAACTGTTTCTAAAACTTTATTCTTCTACAATAGATATTAAGCGAGATATTTGGTGTGGCCCTCGTAAAATAGACAGTCTGTATATTGTACATGACAAATTCTTGACTTGCGTAATGATCTGGAAATTAACAAAAGATACATTAAAAGCATCAAAATAATACTATAGTGCTAAGTTCCCAGAAAGTGCTCATCAGTAAATATTGGATACGATTGCGCTACACTATTTATACTAGTTTTTTATAGTTATCATTTTTTAAAAATAGAATTTGAGGAAGCAACGCTAATTATGATTAGTACTTGGATGGGCAACCCTCCAAAGAATTATAACGATCTGGCTCCACTTTCTATCGGTTTGTCCCATGATAAAAAAAATTTTTTATCAAAGTTGTTCAAATCACGTTTCACACGTCACGTAGTCTTTAATTCCATGACCATCTCTGACAAAGATAATTTTTGGTATATCAGCACACACGTACAAGCTGAGTAATTTTAGGCGGTGATTGCGTAGTGAAGGAATTAAGGTGCCAACTCCTTGTCTATTAAATATTTCTACTCTTACTAAGAGATTTGGCAAAAATTTACAGAGTGGGGGTAGCTCGTCTCAAGATATCGATGACTGGCCTTATAGAGGCGAGACTGCCAGGGATTTTTCCCAAAAATGTTCAATACCACATGAGTTAGTCACGGATTCTTATAGGAAAAATTCCGCTGAACAAGATTTTCTTATGAAAAATTTTCCTAAACCGCGAGCTTCATGATCAAATAATTGTTTAAACAGAATTTTTTTCGTTTTTATTTAATACGATGAAACCGGTTTGACGGATCCGAAAAAATATTGATTCAATCGAAAGATATTTTCAATACGCGTCGTTGGGCGTCAGGCACAATTCATTTTGTCAACCCGTTAATTTTTTATAGCCAAAATAAATGTATTAATTAACAAATTGATTACTCCGAAACTAATGAGCACAGGATATTGTTTTTTCAAAAAACATGCCCTTTATACCAAAGAATATACCATTGACTCGATATCTTCTATACTTTTTGATTGTTTAAACATTGGGTATAATTTGTTAATTAGCAAATAATTTTTTTTTTCGAAAATTTGATCGACTTCAAACCAACGTTAAACCATAATTATTGATGTCGGGCATAACCCCCATAGAAGTCTGCACGAATGCAACTTTTTGCTTTTGTTTATTTAAATATCTCGGCTCTGGGTAAGCGTATCGAAATGGAGTTTTGCGCATATGAAAGTGCTTTGAAAAGGAAAATTTTGAGAGCAGAAAGAACTTGATCGGATAATTGGTACCGGAAATAAAAGTGATATTGCGTGAGAGGTTCTAATTTGTTTATTAACAACGTTTTGGAGACGAAGTTTGGTGCAAATGAAAGGTAACAAGTTTTTCCATCAACTACGAAAATATTCAATTCCTGAGGAGATATATGCGTTCTTGACCCTTAAAAAAATCTCTCCCGCAACGTGAAAATAGTAAGATTTGACGCGCAATGGGGTGGCGGGTTCAATCCTCGGTGTGGGCAAATTTAGTATTCGTCAAATTTGCTTTTTTTCGATGTAACCAAGTATTTTTTATGACAGTAAATGTTTTTACTTTCTGAGAAACTTTTAAAAACGTCGTAAATAATTTTTTATTGCAACTTTCATTAAATAAATGGCTATCTTGCAACAAACATGATTTTTCTTGTCCAACGAGGCTTTGTCTGTAGTTTTGTTTTATTTTACTACTTTCTGTGAAAGAGAATGCTTGTTTTCCTTTATTGAGCTGTGGTTCCATGATTTCGACTATAAGAACTGTAGAGCATACAAAGCAGGTGCACAGCATCAGCTCGAGAGTTACGGATTTAATGAAGTTCTCAGGAATAAATAATTTTTTATAGCGTTTTTTACAATTTAAAAATTGTTTTATTATAGGAAATATTTTATTGCATAAAAAAAGTGAATTTGTTAACAAAAAAAATTGCCAACCCACCACCCTATTGCACGTCAAATCTTACTATTTTCACTCTGCGGGAGAGATCTTTTTAAGGATCAAAAACGCGTATTGGGGATTAAGGGATTAAGTGTTTTTTGTAGAATTTTTTGTGGTTGATGGAAAAACTTTTAGTTAGTTAGCTTTCATTTGTACCAAGCCTCGTGTCCAAAAAGTTGTTAATAAACAAATTAGTGTCTCTCACTTTTATTTCCGGTTCCCGTTATCCGATCAATTTCTTTCTGATTTCAAAATTTTCCTTTTTCTAAGCACTTTCATATGCCCAAACCCCCATTTCTATACGCTTACCCAGAGCCGAGATATTCCATTTGTTAATTTGCAAAATTAATTTAAACTTTAAATAAACAAAAGCAAAAAGTTGCATTCGTGCAGACTTCTATGGGGGTTATGCCCGACATCAATATTTATCGTTTAAAGTTGGTTTGAAGTCGATCAAACTTTCTAAAAAAAAGTTATTTGCTAATTAACAAATTATGCCAGTTGTTTAAACAATCAAAAAGTATTGAAGATATCGTGCCATAAAAATACATTATATTCTTTGGTATAAAAGTCATGTTTTTTTTTAACAATATCCTTACCTCATTAGTTTCAGAATACTAAAAAAATTTGTTTAAACAATTATTTGAAACTCACGATTTAGGAAAATTTTTCATAAGAAAATCTTGTTCAGCGGGCTTTTTCCTATAAGAATCCGTTGCTAACTCAAAAAATCGTATACAAAATTTATAAAATCACCCCAGACAGACTCGTCTATTAGTGGCAGAAATAGTCCGACGTTAAATAAGTGATTCAAAAAATGAAGATCGGTTTCACCTACATTTTAAGCACAAACGTATGAAACTTCATTTTAATTTTGTGAAATCACTTCGACAAAAAAATATATTTCTTACAAAATTCAACAAGTTCTTTGATAGGACTACAAGTATACTACATAACAGTACAAGGAAGCTAACAGATACGGTCGAAAACACACACCAGCTATTGGTATATGATTTTTCTAGAGTATATAATACAAACTATTAAAGTAATGTATCCTGTAACAGCGATCATAAACAACACATTCGCTGAATTTTATACATACTAAGTTTAAAATTATATAATAATTGAAAAATCTTCGTAACAGTTCACAGCAGTAAATTTAAAAACATAATTAACCTTACATTCCTCATTTCCTTCCTTTTCGTCTTTTTATGAGAAAACTCTAGAGATATAAACCTGCAGCTTAGTTACGCAATATAACAAAACAAAATAAAGCAATAAAATACATTGCAAAATACTTACGTCTAAAAACAAAAACCTCGATCTATGTTAACATATTAAAATTCTCTTCGCTTGCCTTCCTCAATAATTACATTTTGTAAAATCGTAAAATCCATATGCATCCAGTTCACTGAAATGCATATAAAGAGTCTTGCGTAATCCATTACCTTCTCAAAATTATTCGCCTCATTTGTACCTATTCAATATACATGAAATTAAAACAGTTTAATCATACTCTTACTATTAGTGAGTTTTTAGCGAAAAATTAGTTCTACAATGGAAATAGGAAAGAAGAAATGGAAAGGCTATTATACGAGCTAACTAGTGTTAAATTTAGATTCAGAAAGGAGGAGTTAGCTGATTGGATTTGATCACCGTGGCCCTTGTACATCTATAATGTTTTAGTTTCATAGAGCTCCTTATCCAGCTTTGTTCATTCTATGCTCCACGGCAGTGGTAGGAGCCTCTCAGTGTAGTTATTAGTCCCTAATTTTCCTCACTAAGTAGGTGGAATTTCAGTCTGGCTAGGCCTTCACAATGGCGTAGCTCACGGTCTGAAGTTTCATCTTCCTCTTGACTTGAATATGCATGATGCCATCATCTGCCAGATCCATTAGACTCATATGTCAATTAAGTCGCGTGTCCGATCGTTCTGTAATTAACTCTTTGGCCTGTCTCTGCCTCCACCATTCCAGAGACTTAGTTTGTACCCATTTGTCAATGGATGCTGTTATGCATCGCTACAAAAGGATTCTACTCCTACTAAGGCCTCAGATGAGCCCTTCCTGGCCAGATCATCAGCCTTTTCATTCCCCTTGTTTACCTGGTACCCTGCTGCATATGCCATGAACTCTTTATTCCGATTCCATATGTCTATAAAAGCATTTACGCAGTCCAATACTAGTCTCTTCCGACTTGCATGAAACCGATCTCCACGCAGCTTTACTATTGGAGAAAATCGCAATCGACTAGTCGATGGTTCCGGATCGGAGGCATGGACCATCACAAGAGCCGACGAAACTTCCCTACTCTGTTTCGAACGAAAAATGCTGAGAAAGATCGAGTTATTTAATCTGTACGAAGATAAAACGAAGGGAAAAGATATTGTCACGGTTGCCAAATTAAACAGACTGCGCTGGGCAGGTCATGTGGCCCGAGCTAGTGACATAAACCCAATTAATAAAGTGTTTAGCACAGAACCTGTAGGGAGCAGAAAGATATGTATGAGAAAGCTTAGATGAGTCGATGGTGTGACGCAAGATGTTAGAAGTATCGGTGCCCTTAACTGGAAGGCAAGAGCACAAACTCGGAAGGAATGGCGGAGGACGCTTGAGAAGGTCTAAGCCCTTGTAAGCAAAGAGTTTAATAAATAGAGAAGACAAGTCGCCGATTTGCCGGGAGTCGCGGTTTGGTTGCCGTGGAGACGTAGGCTCTTCGTCCTTGTCGCACACCTCGTACCCTCTGTCTCCACTCTGTTTTACACAGCAACACAGCCTTACCCGGCGCGCTTTGATTTCACAAATACCGTCAATTTTGAATCTTTGTTTTGAGAGCGTTCTGCTTTATTTACAATTACACGTGTTTTCTCAAATTTTTCTTCTGTTTATAACGTTTAGTCTGTTCATAACGTTTAATTTGTATATTAATTAATAATTTTCTTTGTGACATTGGTTTATACTTGTAAAGTTTGTAGAAAAACTAAGTCACCCATAAGTCCCAGGTTGGTATACACCTATTGTCATCTGTCATACTGTCATTGTATTGCAATCGTCACCTCCCCTCACGTACTGTGCGACAAAGAGAGAATGAACTGTGTGAGAAGGATGAGAAGCCTACAGCCTACCGCTGCTTATACATTACGCTTATGGAGCTTGTCTCCTCTATTTATTAAACTCTTTGCTTGTAGGGCTGTAGCACCAATGATGATGATGATGAGTCGATCGTTCCTTACCTTATAATAATTTACTTTGCACACCACTGTATTGCGGCCACTGTAGCGCATCTTCTTAGACTTATCGGGATTTTTGTTTTTAGCCTTATCCCGTAAATCCCAGCTCCAATTGTCTGTTCCGTTTTGGAGCCGCATACCAGACGGGCTTTACGAACTTTGGAGGACTGTTCTTCCAGTCTTCTCTATCTGATCGCCTTTAGCTCTGAGTATAACTTCTGGTGCTCTATTCCGTACTTCTGAATCGTCACTGTTGATCCTTGATTAGGCTGTACACCACAGAACAAGAAAAGTACTGTTACAGGTTGCTTAAGGAAACGAGGAGTACAGAAAGAGATTACCCAGTGGTTGGTATATATTACGAATTAGGTTATAAGCAAAGATGTAACCAATGCTTACTACAATGATGAGTACAAGAAAAAGCTACCCATCGGTTGGTATATACTACAAGCTATGCATGGTTTTCAAGAGCAAATTGGCTGTAAACTTCTTTAACAACGCAAATTTTAAGAAACTAATTGCGAGCTCTCGCAACTACTGCTCATTCACCAAGACGCGCCAATATTCTTGGCTAAAGATGACGGTCTCGGATGATTAGGGGTCGAGCTTGAGCTCTTTGCCCCAAAAATTCACCAAGAATTATCGATATTAAGAAAATGTAATCACCTTTCTGGAATCAAAAGAGAATAAATAATTTGGTGTAAACATTTTACATTATTGAACACATCACTTGAATATCAACACTCAATGCACATTTTACCAATCACGTTAACATCATCGAGAGATAATTAATATTTAGTTTCAATCACCTGCTAGCCTGCGAAACGCCCATCGAGTGTAGTGTTCAATAATTTTGGTGCGTTCGGAAACTACGTCTTCAGAGGTGACCCACGTGTGGTAGAATGAACAAAATCCGCTCTAAGGCTCAATTTTTGAGATATCGACTTGATTGTTTTTTAAATACTTAGAAAGGAGTCTGGAATAGTGAGTCACTGTGGCTTTTTTGAAAGCCTCGGGATAAGACAGGCGAAATGCCCCTTGACACGGATTTTGGAATAAACCTGATAGAATCGTTCCTTGGGCCTAAAAAATAAGATTAAGAGGGTCCGCATATCACAGTTGCCATATGCTCGATCATTTGTAGAAACGTATTTTGCATAAAATCCAAGAAGGCTGCTCCATTCACATTTCTCTCAAAAAAGTGAGGACCAATAACATAATCGTGCACAATTTCTCCTCAAACATTTAAACTCCAGTTGTGCTGGTAATGATTTTTCTATACAACACAAGGGTTTTCTCTGTCATAATAATGGAAATTGTGCATGTTCACAAATCCATTGCGATGAAACGTTGATCCATCGGTGAACACCACAAATTTGAAAAATTCCTCATTTTCTCCAATTTGGTTTTGAATCCACTGGCAAAAATTTAATTTACGATTTAAATTCACATCCAAAAATTCTTGTTGTAGCTATACTCGATAGGGGTGAAACTTATTTTAACGAAGAGATAGAGAAGTACTAGATTTACTGACCTATAAAGACCTACTTAACTCCAGAACACTTGCCGTAGGATTACCGCTAAAGCTATATCCAGCTCATTTTCTTCACTTAATACATTTCGTCGTTTCGCCTTTTCATATGCAACACTTCCAGTACTTCCAATACATTCTTTCAAATCACACCAGGACACTTTCTATCAGGATATTTTATACACTCTTGATGCCAATAAACAATTTGCATCAGATTCACCAATAACATACACCATAGATATCAAATCTTGTTGACAATAATTATAATTCATATTTTTAAATATTACTTAACAATATCGATTCCACCTGAATCACAACAATCTTACACCTTACAGAAATGTCATAAACTCAAAACCAAACGCAAAACGAAAGACCAAAGCCATGCTAGATTTTAATGCTAAAATAAAGTGCACCTCAAGTTATGCAAAAATCATTTGAAATAATCATATCTCAAAAACAGTTTGAAATAAAAATAAACTGTATGATATTAAAATGTGAGGAATTGTATGCTTCATTTATCCATGTAAAAAAATTATAGGCACTCCATTTTAAAAAATTGAGAAAAATAATAATTAAATAACAAGAAATATTATAAACAAATATTTTGGGCATCCGGTATAATAAAATTTATTTCAAAAATACTTTTCAGTAAATACGTCATTATTAAATAAGATCCTACATTTTTAGAAAAAACAATTAATAAATCGCGGAGACATGGCAGTCAAAAAAATGTTTGTTTTGTAAACAAATATTGAAAAAAATGGTAACTTGGCAACGTATAATTGAAAATAATTTTACGTTGTAGTAGAGATAAAACATTAAACGTTTTGTTAATAAAGTGTTTTTGTGAAGTTAGCCGTTTTTGCACAATCTTCCGAACATAGGCGTAATTCCGGGGCGGGGCAAGGGGGGGCAACTGCCCCCCCAATATTTTGAAAGAGTATTAATCTGGCGAATACCGAAATTCTTCCGAAAAAATAGTAAGTATGACAATTTCGCCAATCAAGTCATCAGTTTTCAATATAATTAGGCAAAGGCGGACTAAGACTTTGTGGGCCTCTGGCTAAAATTTTGAGAGGGGCCTTTTTGCAATTCTCGTAAAACCGCGGTCAGGTGAGTTAAAGTTAAATACCAAATGCCCGAGGGAAAGCAAGTTCAATACTTGTAAACCGCAGACAAGCGACTTAAACCCCAGATGCCCGGGGGACAGCGAGTTCAAGACTAATAAAATCATAGGCTACTGAGTATAATTATACATTACTTTTGCGTGGCACGTCTATGGTCTAATGGGTTTAGGGTTTCGCTTCTAGGCGAACGGTTTGCTTAGGATGTTCTACTAATTTTTATACCAGTTTCTAAAACCTGATTTAAATTTAAATTATTAGCGAAATCGTCCCTTGAGAACCCATTTTCTTAATAACAATTTTATAAACAAATCATAAATAACGTAATTCTCGATTCCAATACACTTCTATCGTAGAGTATGGGTTAATATAAGAAAAAAAGTCTTATATATACAGGGTGTCTCACTTAAGAGTGTAACAGAATAATAATTGTTTTGCTTTTTGTCTGATTTGAATCAAACTGATCTTAAAAGATAGAGGTCACCAAGTTCTATTTAAGACCACCAAATCACTTTCCATCTTTAAATGCAATGCCCTCTACGATACTAAATTCAAAACCCTGAATCCAAAGTTTAGTTAATTTCCGAAAATGAGGTCTACACAAATGACTAATAAATACAACCAAAAGAATTAAATATTATGTTCTATCAAACCTCCATCAGCACTATATAATTCTCTCAACTCGCTTTCTGTTATTGTTCGTGACTTTTCGGAGGGTTGCCGAATTTAACTACACTGCGGATTCAGGGTTTTTGAATAATATCGAACAAGTTTTGTAAAATAAAATTTTTATTAAAATGGCTATTATGGTTTTTTGCTTTTCTTCATACAATTTAGTAATTTGTTAACGTCTAAACGTTAAAAAGAGGCGATTTTTAGTCTTTTTGACCTTTAATAACTTTTGAATGAAAGAAATTCTTAGATTCTTTCAAAATACCCAATTACATCAATGGTTCTAAAGTTATAGCATGCTATGATTACTATACTTAGGTTGCCTGCTGTCACACACATGGCCTGTAAACGCAAAAGCATGGCGCGCTGCGGCGAAAACTTCCAATTTTGAAGTCGGTGTAACTTTTATATTGATGTAATTTTTATAATCCTTCGGCGTTTTGAAGTTAGAGTCTTGTACTTTCAGAATAATTCTTCAGAATCTAAAAATTTCTTTCCGTTCCAAAGTTATTGAAGGCAAAAAGGCTAAAAAACGCATTTTTTCAATGTTTATACGTTAACAACTATTTAAACTTAAACCTTATCAACATAACTTTTGTGACTTTTTTCTTGTTTTAACTCATACTTTACTAACTTTACGATAGAAGTAGTTTAGGATCAAAAATCACAGTATTTACAATTTGTTTATAAAATTGCGAATGCTCGCGGAGTTATCGCAAAAAATTCAAATTGTACACATCAGCGAGTTTTTGCCAACATATCAGCGAACGTATGCAAACGACAATCATCTGGGGAAGGTTCGCTCAACCGTTCGGCGAATGATCGTCAAGTCTTCCGATTTTTGCACGAGCCTTATACAGGGTGTAATCAGTTTCATGTCATTAAAAAAAAACTGGTAATGGGGTCCGACTAGACAAACAAAAAATCTTTATGACTTTTCCCTCTAGGGGCACTTTGAAAAACACTGATCTAGGTTAACATATTTAAAATTATGGTAGACAACTATTAAGAACCACTACTTTTCTTGGTCGATGGGCTTGTACTTCCCAATTATACAACTTTTAAACTGTCATAAAAAAGTGCTCGCCGGCACACGCGTTGTCAAAGGACAATCGACCGTCTTAGACCGCCTCAACTGAACTGAGGTAAGTATAAATAGGTAAATAATTCGTTCTCTCTTCGTGCACAATTGCAAGCAAATAATGGCCATAGAGGTTTAAACAGAGCATTTCTTTACATGTGTGTTTTTTAATTTGGAACAAAATATTGGATTGTTTATAATTTAGAAAATTTAAATGTGGTTTATTAACATTTGTAACATAAATGAGTGTCCTGGGTTAAAAGCTTACTACCTACCTAAATGATTCAAAATCTCTGCATCTGTATCAATGCACAGTTCGGTACGTCGAATTAAGTACATACGCACTTCGTTCAACACTAAACACTAAACTATCAACTAACGTTGTCAATAAAGAAAAATAAAATAAAAACCTGGTACAAAAGCCAAAAAGGAATACAAAAAGAACGAACAAGTAAGTTGTGTCTGTACGTAATCAAGAATTTGACAACTTGAACGGTAAGTCAATAAAATAAATCTTAACTATAAATACACAATGACTCCAAATTCAAAAATAACAAAAACAACGAACTGCGGCGGGTTGGACGTGTGTACATAACCAAACACCGACAGTAACTAAAATATTGCACAAGGGAGAGTTAGAGTATAGTTTTCTTCAGATCAGATCTAGATCTTAACCTACCTAAATATTCCAGCAGTTCTCAAAAAATTTTATTTATATCAAGTTGTTTTTTCACACCACTCTTTCCCTCTTTTGAGTTTAATATTACCTGTGAAGTGATAAACTCGCTTTCCCTCGGTCATTTGGGTTTCAAGTTTTCTGTCTATGACTTAACTTCTTGTAGCACTCGCTTTCCCTCAGTCATTTGGGTTTATAGGGTTATCGATTAAGAATTACAGGGTTCGCTTTGCTTCCATCTATTGGTTTATCTGTGAAACATCCCTGCCTACCCAATAAAAATACTGAAATTACGCCACTGCTTCCGAGGGAACACTAACTGGACACCCGGTATTTTAGCAATTATAATTCGTCACCTGAAAAAAATTAGTATCTCTTACAAGATGTCTCATTATTAAAAAAATACCGTTAAATGTGTTTGCTTACTACCTACACAGAAGATATTTTCCTATCCTGTCTTAATTTCTTATGAATAGGACATTATTTTCAAGTACGTAATTTCCAAAAATGGCCGAACAAGAGAAAAACATCTCAACATAAATTGTAATTTAATTTGGTTGCTTTGGGCATCAGTGTGATTAAATTTATCCACGGCATTGAACATGCACTTTACTGTTCAACATATCAAAACCATTTACGGTTCCTTCACCTTAGACACTGCCAGAATTTAAACGGCCTCTTATTGTGCTTATAAATAATGCTGATGAAGGTACGCCGAATTTTACGTGCGCTTAAAATGCAATCCAACAACAAGGATGAGTTTTCTACACATCTTTCTTTATCAATTGGTCTCACACTACAAGATTTCTTTTTACACAGCTTATTTAGCAAATCAAATGATTTCGGGGAACTGAAGAAAATGTGTAAGCACTGTTACTTTCTTCTTCGACAACATAATGAGTGTGGGCCAAAAGTGTTATAGAAGGCGTTCATCTTGATTTGGATTATATTATATTTCTATTTTATGTTAGTATACGCAGAATGGTATCAACTTGACCAAAATAATAATTCGCTTAATATAAACAAGTTCAATTTATGTTCTACTAATATAGAACAGTGAAATTATGTAATTAAAGTAAACATACTCTACAAATACTATATCTCTTACTACTCCTAAACAAGTATGGAACACATTTAAGCAAGTTTGTATGGAACAAAATAATAAAATCGATATAAAAGAAATTAAATTAACAAATGGCACCGTAATAAATGATCATAGGCATATAGTAGGTACATTAAAGAGTTATTAGATAAATGTGGAAAAAAAATTAGCAAGTCAAATAAAAAGTAACACCAATAATATAACACCAGCAAATGAAAGGCAAATAATAAATTCACTATATACTAATGAACAGGAAATCAAAGATGTAATTTTTCAATTACGGAATGATAAGGCCTCTGGTTATGATGGTATTATAGCTGAGCCTATGAGGTCAGCTGCTTGTCCATTAATTGCGGCATTAGTTTATATAATTAATCTAGTATTAAGCACAGGAAAATTTCCAACAGTCCTAAAACAAGCAGTTGTAATAACCTTATACAAAGGTGGTGTTAAGATTCAGTCTTAGTATCGCCCAATCTCGCTGATGTCCAGTATCTAAAAAATTGTAGTAACTGTAATAAAAAACAGACTTATTACATATTTTAACAAATCTGATAACTATCAGATTTTCAATTCGGATCTACTTGCAAAAAATATATACAAATGTATGGACGATGGAAATCCCAGCATCTGCATTTTTGTGGATCTGGCCAAAGCGTAGAGCATAAAAAACTATTAGTTATTGTGGAAAGAATTGGTGTCAGGGGAATTGAAGCTGAATTAATGACGGGCTACTTGACAAATAGGCAACAATGTGTATAAATGGAACTTATAGTGAATTTTATTCAATTGAATGTGGCGTTCCCCAAGGCACAGTTCTTGGTCCTATCCTTTTCAATATGTATATCAATGACTTGCTTTCTCTGCCTTCGCAAATTCAGTTTATTAGCTATGCGGACGATACAGCTATGTTTTATACAAGCCTCACATGGGAAGTTGTCATATAAACAGCGGTTTGATTCTAGACTGTTGACAAATAATTTTAATAAAACCATGTACTTGCCATTTCATACCAGTAATAGTAACTCTGATAGTAACTCTGATTTCAAACCACTGGAGATTGAATGCGGTAATTCGACCTGTCAGATCCCAATAAAGTACGATGCTAGATACTTGGGAATCATAGATGTTCACATCTAAAATGGGATATTCATGTTAATAAATTAACCCAACAATTAAGAGTTCTCCTGGCGATATTTAAATACTTTACCAAAATTATAGACGTTAATCTACTTACCACAGTATATCACGCTCTCGTGGAATCACAACGCTATGGTGTAATTGCTTGGGGAGATGCGTACAACTGTCAACTGGCAAAATTAAATACAATGCAGAAATGGATCTTAAAAATTATCCATCAAAAAGAAAATCACCTTTCCAACCAATTTACTATTTGAACAAGCTAATATGCTGGATATTAGACAATTATTTTGTCATTCAATAATTTGTTATCAAGAAGTACACCTAAGTAAGATCCAAAAGTTGATCACGTTTACAATACTAGGTATAGTAGGAATACATTAGAAATACCTCATGCTAGGAAGACAATCGGGCAACGTTGTTTCATATTTCTAGGATCAAGGGCGTATAATAAACTTTCTCCTGAAATGAAAAACTTAAACTCCACAAAACTGTTTGAAAGTGATATTAAAAAAATGGATATTTTCTCTCGGTAGACTGCATGTACATCAGTTAATGGACATTAAAAACACTTATCTTTTTAATAAAAGATACCACTAAACTTTGTCATTCTGCTCCATGAATTTTATTGAAATTGTATCAATTTTGTACAATATAGTTTATATACATACTTATATCCATTTTATGTTTAATTCGTAAAATTGAATTATGTATTTTTTTATCTCATACCCTGCGTACCAATTTATTTTTTCATAGTTTATTTTATTATCATACAGTAATAACAATTAGGTTTAGATGTCATAAGAATACGTTATAATGCATTTAAATATTTAGCTGAAATAAATATCGTTACTATTATGATTATTGTTATTTAGATTTATTTTTATAATTTAATATTTAGTTAGGTTTTGAGCGTTCTGTTAATTCGCAACTTACAAAATTCTTTATTAACTACAGTAAACATCAGGTACATAGATTTATCGTAATTTTCATATAATTATTCTACACTGTACGCTCGGGACTAGTTAATTCGACGACTTGAATAGGATGACAAACCAAAACGTAGAATTAAGAAGGTATCTCTACTCGTACAGGACCAGTAGAAATTTTGGGTGGTTTGTGATAGATTTGGATGGAATATTTTTCTTTTCTGTATAAACCATTCCTTTCTTCTAATAAAATTAAAATTTCCTTTCATTACCTACATTTAAGTATGCCTATCTATATATTTTGTTATGACAGTTTAATGCATGCAATATCTACTTGTTATCTTTTATGTTATTACTGTTAATTAGTATAAATTATTTTTTTATTTTCTAAATAAATCAGTTACAACTACAAGTCGTACTTTTTCACTTAGTACTCCTTTTCAAGCCTTATTAGGATGTAAGGCTGCGTCCACAGAGTACTAGTCTCCCACAAATTACACAAAAATTCTACTGGTCCTGTACCAATAGAGAGATGCCATCTTAATTCTACGTTTCGGTCAGTCATCTTACTGAAGCCCTCGAATTAACTGGTTCCTAGCATGCATTGGTCCTCTAATAGTTCAACTGATAGAGCAGTGGACTGTATATCCATACGCCGCTGGTTCATATCCGGCTCGAAGGTCCAGAAAAATTATGTAGAAGGCTTGTATCAAGGAGTGAACGAGAATATAATAATGAAGGAAAAGAACACAGAGGACGTAGAATAAACCGCAAAGGAGATATTGCAAAACATGGACGCTTAAATTACAAACACCGAAGTAAACATTCGGAAAAGAGCACATTAAAATCAATAAAAATGCTAAATATCAAAAGTATATACAAAAATTACTGAACAACCCTCTTCACGACATTCCTGGAAATGTTAGCAAATTTGTAAGTGGCATAGTATCTCTTTTGATTAAATATCCGATATAAGATGTGTGATGAATAAATGATTCTTATATTATATTTGTTAGATCATTACCAAGGAGTCTCAGTTAATAGTGTATCAGACTTAATGAGTAACACAGGAGTACCACAAGGGTCCGTCTTGAGTTCAATCTTATTATTTCATTATCGATTGATGATATTAAGTATACTTAATAACGCCTTTAGTAAGTGATAATAACGTATCAACAACGTGCATTAGTGAATGATACAATTTATATATTTCAGTAATTAGCCTTATAACTTCAAAAAAATTAACTTTCCATTAACAGTGAAGAACTAATTTGTCATTTTTAAAAACTTAATTTTCGAGAACTTGAAACTTGATAACTTTATACTATTAAATCTCATTCCTCACACTCTAAAAGTTCATATAGGTTTCAACAACCCTATATAACACAATAGAATTAAAATAGTTGTAGCGAGGGTTAGCATAAAATTATATTGAAAAGCACCAGGGCTAATTATTGAATTCTGGTTTTCATTCTAATGTATGGCTCAGTCCTATCGTTCACCTATGTTTGTTTTATTTATCTAAAAATTTTAGAATAAATCCTAACTCATAGAGGCATTTATTTACAGAGAAAATAATGGTAAAAATGTGTTTTTCTTTCTGGTTATAATATAATTCATATCGCAATCAAAAACTTAGAATGTTCGTTATAAAATTGCGAAGAAAACCAGACCTGTCCTAATTTTTTTCACCAATTTGTTAAATTGAATAATATTAAAACTATTAAGGTCGATTATTCGTATGCAATTGACGATAATTTAAATAATACCACATTTGTTTTAACAAAACATTAGGAAAATATACTTCTAGTAGAGGAGTTAAATCATTATGTCGAAATGTTTATAACAACGCCTAAAAGCAATGACAAATCATGTATAAAAACATTTTTTTAAAAAGGAGCTTTTCATAAACTTTTTAAATTATTTAGCGGCATTACTTGAAATTCTTTTAAAAAATGCATTTTTTTTTACGAAAATTACATTCGAAAATGAAAATTAATATCAATCAAAATTAAACAAAATGAGAACATTGAAAGTAGGACACTTTTTTAAAATTCGTTTGTTGATACCACTGAAAAGCACCTAGAAAAAGTACATTTTAAAAAGAAATATGTAATTATAGTAATAAACAATTCTGGGAAAGAACTTTAATATATGAGATTATATTGGGCTAATTTACTTTTTTTTTCAGGTAAGAAACTTCTGTGGTATCTAAAGCTTAAACGTAAGTAAAATATTAATTAAATGCTGTTATTATACTATTGTATACTAACTTCACATCAACTTAGTATTTCTCATTTGTATTTAAAAGGTGCAATATTACATTGATTTGATTGATTATTATAAGGAAGCTCTCTTCCCGAATTATAATTATTTTCGTATGAACTGCCTTCCCAAATATTGTAATGCAAAAATTACATAAAGCAATAAAAACTTTTCAAGATTTTTTCGTGTCAAGCGAGCCATCCGCAGGATAAAATATGGAAAATATAAGGGAAATCCCGAAGAATTTGATGAAACAGTTTTGGACAAGCGATCCCTTGCGGAAATTATTCAAAATGGGGTCAACAGAGGTCCAAAAACAGTTTTTCGCGTTTAAAAAAAATCTAAACTTTGTATAGAAAAAAGTCTTGTATAAAATTTGTAGAAATTTTTATAGCAATAAAATAAGCCCAGTTCGATATTTATAAATTTACAGACAAAATAAATTATTTACTTCATAAAAACCGTTAAAATGATGCTGATGGCATTCCAATACACTTTCACACTAAAAAGATAATCGAAGTTTTTGGGGTTAAATTTTTTTTTCGATTTTTCGGTCGTTTTTTCGCATATTTGCAATTATTTAACAATGCGTGCACTAAATGCACATATTAGTACAACTCTTCAAGAAAGTTTTAAGCACGAAACCGTTTCGGTTAATGTTCAGAAACCTGAGTAAATAAAATTCTACAAAATCGTCTTTTTCTCGAAAAAGTCTATGATTGCAAAAACTAATCAATTGTATGCCATTTTGTGAACACGTTTTTGTTGTATTCACCAAGGACTATACTTTCAGCGAGTTTCATTAGATAATAATTTTTTTTTTTTAAGATATAAGCAATTAAAAAAACTCACAATTTTTAGCGGTTTTTATGAAATAAATAATGTATGTGTAAATTTATAAATATCGCACTGGGCTTATTTAATTGCAATTAAAAAGTTCTACAAATTTTATACAAAACTCTTCTATACAAAGTTTAGATTTTTTTTTGAACAAGAAAAACTGTTTTTGGGTCTCTTTTACCCTCATTTTGAATAACTTCTGCAAGGAACCGCTTGTCTAAAACTAGTTCATCAAAGTCTACGGAATTTTATCCTGCGGGTGGCTCGTTTGGCAAGAAGACGAGATATTTTTGACAATTTGATTGGCCTATTGTTTAAAATTTCTTGGGAGGATTATTGGGAATATTCCCGATGGGCCGATGGAAACAAGCCTATTATAATTTTGATGCATTAAAAAAATGCAAAAAAAATTATATTACTTTTTATGTTTCTTGGGGTACATGAACTGGATCTGATGACTTAATTTCTTAGGCTGGTCCGAGTTACCCCATCCACCCATGATGGTTCATTTACAATAAATATTTATCGCAATTGCAACTGATTGATATGCAAACCAATCTTGCCATAATAATCAAGACATCCGCTCACGTGTTTCGTTAACACAATATAATACCAATGGCTTCGTGATGAGCAGAGCACTAGATATTACAAGTAGTAGACTAATAGTGTAGTTAATTAAGGCAATAAATTATTGTTATTGTCGATTGTAGGTAGTCATAAAGAGGACGATCAGTTATACTATTTGATTGAATAGTCGCGACAGCAAGTATTAACTTTTCTCCAGATTGCGGAAGAATCAATTAAAAGATTTATTAAATTTTAAATTGCCATACTAAATTAACCAGAAAACTAATTTTCTACGATCAAAGGAGTAATAACTGGGAGTTGAATAACATTTTTTTTCATACAGAAGATTCAGGTTACACCTAGTAAACAACACATTTTGTTATTGACGAAGCACACAATATATTAAAAAATATGTGTCCAATATAATTTGTTTCGCTTATCTTGGATGTTATTCACATTTTTTATATGAATGAGTAAATGAACTCATGAATTATATACAGTACTTCTGGGGTTTGACGCAATTTTGTTGATTATGTTTCAGCATTACTAAAATCTATTATCACTTAGTCAGTGAAGCCAAGGTCTACATGTTTTAATGATATCTGCCACCCCTACCACCACCACCTCCACTCCATTATTAAAGGGGTTAAGAAAATAGAATTATAATGAGATCTGGAACGAGATTAAATTTTGAACTTATTCCGTTGAAAGGTTGAGGGGTAAATATAGATAAATAAGTAAAACAAGCTAGAGTCGGGTACAGTTTAAGCTGACTTGTGTCATGACCGCTAAAACGTCTGAACTAAGATTTTATTTAATGCATAAGAAATGCCAGTAGTTCTCAAACAGTTATCTCCTGTAATAGCAATGATGTTGCTAAATAATTATAAAAAAATAGGAAATATGTTATCATAAAATTAATTTGGTAACTTCGTCATTTTAGTGGAATTCTGATTATACAGTGTCCGCCATAAAATTGGCTACATATAGGAAAAAATGTATTATTGACACTTCTAAAAAACTGTATTTGGGGTTCGTTTATGCATGTACGACAACAAAAAATTACATTTTGACACATGTCATGTGATCAACGGTTTGGCAGGACTGTAAAACATTGTGTCTATTTCACAACTATTTGATTAGTTTTAACAAAAACTTTATGTATTTTAGTTAAATAAAAGTATTTGCATGTAAAAAGAGAAACGAACGCCCCCAATATAGTATTTTTTAGAAATCTCAATAATACAGGTTTTTCCTATATGTAGCCAACTTTATGGCGGACACTCTAGGTATATAGGCTCGGGCACAAATAAAACTGATGACAAAAAATGAATTGCTTAATTCAGTCAATAACAATGAGTTATTAGAAAAACAAATCAAAGACTAATATTGTTACAGTCCAGCAAGAACCACAGGGAGGTATGGGCATTTATTGCCAGGAAAGGATAGGATCGTAGTATTAGTAGGGGAAATAAAAAAATAAAATATTTCGTATAATAACAAAAAAAATCTAAAATCTCTATAAGAATAACGAAAATAAATTAGTTTTCTTTTAGCGATAATTAATAAAAATTCTGGTTGACAAAATAAATACTATTTAGAAAAATAACAATAATTTTAACACAAATAAATTAAAACAATTCTGAAAGAACAACGCAGTGACACGTTTTTATAAACAATACAACACTACACTTGAACAATTTGTCTACTCGACACACGTTTCACTATTCGTGTATAATTTTTAATAGGGCTTAATCAAATTTAGAAAAAGCAGAAGTGAGGATCGAACTCGCAACCACTCCATTTACATTTATTGCTGCGATCCTATGTTTATTCTATTCTAAAACATGTAATATGTACGTACTAGAAATTTGTAAGACTTAGTGGTCTGATGGATAAATATTCACTATTTACCACTAAAAATAACTTAAGTATTTCATATAAAGACGTTTTTCATATTTGGTGTTAGTTCACAGAAACAAATAATATTCGTCGTCAAATCACACAGTTTGAAAATCGCTGAGCTTATGAATATGTTTCTCACTCCTCAGTGTACATCTCATATTTCCGTCTCAAAAGAAGTGGGAAAGAACCTTGGTAGACATACATTGACGATGGCTTTAGGCTATTGCTTTAAGTTTGTGTGTAAGAGATAATGAAAACGTATGCGCAATATTAATTCGTGCATTGGTGATTTTAAACTAGACCCAACTCTAGTAAGAGTTCATAAACTTGAGATTTGCCGTACATACTAGTAGGAAAGGTCTCAATTTTCTTTAAGACATTTGTACTTCCACCACTACTTCCAACATCCCCACCCCATTATTAGAGAGATTATCAAAATAAAATTGTGTTTTAGTGTGTGTATGACAACAAAAGTTCTCAAAAATTATTTGGACAGCCCTATTACGAACCCAGGGACGGCGATTTCAAGTATTGTATTATTAAACTTATATCTACAATTTTTCCATCGACAATTAAAATCTTATATCATTATTAAGGTACAAATTATGTTGAAGGGTATATATTGTTTTAATTTTTTATTTATCATATTGTGTTCAAGAAGAAAGTTGTGACGTAATTGAGTGTCAGCTGCGTTTTATGATACGTAAACTCAATTTTATTTAGAATTTCTCTTGTGTACGACACAAGAAATAAAGACCCTAAGACTGAGCTATGGGACTTCAGTTCATAGAATTATTTTTAAATTATATTTAAACCACTTCAGTTACCTTCTATTTATCTCAAAGAATGTATATTTTGGTTTATTCTTCTTGTTGTTCGAGGGCAAATTATTTTATGTACATTTTTCACCCAATTACTTTACACTCATTTTAAATGATTATATTAAATTGATTAGCTTAGATTAGATTGATTTGACTAAGTTACAAAGTCGTTTTTGGCAAGTCAAAGCACAATAGAGAAATACAGTTTTTTATCTAATGAAAAAGTATGTTAATACTTTACACTTCTTACTCACAACATTTTGACAGACGTTTTGTGGTTCATGAGAGCTAGAATATGGTTGATCTCACTTTGATGCACAGCACGTCCGACAGCATCACACGATCTGTCGCGGTTGCCTGTTAGGTACGGTCTCAGCTCGTTCCCGTCAGCTCTTTCGTAGCATCATCTTTCAGATAGGAATGCATAAACAAAGTCTGTCGAGGGGCAATAATTTTTATAGATTGAGATAGTGAGACAGCAACTTTCAGGTTTTACAATTTTGAATATAAATTGTCTGTGGAAGTAACTAGTAAGAAAACAAAAAGATTACCGTCCTGCAGGTCCCAGCGGCATGAGGTTCCAATATAGTAAAAGAAACAAAGAAAAACTATTGACTGATTGATTTGCCAGCGTAAGGTGGATATTGCTGCCGATTCCGGGTATTCAGTCTGGAGGTATGATCTAACATGCGCTCGCAGTCGCTTAGTCACCTATTTTTGCATCCTTCACTCTCTGTGGCATATTCATGCCATGACTGGACGGCTCCACCCGACCACCCAATGGATGCCCAAACCACGTGCCGGAACAAACCTTGGATATTTTTATATACCGCCGAACCGGCTGCATACGCTGGATTGGACGTGCGATATGCTTGTTACCAGCAGCGTGAGCCACATGACGCATGGGGTAGGAATATAGGATGGGAAGATTAGGTATTTGTGAGACTTCTCTTAAGTTTCCATGCTTTAGTTTCTATCTGTCATCATCGTGTAGGCGTTTGCGAGATGCTTCTTTTATACTGCTGGCCACTCGAACTTACACATAGAAACTTTTAGGCAAAATTTAAAGTTCAATATTTTCAACAGGAATGCAAATTTTTGAACGCGGCTTGCAAATTTTAAGAGCTAGTTTTTTTCGGATTAAGCATGACGTATATTTATCGTAGGACCATAAGTTTATTATATACGGGGTGATCAATGAAGTCATGCAAAAAATCAAAAAGTTTGTATGAGTGAAATTTCCGCAAAAAATTTTTTTGGTCGTTGCAATATGGTTCCCTACTAAGGTAACATCAATATCTCTAGACGGTTTTGTCAGTTTTTGGATTAAGGCCCTTAGGCCTTGTACACACTACTCAACATAAAATTTGGATACCGAAATCTTTAAAATGCTATAACTTGACATTGGATTGACGGTTCTTGATGTTTTTTGCGGATTTGGAATCCTTATTTCACGTAGACTTTCTATGGTCTAAGCATTTTATTTGAGGGTTGAAATTTACACATTATACCGGGTCGATAATAAACAAAAATGTAGGGTACGACGCGCTCTAAAGTTTGGCATTATTTAAGTTTTTGTAAAAATAAATTCTCACCTCAAGTTGTTTTTATTTAATGTTCTTCTCACTGTTCTGTCCGAAACTCATACCCCAGTTTGTTGTCTCAAAGAATCATTCAGTTTTACAGAGTTCTTTGTCCACCCCCATGCCCATAATTATGATCGGGTGTAATTTCTACGCGACGCGTCAATTTCAAAGTAGGCATTGGAAAAACAAATTTGTTGCTATGGAATTAAAAACTGTTTACATTATTTTAAAAATAATGTGACATATTTCAATGTTATAATTTTGTAAAGTTTATATAATATGAGGCGTTTAACCACGGCAGAAAGGGAAAATTGCATTCGACTTCTCAACGAACGAATGTCAAAACAGCAAGTTGCGCACATTTACAATGTCAGCCGAAAGACAATTTATAATTTCAACCGCCGCGTCGAAACTACTGGTGATCATAATTATGGGCATGGGGGTGGACATACAAAAAAAATAAACCAAAGAACCGAAAGAATTTTAATGAGAGAAACTATGCGGAATAGAACAAAGAACTCTAGAAAACTAAATGACTCTTTAAGACAACAAACTGGGGTGAGAGTTTCGGACAGAACAGTGAGAAGAACATTAAATAAAAACAACTTGAGGTGAGATTTGTTTTTTTTAAACATAACATAATGCCAAACATTTTAAATTATAGAGCCCGTCGCAGAGCAAAATGTGTGCGGTTATTACAACGCCATAGAGCGAATAGGCGGGCATGGGCAAATCGGCATGCGAATTGGGGTAATGCAGAGTGGAGCCATTGTTTATTTACTGACGAAACAAGATTTAATTTGTTTCACTCCAATGGCCGAATGTTAGTTTGAAGAAGGCCAAATCAGCGATATTTGGAGGAAAATATGGCCCCTCAAGAAGCATTTGGTGGCGGAGGTGTTACAGTGTGGGGAGGTATCATAAGAAATGGTAAAACCGAGCTATTCATTACCAACCAAACCATTAATGCTACTGTTTATCACGAGGAAATTTTGGAACCTATTGTTGTTCCTTTTGCTCGACATTACGGCCCAGAAATTCTATTGGTGGATGACAACGTTCGACCTCACAGAGCGCGAAGGATCACAGAGTTTTTGCAGGCACAAAACATCAATAGGATGGACTGGCCTGTAAAGTCTCCGGATCTTAATGTCATCGAACACGTTTGGTCTTATTTAAAACTTAAAGTAAGATCTCTTGATGTACCCCCTGAAACCTTAGAAACGCTCAGTGAGGCCATTCGTGAAGAATGGGAGAATATTTCACAAGATTTTATAAATAATCTTGTGGATACTCTACCAAATCGATGTCGGGAAGTAATATTCCGAGCAGGAGGACCAACAAAATATTAGCTTCTCTTTTTTTAATTAATGTACCTAATTTTAATTAGGTAATTTTAATTTAATTTTAATTTAAGTTTAAATGAAATTATTTTTTAATGTTTTAGTTAAATTTTTTTTCAGTTATTAAAAATTACCAGAATTAGAATTATAAATTTTTTAAGAATTGACTTTTGGTCGTTGTTAAGCAATGTTGTATATTGTAGAATTTAATGTAATAAACTTGTTCTTGTCGCTACGTGTTTGTTTATTATCGACCCGGTATAATGTGTAAATTTCAACCCTCAAATAAAATGCTTAGACCATAGAAAATCTACGTGAAATAAGGATTCCAAATCCGCAAAAATCATCAAGAACCGTCAATCCAATGTCAAATTATAGCATTTTAAAGATTTCGGTATCCAAATTTTATGTTTAGTGTGTACAAGGCCTAAGGGCCTTAATCCAAAAACTGACAAAACCGTCTAGAGATATTGATGTTACCTTAGTAAGGAACCATATTTCAACGACCAGAAAAAATTTTTGCGGAAATTTCACTCATACAAACTTTTTGATTTTTTGCATGACTTCATTGATCACCCCGTATATAATAAACTTATGGTCCTACGATAAATATACGTCATGCAGCTTGATCCGAAAAAAACTAGCTCTTAAAATTTGCAAGCCGCGTTCAAAAATTTGCATTCCTTTTGAAAATATTGAACTTTAAATTTTGCCTAAAAGTCTCTATGTGTAAGTTCGAGTGGCCAGCAGTTTAGTTTCCGAGCTTCTTTTTAAGTTTCCATCTGTCATCATTCTCCTTCTTCTAAGTTTCTCTTCTTTCTTCTGAATCTACCTCCTCCTGTCCGCTTGTGTCCCATATATAATTTCATGTTTCCCAGAAATCTGTGTTTTCGTTTCAACGTCCTGCGTCGGTGCGTCCACTTTGCCTGTCTGTGACATACATACATTAGCTCGCCGCAAGGAGCCTTTATTTATTAACCATTCCAGAGCCTTGCCTCGAGGTAGAAAGAGCTTTTGTACATCCTGTATAATAGTTTGTTTTCGTAGTAATTAGTATCAACTGCCGCTTTAATTAGGATTTGAGTTGATAAATTATCTTAAGTTAATAAAGTTAATACAGTTAATAAACTAAGTTAATAAATGAAATTAATATAGCTTCTTAGCTTACTCTAATCGCCTGGTTTATGATGTATGGATTGTCCTCCTTTCCTGGTTGATTTCTTACACCCCACTTAATATACCTGTCACTGGTACGCTCCTTATGTTTTGTTGTTGCAGGGTAATTTATGAGTTTATGACATGAACCACTTGATACCTTGCACTGGGTTGTTCGATGGCATGTGTTTACTTTCCTTTTGTTGTATATCATTTTTAGTAGTTTAGTAGTGCTATAATTAAATATTAAAAAATATCAACCATATGAAATAGCCACACTTATGTTAATTTATATCAACTAATGTAAAATTGTCCACGTGTTAATTCAACACAATTTCGCACGATTTCCCACAGGTCTAACCGAGTTTATTTGAGATTTCCTAGGAGCCACTTAAATACGTCTGCTTTTGTCGGTGACCGAACTCGACTCCCAAGAACAGAAGCAATACTATTGGAGAAATATTCCAGGTTAAAGACAAATGAAAAATTTAATAACGCATTCTACAAAGAATGTCACAAGGCTACTAGAACTCTAATAGTCTGACGTAAGGCTGATGACAGACCTTCAAATGGGCCATTACTCCGTAATCTTAAGAACATGGACAAGGCAGAAAGAGACTGCAACAGAGACTGCGAAAGATACAAATGCAATAATACAGTACATTAATCTGTATTAGACGAGTATATGTTGAGAGGGCGGAATTAACACCTGCAAACATAGGGAAATTAATTCCCAGGAAAATCATAAGCTTTTTAAAAATGTTGGCAATCCTAGGAAATAAGTAATTGTAGGGAAATTTTCAAGAGCTTTTAGATGGAGGTAAAGAAAGGCTTAAAAGCATCGTGATCCTTTAAATCATCTACAATCAATTATTCTATATGGTCCTCTCTGCAGTTGATGTATCCAATATACTAAATGAATTCGGAGGAGTACTATGCTGGAAAGACGCTTGGTAAATCCAGTTCTTAGGGCGATGAATTATCTTCATAGCAAACATTTACAATCCTAGAACTCGAAAACATCAATACATTGTCTGTCTATCTGCCTCCCATGGTCCATGTCTTGGAGCTATATAAATGATATATTGTTATTCAACGATTTAAATTTCTTCCATTCATACCTCAACTATGTTATCATATCGATTGTAAGTATCAATTTTTTTCCCATTTCAGCTATACAATGACTAAACTATAAGGGCTCTTGACTTAAACGGATTACGTCAGAGCAACTGTTTTCCATTTGTTTATTTTATAAGAACGATAATGATTACCTAACTGCAACGTATACTAAGTCTCATTTAAGTTTATTCGCCGTACAAAGAAATTAATACGGCGATTTGTAGGTCAGCCGAAGACATAAATTTACACGGCATAAATATTCAGAAACGACAACTAAAAACCGGCTAATAAACAAAGCAAATTAATCAGCTAAATGTGTTATTGCACAATACATTACGTCAGCTAATTGAAAATTATTACATATTAATAACAACGGCAAATGCATATAATTTAACACGGCTTAAGTTTACACGTACGCGTACACGTACCCATGAACTTTTACACTTGGATTGCTCCTTGCTTAAGTCTGATTCAGTTGGGTAACAGGCCTTTATACGGCCAAATAGATGTTATCGGAGCATTGTTGTGTATAATGTGCCCCAGGATAGCGAAATCTGTTCCTGTCAATTAAGTTATTCTATAATATAACTGCGATGTCTTGAGTTTCTTATGTTTGATTGATCATCATAACTAATGCATGTTATTCGAATACTTATTAGACGATATATTAACTCAAGGTTCTTCTTGAACATTTAAATACACAATTCCGTAAATATCATTATTATCGCACAAGAAAACTGTTATACTGTATTTTTTATTCATTTACAGTTAGTGCCATAAATTTTGAGGTATATTTTTAACACGGTGGAAAATATTTGACGTAAGAGAAATCATTATCATATTATTATCTGTGTTGAAATCGTTACTTATCGTCAATCAACGATTGATTCGACACTTCGACTATTAATGAGTTGATTAGAGTCAAATCTTGATTAAAATTAACATAATTAGAATTAGTTCGATAAAAATAGAAGATAAGATTTTGCATAGATGTTCATCTTTTACAGACTTTTTTGTATATAAGCTTAGTTTGAAATTCTGAAACTTTTTCTCTTAATGAAATTTATCGGTTAAACAAAGCTTATTATGTTGTTATAAATTTTCATACTTTTCAACCGTTCTCAGTAGCCCATGATCGACGAAGTATTTTTTTTAGGCACAAAAAGAACCAATTTTATTAATAGGAAAATTGTGTTCTTGAATATGATAATGGGAAGAAAGAATTGTCGGTTCAGGACAACAAATAAACACTATTCTTTCACCAACGTTGTGAGCTCGCAATACACGAGCTTACTCAAAAAATAGAAAGGGCCCTGGACAGTAAAGAAACTGCCATAGGAACCTTCCTAGACATCGAGGGTGCTTTCGACAATACCTCATTCGACTCGTTAAACGAGGCAGTGAAGAGGCGCGGGGTTGAAAAGTCAATTACAAGATGGATCGACTCAACACTCAGAACTAGAAAAATTCAGTCCACGCTAGGATCCACAACAGAGGAGGTGTCTGTGACCAGAGGATGCCCGCAGGGGGGAGTCCTATCTCCTCTCCTGTGGTGCTTGGTTGCAGATGAGCTTCTATCTCGACTGGAACGGCGAGGAATATATGCGCAAGGCTATGCAGACGATATCGCCATCCTGGTAACAGGAAAACACGAGGGCCCTGCATCGGCAAAGATGCAGCGAGCCCTTGTCACGGTAGAAGAATGGTGCACACAAGAAGGTCTTTCTGTGAATCCGGGGAAGACCACTGTGGTCACCTTCACAAGAAAGAGAAAACTCAACCTGGATAGTCTATATCTCAGAGGAAAAGAATTACAGGTGAGCACGGAAGTCAAATATCTGGGACTGACTTTAGACACCAAATTAAACTTCAATGCACATCTAGATAGAGTGACTACCAAAGCTACGCGGGCCTTATGGGCTAGCAGAAGAATGGTAGGTAAAAACTGCGGACTACAACCAAGAATGGCACACTGGCTGTACCAAATGGTTGTAATACCAATAATTACCTACGCCTCTCTGATCTGGTGGCATAAAGCCGGAAAAGGGGAGGCAATGAGAAAACTAAGAAAAGTACAAAGACTAGCATGTCTAGGCATAACGGGAGCAATGTCAACAACGCCTACCGCAGCCATGGAAGCACTACTTTGCCTGCCTCCACTACACCTAGTCGTGGAGAACGAGGCAATGTTAGCGGCGTACAGGCTGAAAACAAACGGACATGGGACCATTCCAAGAAAGGGGCACCATACAGAAATATTTCAACAAATAAGGAAAAATCGCATACTAGATATGCAGTCAGATAGAATCAGCACAAGCCACAACTTCACAAAGACCTTCAGGGTATACATACCCAATAGGGAAGAGGAAGGAACAAGGCAAATGCGAAGACACTCAAATGATACCATATGGTATACTGACGGATCAAAGACGTCAAGCAGTACCGGAGCAGGCGTTGCGGGGGATCAACCAGGGATAGATATCAGTCTAAACCTAGGCAGTACCGCAACGGTGTTTCAAGCAGAAGTTACAGCTATACAAATCTGTGCACAAGAAATGATGCAGAGGTCATACACAGATAAGAGAATCCGCATCATCACTGACAGTCAAGCAGCTCTCAAAGCTCTGAATGCAGTAGAGGTACGTTCTAAAACGGTAAAAGACTGCCTCGAATCCCTGGCGAAACTGGTGGAACACAACAGCATACAACTGGAGTGGACGCGAAGACACCAGGAAAACGAGGGCAACGAAAAAGCAGACAAGCTGGCCAAAGAAGGCGCCAAAGCAGCCTTGATAGGTCCCGAGCCATCTTGCGGGATATCATACAATACCGCAAGAAGAATGGCAAAGGAACTATTGAGACAGAAACACAACTTGTACTGGACTGAGACGCCGGGGATGAGACAGTCACGTATGCTCATCATTGGCGGACCTTCCAAGACAAAGACTAACGAACTGCTGAAGCTGAGCAGAAAACAGCTGAGATGTGCAGTAGGCATCCTGACAGGACACTGCACACTGAACAAACACCTAACCAACATAGGTGTGAAAGACAATCCATATTGCAGGATGTGTGAAGAGGAGGAAGAAACTCCCTACCACATACTCTGTGATTGCCCGGCCTTGGTGGCTGGAAGGTTCTCACACTTCGGGGGACCAACCGTGACCCCGGAAGAAATAGCCAGATCTCCCATTGATCGTACACTCTCCTTCTGGAGAGGAACGGGATTAATGGGGTAATGAGACTATGGGGTACAATAAGCTTAAGCTTCAGTACAGCGGGGATCTGGTACCGCAACCCATAAGGAAAAAAAAAAAAAAAAAACAGGCCAGCGGCCAATTTCTCCGATTAGATTGTGACCATTTGCCTTCTATATTCAGTTTAAATTGTCGCAGTTTTGCGTCACTAAGGCATGCGCACCATATCCAGAGTACTCTTAAAGGATAGAGAGGCGGGCTTTCCTTTGCGTCAAGTTACGAACGAAACTCATAGTATATAGTTAATATGTATATGTAAGTAATATTGTTGTACCCTAACCTCGCGATGATTAAATTTAGAAATACACGGTTGCAAATTATTAATTTTGTTTTTGAAGTAAGCCTCTGCTTGCACAGACAGCTCGGTAGTTTCCTTTGCAAACTGAAAACGAATGGGCCTACAATATCGCGTGGAAGAGGAGCGCGGATTTTTCCAAATGATGATGTGTCCGCTATCGGGAATGTCTTGTCTACAAATTAACTAAAAAGAAACATAAGAGGTAACAAATAAACAAATAAATCCTCGATATTAGAATCCAAAAATTTTTGTTTGTACTCGCTATGTCCCGTACAACCATCAATGCCCATTTTTCCTATTAAAACCATGTTACCTAATAATTGGGGGCAAATGCTACTTCGGGAACTGATCTCCGAATGATAACATTACTTTTTCGCATTCAATACTTTTTTATAAGATGGCATTAGATCAGAAGAGGTACGAGAATTAGTAAAACCTTTGACCAACAAATATTGATGCTTACCCAGGCAGCAATGTCACGTATTATTGACGTCATTTTTTGGTCACTAGCTGGTCAGATTAACGTCATTTTTTCCGTCATTTTAACGTAAAAATGACGGCCTAATGTCACAGCCCATTGACGTCAATTTTTTACGTCAAATTAACGTCAGCTAATGATGTCGTACAGACGTATGAAATGATACAAATATGACCTATTTTGAAATATTTATTATACTGTTAACTGGAAATACTTTAATACTTACATTATTGAATCAATTATTTGAATGAACATGTTTCAATAATTTTCAAAAAATAGAACTATTATACAGTGTGTCCTAGGATAGATGTAACAAAAAATTTTGGAATTTTGGAACGGTATTTGGGGATTGAGTCCTGGTTGTTGTAAAACTAAAGTATACCAAAAATGTCTTAATTTGGTGTTCTACAGGGTGTTTATAAGCAAAGTTGTAAAAATCACCACTAATAAAGTACCTTTATTTTTAAAAATATGAAAATATTCCACTAAGAAAAGTTATTTAGAATGCAATTTTATACCCATATACCAAATTTCAGGAATATGAAATTATTTTTTTTAAACTTCCCATTTTTTCCATAAATTAGTATTTTATTTTGAACCATTCAATTAAAACTGCATAGAAATTATTTTTTAAATTAATATTTAAAGTTATGTAGAAGCTAAAAGTAGGCTACGAGAATTCAATTTTTTATTTACCAATAGCCTACTTTTTGAGATGATTAGATTAGATTTCCGAAACGTCGGCGAAATATTTAATTTCAAGTTTTTATACTTATTTGTGTTGTTTAGTTATCAAAACCAACCTTTAACTGATCCTTTGACGTAAACGTCACGGGCGTAGAGGTTTTTTTACCAGTAACATACTGGTTAATTCTGATATATTTTGTAGATTCCCCTAGCACCGCTTAGAAAGAAAACATACATGTGGCAGTGAAATTCCCAAAGAATTGAAGAAGGAAAAAAAAATTAAGATAATGCCACAAATAACATTTAGACAATATTAACATTTGCTCCTACACAACTTTGAATATGAATTCAACTCTTAATTTGCAAAAAATGGAAAGTTTCAAAAAAATAATTTTATATTCCTGAAATTTGGTATAGAGGTATAAAATTGCATTCTAAATAATTTTTCTTAGTGGAATTTTTTCATATTTTGAAAAATAAAAGTACTTTATTAGTGATTTTTACAACTTTGCTTATAAAACACCCTGTAGAACACCAAATCAAGTCATTTTTGGTATGCTTTAGTTTTACAACAAGCAGGACTCAATCCCTAAATACCATTACAAAATTCCAAAATTTTTGGTCCATTACACCTCTCGTTACATCTACCTGTATATTGCCATAATCAAAATAAATATTCTATTTACGTGTAGAAAAAAAATTCCAAATTCCATGTAATTAAATATAATTTAAGCACCTGTCCCAAAATAGGTGAATTTCTGCTGCTCATAGGCGATGAATAAGGTGCTGTTGCTGTACTGCTCAAAAAAGATGTTTTTGGTGAATTTACACACCTGTCTGGAACAAAAAATTAAGTTAGACAATGACTATCATTAAAAACAATATTATTTACCATTTTCTTTATTGCTGGGGGACGTTCAAGAAGTCGGCCTACTACATCCACATCGCTGCTACTGCTGTCATCCAATTTTTTACTTCTTTTTTTCCTCTTTGGTCTCTGGGAGGTTCTCTCATCTAATTCTGATTGGAGGTCAGAAGTTACTTCCGCATTTTTTATTTTTTTTTAGCGCTTTTTCATACTCATCTACATAAGAAACACAAATA
This sequence comes from Stenurella melanura, assembly GCA_963583905.1. Classification (NCBI taxonomy): domain Eukaryota; kingdom Metazoa; phylum Arthropoda; class Insecta; order Coleoptera; family Cerambycidae; genus Stenurella; species Stenurella melanura. The sequence continues at coordinate 170,743,309 of OY757309.1, forward strand.
AATTAAATCAAATCTGTAATAGAGAAATAAATAATTTTATATTAATAAAAAATAATAAATAATACTACCTACTACTTCAATTTGAAAAAAATATTTACTAATATAAATAAACATTTGGCAACAAATTCTTTAATAAGTATTTATTTTTTACTAACCAACTGCAAAAAATGTTCTCAATATCTTGTATAAATCCCAAGTGTTTTCATCTGGAGTCTCCTCACTTTTCAAAGCCTTATAATATCTCCTTGTTTTTGAATGGGGGTCAAAATACCTCAGATTGTCGGGGTGTTATCCACTCCTGTTATACTAACGCGATACCACCACCATCGTTTTCTTGGAATTCGATTCCTACGAAATCCATACCTGTGAAGTTTAAATAATATATATAACAGACCATTCTATTATGGTCTATTTGGTTTCAAGTTATTTTATCACTGTCTATATAAACAGCTCTTAACAACGGATATGAAGATATTTGTCCTACCTATCTATACCTAGCATAAGTATTCCTAACTTTTGTTTATACGTCATATAATCGAAGAATAACTCTGGGTATTTCAGGCATTGCAAGGAAAATACCATAGATTTAAAAAATTCAATTAAATAACTAGCAATGAATTTCTACAGGTTTCTTAAGGAGTAATGGGAGTGCCGTTTATTGTAGAGTAATAATAATTGTCAATTATTAGGGTAGTCATGAAGAAAGTAAGATGGGTAGGTATGTGTATTTCATTATTTTTGTTGCATAAATAGCTTCATTGAAATACAAACTTAATGAAAAATATAAGTGAAAATGTGAGGTTACGATGTTTAAACTTTTGTCAAGAATATGATAGTAAAAAATAATAATTTTACCTGAATGAATCTCAAGATTTATTAACACCACCTTTTTTTCACCATCACAACACCACACAGAAAGGATATTTAACTAAATTAGATCTTAAACACCTCTGTTAAACAGTAAATGACGCCGACAAGATAATGGCGACAACAAGTGGATGCAGCATGCGGGCGTTCACAGCGCGGGCGCAGACCATTGGGGCGTGTAATCTCTTTTAAGTGGGAGAGGCCGGGAAATTCAAAAGACAAAAAAATGACGTTTATAAGACGTCTTTAATACGTTACAAGTATCACGTATGTAATTGGTCATAATTATGACGTCAAAAAAGACGTGATTTATAGGGCATATGACGTTAACGACCAATTATGACCAAAAATAGACGTGAATATAACGTGACGTTGCTACCTGGGTAGTTAATTTAGCCTCCACAATTAAAATGTCATCGAAATTAGCTTGCGAAAAAGTTGACCTGTCTCAGACTTCCTCAATAAAATATTAAGAGCAGAATCATCTACCGCTGATAATTTAGCTAACCTACGCTGTGACAGTTTACTACACTCTAAAAAATCCTTCATGGGCCACCCGGCTGTTGATGTTGATAGCTCGGCCTCCTTTCTTGAAACGTCTTGTATATGCTGTGAGCTGCGAATTCTTGAAATATTACAAATAGAACTATGATGACATAGGCTGTATTACAAAAAACGGGGGCAGGGGGGGGGGGCTCGTGGCAGATAACTCAAAATGGTTTATATGTAAGAAAATCCAAGCTTCCAATTTTTGTATAGTATAAGCGGGTGTGCGCAGAGTAAAGTAGTTAAACGTTTCAAGCTAAGCGAATGATTTAAAACATAATTGTATTATTTTCGCTTCCGAATGCCACAAAACGTACATACTTTGAAAATATTTCGTTACTATATTACACCAATATAAAGTACATACCTTCTTCCTGGAGCTCCATTACAAAGCATTGATATTCCTTTTTGGAAGGGTTTGGGGGCGTGTGACTAGTCGGAGCCCAGGCTGCCAATTGGCATCATGTGCTCCGATTTCGTCAGAAGGAAGTTTTGGGCTGTGTGGCTCAAGGATTCTGCTCGGCCAAGGACGATTGTTTTAGCGCCAGAAGCCGGCATGGGCTAGGGTAAAGGGTACCTAGATGGTTGATTGCTGGATACCCCCGGGATCGGGTGATTTGCGTGTTTTGGTCATTGTCTCCTTGCGGCGTGGCTTGAAGATCGGGCTGAAAGGAAGGTTAGTTATTCTTACCCATTATCCAGGATCTGGAGCTTCGGCCTCTTGTGCCTAGGAGCGTCGTTGGGGTCGTAGTCAGTCGCCTGTCTGACCAGCGGATTCCCATGCTCTGCGTTCAAAGATACCTTAAGTACGCTATTATTTATAAAATGTTGTGATAGTATTGTACTTTTCTCCTATTGTACTCCTACATAGTTAAGTACCTTCAATAATTAAATACATTTTTGGAAAATTGCTTCCTTTTTTTATAAATTCTCATCTGAATATATTATTGCCGCATGGCACTATCCACATAATGTATTTTTTTGTAAAAAAAGCTTACATATTAGCACATTTTAGCGGAAGTTCTAAGAACGTGCGGGCATTATAAATGAATGAAAATGACCAAAACACTAATAAAGTACAGTACTAGAATAGTTATGTGGGCAAATTCCGTTTAAATAACATTACAAAATAACGTATTCATTGTGATAACAAACTACTTAAAATGTATAAACCATATTTTACTTTATCGTATTATGTGACATTAATTAAAATAATGGCGCGATATGCACTTAAATTAATGAATTAATTACCTTTAAACAAGTGTAGTTTTATCAGAATGTGAAAAATAACTAATTACGCGTTTATTTTTATTTATTTATGTGACATATAAAATAGAAACTTTATTAAGTAATAAATTTTCCCATGTTATAATTCTTCGCCTGCTGATTAATAATTAAATTAGTAATTAATTTAAACGTCAGAGCTTGCGTATATAATCAATACTTTGTTGCTTTTACGCAAAAACGTAAATAATATGACATGTAGATTTAACAGATAAAATATAGATTATTTTATTTATTGCTAAAGATTGATAATTTTATCTGGAAACTAAGTTTAATGCTTGAAAGGTAAATTATTCTACTTTTCTTCTACTTTTCTTTTTGGCACTTCCCGTCACATATATCTTCACTTCGATATAACGTCCGAGAAATCTACAAATACAATTAATTGTTCAGTATGTTACTGGGAAATAACCTCTACGCCTGTGATTTTTTCCTCAAATTATCTCTTATAGGGTGTTTTTTTATAAACGATACGAATAAGAATAAAAAGAAAATATAAAAATAAAGTACTTAACCGATGTCACAGGAGTGAAAGTTACTTCCCAGTAATACACCACATAATAATTGTATTACTTTGCGGACTTCTTGGACATTATTTAAAAGTGAAGATATATGTAGCAAGAAGTCCTAAAAAGAAAAATATAGGTGGAGAGCCGGCTGTGCAGATTTTCTATGAATAAGATACATGAAAAACTTTGTGTGAGTAAGTACTACTACAGAACTACAGGGAGCCACTTTTCATTGAAGCAAATTTTGCCCACGTCATGGAATTTTGGCGTCACTTTTGGTCACGATTTTTTATGCTTTCTTAGATCATTGAATACATGAATAAAAGTTACGTCCAGATGTAGGTTTTTTGGTATACAATGTGATTATAGTGGGGTGCCAGGCTTAATTTGCCCGCAACCCTAATACACCCGCAATTAAAGTGTGTTTTCTTAAATCATCGAATTTTTATTAAATTAAAGTATAGTTATTAAAAAATAGACTGCCTCTCCTTATTTGCCCGCATCCCCTCATGGCTGCTACGCTTTTTAGGCCAGGAAGCGAAGACATTAATTCGGAAATAAATAGTGTTAAACGGATTATTATTTTAAGTTGTAGGGTTCACTCTTTGGAGTAACATACCAAAAGTCCCCAGCCGTGGGCCTCATGCATTAGGCGGGAGGAGGGTGGAAAGGGTCGGTTTCTAGGTTTTTCGTTATTCTCTCGAAAACTAAGCATCCTAGTGAAAAGGTCATCCTATACATCCTATACAAATTGAAAGTAAATTAAATTGTCTATAAAAATCCTATTCATTTTTTCGCTAGGAGCAGTAGTTAAGGGTGTACGTGAGTTTGAAAATGCGAATAACTGAGAAAACTGTGTATTGTGGGAGGTAATGCTAAGTAAGTAGAAAATTTTATAATATTACACGTATTTACAACGTCATATTAAGTAATTGGTCGAGTTCATCATCAAGATCATCATCATCGTCGTCGCCGTTAATGCTGACAATTGGAGGGCCGTTGGTACACGAGGCACGGCAGCCAGTTGTGCACCCGCAAAATATGTTATTTAGGTCGGATTCTGGCGCAACTGGGTCCGTGCTTATGACAAGGATAAGGAAGCCATCCGACCCCCTCATCCATTCCCAAGCAGTTGGCTCCTGCTGCTGATCTCCATATAGCCATTGCTGAATCTGCAAATAATTGGTTGGCATCATCACCATTTTTATTACTGTCGTTGACAGGGTATTGTAACGCTGTGTGAACTGTGTTATAATCGCTTGGGGCGCATTGATATGTTCCAGAAAATTCCAAATTTGAAAGCAAGTGTATCAAGGTTTTGGACCCAAACCTTGGATGAATGAAAAGGGCGACACCAGTCAGAATGGCTAAAACAAAGGAGCGAGGACGAATGACAAGATTTTCATGAACACGCGCAATGTTTCAGGCACCAAATTTTCAGCTTCGTTACAAAATTTGTCAGCAGCTGGGTAGGCTGTATTGATGTAAGCCATACCCTCCACATCCTTCAATATAATTCTAGCAGCACTTTTCACAATTCAATCCCTTTCTTCTTTTTCATTTGAACATATGGCTGAGTACCACGCATCGTTCAAGATTCTTTGTTCCCCACTGCCACGAAAAGTAACGTTCTGGTTGTTTAGTTATAGAAGTGAAGACAACTCGGTCACCATACTTTGCCTTCATCTTCTCCTTAATGGTCTTGATGTGAGGTTGTGACTCTGAAATTTGTGTAGCGGCTCGTTGAATGAGAATTGGCAATCGTCACTTCCTTCAATGTAACGATAAATCTCTTCCATTGCTGTTGCAATGGGCGTCCTCTTTTCTTTGAGGGTGGTTCTGATTCAAGGAAAAACTTTGTATTACAATCCTTGTGGTAGATTGTATCTGTCACGTGTATGTCAGTGACAGCAGCAATTCGACCATAAACGATGTTACCCCACTTATCTCCTCTCTCCAATGCTCGAACTGCGATTGTATTGTCAGTATGCAAGGCACGAACTCTATAAACCTTACGGCGCAAATGTATGGACTTTTTTTTATTCTCCTGAAAATCGTCTGGTATGTGTTCCCCACAAAACAAACACTTTTGTAGTTGAATATTGGTTGGAGTGATAGCGACATGGGACCAACACGTGATGTAAATGGTACTACCACATTTGCCACCACGGACCTTATCCTTTGAGGCCTGGTATACGATTTTCTGCAATTTGCATGAACAAAACTCTCTCTTCCAGTTGACGGAAAAATTCACTTTTCCCGTCATTTCGCAGCAGGCTCGCTTTCACCAGCCCTCTGATCCCTTTCAATCCAACGTTCACCCCTTCAACCTCTTTCACAAATCAGGCACTTCTCCGACATCGCGCGGTGCTTCGCCCTGTGGACAAAAATATGTTTTTTTTCACTTCTAGCGATACCAAAAAAATTTATGTAAGGAGATAGGTGTGAGTGAGATTAAATTTTTTATCTTAGTTTTAGTACAGAAATGTATAAAAAAAATAGTATGTCGATTAATATTACATCAGCTTTTAATTTTACAACACACTATATAAACTAATAATGCAAATTTTGGTTCGGACAACCACAAATGCGATAACTACATAACAACTATAAAGAACTAATTTGATAACTAGATAGGTGGGAAAAAATATAACACGAACTTGGCTAAGGGAAGAACGGCGCTAATGAGCGGACGGCGCAAATAATACTGAAGGCGTAGATAAAAGTTCTCCAGTATTTATAGACTCCCCCGTTCTCCCAGTTGTGACAAATTTAATTAGAGCATTGATGGTGCCTCTAGAATTTTTGAGTGAAGTTACAACTGGATGCTTAAAGCAATCTATATTATCTGAGAATGAGTCTTGTTAGCTATTTCGCCGCAAGATGTTACTCGTAATACCGACTTTAATTTTTCGTCAAAATTAGGTGATATGATAAATTGACATGAACTTTGCCCCTAGCGAAGAAATGAATAGGATTTTTCTTGTAGATAATTTAATTCATTTTCATTTTGTATAGAATGACCTTTTCGTTAGGATGCTTAGTTTTCTAGATAATAACGAAAAATCTACAAACCTACCATTTCTGCCCCCCTCCCGCCTAACGCATTAGGCCCACGGCTGGGGACTTTTGGTATGTTACTCCTAAGGGTCAACCCTACAACTTAAAATAATAATCCATTGAGCACTATTTATTTCCGAATTGGGGGATTTTTCAGCCTACTTTTCCTGTACTACTTAATTACTATAAGGCTTTTAAGCATAGGCTAAATCTATGAATTAGAAAATTTATTTTTTGCACATCTAGGTAATTTATGATTTCTTATCATTAATAATCTCAATTCAGGTAATTTTAAATTAAATATTATCAGTTATTATGATATAGAGGGAGAATCACTAGTGCGTGGATAGTCAATAACTCCTCAACTGTTGAAATTTTAAACATCTCTGAAATAAAAATTGCGGGAGATAAAAAGTGGCATATTATAAAATAGTTTTTTAATCGACAGTGTGTTTCATATAGCGAAGGCAAGCTAATAGTCGACTTTTTTAAATGGAATACTAAACATTTTCATTTTTCATCACCACATACAGGGTGTTGCATCATGAGAGGGACATAGCTTAATAGGAGGTAGAGAACATCAGTGGTAACCGGAACCTCCCATAGAAATGTCTCATTGGGCCTTCACTACGAAATTACAGGGTGTTAAATAATTTTTGGCCAAACCTGTTTTTTGTCATAACTTTGACAGGAAATGAAATAACGGATTCATATTTGGTACGGCTAATGTACAAACGAGCCCCAAGAGGTACATGTATAAAAAAAATATATCCAGGTCCGGACTCACTATAATTTATGTTTCTTCTTTGCATCAATAAAACATCACCCTGTATATATTTTTTTGAAATTTCGATACGATATTCGGAAAGAGCAAGAAAAAACAAACAAAATGGCCTATTTCATTTTTTTGTTACACCTTCGTGGTTATTTAAATACGTTGTTAAATGTGCAAGAAAATGGATTACAGAACCCTATTAAATGTGAGGCACGTGAAATAAATAGTTTTATAACTAAAATTTGCAAAAATTCTATTGAGCCTAGGTGGTCTGGGTGAATCCTAATTCCGGCATGTTTTAAAGGTCCATTTTGGTAAAAAACTGTGGTCCTAATAAGTAATCGGGTATGAAATAACAAAATTTTTAATCAATCACAGTAGGCTTGTTCAAAGAATAAAAGTGACAGATAATTTAAACCATTTAGGCCTAAGCAACCAGTTACTTTGATCAAGAAAATCATCAACATTTTATACTTAATAAAAATTGGAAGAGAACAAACTAAAATCTAAATAAATAAAATATTTTCCATTCAATTAACAATAAATAACAAAACAATAACTAAATGTGTTTAAAAATAAAACGTAATTGACACTAAAGTAAATTTTCAAAATGTCCTCCCCCAAATTCTGTGCATTTTCTTGCGCGTTTAGAAAGGTCACCAATTGCTCGACGTATCATTTCTGGATTATTCCGTATTTCGTCGCAGGTTGTAACGATGCGCTGGATTAAATGTTGTCTACTTTCAATTTCAATACTATAAACCTCGTTTTTTAAGTGGCCCCATAAAAAGTAATCACAAGGGTTACAATCAGGAGATCTTGGTGGCCATTCATGTGGACCCCCGCGTCCAATCCATCTATTAGGATACACATTGTTTAAGTGTTCTCTTACTTGAAGGTTAAATGTGGTGGGGCCCCATCATGCTGAAACAACATGCCTCTTATACCGATATTTTCTAACATATTCGGTAAAATGTTTTGAAGAAAATCAAAGTAAATTTCACCATTCAATCTTTCTTCAAAAAAATGTGGCCCTATCAAATGTCTATTCACAAGTCCGACCCAAACATTTACAGAAAACCTGTGTTGCGAACGGCGTTGGCGTACCGCATGTGGGTTTTCCTGTGCCCATTTATGATTATTTCGTGAATTGTTTACTCCATCCCTTGTAAATTGTGCCTCATCCGTAAATAAGGTTCTGTAAATGACTGGGCGATGATTAAACAAACCAACGACAAAATGCCAGGCGGGGGATATCGTCGCCTTGTTGAAGACGCTGTACCTGCTGGATATGATATGGATGGTAACGTTCTCTTTTTAGGGTTCTCCATACTCGCCAATGAGGAATACCAGTTGCCAAACTGATTCGTCTAGTGCTCATATTTGGGTTTTCTTGAACTACGTTTATAATATTGTTTTGTTCCTGCACACCTTGTTGTAAAACACGCTCCACAACTGCAGAAGTAGGAAACTTTCCGTGTTGTCTTGCATACTGGAACACCGTACTAAAGGTTTTATGATTAGGGCATCGACGACCAGGAAAACGCAGCCGATATTCTCTTTCCGCCGACCTACCATTTCCATTACAGAAACCATAGATGAATATTATGTCAGCATATTCCCCGTTTGTAAATTTTACTGGCATAGTTAAAATATTTTCACAAGTTTTCACTAACTAAATGCGGATTATTGACACATTAAATTACTAACAAACAATTATTCAACTGTTTAGGAGATTTCTTTTTATTATCTGTCACTTTGAACAAGCCTACTGTGATTGATTAAAAATTTTGTTATTTCATACCCGATTACTTAGTAGGACCACAGTTTTTTACCAAAATGGACCTTTAAAACGTGCCGGAATTAGGATTCACAAAGACCACCTAGGCTCAATAGAATTTTTGCAAATTTTAGTTATAAAACTATTTATTTCACGTGCCTCTCATTTAATAGGGTTCTGTAATCCATTTTCTTGCACATTTAACAACGTATTTAAATAACCACGAAGGTGTAACAAAAAAATGAAATAGGCCATTTTGTTTGTTTTTTCTTGCTCTTTTCGAATATCGTATCGAAATTTCAAAAAAATATATACAGGGTGATGTTTTATTGATGCAAAGAAGAAACATAAATTATAGTGAGTCCGGACCTGGATATATTTTTTTTTTATACATGTACCTCTTGGGTCTCGTTTGTACATTAGCCGTACCAAATATGAATCCGTTATTTCATTTCCTGTCAAAGTTGTGACAAAAAACAGGTTTGGCCAAAAATTATTTAACACCCTGTAATTTCGTAGTGAAGGCCCAATGAGACATTTCTATGGGAGGTTCCGGTTACCACTGATGTTCTCTACCTCCTATTAAGCTATGTCCCTCTCATGATGCAACACCCTGTATATTAAACAATCCCCAAATCCAAAGCTAAAGCTGCCTGGAATACTCATGTAAAAGTTTTAGTTCCACAACTACTGCAATATACAGAGTAAAGTAAGTTATATTTTTGTATGATTTCGAGGAAAGTAAAAAATAATTTTTAATATAATTTCTGCAAGTTCTATGGGATACTCTTCAGAGTTTCTTTTGTAAATAACCGTAATTCTTAAACATTTTTCATTTTCTGATGCCAAGTTAGCTGATCAAACACTCGTCAGTATAAAACGAAGTAAGAAAAAGATAACTAAACCTGCTTGAGTCTAGAATTTTGTAATACTTGTGTTAATATCTATAGTATATCTGGTGATAAATCCTGTGTCGATGGTTGCACATAAAATTAAAATGATATGAGTATTGGTAAAACATACAAATAAATAATGATAGGAAATAACAATTCAAACCTGACATTTAAGAACATTTTAAATGAAGAATAATATTTTTATTTACTTAACGATTTTGTTTCAAAACAACAAGATTTTTCTCTAGCCAACGCTAACTTAATGCCTAAATTTCAGTATATCCACTTTTTTTTTCCTTAAGTTATCGTGCTCACAAGAAACGTTAAGAGCGAATTTAAGAACGGACGGGCAGATAGCCGAGCAGACGGACATATGGACAGACAGGCGGATATTTTGAAAGTTGTTCAGAATTCAATCACTAACACAAGTATATGAAAATGTTTAAGATTTTAGAAATACGACAATGAAAACTGCAACGCTCCTAGCGGTGTTGAATTGCATAGAATATGAGTGATGATTTCTTCCTTCTATCCACATCCTCGACAAATAGGATAATCTTTCAATCTCATTATGTATAAAGGTATTTGTTCAGAGGACAGCGTTCTGTAGTTAAGCCTACCATCTCTCTCATCCTTTTTCTATTTTGTTCAAACAACCACTGGAGCGGAGTCATTTAAAATTTCTTTTACATGGAGCCTTGACTGCCTCATTGCGAGGACTTGAACGCAATAATTGTTGAATTGAGCTATGATCCAGTCCCGTAGCTCTGATTGAATCTGACTGCTTGACAGACCGAAAACTGGCTCAGGACCAGATAAAGGGATGTTTGCTCCTTCTCCTGCCAAACGGTCAGTTTCCTTATTACCCTCCACGCCATTGCATATAAGCTTGACTGAGTTGTGGTTAAATAGCTCTGTAAAAATATTTCGACAGTTCAGAGATAGCTTAAAGGTCGCTTTGTTTAATGCAAGAACTCTCAAAACCACTCGATGGTCGCGGCGTATATGAATGTTTGCCAACGACTGAGATTTTCGCTTTCACACAGTAAGATGGTATGTATCTTCTGCTTGTAATATATTATAATACTTATGAGAACTTGGGTTACATATGTGGACACCACCAGAGAGATCCTGAGTGTTCAAATAGCCCAGTAAAATATTTGGACAGCTCAGAGGCAGCTTAACTTAACTGAGTGGTATTAGTGTTACAGGTACAATTAGAGCCTTGCCGTGCTGGGCATACCAAGGCTCCAGCAGGCAAGGTTTTTGGCCTTTCATATTCCATATTCCATTTTTGAACACTGCTGCTTTCCTGGCATCTAGTTCTACTTCAATATTCAAGAAAGTAACTTCAGGAATCGTTTCTATTACAGCCCTTAGACTAGTCCTGATTACTACTGCTGTGCCTAGATATATCTTCAGTTAAGTGATAGGACAAGCCTGTAGTAGAACTTAGAGTTTCTACTATAAGTACTAAAGTTCGCCTTTTATCCTGCTTTTCTTACGGTAGGTACATCCTTAAAATTTAATTTCAAAAAAAGTAAAACTAAGATTATTGTTATTTGACAGCTGCAATAGTTTTACATAAAAGAATTGACATTGGAAGCGGCTGGAACTTTCCCAACAAATGTTTACGAAAGTTTCTCAATTTAGTTAATAACCTTATAAACTCATAAAAGGTATTCTTAGAGGTTCCTTTAATAACAGGGATCACATAATGATCCACTAGATAATGGTGTGTTATTCTATGCAGCTAAAAATGTTTCACTGATTTGCGCAAATAATTTTCTTACCTCTATGAGTACAGAAAATAGTCTTTCTGCGTTTTTTTTTAAAGAACGGCATCGAACATACGCATTTTTCTACCCAATACAAAAAATTCATAAACAATTGGCCGATTTGATGCGTTTTTCTCTTTGATACCATAAATACATTTTGCTATTTGAACCCAATTTTAAAAAATTCGTCAATCCACGTTGAACACATCTTTCTTGATTTGGAAGAAATATTTACTGACATCTAGTAAAGAATTCCTTGTACCGTCATGACCAAAAAATTAAACAGAATATTGACGCAGATACTTTCAAAACTGGACTAACCTTTAATACATTGTACTACTTGTCAAAATATTTGAATTCGTCAACCTCAAAGCTCTAACACTGATATCAACTAAGAGTAGAACATTCTGGGTGGGTGGGCGTACCGTGGCCTACGTAGACAAGATAGAAGGTAAAACTATATTCTAAAGGATCTACTACTGTCTTAGAAGCCAAATAGTTCCTTTTTGACAGAGAGAAGAGTAAAATGTAATGTACTATTGAAATTAGAATAATATCTACTTTTGAATGCCATTATAAAAATACACATTGCATTGAAAATTAGAAGTCTGTGTGGAAAACAGCACTAAACATCATCCGATATGCACCAAAACATTTTCAGCTCATGCATGTATGGTACCTTTGTAAACTTTATCAAAATAGGTTATCTAGTTGCGGTGCTATTGTGTCGGCATAATATATATATTAACGTGACCCAAGCAAAAGCGAAATCTAGAATTTAATTTTGAGCATATGACGATTAGTTTCTATTGATGTCCTGAAAATTTTATAAAATATTAAGATTTAGGGGTCGCAAGTGTGAGTTTTTTTAAATTAAACCAGTCATTTTAGTTCTCGCGGTTTGAATTCATTCGGATATGAAATTTCCGAATAAAGTAGACGCTCCAGACATGAGTCCTTATGTTTTTGGGGCCGCTCAATACGATGGTCATGGTTAATTCTCTATGCAGATACTGCATCTCTTCGTATTAGCCAAAATGAGTTGGAAAATAGCTGAAAACGGGTAATAGTTTAAGCTTAAGTGAGGTAAACTTTGAGAAACCATTTTTTTCTCAACCTACAACTAAACGACGTTGTAGTGGGAAAACATACGGGGAAATTTCGGACAGGCACGACGGTTCATATTTTTTTCAGAAGAATTGAGCGAGAGAATAATGAAAAACTCCTGAAAACGGGCAAATATCTAGGCTTGATAGAGTAAAACTTCGAGCATCCATTTTTTTTTTCTCAAATTCAAACTAATCTACGTTGTAATGGACATATTTGGGGTATAATTTTCGGGATTCTATCTCATTTATGTAGTGTTTGGAATCGGGCAAATAAATAACCTTATCACAAATGATCTTGGATGATGGAATATATATTGTACATTCAATCTGAATATTTTTTTATGAAACTTTCAGGATTTCATGTGGACCCAAAATAGAAGCTAATCGTTATGTACGCAAGATAAAATTCGAGATTTCGTTTTTGGTTGAGTCACGCTAATATACATACAAATGTTTTTTGAAAACTACTTCCTCGTGTTCCTGGGGCCTCAAAACGAAAAGATTCTCAGTTCTCGATTTTTGACTAAATGTTGTTCTTAATTCCCCATTTTTATGGATGGGGAGGATAAAAATGAAACAGAGCTGTACGATTTTGTTAAGTTATACTAAGAAAGTGTGACCTTTACACTTTTAAAATTATTTGATTACACATTTTTACAATATTTTTAATAAAGATGCAGTTTGTCAAAGAAATTACAGCACACAGTTTTAATGTAAACTATTGGCAATAAAGACCCTCATTAACTCAACTCCAAACACTCTAGATTTTCACAAAAGCTGTATTTTACCTACTTTCCATCTTGTAACAAAAATGTTTGATAAGCTCATATTATAATAATAGTAATGATTAGGTTAATTTGTAGTGTTGTGTAGTGCAATTTGTTTTGTGGCATACCAAGGTACAACCAGTATTAGCATTATTGTGTGAAATCACCAGTAACTTATGTTCCCGACCTTATGTAATTATTTTATAAAACATAAAACACAAACCGCTCATATTTTGCCTCAGCGTTTAACATCACGAATAACGATAATAATTTTCACTGGATTTGCTCTTTTTGCAAGTCGGCAAAGTGCAAGATCATGTGTAAACGATACGAATATATGCATAAAAAGGGAAAAAGCGATGTAAACTAACGGTCGAGAACTTGATATAAATAGTAGATCACACACGACTGCGTCATGCAGTCTTCATCTCGTGCTGCACCGCAAACTGCAACTGCGGGCTGCAGTTTTCCGCATTCTTGAGAACAGTATGATGTATTTGAGTTTGCTGCCCGAATAATACTCCACGTATCATCACATATCTCACTTATACCCACATAAAACACTTAGCGGGATATGCCTTAGTAAGCGACTTGCCTCTAAATAGAAACATGCTTCTGGAAAGCCACGACTAATTGTTATTATAGTCAAGAGGCCTCATATGAGACCCATACATTAAAAAAAAAAGAAATCAACAACGTTAATTAATTTTATTAATAACTATTCCATATGAGCAATTTAAAAAATATCCACAGCAAATAATTGAATTCGTATGTCATTCCTTATCTTTTCTTCACTATGCGTTTAAATTGAAAGACCTAATTTTGTCACATTTTTTTGGGAAACCGGAAACAGGTCATTAAATATGAATATTTTTTGTATCAGCCAAGTGACAATTATAGTCAAGGAGCTGTAATGGCAGAAAGTCCGAGATGCCGTGGACGTCCGTCGACTTGATAGATGGTGGCACCGGGTTTCTGATGAGTTTCTGATGAGTCCTAAAATGTAATTTTTTAGTCGACAGACAGGTTTCAAATTTCGTCCATTCGGAGTGACCTTCTCGGGGTTATAAATTCTACAGATCAAGATCAATAATTAAACTAAAGGTATCGAGTGGTTCAGGGGGACCTTCCGCACCATCTATCAAGTCGACAGACGCCCACGGCATCTCGGACTTTCTACCATTACAGCTCACTGACTTTTAGACCTCTTTTCATTTAATCCTGGAGAGTAGAAAGTATTTTCTACTTTTTTGGTGCTTTTAATAATAATGTGAACTAATTCGCCGTTGCCGTACTAATAGCGCCGTTTATAATGTCTCCGTGGTCGGTTCTTGAGTGATTTGTTCCTTCTCCTTGCCCTGTTCCCCACCGTTTATAATTTCTCCGTAGTCGGTTTTTGGGTGATTTGTTCCTTGTCCTTGCCGTGTTCCCACCTTCACATTCACAACTTTGATGATGATCCATGAATTATCCTAGTTGGCCTCCGTTTTATGTATAGCACATCTGACGGTATAGCGCCATCTATCAAGGTTTATTGTTTGGCGTACAGCCGCACCCAAACCTTTTCTCCCTAGCTCTTCAGTGACATTTGTTCAACGATTTGGAGGGTATCCCCTTCGCTCCTTTCCATCTGGTTTTTACTGTAAAGAAATTGTCACATTCTATGAAAATTAATAAAACTCACTTCAAACTCTCAATATGATTGAAACTGATATCCAGAACAAGTGTTCTTTCAAATGACCTGTTATATATAACTTTGTCTTGTGTTGGTGAGTTAGAGATTATAACAAGTAAAATTATGGTCTTACCAAGGTGAAGCCATGTACAATGTACCTAGGTGTGTCCTCAAAGAATTCTACCGGACGACCTGGTTTCGTGAAGAGAACAAAGAAAACAACATCACGAATGAAAAAAAGTCGTTCATCCTCTGACAGTAGAAGTTCCTGCACAACCGTAATCTAACACGAAATACGAAGTTCTTATCACTGCCAGATAATGCCAATATGGTTGACGAAACTCGCGTCGAGCGATAGTATTTGAGTGCAGTTTTTAAGTGTTTATGGATACTACTTCAGAGGCACGTTACACTGAAGTTTTCAAACCACTCCAGGAATGAAATATAAAGTTATAGATATACAAAAGACACATTTTGGTTATTCAAAAATCAATACTCTACATTCCCCGTTACACCAATTAGTCAGTCAAACAGTGAAAAATATGTTGTCACGCTCATCAAAGGAAGTTTGTGGTGGACAGGTCTTGTAGCGAGAGCTAACGACAGAAGCACAGCACCCCGCAATGTATATTTTTCAAAAGGAAGAAGAAGGCGCTATAATCTAGATTGCGATGCGAAGATGGGGAGTATTCTCAGACACCAAGCAAATTGGTATCAGATAATTCCAGATGCAATGAGAAATAGATTTAGGTGGTGGGAAAGAAACGAGAGACGCCATTATCCGCTTTGTGTTATAGTAGAGCAGCACTAGTTAAACGGTACTACTCAGTCAATGTTATTAAATTATCAAGATAGACCTCAACACTGGTTGAAGGCAAGTGTAACCTCTAATTAGTATTCACATTCATTTACTAAGCAATGAGCTCTTCAGAAACAGTTACAACTCAAAACCTTATGCCGTCAGGTGACATTTTACATATTCAGAATTTTCTGTTTGGGTGAACTCCTGGCGTTATGCAGATGAACTTATATCAGTTCAATCATGAACACCATTGATTGCTTATCCTACTCAGAAAAAAAAACGAAGCTGTTCAAGAAATTAAACAAATTGTTAAGATTAGCGATGATACGAGTGTTTACTTTACCAAAAAGAAGCAAAAAGAATTTGCAAGTAGCAAAATATCCCTAGTCAGTCAACACCATGTGGTCCTGCTTTACTTCAGTTATGGCTGTCGAAATAAAATGAAATGTCACTTAAAAAGGAATGAAGAAAAACTAATAAGGAATTAGTTGCCGAAATATACATGACCATATAGCGAAATATTACATTCATTTACTCATTAAATGCTATCAAAAACGCGTAGTAGTTGCGTCCCAGAAAATTTGAGACCTTAGCTTCTAGTAAATTCACCAAATCAAAAATTTCTTGACTCTCGCTATCTTGTTTTATTTATTTTCCCCTGTGTACCCCTATTACCCCTATTTCATGACTTGCACTCTTAACCTATTTCAACAAAAGACACAGGAGGGGGGTCGATTTAGGCGGTTTTTGCCCAAAATTATTTTTGAATGAAAAAATCAGAAAACATTTTTTTAATGTCTACTAACAATAAAGTCGATTTTACCCTAAATGGACGATGACGCTAATCTCCCCCCCCTTCCTCAATCCTGATTATGCATTATTGGCTAACAGCGTTCTTGGGGAGATATTCAGGGTGTAATTAGTTATTAAATAAAACTAGTGATAGGGAACGACAAGACAAACAAGAAAACCTTATATAACATGGGGTCTAAAGCTCACAGTTTTGAAGGAAAAAAATAAACCAAAATTTCACAAATTTTCAATAAAATCTTTTGAGAACTGCTGGAATATTGAGGTAGGTTTAGATCGTCGCACGTGTCTTTGCCTATGATACTCAATATTTGTGTAGATAGCTATAAAATGTCGGCGGTCTTTAGCGGTGCGGTAAATAAGATGAAAGACGTCGACGTTTTCTGAGTGTTTAGTAGATCTGATCTGAAGAAAATTATACTCTGACTCTCCCTTGTGCAATATTTTAGATTCTGTGGGTGTTTCGTTTATGTACACACGTCCAACCTGCCGTTCGTTGTTTTTGTTATTTTTGAATTTCGGGTCGCTGTGTATTTATAGTGAAGATTTATTTTATTGACTTTACCGTTCAAGTCGTTAAATTCTTGATTACGCACAGACACAACTTACTTGTTCGTTCTTTTTGTATTCCGTTTTGGATTTTGGACCAAGTTTTTCTTTTATTTTTCTTTATTGACAACATTAGTTGATAGTTTATTATTTAGTGTTGAAAGGAGTACGTATGTCCTTAATTCGACGTACCGAACTGTGTATTGATGCAGATGCAGATTTCGAATAATTTACTTAGGTAAGCTTTTAACCCAGGACACTCATTTATGTTACAAACATTAATAAATCACATTTAAATATTCTGAATTATAAACATTAATCCAATATTTTGTTCCAAATTAAAAGACACACATGTAAAGAAATGCTCTGTTTAAACTTCTACGGCCATTATTTGCTTGCAGTTGTGCAGGAAAAGATAACGAATTATTTACCTCTTTATAATTGTCTCAGTTCGGTTGAGGCGGTCCATCAAAGGCAGTCGATGATCAAGGCCTTCGCACTTTTTTATGACAATTTAAAAGTTGTCTAATTGGGAACTACAAGTTCATTGACCAAGCAGTGGTTCTCAATTATTTTCTACATTAATATTAAAAAAATATATTTGAAAGTTGACCTAGGTCAGTTTTTCCAAAGTGACCCTAGAGGGTAAAGTCATAAAGGTGTTTTGTTTGTCTAGTCGGTCCCCATTACCAGTTGTTTTTAATGACATGAAACTGATTACACTCTATATCACTTTCAAACTTATATTTGCTTGATAAAATACCACATTACTACACTAACTCCTTTTTAACTCTATCTGTTCTCTCAGGAGACCTTTTAATTTCTTATGATCATCTAGAGGTTTTTTATGGGCTGGAGGGGGTGGATGTGGGAATGGTTCATTGAGAGCAAAATGCACTTGATATTGCGAGCAGAACAGAATGTGATATGATATTTCCCGCAAACGAATAAATGGTGAAACCACTCTCTCCACCCCCTGGGGGGGGGGGGGGGGGGGTGAAAAGGGAAAAATGATAAATGAAAGCGGATACAGTTAAAACGGAGTTAATGTGGTATTTTATCAAGCAAGAAAGCGATGTATCTCCCGGAGAACGCTGTTAGCAAGTGATGGCATATTCAGAATTGAGGGGGGAGCTAGGAGGGTGGGGATCGTCCGTTTAGGATAAAAATCAACTTATTATTGTTAGCAGACATTAAAAAAGATGTTTTATGATTTTTTCATCCAAAAATAATTTGGGGCAAATACCGCCCTCCTTTGATTTTTTTTTTATGATCACTATACTTCTACTCTACTACCTGAATGTGAATGCAATTAAGGTGAAGTTTAGCATACACACGTAAATTCAAGGCCTAAAAACATAAATCGAGAGATTTCTAAAAACCATTTTTTGGACAATCCACCCCAACCCATGCATGCAGTAAAAAGTGAGTTTTAAAAAAAATTGCAAACTAGCGATACTAAATATCTGAAGGAAAGATTCCCATCTATCTAGTTAGTACTTTCAACAAAAATTATAACGAATGCTGTAGCATACTTTCTGAAAAAAATCTGAAATCACTGTTTTTTAGACAACGAGCAAATTTGTCAAGGTGAAACAACTCTTGATAAGTACGGAGGTATATAGCATAAACTTGCAGAAAATGTTAGTAAGTATGGCTACGCAATCCTGTCATGTGCGTGACCAAACACGCTTTAGGTCGGTTTTACTTAATACGATTCATATTTTCCAAAAATTTTTCACCCATATTAGTAGCCTCATATAGCTCCTACAATGTAAAAGAAAGTATCCATCGTTTTGAATGTTTAAGCTTTAACACAGTTAAAGTTATCATCAGAAAATCCTGAAATCCCAATCCCAGTGCACCAAATGTCATGTCTGTAATGGTTGTACATTAACAGTAGTTCTATTGGATTCATTATTTTGATTTTTTAACACCTAACGTCAAATTAAGTATCAGGTACTAATTTGATAGTGGACGAAATTTGAATTCTTGGTTTTGAGTCTGTCTACTGTATACTGATCGTAGCCTGTTGAAAAGACTATAATGGAACCACTCCAAGCAATAATACCCCAGAGTTTTGCAAAAAATATAATTACTATTAATCGTTTTCCGTTATCACCAGCGCATCCGTCAAATTATCTATTAATGGTTCTTTACTATCCCTGCTCACCTTATACTAGACATAGCTTACTGAAACTATAATAGGACCACCGCTAAGCCGTACTTAATTTTCAAATATTTCATACAAATCCGTTAAACTAATCCAGAATAATGATTGAAAACATACGGGCCGAACAGAGAACCTTCTCTTTTTTATAATTTTTCGGTTCAACAAAAAGGAACTTGAATTTGAGACGGTCCTTACATTTTTTCCTCTCTTTGTTTATTATTTACCGGACGATAAAAATTAAAAAAGCGGAGAAAGAGCAATGTAGTTAATGTATCATTTTCTCAAAATTTAGTTTCATCACTTTTATGTAATGCGTTGTACGCGTTGTAAGCTTGCCTGTTAACTATAATCCGTGAGCTTCCTTCTGAAACTAAAACTAATTGCATCTATCTTTCAGTCAGCGGGCATGGCTTTGAAGATATGGAAGTTGGCAGATACATACAAAGTGTACGGTTCACGATCGGGCTCACTCATTTATGCAACAATTTTTAAGGAAACGACGTTTCTCTAATGTAGGCTCCTTTTACGGTATTCTAAATTCTATATTTGCGTTAAGGAAATACTCGGTAATCCTAATAAATACGTTATCCTGGCTAGAAGAATTTTTAATGTAATCTAATTGAAATGAATGATCGTCCATCAGTTACTATCAACCATATTTGTACAGATTGTATTAATACATGGTGTCTAGTGTATACGTATAAATATTTTGTTTGATAATACACTAACCAAAGATATAAAAAGATCTTTAAAATGATTTATTCCGGCTACTTTACCCCTGTCTTAAATTAAATATTTTCCAAAAATCCTGTATTTTCAAGTAAATACTAGTACTTATAATATTGACTAGATCTGTAACGCAATCAAACGAAACCAAATTCAAGGATTCCTTGTCACATACATTTCCCTATTCATTATGTATATTACATTCATAATAAGAGACATAAGAAGCATCAGGTGAGTGTCGCCCGATCTATTTGAATGTTGCCGCTGTGGCTGTTTTTCATAAACATGCTGCTGGCGTTAACAACTCAAAGAGACATTTCATGTATTTTCCGGTCACGTAGACGTAAACTGTTCTGTTGCTTCATACAGTGTTGTCAACGTATTTGATTTGTCCCATTTTATGGCAAATTTGTAGTAAATACGAACAAAACTGGATGTAATGGATGAGGTGAGGAAATAGTTATTATTGAAATTAAATTAACTTTTATTAATTAAATTGCTGACTGTGGTTAAAGAAATTTGCATTATAATAAAAAAAAATGTATCTTAATTCTTATCATTAAAATATATTTTTGCAATCTGATATAAATTTATTGAGATGTGTATCATGCAGTGGGATTATTTTGCACTGTTCCTAAAATACGAACAAAAACAGCTATTGCTTTGTTATATAGGTAAAGAATTTCTTGGGAAAATCTTGGATGTACAAGTACTAAAAATTATAGCACCGTAAAGTGGTCCAGAAAAAAGTTTCTTCGTTCAAATTTGTCTAGAGCTCTTATTTTGCCGCCGATTGGGATACACATTTTTTAAATATACGTGAAAAAATTTGTCATCGCTGATTTTTGAAATATGAAAACCTGAAGCCGGTAGTGTGTCTAAATGGCCATTTTTTATAAAACGGGAACTTTTTTTAAACCAATTTATATAAATCTTTCTACTCTTTCTACTTTTCGAGGTCACCGATCACGATTCTGATATCTAAATTGTCGTGAACCAACCTGCAAGATGGCAGACAATATGGCGTCTATAAAATGCTAAGAGACGATAAAAATATATTTTCATTAAAATTAATATTGACAAGTTCCAAATATTACTGATAACTATATTTAAATTGTCGGATCCCGAATGCAAATTACAAAATTATTTGAACGCATTAATAGCTTGGTTGTAAAATTTGATACAGGAGAATGGCTATTTATTAATAATCGATCATAAATATGCAATTCAGTCCTCCATTCATTTTGTGTATTACATAACCTAATATAGGCAATATTACCATTTTTTCATCAGCTAAAAATACAATAAGTAGGTATCTAACACAAAAAACTTTAAGCCTCAAATAACTTTAGGCAAAAAAGTGACACCAAGAAATTTATATCTAAGAAACATAATAAGTTTACATAAATAGCTCTTAGCCTATTATATCCTAAGGCAAGAACTTTACACCGAGAACTCTAAACCTCATATAATCTAACAGCTTTACATCAAGAACTGTAAGCCAAGAACTTTAAATCTAACATAAGGTAAGAACTTTAGAACTGTAAACCAAGATCTCTAAACCTCACTAAACTTAAGGCAAGATCTTTAAATCTAGACCTCAAATCAAGAACTGTATACCTCAAAAAAGTTTAGCGTTCTTGGTTGAAAGTTCGTAATGTAAGCTAAGAGCCCTTGGTTATGTGAAGAGTGTTCTTGGTATAAAGTTCTTGGTGTAAACTTCTTGTCCTAGGCTTTCTGAGGTTTAGATTTATTAGTTTAGAGTTCTAGGTATAAAATTCATGCCTTAGGTTAAATTGATGTAGATTTCTTGATGTAGTATTTACTAGCCTTATGTTATGTTCGGTTAAAATTTTTTTGTCAGTTTTTTGTCTAAAGTTATTTTAAAGTTTTTTGTGTTAGATTCTTATTGTATTATTAACTGATGAAAAAATGTTAATATTGCCTGTATTAGGTTATGTAATACACAAAATTAATGGAGGACTGAATCGCATATTTTTGATAGATAATAAATAGCAACCATTTTCGCTTTCCAAATTTTACAATCATGTTTAAAAGTAACCCGTTTAGAATAACGCATTTAATTATTTTTTTAATTTCCACTTTGGATCCTGAGACAATTTGAATTTAAAAATAGCAATCGGTAATATTTGCAACTTGTCAATATTAAATTTAACAAACGTTTTCAGGTAATCATATTTCAAAAATCAGCGATTACAGATTCCTTCATAATTAAATCACGACTATTTGTGATGTTTGTAAAAAAGAGCTAAAATGACAGTAGGTAAATTGATTAGTGTTTTCAAGTAGAAACTGATTATGCAATTAAAACTGTTTTAAAAATTTTTAATTAAATTGCAGCACTGTAAAACGCATATCAATGACACGACAAGTAAACGCAATATCCTTGTCTTTTCCGTCTTTTGTTATAGTTGTACTACCTACGCTGAAAGCATTGCCTGTTTCTGATTAACTTTAAACAAAAATAGGTTTGAGTTAGAAAAGATTCTATAAGAATTTTGTATCTCTTTGGGGCCAACATTTCATCGTTCAAAATATTTGTACGTATACACTGGACACCCTGTATAATTGGAAATACATATTTCAGGTTCTTCGTTCATTTATTTTTCCGTAAATTGTGATCGATTCACCGTTATCAATGCGATGTGCGGTATTCTACAAAAGCATAAAAGGAATACATTTCTGTGTTCTTTCTCGAATGTGATTGATTCAACGGATTTATGCTTTATATAAACGATATTTTAAAATATTTAATTACCGAATTGGAATCTTATATACCGTTTCTCCTTCAGAGTCTGTAAAATTAGTACCTATGCATTCCTTGGAAGCCTAAAATAATTAGCAACAACTTCTTGAATAATCAATTTTATGATGAAGTGCTCAATTTATGATGAAGTCTTCAAAATATGCAGATTTCATATATTTTTTGTATAATAATTTGCGGCTGCATATTAATTATACCTATGTAGTGAATCTCTATATAGCTGTCTGCGTAAATATTTCTCATTTCAGGTTTTTATAAGTGTATGAAAATCGCCATGAAATTGTTAAAATTAAAACAAACAAACTAATAATATACTCTTCGCCAATTTACTGCACTTTTATGTAATTGTTGCACTTTCTATAGGATACTCTTCGCAATTTTTTTGTAAATAATATTGGTTTTAGACATTTTTGTTTAATCACAAAAAATTTTTTTGTGTTTAAATAATTAATAACTTCTTTATTTATTGACCAATTTTGTTCAATAGGGTCTTCCTCTAGCTAACACTAACTTATTTTCCAAATTTCAATGCAATCGGACTTTTCGTGCTTAAAAAAAAACGTAACGGACAGACAGACAGATAGATGGACAGACGGACGGACAGACGTTTCTAAATTTGTTCGAATGCAAAATACTCTTCGTTTTGTATTTGGGAAAATATAATAATATGTATTTCATGCTACGATTATCCATTTTAATTTTTTACTTACTTATCCAATGGCAGTTATATTTGTATAAATTATTTGTTCGTTTTACCGAGTGTGTTATTAACAAACTAACCATTATACTCTTCGCCGATTTATTTCACTCTGTATATAATTGTTGCACATTCAATTGAATAATCTTCGCAGTTTTGTCGTAAATAACTTTAAAATTTTCTCTAATTATTCCTTTAATTCTTTTTTTTTCTAAATTGCCTAAACATCTCTGCCCAGAGTGGTGAGATTGTTTCCGTATTAGACATTTTGTGTTTAACGACAAAACAAAATAAATAAATTTATATAACTAATAAGTTTTTTATTTACTAATCGATTTTGTTAAAAATCAATAGGGGCTCCTCCTCTAGCCAACACTAATTTATATCCATATTTCAATGCAATTCTATTGAAGTTTTATTTCTGAAGTTATCGTGCTTACAATAAAACGTGACAGACGGATCGACAGACAGACAGAGGGACTGACATTTTGAGAGTTTAAAAATGAATTATTATTTGTTTGCTTATAATTGTATTGAAACATATTCTTTATAGGATTCTGCAAACAGCAGAGAAAATAACTATCTATAACTAAAAGAAAAACTTTGTGTAAAAATATTAATGAAATCTTTGCATTCTTTCGATAAACTGAATTCTGGTTATGCCAGCAAATTAAAATCCTAAAATGAATTTGTCAAATTTTTTATTTGACAATTCTCATTCTAACACTAGCATCCACACAGTCCCCTACGGCCATTCAGATTAAACTGGTATCTACATAACCCCTACGATTATGAAGATTCAGTTAAAAATGAGAATAAAGTCCTAAAATGAATTTATTTATCTACCTTGTCTTCAAAAATGTTTCGTTCTAATGGATTACATTTTCATGAAATCTATCATTCTGTTTCTTTGAAATGCTTAGCCTCTGAAACGTTTTTCGCCCTTATTTTCGAGCTCATCAGAAAGACATAAAGCCACTCATAAAGATATTTCATGCAAAACCAAGACAATTTCTATGAATAAGTGTGAAATAATTATATTTGACATTGACTGATAAATACAACCTCACCTATCTATTAGCTAACTAGTTTTGGAGCCTATATACTCTGTGCATGTTTAAAAATGAATTATTATTTTTTTGTTTATAATTGTATTGAAACATATTCTTTATAGGATTTTGCAAACAGCAGAGAAAATAACTATCTATAACTAAAAGAAAAACTTTGTGTAAAAATATTAATGAAATCTTTGCATTCTTTCGATAACCTGAATTCTGGTTATGCAAGCAAATTAAAAAATGAATTGTCAAATTTTTTATTTGACAATTCTCATTCTAACACTAGCATCCACACAGTCCCCTACGGCCATGATTAAACTAGTATCTACATAACCCCCTACGATTACTATCTAATAGCACAACGTGTCTTCTTTTTTCTGTTTTCATTTTTATAGTAAAATATAACATTAAAGTTATATAACATTTCGAAAATGTTTTTGGTATCAATAAAGAGACCCCAAAAAGTGACAAAATACAAAATTTCAAAAGTATCTGCATTTACTGAGATCTATTTAGATATGATCTAACTCTATAAGCGTTAAGTATTGAATGGCCCATACGTAATATTGCAGTTGAATTATAGATATCACTAATGTCTATTTCGGATACATTTATTTTGGCTAGGTTATCTTATCTGTCGGTGACTTCAAACACTATGACATTTTCAATTGTACGTAGTATTGAAAGTAGTTTATATTTTATATTTTAATTTCACTGATTTTTATCAGTTATTCCTTTAAGGTATTGCAAAACATATGTGTAATATTTAATGTTCAATTAATCTATACAAAAAACATTTTCATATCTGCTCTACTTCAATGCTAAAGTCTTTGACATTGGCAAACTAATGTCTATTTTGTTTCTGTAATCTCTATTGGGGTCAATACCTAAGACTTAAAATTTGTCAATGGTTTCGCAGCCGATTTAAGAGCAGCATGTACAAGAAATACGAGAGACGAAAAAAAGGCAAAATGCATCCAATTGAGGTAGAGGGTCGAGGGGTAAACCGCTAGGCCCAATTTGTACACCTGATTTCCCTTTTTGGGCAAATCTTGTGTGATTTCCCCTGATTTCCTCCTGATTTCCCCTGATTTCCCCCGATTTCCCCTGATTTCCCCCCGATTTCCCCTGATTTCCCCCAGATTTCTTCTCATTTCCTTTGATTTGTTTCTACATTAATACTAGACTATGAAGTTATATTCTATTAATCATTTTTTTAATTCGTTAATATTTTTTAAATAATGTTTATAATAGTGGGTTTTTTGTTGTATTATGCCTCTAATTATGGTCAAAAATGTTCCTTTTAGAGGTGATTTCAAGGTAAAACGATTAGCTAGACAAGTGGTGAGTTATTAGAGACCTTAATACACATGATGATAAGTTAACCTAGTTCAACACCCATGTTAAAGGTATATTTTTATGTACACTAAGACAACGCGTGTAAATAAAAAGTACATCTAAGACATTTAATTAAAAAAAAATCTGTTAGGAAAAAAAATCAGGTGTTACAATGCAGATAATATTTTACAAAACTTAAGAACTTTCTTTTTAAACTTTGCATTTTTATTCGTGCTACAGAAGAAGACCTCTGTTATCTCGAAGATGGTTTCTAATTTCTTCGGGTATTTAAAATTGAAATTAAAATATATAGCAAACGCTATTTGAAATGCCTCTAAAAATGATGTTGTGAGTTCCTCAATTTTTATGTCTTCCACATAGACGGCACATAAATTACTCGAACCTGGAAACATTTAGGACAAGTTAGATGTATATTTTAATTTCTCATATCAATATACTCACCAAATAATTTTACAATGGAAGGAGTTCTGATTTCCATTATTTCTATATCCGTTAAGTCCTCTTTCTGCAAAATTTAATTTAGTTAAATATTATAATATTAAAAATATACCTAATATTACCTGAGATTCCATATAAAATGCATTAAAATTTTCATTAAAATACGTAGCTATAGTTTATTTCTTATAGCAATCATGAATATTTCAGTATTGGTCACGTTATTAGCGGAATTGCACTGAATGCCCTCGTTTTGTCCAAACTTCAATATTTGAGCCATCTTTTTGTCATCATTAAAAACATTAATATCAATTTTCTTTAATGCGTTAAAGTGCCAAAACAATCCTTTTTTTTTAAACAAGAGAGGCCAATGTTTTTTTATTTCCTCGATACTGGGCTTTTTATTAATAAATTGTCTCTGCTTTACGTAACATTCTTCAGCAAATTCTTCATTAAGTACGATATCTTGTCCTTCCTTTTCATTTGGTTTTTCATTGTCTTTGGCATCGTCGAGTCCAACGTATTCATCCTTCTTTTCATCTTCTGAACTATCTGTGCCTGTCGGGGTGTCCGTGCTGTCATCAAATTGTACTTCCTCGCTCTCATCCGAGCTCTCATCGGTAGTGCTTTCCTCATATGAATATCGGTTTTGAAATGTGGTCTTGGCTATTTTTTTAGGTTTCTTGTAAGATTCTTTATTTGTTTTTGTCTTTCTTTTCTTTGACCTCACATCTTGATATTTGCTATTAATAGCCTCTGCTATTTCTGGCGATAATTGCAAGATACATTTGTCATTTTCTACAGATACCTCTGGTGTTGGTAATGTAGCTTGGTAGGTGGTCAATTCGCAGGAAAAATGTTGGCTTAACTCAACGCTGTTCAAATGACCATCGCGTTCAATTGAAAACCAATTTTCTACACATTTTGTATTTTTGTGTTTTGCTATATCAATTTCTGTAATATCCTTAAGAGAGTCAAAATATAAAATTCGTCCAACAATAACAGTATTACCCGAAACGTTTACATCAATGATTTTACTTCCGCTAGCCATTTGACTTGCTGGATTAATCTTACATTTGAATAAACACCAATCTCCAATTTTAACGGATCTGGTATTCCGTACCGCCTGCGCTTTCCTTTTTGTTCCCCTCGATTCTTTGTTTTTGCCCCGAACAAAGCGTTTTAGTCTATCTGTACTAACTTTTTCCATTTATATTCTAATTTTCCTCAAAAGAAGCTGCAGCAGGTAGCTCGGCCGGTAGGCTACATATTAAATCAGTAACTAACTGTTCGTCACTGTTTATTTTGCGATTTTCCTCTAGATCCTCATTCTCCATTTCTGCCAAGAACTTGGATTTTAATGAATCATCATCGCAGTCAACGATTAACGCTAGTTCATCATCATCGGATTCGTCAATTTGGTCATTAACGTCATCAGATGAAGTAGTCTTTAGGGGTATCGAGACTATATTCCAAGAATCTAGCTCAACGGTGATCTCTAATTTCTTTGTGTCTGATAAACTATCTTTTAGCGATTCTGATACTGTATTCTTAATGTCACTATCTGATATCTCTCTAAAGTCGAATTTTTCACTTGATTGTGAATTTAATTTAGTACTCCTGGAATTGTTTCCTCGAGTGCTTTTTTTATGTTCCCTTGGAAATATGAAACTTGCATCAAGGTCATTTATTATATTGTTAATCATCTGTATTCTGTCTAGTCGATGCAAAATATCTTTAATACTGAAATTTACAATTGTGGAGAAGGTAGACGTTAACGATCTATGTAGTTGCTCGAAACGTTTTTTCACAGGTAAGGACATATTTATTTAGTCACTAAAATAATATCTAAAAATAATTTAAATGTTTAAATCGCATAACTGAAACGGTGTGCTTGGTTTATCTTCTATATTATAGAGTTTACAAAATAAGGCTGGCGATATACTATGCGTTTTGACCGGATCCACGTTTCACCGGAAAATAGAAAATCTTATATTATCGTACTCTACAGCCACGTTAGTACGATATTATATGGTTTTCGATGTTCCACTGCAACGCGGATCCGGTTAAAATGCATGGTATGTCGCCGGCCTTACGGTTTCGAAAACTTTTTCAAAATACCTTTTTTTTAAACAATAGATATTATCTGAATTGCCTATGCGCATAATATATTTCAACAAAATGGCAGTAGATTTCGCCCTGATTTCCCCTGATTTCCTCCTGATTTCCCATGATTTCCCATGATTTCCCCTGATTTCCCCCTGATTTCCCATGATTTCCTCCTGATTTCCCATGATTTCCCCTGATTTCCCCCAATTTGTACACCTGATTTCCCCAGCGGTTTGCCCCTCGTAGAGGGTATTTTATAAATTGCTAAATTTTATGATTCTAGGCATTTATTTAGAGTGACGATTATATCTCTACTTATTCTTTCCAGCCAAAAAATGTTTAAAATAAAAGTCAAATAAAAGTTAGAGAGAAAATAAAATTGCTTATCGATCTGTTTAAACCCAATGCCAAAATAATGAAATCTTGCCTCAAAGTATCAAGAAAACCAAATAAGTTACTCTATTGGACACATAGTATAGGCGAACTAGAATTTCTGACTAAAAAGTTTACCGAGTAAGTGGATTTTCACGAAACTTTCTGTATTTTGACGTATGGATGTTTGGATCCAACTCCACAAAAGAAATGCCGCTATTTCCTAGCAATTTTTTTAAATAATGATTTTATTGCTAATTTGTTAACTACCAGAATTTAAAAAACAAAATACATTTTTGGACAACTTTTATCGAAAAATTACAACTTTATTCCTGTAAAATTTTCCAAAAATTGCCTATTTTCCGAGATATGGCGGTTCGAATTTTTCCAAAAAAGGGGGAGGGAATAAAAAGTGACGAGAAAAAATTCACGAGAATTCTAGTGAATGCATTCCTTTATGACTTTTTCCTAAAGTGCATTCTGCCCAAGCTCTTCAGGAAGAGCATGTAATAGTGGCCCTTATCGGAAAATGGAAGATCTCGTAAACTGTGATATTTAAAAATCTGGAAAAATTCAGACGTATGGGTTAAGATATTCTTTAAAATTTTGGTCTCTTTTAATTTTTTTGTAATGAGTTATCAAGTTTTTCACAACCAAAGGCACGTTTGTGATCGTTCTCGATCATGAAAAATTGTTGAAAACTCAGAAAATGTGCAAGTTACAAAAAAGTTACAAGAAACCAGAATTTTAAAGAATATCTTGGTCTATACGTCTGAATTTTTCCAGATTTTTAAATTTCACAGTTTACGAGATTTTCCATTTTCCGGTAAGGGCCATTTTTTCAGGTTTTTCCTGAAGAACTTGGACAGAATGCACTTTAGGAAAAAGTCATAAAGGAAAAATAGTCTTGCATTTTAATAGTACAATCACCACAGTTTTGTGGATTTTTTCTCGTCACTTTTTATTCCCTCTCCTTTATTGGAAAAATTCGAACCGCCATATCTCGGAAAATACGCATTTTTCTGATTTTACAAAAATATAAAGTTGTTATTTTTCGTCAAATCATCTAAAAATACATTTTGTTTTTTAAATTTACCTACATTTTGGTAATTAATAAATGAAAAACAAAATCATTGTTTAAAAAAATTGCGGGGTAATAGCGGCAGAATTTTTTTATGGAGTTTGATCTAGACATCAATGAATCCAGTAAGTTTCGTAAAAATCCATTCATTTGGTAAAGTTTTTCAAGCTTAGGTCGATTTTCGTCTAATTCACCTACGCTAACAAGAATCTCTTCGAACCAATGAGTAAAAAATTTAGCTAATTAAAGTTAAGTGTCCTTAAGAAGCGATACAGACCAATTTAGGGTTATTGTTCTTATTTTAATTTAATAATGATAAAGTACACGACTGAAACGAAAAAGTTCGAAAATGGAAACCGACATTTTTGTTCACGATAATTTCACCATGGCAGTCTTTTTCTGAAATCACACAAAAATTGTAATAAGTATCTCTAGAAATAATGACCTAGATAATGCATATTTGGGTTCATAATATCGTAAATTGCCTTCGTTCGGGCGCTTCTTCAAGCAGTTAAGGATAAATATGAACGAGGAAAAATCGTACTGAGTGTGTACATTTCAGAGAAAAGTGTGTAACCTTTTCTTTGGCAAACAGGGTTAAAAAGATAAAAATAAATATTTTCTCTCCGGATTATGAGAGTAGATATAGAAACGTACATTTTGACCGTCAAAACGTCTACATTGGCGCTCCATACCAAAAGATGTATAGTCCAGTCAACGAAGCGTTTCACCTCTAATTTGAGTGCTAATGAATTATTTTGATGAAACCTTGTACAATGTGTTTGTAATAACGTTAATAAAAAAGTTGAAAAATAGGTTAGAGTAGGAAATTATCGGAAGGGATAGGAAACACTCATTTTATCACGGGTTCCGAAACTTGTACAATTAAATCAAAAATAAAAAAATATATGTATTAATCTTTTCTGGCCCAAAATAAGATGTTTCTACTCTTGTGCATTTGTTCGAAAGATGTACATTTTGCATACAAAAAAATTATATTGAACCTTTAGTACATTATTTATCGTGAAAGACTGCCTGTATCTCGGAAAGTTAGCAAGTTACAAAAAAAATCAATAGACAAAAAATATTTAGAAGGCCTCAATGCATACATCTGAAATTTAAAAAAAAATTTAAGTAGTTTTTCATGTTTTTCCGGAAAAATTCAGTGAAAACGCACTTTACAGAAAAGTTGGAAATAAAATTTCGATGATACATTCACCTGAATATTTTCAGATTTTCTTTTCATCTTTTACATTTCCTCTCCCCCACTTTTAGCAATTTTCGAGTAGCTGTATTTCGAAAAATATGCATTTTCGTAAAAACTCTCAAGAGCAAAAAAGGTAAATATATTGCTTTTTCATTTTTTGACCTAATTCTACAAGTTAGGGGTGTGTTCTACCGCTTCCGATCATTTCCTACCCTAGTCTTTTTTCAACTTTTTATTAACGTCATTAGGAACACATTGGACAAGAATTTATAAAAATCCATTCATTAGCACTCAATGTAGAGACTTTGGTTATTTTAGCACTCCGTTGACTGGACTAATAGCGATTTTCCAGATTTTCACTTTTTTGAGGTTATGTTAGATGCTAAAAAATAAGAGAGTCTGTGTACTACTCGTTTCTCTAATAATGAACTGGCACACTGTAAAGACTTTCTTGATCAATGTTTATGTATTGTTCTATTATCTGATATCTATTTTATATTTTTATACGTTCGAATTTTACTTCTTAAAGGTAAATTGAAATGAGTTTACTGGGCGCCAAACAGTTTCTTAAAAGCTGTTAATATTATAGACTATATAACACCATTAGCATGACTATCTACAATCTATAGAATGACTCTTACTCAAGGTCCAACGAAGTCGGTTCAATAAATGCTCATCGATCAAGATAACAATCTAAATAAATCAAACTCAGTATTGAACGAACAAAGTATTAATTTATTAACAAATTTGAACTTGGAATGTAATTAACAAAATTAAATAACAAAATCTAACTTAACTAAAATGATAACTATGGCCTTATTTAAAATAAATATGTACCATGGATTTGGAATATTGTAAAGCTTTACCTTGTCTTTCTTTCGACTCGAGTAATGTTAAATTATAACCTCTAACTGGTTATTATGATCCTTGAAATATAATGTCACTTGACTGACTTTTTAAACCTCTCAAGGCTTCTTCTTCTTCTTATTTACTGAATTGACGTTTGTTTATAACCTCCAATTTGTTTTCAATATTTCCTTGAAATATTTCTATCACTTGATTGACATTTGAAATTTCTTCACCATATAAATTTGCTAACTGGATTAACAAATACTTCCCTCTTCTAAATCTGCTTTCCGGATAATCTACTTCGTAATACTTTTTAAGTTTACTCACTTCTTATATTATTAAACTTTTACAATTTTTTCTTGATATCAATATATCTGGATTGTAATATCCTAACCTTCAAATTATTCACCACTTTTCTTTTCTTTTCAATTTATTTATTTATTCTTGGATGAATATTTTTCGCAGCTCGCTGTTCAGCGGTGTATGATCAACTGATTTGTTATTTTTAGTCGTTTCAATGGATTAATTTCCAATATTTCAATTGTTTTTTTCTATTTTGATCTAATATTTCAAAATTTAATTTTAATTTAAAATTTAAACTATTCAGTTTTGTTTGTTCTTTACCTTAATTGAATACTGTTTTTAATTCTTTAATTTTCCTGATAAGTTTCTTATTCTACTTTTCAGGATTAAGTGAATAATTGTAATTACTCGAAATATATTGACATATTACATATACTTTCTTAAAATCTACTTATAACTACAATTAACAATTCCAATCTCAAATAAATACTAATTCATACATTTAGATGAATAGCAATGATAACCACAAAATGCTAGTAGTTAAAAACGTACTGCAGTTTTTCATACTGACATAATATTGATATAATAAACTAAAACAAGAAATTGATACGCCACCAAACATTTAACATCATACTATTAGTGCTTTCTTTCTGCATGATGTGAAATATCATTTACAAAACACCTTTCTGCAATGATATTTGAAAATATCTGAAAACTTAAAATGTCATTCAGTGTTTTGTAATATATGGACTTACTATTTCTAAAATAATCACCCTGCAATGCAAATACTGATAATAGTCTTTCATTCAATATTCATTTTGTGTAGATTTACAGTGTTTCTACACAAAATATGATTTTCAGCCCTAAGTTTTGACATGCATGTCAGATTTTATAAAATTTACTTTTTTGTTTTCCAATTTCATTCTAAATCATTTTAAATGAGATTGTGATTCTCTATAAGTTCATATTTTATTATAACCTTGTTAAACTAAAATAACTTCATTTTATGTTTATTTAAATATTTTGTTCGTATTCAATATCAAGTTTCATTCTCTGCATCCTACTCGCTGAGAATAAGTGAACTTGAATCAATTAAATAAACCACAGATACTCCTGCCTCTGTATGATCCGTTAAAGTAAAACTGCTATGGTTATTTTCTAAAATACATACAAATTTGTGAATTTTATTCATGATTTCAAACACGATACTTGGGTAGTGTTCCACAGTGTGGATACACAGCAGTATATACTCATATTTGAACTTTTTATATACCTAACTATTTTTAAAGAATTTAACTTGGAAATCCAGAATCTTTATTTTACATCTTTACAGAACTTCTCAAGCGTTGTGCCCACCTTAATTGATCTGTACTGTTCCAGACAGTTAACTATAAACTAGGAAATTATCTACAAGTTTAAATAATTTAATTTTTGTGTATCCTTACAGAAAGCGGTTATTTACTTTCCAGCAACCACTTCGGCTAATACCTTCAAAACTGCGTCATAAAACACTAAACAATACTGATTTTCAAAAAGGAGGAAATCCGATTTCTGCATATTTACATTTTAAGCTTTTTTTAAACCTAGAACCGATTTATTTGTTTGCCCGTGATTAGATAATAAGAAAGAATTCTAATCATGAATACCAAACCATTAAGAATGTGAAATGTCAACAAATAAATGTGAAAAGCCTTCAAGGTAAATTTACTTAAATAAATGTTAATTGTCTGGAGACTCTTTTCTTGGTACCGACAATTATGGTTGTGACATTCTAATCTGTGGTAATTGTAAGTAAATTAATTTAATTATCTACATTATTAATATGCGTATGCTAACCAAAGCAAACGCATATTTCCTGTGGTGTAGGCAGTTGGATGAATGTTTTGTATCATTTACATAATGTGAATAAAGTTTAGTTTATCACTGGAGTAATGGACGTTAGCAACCTTCTATTTTAGTAGACAACAGAAAAAATAAGCTAACCGTTACACTTTTCACCGATTAACTGCACTTTTTATATAATTGTTGCACATTCTATAGAATACTCTTCGCAGTTCTTGGTAAATAATATTTATTTTAGACAGATTTTGTTTAATTACAAAACGTAAAAAAAATCACAATTTTGTTTTGTTAACCCCTTTAATAATGTAGTAGACGGTGGGGGTGGTAGAAGTCATAAAAAAATTGAAACCTTGGTTTCTACTATATACACCAAATTCCAAGTTTCTGTACTCTTCCTCGTACTTTACTTATTTAGCCCTGTTTGCTCCCCACCCTTCAATAAAATAAGGTCAATATATAATCTAGTTCCAGATCTCAGCGTTCTCACTCCATCTTCTAACGGCTTGTATATTAGTGTATATGTAGAAAGTATGTAACTTTAAGCGAGGGTTACATAGCGGATATACCATCCTTCTGAGGGGATGTAAAGCAGTCGGTCTCTTGTTTATTAAATGTTAGGCATGTAAATCCCTTCTCTTCGATAGAGAAAAGGTTCGGCAAAGTTTCCAAGTTGGGGGTAGCTTGCCTCCTAGCGTCGGTGGTAGGCCTCAGTTGTGAAAAAAGGTCGACGATAAATAAATGAGAAAAAAAAATTAAAAGTGTATCCATTTTTTTTACAGCAATAGAAGGTAATAACTACATTCGAACTATTATTTTATGCCAGTCAAATAATACATAAAAGCAAAAATTTGCGTAAATATCACTACAGATCTTAATCATAGTTAAATTATTTCTAAGGATTTTCGTTAAAATTATAGCAGGTGTCATACTTGACAACTGCGTTATACATGCAAAATATTATTGTTGTCTATAACATTCTTTTATAATCTTTTATTTTTGGTATATTCCATTTTTTCGCTGGCAGTAGTGTCAACTATCTACCAAATAATTTTCTGCGTTAAATATTTTTGCAGATATACCGCCAATAGATAGGTTAGGTTACGTTAATGTGTGAGTGGAATCATATCAGGCCCTCCACTACTGTGACCATCAGGTCTATTGTGGGTCTAGTTATAGTTCACCCAACAGATACAACTTTTTAATAAATCTGATAATCTTGTTGAGTGAGAAACCATCCAGGTCCTTTGGCTCCAGTCGCCCTTTGCCAAACAGTGACAACCTGGTTCTTACTCCAGCAGGACAGGTACACAAAACGTGCTCTGTCGTTTCATCATCCTTCAGACACAGGAGGCATTCGGCGTTATCCACCAGTCCAATTCTGTGTAGGTTGATTCATTGATTGATTTGCCAGCGTAAGGTGGGCATTGCAAATCCGGCATCCAATCTGAATGTTTTATATATCGCCGGACCAGTTGCACACGCTGGATTGAATATGGGACATGCTTGTTGTCAGAAGTGAGAGTCACATGACGCATGGGGTAGGAGTATAGGATGAAAAGTGTAGGTGCTTGTGAGATGCTTCTTTTTATGTTTCCATACTTCTAAGTTTCCATCTATCATCATCGGATGGGGAGTGCAGGTGTTTGTGGGATGTTTTTTAAGTTATCATGCTTCTTTTAATTATTCTTCTGAGTATAGCAGTATGTATTTACTCCTGCCCGCTTGCGTCCAGATACGGTTTCATTATGTTGTACCAGAAATCCGCGTTTTCTCTTCAGCGTCCTGCGTCAGTGTGAGTACTTCGTCCACTTGCCAAAACATAAATCAGCTCGCCGCGAGATTTTTTTTTATTAACCGCTCCACAGGTAAACGGCCGGTTACAGTGGAATTTCAAGGAAGTGCCCTTAGAGAACATTTGAAGACACCCTACCCTGTATACCGATCTGTCAAGGTAATGCAAAACAGGAAAATAAAATCTGCAAAGGTAAAAAAGATCCCCGAGAGAACGCTTGAAGAAACCCTATATACCTATCTGGCAAGGTAATGCAAAACACAATAACAAAATCAGTAAAAAGGAGATCTAGGACAACATTTGAAATGACATACATCCAGCAGACACCAACTATTTTGATTTCCATCCGACTCTCGACTATTTAAAACTAGATATTAAGTTGATAAATGAAATTAATAAAGTTACTAGAGTTCATAAATTAAGTCAATACATTGAGTTAATAAATTAATAAGTTTAGCTTTCTGTAATCGCCTGGTTTGCGCTTCTTGGGTTGATTTCTTGCACTTCATTTCATA
The DNA here is from genome assembly GCA_963583905.1 of Stenurella melanura. NCBI lineage: Eukaryota > Metazoa > Arthropoda > Insecta > Coleoptera > Cerambycidae > Stenurella > Stenurella melanura. The sequence goes on from OY757309.1 coordinate 170,779,816, forward strand.
TACCTGTCACTGGTGCGTCTCTATAGTTTTTTGTTGCAGGGTAATTTATATTTATAACATAACCCGCTTTGGTATCTAGCACTGGGTCGGTCCGATTGCACGTGTTTACCATCTTTTAGCAGAGTTATATATTTTTTTTATTATTTTTTATCCCTTTTTCAAGTTGCTTATATATGGTTTTAGTGATGCTATAATCAAATATCAATATTTATTAGGCTTTAGTTCAACACAATTTCTCACGGTTTCTCACAGTTTTAACCGATTTAATTCGAGATCGAGTCACCAGTCCAATTCTGTGTAGGTGATGATTTAGTCTGGAGTACCCAGTGTATAGACCAATTAGAGTTATTAGGTGTAGCCTATTTAACTCTAATAGTTTTTTAATTGAAACATATTCTTTATAGGATTTTGCAAACTATCTGTGAGGACTAAAAGAAAAACTATATGTAAAAATATTAATGAAACATTTGCATTCTTTCGATAACTAGATTTCTGGTTATGCTAGCAAGTTAAAGTCCTAAAATAAATTTGTCCATATTCTTATTTGACATTCTCATTATAACACTAGCATCCAACATAGTCCCCTACGGCTATGAAAATGAAACCAGTATCTACATGACCACCTACGGTACGAAAATTCAGTTAAAAATGAGAACAAAGGCCTGAAATGAATTCATTTACCTACCATGTCTTAAAAAAGTGTTTCATTCTAATGGATTACCTTTTCATAAAATCTCTTCATTCAGTTTCTTGGAAATGCTTAGCCTTTTAAACGTTTTTCGCTCCTATTCTTAGCTCATCAGAAAGACACAAAGCCACTCATAACGATGTTTCATGCAAAACCAAGGCAATATCCATGAATAAGTATGAAATGTTTATATTTGACATTGACTGATAAAAAACAACAGATCCTCACCTGTCTGTTAGCCAACTGCTATTGGAGCCTATATACTCTATGCATGTTTAAAAGTGAATTATTTATTATTTGTTTACTTATAGTAATGAAACATATTCTTTATAGGATTTTGCAAACAGCGAAAAAAAAACCTATCTATGAGAATTAAAAGAAAAACTATATGTAAAAATATTAATGAAATCTTTGCATTCACTCGATAACCTGACTTGATTATGTTTCATTACTATAAGCAAACAAATCATAAATAATTCACTATTACAAAGTCTTTTAATTGCTGGCTTCAAGGAGTGTGTAATAAACTCCTTTAAATGAACTAATCCTCGTAGTTTCTGCCAGTAGCCAACAGATAGTCAACAGATCGACAGACAGACACACAATCAGACTGACCGAATCGAAAGATCTTAATTTGTGTAGTATACATAGTCTGCAACGTGAAAATATGAGTCATTTCTTCACGTTACAATACTTCTATTCGGTTGACGAGGGAAGTAAGAGAATCACATTACAGAGACTATTTTAATAAACAATTAAATTTCATCAAATCGTACTAATTGTACCTATTATAATATGATCTACTTACGTCTTATTTAATGTAATAGTTACATAACTTTTTTTTACACAGTATCTCTACCACTTTAAAGTAGAGACTCTAGATATGCAATGGAAACAAGCGATAGCACTTTCCAAGTCCGTGATTATTCGTATTCTGTCTTAACAAATAAAGGAATTATGCAAATATAGAACAAGAATGTGATCTTTTATTGCAAGTGACGCAAGCGCCCTTTCAATTAATTTATTACTGTTGCAGAGCGGATTAGAAATTCGAAAAGTATTAAATTTATTCCACACGTGGTAATATTTTATGTTTATTTATTTCGCTTGTTAATACTTCCAGTTAAAAACTTGATCGTTTGAATTTTTATTACATATCTAATATCTAGATTTATACCGTCAATTACACTTTATTTCAACTTAAGATCTATAGCCAGGGAGCTGGTGGTATAAGTTTTTAAGTAATATGCTCATGAAGCAGACGTTATTGATTATGAAGGTCCAACCATAAAGAATGGTTATTATGACCTCTGTCATCATGACACTTCTGATTTTTTTAAATCACAGACTATTGAACTTGTTTAAAAAGGCTTACAATGTGCTCACGTCTGCCTCTTGATCTCAAATTGTTTATTGAAACAAAATTAATAGAAATTTGCTTAGTTCTGCATTAATTACTAATAATTTTTTTTGTAATTTTATGACAAAACACTAAATGATATCCACATCTGATGGACCATAATTATTATATTTATTATAGTCCAGTCAACGGAGCGCTAACATGACTAAAATCTCTAACTTCAGTGCTAGTGCATGGATTTTGATGAAATCTTGTGCAATGCGTTTGTAATGACGTTAATAAAAAAGTTGAAAAAATATTAGAGTAGGAAATGATCAGAAGGGTATAAAGCACCCCTTTTATCCGTAACTTGTAGATTTAGGTCAAAAATGAAGAAAAAAACAATATGCTTACCTTTTTTGGTCCAAAATAAGATGTTTTTACTCTGGTGAATTTTTTCGAGAAATGCTTATTTTTCGAAATATGGCCATTCGAACATTCCTAAAAGTGGGGGAAGGGAAATGTAAAAGTTGAACAAAAATTTTTAAAATTTCACGTGAATGTATCATCGAAATACAAAACATTTTAATTTGCAACTATTTTGTAAAGTGCGTTTTCACCGAGTTCTTCCGGAAAAACATGAAAAACTGCGTTGAAATTATAAAATATATAATTTAAAAATTTGAAAAAAATCAGACGCATTGGGGCCTTCTAAACATTTTTTATCTCTTGGAATTTTCTTGTAACTTGTAATTTTTCGAATTACGGGCAGTTTTTCACGATACATAATGTACTACATTTTTTGCACATTTTCAATTTAAAAATTATATAGAAGCTTTAAAAATGATATAACTATATAAGTTTCGTATTTTTTTATAACAATATATATAAATTACGCTCATTTTTTAAACTTTCATGTGTTTTTTAATTGAAAATTTGCAAAAAATGTAGTACATTATTCATCGTGAAACACTGCCTGTAACTCGTAAAATTAGCAAGTTACAAAAAAAATTCTAAGAAACGAAAATGTAAATCATACGTCTGAATTTCAAATTTTTTACTACATATTTTGAGAGCGCTACAATTTCAAAGAAAGGGGTATTTTTTATGTTTTTCCGGAAAAACTCGATGAAAACGCACTTTACAGAAAAGTTGCAAATAAAAAAGTCTTGTATTTCGATAGTACGTACATTCACCTGAATTTTTCTAGATTTTTTTTTTCAACTTTTACCACATATAAATCCCATATGCGACACTCCTTTGATCGAGCAGAAATGCCGCCGATGACCTCGGACTTTTACTGAGGATTTGACACGTCAAGATTAAATACGCTCGGGATGATTCGGATAATCCGAATCGGAATTTTAGTACCTGACTGAAGTAGATAATACAGGATTTTAATAGTATAATTATAATATCTGCATCATACAATACATTTACCTACATCGCGTAATTTCTTACCTTACCTATTTGTATCATGTATCACGCTTGTTTTAAAATAATAGTGCAATTTGTACGTCTTACGAAAATCCAATCTTTTATTGCAGCTAAATTCTTTATGCGTATGAGTCTCGGCTCTTTAACCTGGATATATCTCTGCTAGTGTTGCACAAAATATCTCTGTCCTTTTCAGTGTGGGATTTATATGTGCTTTTACATTTCCATTCCCCCACTTTTAGGAATTTTCAAATAGCCATATCTCGAAAAATAAGCATTTCTCGAAAGAAATCACCAGAGTAAAAACATCTTATTTTGAGCCAAAAAGGTAAATATGTTGTTGTTTTTTTCTTTTTCATATTTGACCTAATTCTACAAGTGACGGAACCAGTGATAAACACGGTGTTTCCTACTGTTTTCGATCATTTCCTACTCTAATATAATCTTCAACTTTTTTATTAACGTCATTATAAACTCATTGCACTAGGTTTCATCAAAATCTATTTACTAGCACTCAAGTTATAGATGAAACCCCCAGTTGACTGCACTCTAGGCCGAATAGATATTATATTGATATCAAATAGATAATTATATTCATTTCAAATAACATGAGCTATACAAAAAGCGGTGGAAAATATCTAGCTAATGTCTCCTATCACTATGCATTTATATTGAACATCCCATTTTTTCCGATGCATTGAAAGTGGCTAAAGTAATACCAGTACCTAAATGTATCGATTTAAATAGTTTTATTCAGCTACGTCCAATAAGTTTGCTTTCTATGTTTTAAAAAATTAATGGAAAAATTACTGTGTGGATATAAAATTTTTATATCCATATCATCACATGATTTCTTAATCCCTATAAATTAAGTTATAGTATTTTAATTACTATGATAATAATTTATGTAGCCCATGTCTAGATAAAGTGCATACTAATCGAACAGAAAGGGCACAAAAATCGTGTATTAGTTATAAATAAACCTATTATTTTGTATCTAACAGGGAATAAGAAAATATTAAGAAATATCTGCAAAAATTAAAGGAGCCAATTGGCTAACTATGGCTACTACAAGTCAAATTCATTTGCTAACCTTTTTCCATAGTGTTATTGGTAATAAAAGTAATCATATCTGCATACTAAGATAATTGCTCATTTTCATTCAGTGATATCTTACGGCATTATAGCATGGGGTGTTTCACATGAAAGTATACGGGTTTTCCGATTTCAAAAAAAGCTATTAGGTACATTGTAGGAGTAAGTAAAAGGACAAGTTGTAGAGAAATTTTTAAAGAACTTGGTGTACTACCTCTACCCTGTGTGCTAATTTATCAGTTACTACTTTACGCTAAGTCTGAATTAAGTAGTGTCAATACATTAAATAACAATCACTCCTACAATACTAGAAATAATTTGACCCTAGAAATACCCATACATAATTTAACTGTATATGAGAGGAGTCCAAAATATTTAGCAATAATTGTTTACAACAAGTTGCCTAATAGTTACAAAACGCTAAATAAAAGTAAATATAAAGCAACTATAAAATGTTTACTGTTAGACAAATCTTACTACTCACTAAAAGAATATCTTGATGACAGATTGTAATTACATCTTCTTCCCTTCTTTTTTCTTAGACCTTATATGTTAAACATTTTTTTTTAGCATATTATATCATATAGATTTGTTCCTTTTAATATAAGGTTAAACTTGTTATTCTTGTTATTGTGATAGTCTAATTTATTTAACTGTATGTGTACCAATATGCATTCTGTTTTTTATCTTTATTAAATTATATATACATATTACTTATCGGCTGACGTACCATATATACATATTATGTATCAAAAAGATGGTCAATAAATTATTATTATTATTATTATTATTATTATTATTATTATTATTATTATTATTAATATTTCGTTCAGATGGTCACAATTTGATGTTAAGGCATAAACAACAACTCTCGCCACCTCCTCAAAAAACTGCTATTTGCCGTAGATCCATCTCATATAATATGTATTGCTTATATAATCAGTTACCTCCGATCTATACATCTCTATTAAGCTAGATGGCGAGGGATTTTGATTGAATTTTTGGCCCAAATACGAGATTATTATTGGAATCGCTTCCTTTTAGGGTATAGTTGAACACCCTAAGTTTGCTTACACATTAGTGAACCGCTTGATTTTATAATTAACAATTAGTAAGTAAAATAGGCCCTTTTTCTATATTTCTTTAAATATCTCCGTTTCTGCTAACTTTTAGTATAACGTATGCATTAGAAAAGTTGTTCGTTATACAATTCTCTAAAGAATGAGCACCGACAGAGGTCGCTAGGTACAATTGTCAACTTGCAAATGGCTACCAAAGCTTTCAAAACACGTTACTTTCACTATTTTTTTACTCGAAAACAACTATTTATGTCGCGCATAAAAAAGATTCACGCGTAGAAAATCTCATAAAATCGGACAAAATTGCGATTTTTGAAACGTTCCAACGGGATCATTTTTCAATAGTTTTTTAAATTTTCTAAATGAGTTGCCAATTATAAATGGATTTGACAAAAAATGGCACAATTGTTAATTAAGGACTAAAGACAATAGATCGTTAATTACTCAAAAAGTAATAAACCGATCTTGCTAACATTTTTGTATATTATCGGGACAACATAGACACAATCTTCACGAATTTTTAGATCTCTGTTTTCATATGTGCAGTTGTTTTCGAGTAAAGAAATAATGAAAATAACAATTGCACCTAGCGACCTCTTTCGTACTCATTTTTAGAGAATTTCATAGCGAACAATTTTCCTGATGCATATGTTATACTAAAAGTTAGCAGGAACGGAGATATTTAAAGAAACATAGAAAATGGGCCTATTTTACTCACTAATTGTTGATTGATTGATTTTTTTTTATTGATTTGCCAGCGTAAGGTGACATTAGACATGCTTGTTGTCAGCAGCGAGAGCCGCATGACGCATGGGGTGGGAATACAGAATGGGAAGTGTAGGTGTTTGTGAGATGCTTCTTTTAAGTTTTCGTGCTTCTGTTAAGTTTCCATCTGTCATCCTAGGCTGGGGTGTGCAGGTGTTTGTGAGATGCTTCTTTTCAGGTTCCATCTCCTTATTTTTCTGTTTCTTCTGTTTCTGAATATGGCAGCTTTTATTTTGTTTTTTATTTCTTGACCGTTCCATAGGTAAATATCCATTTACGGTAGAGTTGCTCGGAAAGGCTTTATCTCGCGGTATTTTTTGCGCGTTATAAGAAAAAAATTCGAAGGGATGGTTTGCTCACCGTGTAGGTATGTCGTTTTTTGAAACAATCGGTTTCAATTGGCATTGATGGAATAACAGTTGACATTATTAAAAAAATTCATCAGTATATTTTACAGCCTCTCAAACATATAATTAATTTAATTTTTTTTAAAAGTATAGTTCCAGATCAATTTAAAACTTCGATAGTCACACCCATTTATAAAGCTGGTGATAAAACAAAAATTAGCAATTATCGACCTATTAGTGTAATTAATAACTTTGGAAAGATTTTTGAGAAATGTTTGAGGACTCGTCTGGTAAAATTCTTTGACCAATACAATATCATACATGAGCTCCAATTTGGTTTTCGTTCAGGTAAAGCATCAAGTGATGCCATGTGTTCAGTCATTGAGAACATTACAGAGAGTTTAGATACAGGCAAGAGGTGCATTGCAGTTTTTCTGGATTTAGCAAAGGCATTTGACACCGTCAACCACGAAAACCTGTTGAATGTTTTGGAACGTTACGGCATTCGTGGTTCGGTGTTGAATGTCTTTCACAGTTACCTGACAAATCGAAGTCAATATGTTAAACTAAATGATATTCTTAGTGAAAGAGATACTGTGAAAATAGGGGTTCCTCAGGGGACAGTCCTCGGTCCGGTGCTCTTTTTGGCTTACATAAATTCTCTTTTATTCTTAAAAACATGTGCAAAAAAAATTGTATCCTATGCTGACGATACGGTAGTTATCTTCTGCGAAAATTCCTGGATGGAAACCAAAAAGGCTGTTCAGTCAGGTTTGGAAAGAATAAAGAACTGGTTAAATGCATTCCATCTATCATTAAATGTAAATAAGACTCATTATCTGGCCTTCTCTCTAACTGAAGCTAACAGACCTGATTTCACTAGTATAAAAATCACTGGATTGAAAGATGAAATTAAAGAGACAAATGAGATCAAGTACTTGGGAATAATCATTGACAAATATTTAAAATGGGGTAATCATGTAGATTACCTATCGAAAAAAATAAGAAAGCTTATTTACAAATTTTACCAATTGCGAGAATTCCTTTCAAAAAAATTATTGCTAGTTATTTACAAGTCTCTTGTTGAATCACTGTTACGTTACGGTATCATAGTATGGGGAGGAATGTATGAAAACTCATTACAGAAATTAAATGTAACACAAAATTATATACTAAAAATTATTTTTAGGAAACAAAAAAGGTATCATACAAATTTACTCTATACTGTCGATAATTGTAACATCCGAACACTATATTTTCATAATTTATGTTTATATGCATTTAAAAATAAAGCAAAACTGAATTACACATCTTCAATATACCACACTCGTAGTATTGCTAATGAGTTTTTATCCAAGCCTAGATTTAATAAAAATATTTGTCATAGATTTCTTGTCTATACATTGCCTAAAACATATAACCTACTACCATTAGAGATCAAACTTATTAAGAATCGAAAAAAATTCTCAGTGTTGTCAAAAAAATTTATATTTCACAATTATACTGATTTTATTGGAATTTTAGACAACTGAATAATTTAATTCAAATTAAATTGTAAATTTTGCTATGCGTACACTCCTAGTGCTTTTAGGTTAATTTGTATTTTGCAGTTTATGCACACTTTTCTAAAGCACAATACAAGTGTTTAATCACTTAGGTGCTTACATTGTATCGTCCCTTTTGGACATATATTATTAGTATATATTTTACTATGTGCAATTTACAGTAATTATTTTCAACTGCCGCCTTCCAATTCCGGGTATTTTCTATTTCATTACCTAATTTTTTTTTCTCCGTTGTTTAATAAACTGTCCTGTGACAAGGATTAATAAACCAATAAACAAATATATTTTCAATTTGAATTTCTAATTTTTCTATTTAAATAAGGAAATAGACTTCATTAATTATAAAATCAAGCGGTTCACTAACTTGTAAGCAAACTTAGGGTGTTCAACTACACCCTACAACGAAGCGATTCCAACAATAATCTCGCCTATGGACCAAAAATTTATTTTCTAACATTTTATCCTCCCTACCATCTAGCCTATATTCGAATAATCATATTATTACAAGTCAAAACTACATCATTATAATTATTCATAATTTGTATTATAATTATTATTGCTATTACCAAGTTAGAGGTAGATATGAACACATAACTCATGAATTTTTTTGTTGCACTCTTGAAATTATTTTTATGTAAAATTGGTCCCACCCAAGCGTTTGTTATGGATTTCCCGATTTGCATACACTCAAATTACATAACTTATTCTTATGGGCCAATAGATCATTTACTTTTTTAGCCACCAGCTCCCTAGCTACTAGCTTATATTCCGCTGAGTAATTCTGCTTTGTGGGTCATCTCGTCGATAAAATAACCATTTAGGAGATTGAAATTGATTTTGCCCAGGAACTGGGTCAAAGCGCATTGTTTTAATAAGATATATATATCGTATGATTCGAAACGGCTATACGTGTAATTACAACATACTGCACAAGCGATGTTTTACTTTAATTATTATTGCGTTTCTTATAAATACCACGCCAGTTCATTTGTTATTATGTAGAGGTTAAAGGTTTGCTATTCCGATTTTTCTTAGTTCGACAGTTAATGCTATGCATATACTATTACAGCAGATGCATTCACCTGAGTCTTATTATTAGTTAGATAACATATCGTACTAACAAATTACTGATAGAGATAAAAAGACAGATAGCGATATTTTCGTTTAGTTACTTTTTGATTAAAAGCCGGTATTTTACATTACCTGTACAGGAAATTGCAAGTGAATATACACATGATTTCTCCACCGTAGCTAATTATTATGAAAATAAATTTAACCAATGTTACGCCATACCCAAGAAATTCCTGGTTATTATTGAAAAATACGAAACTAACTACTATTTGCAGTACTATACACTCATAAAATTGATTCGTATTTGTAGCATATATTGAAAAAGAAAATCGCATTTTCTCTTGTGAAATATAAATTACTGTGACAGATAAACGGTCTGATCCATCGCAGACAAACTCTTCCATATACTTTCTCTTGTTGGTTACTGCATTTACTCAATCATATCTGTAGAGTTGATGTTAATTTATTCAGTACCGAGGACACTAGTCTGTCAGATTCTCTCAAAGAACCGGTGTGCCACAAGGGTCAATACTCAACCCACTATTTTTGTTATGTTTATTAATGACATTCTGGAAGGCCATTACCTTTTGTATTCAAAATAATCGAAAAATCTGTCGGTTTACCGATTCAGTAGATAACTGTGTAACTTTTCACTATTTCTCAACGTTGTTAATACTGCTACTAAGTAAAATTAGCCTATTAAAAAAACTATTGTTCAAAATTTTAAAAAATTGCAGTCTATTTCTAATTAACAAAATGTAATAACTAAACTATGGAAAGGGCAATTTAAAACTGATGAATGTTTTAGGGGTTTTAAAACAAGCAAAATTTTTGTAATGAATATATCTTTTTTAAAAATCAATATTAAAAAAGTGTTTCCTCTTGTATACTCAATCCGGGGCCCACGGTATGATGTCTTCTGTAAAACATTATAATCTTTTGATTGGTGAAATCTGTTTTATGTGTAAAATCGTAGTGAACTATAAAATATATAAAGATTCCTTGCATTGTTCGCCCAGTTTCAACATTTTCCTTTACATTGCTATTACAAAATTGTATTTTATTTGGTTAATGAAACTCACATATTGCTTCTAGAGTATGAAATACAATATACGAAATATTAAATTAAAAATTCATTACTGACAATCACTTGTATCTTGTACAAGAGGACATACGCCTAAACTTAATTTTAATTTACATTGTTGTTTATTATAGACACATTGTAATTTTATTAACATAATTATACAGTACTGTACAACAAACCAGAGTCTTTGATTTTATGTAGGTAGTGCATAAAATTAATACTTACTTATTACTGCTTAACAAAAATAAATCGTTTCTAAATGTTGCAAAAATACTAATAACACTGCCGCGGTACTTCTATTTCACTCAATCATGTAAAATGTATCGTCTTTTATGTGACTTTTACGAGTATTTATCTTCACAACGTTATTTGCTGAGTGTTAGTGAGAGAAGTAACGCCTCCAAAAAAATATAATGAAAAAAGAGAAATTAACTTCATATGTTATGTTACGCGAATGAAACGAAGGAGAAAATAGAGAAAACAATTACGAGTTTAAAAGATACCTAAAGCAAATATACTCTTCTCCGATTTATTGAACTTTTTATATAATTGTTGCACATTCTGTGGGATATTTTTCACAGTTTTTTTTGTAAATAATGTTATTTTTGATCTTTCCTATTTTTAGATTACAAACATATTTTTTTTAACCTAAATAATTAATAATTTTTTTATATACCTATCGATTTTCAATTCTAATTCATCACTAATTTACTGTCCCAGTACAACCGGACTTTCCTTCCCAAGATATTGTGCTTACAAAAAACGCGACGGACGGTCAGATAGACGGTCAGAGAGACAAATAGACATTTTTTAAGTTATTCACCAACACAGCGACATGAAATTTTTTTCTCTACGAGCGATATCATCAGTTTTAAAAATGTGCCGATCGAATGTAATTTTACTCTTCGTTTTGTATTTGCGAAGAGTATAATAAAGCACCGGGCATTAATGAAATTGAGACAGTGGCATTAATAGATCATTAGCCTTATGGAAAAATGCTCTGTTTCCTAGGAACTACGATGATTGAATAAGGTAAACTTCCAAAATTATTATAGGTAGGTTTAGTGAAAACCTGCATGTATAAGAGCGCAAACAAATCACTATGTTCAAACTATCACCCTATCACTCTCAAAACAAGCATATAAAAAGAATATGCAGAAACTCTTGTATTTAATATTATTCGTGACTTATGCTTTAGAATTTGATAGAGTAAATCCGCACAGGATGCGATACAATGCTTGATGTCAAATTTCTATAACATCGATAATAAATAAATAATAATAAACCTACTCTGGAATATTTGTGCAGCTGAGTGAGTCCTCAAAAATTAATAGTTTGCCTAGAAGAGACAAGATACCGAGAAAAAGTTTTGAATTTAATGAGAAGTTGTGTGACTGATAGAGAATAAGTTCATAATTAATGAAGACAAAAGTGGCAAATGAATAGCAGAATATGCTGAACCACAAGGCACAGTACTCGGACCTATATTATTGAAAATATACCTGAATAACTTTTGTCATCAAGAGTGTGGAAAAGATAATAACCCTCGCAGACGACTGGGTAATTTTACATACTGATATTGCATGGAAACCACCGTAAAAAAACACTAAGATGTTAAGAATGTAAGAATGTGATTTGATTTTAACAATACATTTTGAAAAAAAAACAAAATATATAACCTTTTCAATTAAAAAAATGAATAATTTACCTAACCTTAACATCTATGAAGTACATGACATCTAAACAACTATAATTGAACATTAAATAATATAACTAATATTAAATACTTAGAAGTTTATATCGATTACCTTCTGAAATACATACTTATAAAAAAGTTGATAACTATAATAAAAAGTATGGTATCATAATTTAAGCACTTTAAGCAATTCTTGGACATGAAAGAGTTAACGATTACTTTTCATTCATTTGTAGAATCTCATTTCAATTATGGATTTGTGGCATCAAGTGGAGTTAACCAAAATCAAATAAGACCTTTGGAAATAATTCAGAGGCAAATACTTAACATGATATTAGTTAGAAAAGGGAACATTACATACTCCATTGATGCTCGGTTTAAAATGGCAAATAAAAGATATAAGACACTTTCTCTACATAACTACTCATTGAGCAGAAACAACCTAAAAAAAATGGGTAAAGGTATTTACACAGAACTTCCCTCGTTCATGGCAGTCTCTCTAAAAAAATAATAATTACGAAATGACATTGAGAATAATAATCGGAGTAGAGTTATTGCTATTATTACAAAGAAAACTTGATAAGTTTTGGTCAAAAAAATATACAGATTGCTCATCCAACAGCAAAAGTTCAATACTAAATAGCAGGTGCCACATATGGCAGGCTTGCGCAAATACCTTTACAAATGTCCACCATGACTGAATTATTTCTTGGGATGACCACTCTGTACATTTTTCAATAAAAGTATAATAGGTGCATATGCCAGATGTTATTGCCATCTGTCACATTTTCAATCCAACATTCACGTAATGGAGTGGAAGTATAGTGGTGGTTAAAAAATTTCATTTTTTTTTAATTTTTCAAAAGATGGTAAAATAATTTTCAAATTTTTTTCTTCTGAAATAGGTTTAAAATGTCAAAGGTAGAAATTTTAAATTAGAGCAAAAAGGAAAGTTTCCTTCTGTTCTATAGTAGTGCTAAAAAAAGTTTAAAAATTAAAAATGATGTATTTTTAAAATAGGTTTAGAATGCTATGAAACGTGAAAATTTTAAATTTGAGCAAATAAAAAAAAAATCGATCTATTTTAGTGGTAAAAACTTTTTGAAAAATGTTGGTGAAAAAAATTTTCAATTTTTTTTTTCTGAAATACCTAGGTTTAGAATGTCATTTAAATTTGAGCATTCTGGTGTTAAATTTTTTTCCAAACTGGTAACAAAATGTTGCAAATTTTTTTTTTCCGAAATTGGTTTGGAATATCATGAAACGTGGAAACTTTAAATTTGAGCCCAAAAAAGATTTCGTCTGTTCTATAGTAGTGATACATAAATGGATTAAAAATGTTTTCAATTTTTTTAAAAAATTCTTCAAAAACATTTTTAAATTTGTTTGAATAGTTTTAGAATGTCATGGAAACGTGGATAGTTAAAATCTGAACAAAGAAAGAAAAATTTTTAGTGATAAAATTTCAAAAAACTTTTTTTTAATCAGGCTTAGAATGCCATGAAATGTGAAAATTTTAAATTTGAAGAAAGAAAAAAAAATTCGTTTTAGTAGTAAAAATTTTTTCAAAAATATTGGTGAAAAAAATTTTCAAAATTTTTTTCCTGAAATAGGTTAAGCGTGTCATGAAACGTAGAAATTTTAAATTTGAACAAAAATAAATTTTTTTCATCTTGGTAAAAAATTTTTCAAAAATGTTTGAAAAAAATTTTCAACATTTTTTTTTTCCTGAAATAGGTTTAGCGCGTCATGAAACGTGGAAATTTTAAATTTGAGCAAAAAAAAATTGTTTTCACTATTTATTCCGTTTAGACGGTCCACCCTGTATATTTTTCAGTGAAAATTCTACCAGTTCTTCGCTGACAGTAGGGTTAACTACCTACCAAATTTGACTGCTCTCCGTCAAGTAGTTTTTTAGTAAATACACCAACAGACAGACAGACAGACAGACCGACAGACAGACAGACTGACGGAATTGAAAAACCTATATTTTCGGAATCTACGTGTTCTGAAACGTCAGAATCCGAAAAAATCTCGGAGGGTGATTTTTTCTCGAATACAATACTTCCCTTCGGTATGCGAGCGAAGTAATAAAAAGAAATCAAATATAACTATAAGACACGATACAATCAAAATTCATTTGCAACAACAGACCATAAAATCTTATGTCAAAGATATTCTAAATTTATCAAGAATGTAGATATACAAATTACTTGATTTAAGAAATGCAACAATCTGAAAATTCTAATATCAATACACAAAAAAATAATAGAAATATTCGAATCAAATTCGGCTTTTGACTTCTATTAGATTCAAATTTAAAAAGTTTTTACTCTTTCGAAGTCAATCCTTGGACACACTGTAGGTAAGTTTCGCCATATAGATGCCATATGATTCCTTTACGGCATCATAGCATCACTTTACCAAATACCCTGTACAATTGCGTATTTCAATATGTATTTTTTTGGAAGCAGTTAAGTTAATTGTAAAAGTATTTTATCATGGGGAAAAATTCACTGATTCAATCATAATTCCTAATTTCTATAAAAGTGCTAGATTTAATCAATACATATTTAGGGCAGCATTGTTTAATGCGGATATGCCGATTCATGACCCTTTTCTTCCACGGCGTTTCTTTACTGGCATTTTTCTTAAAGTGAAATTCTTAGGCACTGTTTTCACAGAAGCAAAAACAAAAAAATCGGTAAAGGTATTTACACAGAACTTCCCGCTTTTTCATACAAGACGGTCCCTCTAAAAAATTATTAATTAAGAGCTGACATGAGAATTATAATCGCCATGTAGTTAGCCCTGTTATTACAGAGAAAACCAGATAAATTTTTTCCATCATCTACTGTATAGTGGTGGGGGAAAAATATTTTCAAATTTTTTGTTTTGTTTTCAAAACATTTTTTTGTTGAAATAGGTTTAGAATATAATGAAACGTGGAGATTTTAAAATTGAAGAAAAAATGTTTTTTTCCGTCATCTATTCTATTGTAGTGGTAATCTATTTTGAACTTTCAAGGAAAACGTTTTTTTTTTTTTTGATAGATTTAGAATGTCACGAAATGTGAAAATTTTAAATTTAAGCAAAAAAAAAATTTTCAATCACTCGTTTTATAAAAAAATTTCAAAATTTTAAATTTTCAAACTTTGAATTTTCAAAATTTCAATTTTTTTTTTTTCAATTTTCAAAAAAAAAAAATGTTTTTGAAATAGGTTTAGAATGTTACGAAATGTGGAAATTTTAAATTTCTGCAAAACGAAATTTTTTCCATCGTCCATTTTATTAAAAAAAATCAAAATTTCGACATTTCTTTATATTTAAAATTTTGACTTGTAATCTCCCAAGTGCTTGAATTATTGCTGGAAATTTTTCGAGTACGTGAATTTTTTGAAAATTATCGCGCAGCGACGAGGGAAATTTTCTTAAAAAATTCATGTATGAGAAAAATTTCCTGCAATTAATTCAAGCATGCGGGGGATTCGGTAAGAAAATTTGACACGAAAATAAATTAAATCAACTCTAATTTCAACTGACATTAAGATTATTCTAAGACATAACAAGGTATAAGATTAGTAGGCCATGAATGGGTCTTGTTGACAAAGTGACAGAAAGGCATCGGAAGTAATAAGTAGTATTGTTGTGTCAAAAGTTAAAATTACGAGTTATTTGAAAATGGAATAGATACATAATATCTCTTCCACCCATTTTAGTTTTAAAAAATTACTGAAAACTATTTAGGACAACTCTGTGTGTGTTGTGGAATAAGTTTTGTCCACGACTATTAAATAATGTACTCAATATGTATGTGTTTCCTTAAGGATAATTTATTATTCTCTGCAGTGAATAATGATTTCATTATTCACTGATTGCAGTGAATAATGAGGACAGTCAATAGTTTGCAAGAAATGACATTAGTGGCTTTTTACTAAAAATTTAAAATGTCAAAATTGTAGTAACCAAAAGAGAAGTGTTGTTTTCTAAGAAGCACTCAAATGACGAAGATGTATTTTAATAAACACTCAAGAACTACATTAGTAAGTTCTGTTCAAAGCATCATCTATTTCTATTAGCCACACTCCGCGTCCCCAACATTGTTTTTGAAACCATTTACCTACTTATTGTCTACAAACTGTATTATTTTATTAGTAAGCCATGACAATGTGTCAAAGCGTAAATTGATTTGAAACGTCAAAATTTGTGCGATTTCAACGCCAACGTTATTTACAATAATTTTACATTTTAGCTACTCAAAAAGGATAATATAATTAAATAAATCGGTACTGACAGTGAAAAGTAGATTTCAAAGATACCCCCAAAGATAAAGGAAGCTGCAGAAATCGCCTCATTAAACTTGTGGCCCGAAAAATCGAGAAAATTATATATGATGTCTGATGACATATGAATTTTTCCTAAATAGGAGACATTGAATGAAGATGAATTAAATAAATATTAAATATTTAATAGTCGTGGACAAAGTATAGTATTCTACTCGCATATAATGGCTATTATATGCTCGTTGAATAATATACTATTATTCACTAAAATAGGTGGAATGGTGTCTTTTTATATATTTTTATGTTTTATACACATAGCATAGCACAGTTTCAGCACAGTATAATTTGACAGAGATGGCTTTGAAACGTCATTAGTTATTTATCATTATTTCATTGACAGTTTAACCAGTTTAAGCTCAATATCTTATTGTTGAAGTTATTTTTCAACTTTTAAAAGAATAAGTTAATAGAGTATGGAAAAAGAACATAGTATACAATATGCGCATATTGCGAAGAACTTTGTGAATTTAAAAAAGCCATCCAAAATTGAAATACTTTTCATACCCGGTGAGAAGTGTAATATGGAGGAAAGCCAAAATGAGAAGTTATTCACTATCATAATTAGGTACTAGACATGAAATAAAATGTTGTTTCACAAAGCTCAATGATTTTTTTATAATTATCTCGTTTAATTTGAAAAATAAAATTCCATTTTTATGTAATAGCAAATGTCAAATATGATCATATGTCAATAATTTGACGGAAAAATTTCCACTTATTAATTTCGTTCAGGGTACCCTGGAGGTTAAAAATTTCATGAAATCTTTTGGGTTCCCTTGGTAACGACACAAAAACAAAGTTCTGATTGGCTAAAAAGGTGGCGTGTGAAATTTCCAAAAAAACATTTTTTTTAAATAGGTTTCGAATGTC
The DNA here is from genome assembly GCA_963583905.1 of Stenurella melanura. Lineage (NCBI taxonomy): Eukaryota > Metazoa > Arthropoda > Insecta > Coleoptera > Cerambycidae > Stenurella > Stenurella melanura. The sequence goes on from OY757309.1 coordinate 170,797,195, forward strand.
ACGAAACGTGGAAATTTTAAATTTGAGCGAATTTTTTTTTCCATTATCTATTCCCTTTAGACGGTCCACCTGTCAGTATATTTTCCAGTAAAATTCTAACCAGTTCTTCGGTAGCAGTGGCGTCAGCTACCAAATTTGACTGTTCTCCGTCAAGTAGTTTTTTAGTTAATGCACCAACAGAGCGACAGACAGACAGACCGACAGACTGACAGACTTGACAAAACCATATTTTCGTAATATACATGATTTGAAACGTGAAAATCCGAAAAATCTAGGAGGGTGATTTTTTCTCGAATACGATACTCCCCTTTGGTATGCGTGGGAAGTAAAAATAAACACAATTACATTTAGAATATCCTATAATTCCCTAACATTGCTTCATCCAACTATTTTTAATTTAATTCAAAATGCCTTATTGTACAAATTAAAATCTTCATTCTGCTATTTAAAAAGTCATACGCGTAGCACATCAATGGAAAATAAAAAAATACAATGAAAGTAGATACAATATAGAAATAAATCACAAAAAAACTGTTTTAATGACATGCACAGTTAAGTGTGTAATCAATTCTCCAAATCAAAAGCTGAGACAGGTCCTATTAAAGAATAATAAACATTTCCAATGACTGTGTCTTTTGCCATAAATCAAATGTTCATTCAGGAAATTGCTTATAATGTTACTGACCATTGGTAGTACTGTTATTCGTCTTAGAGGAATTTATTATATAGTATAAATTTTAAGTTGTATCCTATCTACATTGTAGTTTATACTGTATTGTTTAGGAACACTTATTCTTGGGTAGAAGTCGTTAAAATAATAATTGGTGGAGAATATTTTAGCACTCGGTCGGGGTTTGTCTGAAAAATGTTATGCCAATAAACAATTTGCTAAATACTAGCTGAAGTTTTATAATGTGTTGTTATAAGTACTTATGGCTAATAAAGTACTTAATTTAATAGCATGCAATTTAGAGGCGTGCGCCTTTTTCTTTAACTGTATTTGCTGCTACCACTTCCATAAATTTAGATGATTTTATATGAAAGAGTAAACGGCTTTACTGGGTTTTCCGGTATGAAATAACTAAATAGCACGAACTATTAATGAACCAAGAAGAGCGCGTTCGTTAATGTACAATGTTGTTTTATGGTAAGGAATGTAAGCAAATGATTCTTAGTTTTATTGAAACATTCTTTATAGGATTTTGCAAACAGCAGAAAAGATAACTATCTATAAAAGAAAAACTTTGTGTAGAAATATTAATGAAATCTTTGCATTCTTTCGATAACCTGAATTCTGGTTATGCTAGCAAATTAAAATCCTAAAATGAATTTGTCTAATTTCTTATTTGACAATTCTCATTCTAACACTAGCATCCACACAGTCCCCTACGGCCATGCAGATTAAACTAGTATCCACATAACCCCCTACGATTATGAAGATTCAGTTAAAAATGAGAACAAAGACCTAAAATGAATTTATTTATCTACTTTGTCTTAAAAAAATTTTCATTCCAATGGATTACATTTTCATGAAATCTATCATTCTGTTTCCTGGAACTGAATCTTCATAATCGTAGGGGGTTATGTGGATACTAGTTTAATCTGCATGGCCGTAGGGGACTGTGTGGATGCTAGTGTTAGAATGAGAATTGTCAAATAAGAAATTAGACAAATTCATTTTAGGATTTTAATTTGCTAGCATAACCAGAATTCAGGTTATCGAAAGAATGCAAAGATTTCATTAATATTTCTACACAAAGTTTTTCTTTTATAGATAGTTATCTTTTCTGCTGTTTGCAAAATCCTATAAAGAATGTTTCAATACAATTATAAGCAAACAAATAATAATTCATTTTTAAACATGCATAGAGTATATAGGCTCCAATACTAGTTAGCTAATAGATAGGTGAGGTTGTTTTTATCAGTCAATGTCAAATATAATCATTTCACACTTATTCATAGAAATTGTCTTGGTTTTGCATGAAACATCTTTATGAATGGCTTTATGTCTTTCTGATGAGCTCCAGAATAAGGGCGAAAACCGTTTCAAAGGCTAAGCATTTCCAGGAAACAGAATGATAGATTTCATGAAAATGTAATCCATTGGAATGAAAATTTTTTTAAGACAAAGTAGATAAATAAATTCATTTTAGGTCTTTGTTCTCATTTTTAACTGAATCTTCATAATCGTAGGGGGTTATGTGGATACTAGTTTAATCTGCATGGCCGTAGGGGACTGTGTGGATGCTAGTGTTAGAATGAGAATTGTCAAATAAGAAATTAGACAAATTCATTTTAGGATTTTAATTTGCTAGCATAACCAGAATTCAGGTTATCGAAAGAATGCAAAGATTTCATTAATATTTCTACACAAAGTTTTTCTTTTATAGATAGTTATCTTTTCTGCTGTTTGCAAAATCCTATAAAGAATGTTTCAATACAATTATAAGCAAACAAATAATAATTCATGATTCTTAGTTTGTTTAATTTATTAATAAGTTTTACTATACATAATAAGAATGCAAGAGCTGAAAAACTTATCTGTGCTGTTCTCTACTATAGTATTTCTTCAATTGTTTTTACAAAGGTTTTTTAATATTGCGCCTTGAGGAGACTTTTTATTAAACGAACATAAAAAATTCGTAAAGTGGGCCATCATCTACAACGGTAGTATAATTGCAAAAAGAAATATCCTTATACTCTACTCGAGGATTTGTGGAAATATTAAACTGATCTCTCCTCCTACTTTTTCAATTCTATCGTGATATTAATTCAATAAACTCATTAATGCCACTAAACATAGACCACTAGTTTACTTCAGCATCTCCAGCTCCACGCCTGTGTTATACCAGGTGCCCCATTATATTTTGACCCTTTTTAAACCTATATAACTTTTGAACTTGTTGAGATAAGATAGTCTTCTTTTAATTTTGATAAGTTTTTTCCTGAGTAATCGTCTTTTTTTGCTCACTTCCGGTTTAACCGGAAATGACAGCGTATTTTCGAGGATAGGGCAACTTTGTTATTTCAAATGGAACACCCTATATGTTTTTTCACAGTTGGAAAGCTCATTGTTTCCCCTTTCCTAAAATACCATATTTGTCGTGAGAATTATACAGAGTGATAATTTTATAAGGTTTTAAAGTGAACACTGCGTTTTATCGAAATACTGCGAAAAAATAATGATTCACAAAGTTGATTATGGAAACAAAAGACAACATCACTTGTAAACTTCAAATTAGTTTATTAATAGTTGCATATTACTTCAAAATTGCTAATATTGAAAATGTACATATGAAATTCGATATAACAAAAGTAACAGAATATTTATTAAACAAATAAGAAATAAACAAAATAATACACATTAATTACAAAAGATGTTCAAAATGATGGCCATCAACTTGGATACATTTATTTATTCTCTTTACAAAGTTGTCATAGCTTCTACTTAACTGTGCGGGGGTAATGTTATTAAAGACATTTCTAATGTTTTCTTTAAGTTCTTCTAAATTTTGTGGCATAGGGCTATAACACCTGTCTTTCACATACCCCCCATATGAAAATATCTGGAACTGTGAGCCCTAGTGATCGAGGGAGTTATGCTGTAAGACTTCCTATCCAACGATTTCCAAAGGTGGCATCATAGTATAATGAGGCATAGCACCGTCTTGTTGGAAATAGACAGTCCTCGACAAATTATCCTGTTCAAGTTGCAGATAAAACAAATTTTCTAACATGTCCAAATATGATGGGGCATTGATAATTGAATTATCAAAAAAGAGGGACCGTAAACTTTTTGTTTTGATACCGCACACCAAACTGTAACTTTTGGAGAGGATCTGACATACTGATGGAAATCTGTGATGCCCAAATTCTACAATTATGCTTATTTACCTTGCCATTTAAGTGAAATGATGCTTCGTTTGACATGATTAACTTATTAAGAAAATGCCTAGCTCCTCTACGTAAATTCAGATTTTTTCTACAAAATTGAACTCGTTTTGGAAAATCAGTTTCCTTTAATCCTTGATGAATCTGAATTTTATAGGCATTCGGTTTTAGAACATTTTTCATAATAGTATGAACAGTAGTTTTCGGAATACTTGTTGCGGGAGAATTTTCTTGTAGAAGAAGAAGGATCGTTTTGTGTCATTTTCAAAATTTTAATTTCATTATTAAGCCCATTTTAATTATTTGGAGTTCTTTTTTATGGTCAATACAACCCGAATTCCAGAATTATCTAAACCATTTTCTGATTGAATTTTTTGTTCTAGGTTTCTTGTTAAACATAGTTCTAAATCTTCATTTGTGTTGTTTTGTAATATTTAGTTTCAGCAATGAAGATTACACACTTAAAGTAAACATTTTTCTTACAGTAACTCAAGTACCTCAGTTGTCAATAGACAAATTTTGACGTTTACAAGTGATGTTGTCTTTTGTTTCCATAGTTTACTTTGTGAATAATTTTTTTTTCGTTGCATTTCGATATAACGCAGTATTCACTTTATAACCTTATAAAACCATCACTCTGTAGAATTTCCATGACAACTATGGCATTTTCAGGAAGGGGGAACAATGGGCTTTCCAACTGTGAGAAAATATACAGGGTGTTCCATTTGAAATAACATAGTTTCCCTATTCCCGAAAATACGCTATGTCATTTCTGGTTAAACCGGAAGTGAGCAAAAAAAGATGATACCCCAGAAACTTATCGAAATTAGAAGAAGACTGGTCAAAACCGTATTTCATTATCTCAACTAGTTCAAAAGTTATATAGGTTTAGAAAGGGTCAAAATATAATGGGGCACCCGGTATTTATTTCAGTTTCATGTGCCACTTCAGGGAGATAGCAAATTTATTAAATTGAACTATAACACAAAAAATTTAAATATGAGTATGGATTTATGTGATTGTTGGTGTCTCATTAATTTGTCCTCTTAAAGTAATCGTGCAGAGGATGCATATATACGCATAGGCACATAAACAAATAAAATAGTCTCACGAAATTATATATTCAATAATACCTAATTAAAAATGAGTAAGTATTAGTAATTAGATGATAATGCCTATATCACCATGAATTGAGCACCAAAATGGGATTTAGCAGAAGACGTGGTACCAAATGTGTTTAAGAGTTTTCCATAATTTCATATCCAGATTATGCTTGAGGAGAGCGATAAATCTCAACAACATCGGCCTTTTTAATTATTGTTGTAAAAACATCACATAATTAGTTAATATATTTTTTTAAATACAAATTTATCACGAGGCACCCGGTAGTAAATTTACGTAAAAATTAAAATAAAATCCAAGATATACATTGTTGTTGTTATTTAATAAAAATATCTCACTCCATTACATGGTAGCTAATGAAACTTCATTTTTTTAGGCAACCGCATCCGTCTGTCATTATTAGTGGCAAAAAGTATTAACGACGCCAAAATATAATTTTGTCACTGTAAAACACTACATACGGTTTTATTTCTGTAAAACGTACTACTTGAAATATGTCGTTTAATTTCATGAAATATTATCAAATGCTACTCGATCTATGTTTCCCAAAGTTGTATACCTCATGTAAATTGGACAGCTTATTATCAAAGACATGATACGTTATCAATTTACATTTTACATTACCAAGCTATCAAAAAAATTGACAGATAAAATTTTAAGTTACTAGTACTGCAATCTTAAATTAGTAGTCAGATTACTTTATTCAATAAAGTCGGTAAAAACCTATGTATACCGGGCGAGTCACGAATTGCGCTCGCCCCGATATTTCCTAACGTATTTGGAATAGAAAATTGAAATTTGGAGGCCTTATTACACGACTAAAATGCCATCTTTTTAATAAAAAATCAAGTTTGGTGCACATCCGGTTTGACCGGAAATGCCCACAACTTTCGATTTTTAAATGGAACACCCTATATATTTTTACATTTTTGGAATCTAGAGGAAATTTTGAATACAATACATCCATTTTGACCACTTTTTGATAAACATTAAAAATTTTATTAAAAAATCTATTTCTGAATCCAGAGTGCTGTGGTGCCCAAAATATATTTTAGTTTGTGTGCTACGTTACTATAAAAATAAAAAGAGCAATATGATTGCATTACTTAATTCTCTAGAGGCGTTTAAAATTTTTAAATGTGATTTTTATTTTTTATTACATTCAATGGCTACTATGATTTTTCCAATGTTATTAGGTTACCAGATTTACACAGAAATGTGCCATTTTAGTTTCCAAAGCCCACTAATCTATTATCTATTAGCCGCATGTTTCTAAAAGCTTGGTTGCATTGTATTTTGGCTGAAATCTCAAATATTTCTGAGCGGATTTTCAAAATTTTGGTATCATTAGATTCGTATGAAAATGAGGTATTTAAAAATGTTGGTGAACGATTAAATTCCCATTTAAAAAAACCGAGTTAGTGGGTAAAAATCACATTTAAAAATTTTAAACGCCTCTAGAGCATTAAGTAATGCAATCATATTACTCTTCTTATTTTTATAGTAACGTAGCACACAAACTAAAATATATTTTGGGCACCACAGCACTCTGGATTCAGAAATAGATTTTTTTATAAAATTTTTAATGTTTATCAAAAAGTGATCAAAATGGATGCATTGTATTCAAAATTTCCTCTAGATTCCAAAAATGTAAAAATATATAGAGTGTTCCATTTAAAAATCGAAAGTTGTGGGCATTTCCGGTCAAACCGGATGTGCACCAAACTTGATTTTTCATTGAAAAGGTGGCATTTTAGTCGCGTAATAAGGCCTCCAAATTTCAATTTTCTAATCCAAATATTTTAGGAAATATCGGGACGAGCGCAATTCGTGACTCACCCGGTATAATATGTATTCAGATTTGGAAAAATACGTCTAAAACATATGGAATATAGAGCAAATTCCACAGCATAAGACAGAACTAAGTTCATTAAAAATATCCTACACGTCTAATAAAACGTTTTCTGAAACTAGTTTGTTACTTCCTCTTCCTAAACAGTACATTTATTTGTCGCATATCAGTTCGAACTCCCCGTCAATGTCTAACGTAATAAATATCAATGGAAAACTTGGCAAAAACTGGAGCTGTTTCCAACTAAAGTGAACAGAACTGTTAATTACAGTTTGTTTTATAGTCTGTCTCAGCCTTAATCACCAACACATTACATTCTTACAAAAAATATTAATAGCTAGAAAGAGAAAATGGACAATGCATATCCTATATTCAATTCTCTTACAGGAATTACAAGATTTAGTATACAATAAATATTAATTGACAAGCTATCTTGTAAACAAAACTGTTTTAGAAAAACTGGCGAGACTGATAATAAATAAATAAACAATTTTTATCCAATTATTAAATATATTATAAAATTACATATTACAAAAGTTTACAGTATATTATATTGATGTATGTTCATACAGGGTAGTCTTAAAGTACGTTTCATTGTTAAAGTAGGCGAGTTTTTGTTATTTTATGAGAAAGGTTCCATTTCCTAAATGATTTAGTTATAAAGTTGCACGGTCTCCTCATATATAAGTCACTTATGTTTTCAAAACTATATACCTTATTTTATTGAATTTAGGACAGTGATAGTCTAGTGTTTAAGTTTTTGGCAGCGATGCGTATTAGCGCACCTTCTCTGTCTGCAAATCATATCGTCAATGTCAATAAGGGCAATGAACCCACATTCATGCATGTGTAGAAAAGAGGTTTTAGATGTAACCCTTGCAGAATCCAACGTAGACACATCCTATTCGACTTGGAAACCTTGAGAAATGTAAAATGATTAGTCTGAGTAACTAGCGTATTTATGGTTAAGATTATCACAAACTTCATCAACTCAATTGAGGAATTAGATATTGCTTCTTATCAATACAGCTGAAAGTTATGTAATTAGAAAGCTGTGGAAGCTGATAGGTCTCTTAAAAGGTCCTTATGAGGTACACAGCAGATAATTGATAAGGTCGAAAGAAAGACCATGGAGACAGTTTTGTGAAGGAGTAGATGGACTAACAAATAGCTCTTACAAGAACCACTCAAACTGAATAGGGTGACTTAAAAATTCTCCGATTCTAGATACGTAGAGCGGCAGGCAAATAAATGCGAAATTAGGAGCTAATTTCCCTGACTCCCGCGTTATCGAAGGTAAACTAGCATAGATCTTTTTTTTGTGGAAACCTTCATAGGCGCCCCCGTTTGGGATGTGGTTTGACGGGGGATGTATGGGATTCCCTTCCTGATCAATCCCTATCAATTTATAGGTCCATCGTCCATACGTTGCGGTTTCCTATTTTTGTTGCCTTCTTGTAACATCGTTCTTTCTTGCAACTCTGGCCTCCTCCCCATTGTATTTTTCGCTCTTTCTTGTATTAGGAATTCTATGGGTGGAACTCCCACTATGACCCCCCACTGCCTCACTTGGTACGGTATGCACTGCCGAGTCTGATTGACATCGGCCTTTGGAGTCTGGCCAGTTCTGCCGTTAGTTTTTCATTTCTGGTTATAGTATGCCACACCGGCGTGGCATACAGTAATTGGGAGTTAACCACACTTGCCATTACTCTCTTTTTCGATGCTCTTGGCCCTCCTAATAATAATAATAAATAATAATAATAAAATTCTTTATTGCTATAAATCTATACAAAAAGACATTAGCATTGTCAAAAGTTTACATTATTTATTTTAAATTTCGTTTTTAAGAGTTATATCGAATGATTAAAAAAACATACAATTTACAAATACAGAGCAAAGAAGAAAAATACAATATGCAAAGAAAGTTAAAATACATTGAGTTTAAATAGATAACAAAAAAGAAATGCAACAATAACATATGTCCTAAAGTAAAATTAAAAATATTAAGAACATAAAAATAAACAGAGCATTAAAAGCTTTAATAGCATTAATAGCATTATAAAATGGCCCTTTTTGGTAGAAAGTATGATAGTGAATTGGTACACTTAAGTCAGATCCATGACGTGTTGACATTGAATTATATATTTCATTGTTCCTTGTGAAGATGTCAGGATTCTTTTTAGCAAATAACAAAAGTTTATAGATATAAAGAGATGGGATGGTAAGTATATTTAGGTTTTCAAAATAAGGTCTACAGGATTATCTATTGGAAATTTCCACCATACATCTGATGAGCCGTTTCTGACTTACAAATACTCTGCCAGTGTACGGAAGATCCCCAAAATATTATGGCATATTCCAAAACATTTTGTACATAGGAAAAATAAAATATTCGTAGGCTATCTACTGACAACTGATTTCTAAGAAATCGGATTAAATAACATGCCGAGTTTAATCTAGATATTAAGATATTGGTATAATTTTCCCAATTTAATTTGCTGTCTATCGTTACCCCAAGAAATTTTACATAATCTACCTGTCTAATTGACATACCGTCCAAAGGTACATATAGGGAGAAATCGACATTAACAGTTGGAGAGAACATGACAAGGGAAGTTTTATTCCCATTTAGATTCAAACTATGTGTTTCACAAAACTGTGTCATATCAGAGGCTATACGGGTAAGTTTACTTGCACAATCTGTTACTGTAGAACCAATCGCCACACATGAATTATCATCTGCGTATTGAAATAGATTATTTATTCTTAATACGCCCTGTAAATCGTTAGTATATAAGACGAACAATAGAGGCCCCAGTATGGAACCCTGAGGCACACCTTGTTGTATAGCCACTTTGTTAGAAAAGTAGGGTTGTAGTATTCCATCCTTTAAAGCAGTAATTGACGTGACTTGGAATCGATCGGTAAGATAAGACTCAATTAGTTTTTTACATGTTCCCCTAACACCGTACAATTCTAGTTTGTCCAACAAAATAGAGTGATCAATGGTATCAAAGGCTCTTGACATATCAAAATAGAGACAAGCTACTTTATTATTTAAGTCAAGTGCTGAAATAATATCAGAAAGTGAATGGAATACAGCTTGTTCAGTTGAACGGTTTGGTAGAAAACCAAACTGACATTCATTAATGAGTTTGTGTTCTGTAAAAAACGTGATCATTCTAATATAACAACCTTTTCCATAATTTTAGAAAAACAGGGTGGAACTGATATGCCTCTGAAATTTTCTACATTTTCTCTGTCACCCTTTTTATGTATTGGTATAGTCTTACTAGTTTTTAATTTTAACGGAAATATACCTTGTAACAGACAAGTATTTATTACATTAGAAAATGGATCGACAATTTCTGAGGCAACTTTTTTTATTATAGAAATAGGTACCTCGTCTAGACCAGACGATTTTTTATTCGGCATTGCATAGATAATATCTGAAATTTCTTGAGCACTAGTCGGATAAAGAAAAATGGTTTGGTGATTTTGAGGTATTATGTAGTTTCTTTCTCCCGCAGGCTGCGGCGTAGAATAAGAAAATTGGTCACTAAATAAATTCACAAGTACTTCCGGATCCGTTATTTTATTATTTTGATTATCACTGATAACTAACTGATTTTGATTTTGACTAGTTTTTTTTTGTTATTTTTGTATATTTATTGAAAATATCCCAGACTGCTTTCGATTTATTTTCTGCGTTACATATTTTATTATTATTGACTTGAATTTTATAATCCCGTATATACTTTTTATAATCTTTCTTTTCACTTTTATATAGATGTAATAAATTATCACAGTTTGTGTTTTTATATAGAAGGTATAAGTCTCTAATATAAAGAGACCACTGTTTTATTTCTAGAGGTATACAGCATTTGTGATTTGTGCTATTTATAGATTTTCTTTGTTTTGGAAAGGCCATATTAAAATAATATAAAAACGTATTTAAAAATAAATTATACTTATCTTCAGCACTGTTTTCTGTATAAACTTGGTCCCAAGTCTCATACTTGATAAGGTTGATAAAATGGTTGATGTTGTCCTCATTAAAAGATCCTTTAAACGTATATTTTTTACCGCATTTGCTATCTACAGTATCGTTTACTTTAAAATTCATTGGATTATGATCTGATAAAGGATAATTTAGAACCTCACAATTTATTGAATCAACAGGTATGTTACTGAAAATTTAAAATTTCTTCCAGTGATTCTAAAAATATATCTATGTTTCCTATAGGTGATCGATAAACAGATAATAGTATACAATTTACATTAAACAAGACAAATTTAGAACATGCAAACTCTATATGTTGATCGATACTGGGAACTTTGAGAGCAACTTGCTCAGTTTTAAAATTTTGCTTAGCATAAATGGCAATACCACCATTCAACACATTCTTTCTGCAATAACTATATACTAATGTGTAATTTGGTACAATATAATGTAAGATTTCGTCAGCTTTTAAGAAATGCTCTTGAAAGCAAACAATTGTTGGCTTATATTCATTTAAAAATACATCAATCTCAAGTAATTTGTTCCGTAAACTTTGAATATTCATACTTATTAAATTAAATTGATTGCTATTATTATCATTACCATTTTTAGATTTATCACATAGAGAATCATTTATCACCTCGAGAAAATGTATAGTTCTTTATTAATAAACCTTTGGGCCAAGTGTCGGCTTTATATAATTCTGGCAGTAAGTCTGGATCCACACCAACTTTGAAACATTCACTAATTGCATTCTTCCATTTGGGAAGAAGTTCAACGTTAAATTCATTTTCAGGAAATCTATCCTCTAAGTAGCCTTGCATCTCCGCCGCTGTAGTACCTGGTGTTGCTCTGCCTACATAAAGCCAGGCTCTTCTCGCCACTGCAGAGAGTTTAGGTCTATTGGTGGTTGCCGCTGGGGCTGCATTTCCGAAAACTTTGGTAACTTGACGTTTTTTTTGCATACTAGTGCCTTGGCTTTCAGTAACATCCGTATTAAATACAGTTTTATTTGGTATCGCAGTTTTATTCTTATCATGCCCAATAACATTGTTGACTCGTTTTTTCGGTTTATCTTTATTAGGTAGTTTTTTGTTATCTTATCTCCATTGGAATTATGTTTGTTTGGGAATAATTCTCGTAAATTTTATTTAAGGGTTTATTTTTGTTTGGTAATTCACCCCCCTCTGTTGTTAGTAGACGTATTAGGTCGACATTACTTTCACGTAGGACTTTAACTTCTACTTGAAGGTTATCGATTTTCTCGTGTAAGACAGCTACTTCGGTTTTTATTATTTCACTAATCAAGTCTCTAATAGAGTCGTTTTTTACCTATGTTGGGCATAAGGCATGTCAGTGCTGCGAGCGACGGTTTTTTCCACTTTCTCAGTAGTTCTCTTGAAATGTTCCGCTAACATAGATCTAGAAGAGGATGCATATCTCCACCTGACAAGGGAAAGGGCTAGCGAGAAAAATTAAATCGAAGTCCTAAAATGGCAAAGATAACAGAAGTTCCACTGGAGTAATACCCCAAAATAATGACAAACGAAAAAGTTCATAACTTATTCAATAAAGAATGTCACAAGGCTTCCAGAACTCGGGATATGTAACTTAACGTCCTTTTAACAGGTCTCTACCCCCTGCCTAAATGCTGATTTTGCGAGACTGTGCAACAGAGACTACAGGACATATACATTGCGATGAGAGATATTAATCAGCAGTAAGTTAAAATGACTAAAAAAATTTTTTTTAAGCAAAACTTTTATTTAATAAATGTACTAAAAAGTAAAAAATAATATTCAAATTCATACAGTTGCAAACTAAAAGCTTTGGGGGTGATCACATAACAGTATTGTACAGTTACTTTGCTTAATTAACCACCCCCAAAGCTTTTAGTTTCCAAATGTATGGATGTAAAATTTATTTTTTACTGTTTAGTACTTTTTTTTAATAAATGCTTTGCTTTAAAAACATAATTTTTATTTATAATTTTATTTTTTACTTTTTAGTCTACTTATTTTACCGACAAACAACACTCTTTCATTTTATACCCATGTAAAGGAGGTTATGAAGAAAGAGGTAATCCGCCATATTGGATTAATAATGACGTTACATGGTTTACCATATTTTACTCCTCAAACCGTTTCAATTGATCAAGGAGGTTGTGAAGAAAAAGATAATACGCCGTCCTGGTGGGTTCGCCATATTGGATATAGAATGACGTTACATAATTTATCGTATTTTACTCGTCAAACCCTTTCATTTCATACCTGAATCAAGGGGGTTGTGGAGAAGAAGATAATTCGCCGTCCTGGTGCGTCTGCCATATTGGATTTTAAATGATAACATAGTTAATCGTATTTTAATAAATAAATAAATAAATAAATAATCTTTATTAATAGCAAAATGCTAACAAAGTGGCAATAAATATTTGTTGACCTATAAACTAGTTTAAAAATCATAAGTTGTTAAATTAACCTAAGTTACCTATTTATTACTTAATTAAATATTTACATTCAGTCTTATATGTTTTTTACAATTTACTTTAAATTTGTCAACACTACTACAGTTTTTTATATGCAATGGCAAATCATTATATTGTTTCAACCCCTTATGATATAAATTATTCTGACTATATGTGTTATTTACAGTTCCAATATAAAAATTTTCTCTTGATCGTGTGTTATGTTTATGTATATCTTTAACAAGAGTACAGTAATCATATAAATGTTGTGGTAGCTTACCATGCAACAATTTATATATAAATGTCATAGTATTAAGCATAATTGTTTGCCTTACACTCAAAAAATTAACAGTATCTAGCATCAGTTTTATTCCTGTGTATTTGTTACAACCCAAGATAACACGTAGAATTTGATTTTGTTTTTTTTTGCAGTACGTTTATTTCTGAATTATTCAGTAGAAACAAAATTGTTGAGCAAAAATTTAAATGCGGTAGAATTATTGTTTTATATATTGTTGTTTTAGACCATATCGAGAGATCCTTACCGATTCTTCCTAATAAGTTGGCTTTTCTTGCAATTTTGTTAGTAATGTATGTAGCATGATTTGAAAATGATAAATTGTCATCTATTATTACTCCCAAATATTTGATTTCGCTAACTTGTTCTATTTTACTATTTCCTATCATTACATTTTGATGATGTGTTGTATTTGCTACATTGTATTTACTTTTTATTATCATTAATTTAGTCTTGTCTAAGTTTAATTTTAAACTATTATTGTTCAGCAAAAGTTCAAGATTTTTTAATTCATTGTTCAATATATCGATTATCATATTAACATTATCACCTATAACATATACCAGAGTATCATCTGCAAAAAGTTGAATTTTACATTTTTTTAAAACTTTCACTATGTCATTTATATATACTACAAATAAGTTCGGACCTAGGACCGTTCCTTGTGGTACCCCATTTTACTCATCATACTATTCCATTTCATACCCATGCCAATGATATTGTGAAGTAAAACGTAATCCGCCATCTTGGGACGTCCGCCATATTAGATTTATAATGATATTAGATATACTATATTGCATTGGCACAGGACACGTACACAAGATTGCAAAGCTTTAGCTTAATTAGAACCAGTCGAAATTTTGATTGCAAAATTTGACCTAAACAAACTAACACACGTTGCAAGTTAAATAAAAGCCTTTAAAAAAGACGAAACAAACGCCTGAAGACTTAGGAAAATTAGCTCCCAGGAAAATCATGAGCTTTGTTATTTGGAAATCCTGGGGAAAAACAATTATAGAGTAATTCACAAAATATCCTTTAGGTCGAAGTCAAGATAATCTATAATGTACAAGACACATAGACATCTTCTAATTCGTCTTCATTTAATTATAAGGACCATGTATCCTAAGCATGTATCTTCTTTATAAAACTCTGCTTTTGAAAATAAAACCGTACTGTAATAGTTTTACTACCTACTACTGGTTAACTTTTGTGTATATATTCACACCTAAATCGCAGTGTTAATAAATAGTTAGGAAAGCTCAAGCGCAATTATTACTAGTTTTATGATTGTAGTTACCTACATTTTACGAAATTGCGTACAAATGAACTGTTTAAATTTAAATTACATTGGAGAAAACTGAAGAAAAATTTGGTGTTAACCGAGCCATAATATATTATGGAAATATTTGTACACATGTATAAATATTTGCTTACGTGCGACCTAAAAATTGCGCTAATTTCTAAGCATTAATAAATACTTATTATTTTTACAGCCTATAATTATGTAAAGAATTTTAGGTTTTCTGTTTCATGTTCGTCATTAATTTCGTTGATTGATTGATTGATTGATTTGCCAGCGTAAGGTGGGCATTGCTGCCAATTCCGGTGCAGGGAGATTTGTTCCACCACGCAGCCCGATCGCCCACCGATCATCCCACCGTGTGCCAGAACAAACCCCCATTGCTTTTGTATACCGCCGGACCAGCTGCATACGCTGGATTGGACATTGGACATGCTTGTTGTCAGCAGCGAGAGCCGCATGACGCATGGGGTAGGAGTATAGGATGGAGCGTGTAGGTGTTTGTGAGATGTTTCTTCTTGTTTTCCTTCTGTCTTCATCGGATGGAAAGTGTAGGCGCTTGTGAGATGCTTCTTTTAGGTTTTCGTGCTTCTTTTTACTTTTAGGTTTTTGTGATATGCTTCTTCTTAGTTTCTGTCTGTGATCATCTTCTCTCCTATTCTACTTCTGAGTTTTCTGTTTCTTCTGTTTCTGAGTCTGGCAGTGTGTATATCCTTGATATTTCTTTATTGTATTCCATTTTTTGTTGTGCAAACTTTTCCCAGTGTGTATAATCCTTTCCTAGCTTATTCATAATTCTCTCGATTGTTGTAATCCATGTGTAGCATGGCCTCCCTATTTTCAGTTTGTTGCTGTTCATTCGCAGCGCTTTCTTCAGTAGGTGTGTCGTGTCCCGTCTTTGGACATGTCTCCAGTATTTCATCGCGTATGATTCTATTCTTTTGATTATTGTTCTTCCCTCTAGTAATGTTGACGTTTTCTGTCGTTTTTGTGGTTTTCCTGTTTTTGCTAGCAGTTGGATAATGTCCCTTTCAGCTCTTCTCAGGCTTCTTCGGTTGGCCTTTATCGTTGCTGCGTTTTTGACTCCATATATCATCGTAGTAGGCATTATGATGGTCGTGTATACCTTTTTGGTTAGGCACTATGGTGGTTTGTTGTCCTCAATGAAGGGTAGTAGAGCTCTTGTGACTCTGTAGGCTGTTTTGACTTGGTCCAGGACTGTGGTGAATAGTCGGGGGGATAGGGGACATCCTTGTTTGACTCCTATATTCTTCATTTGGTCCATAGTATACTAGTTCGATATTTATTTTATCTATTCCCGGGGCCGTGTTTCTTTTAGCTCTGGCCATTATTTCTAGTAGTTCGTCTTTTGACGGTGGCTTTCCCAGAGGCCAGTGGTCCATTTCTTGTATTGGTTCTATTTGACTTCTCTCTGCGTTTCCTTCTTCTAGTTTCCTGACCCAATGCTGCAGTGGTATGTATTTTCTTGACTGCGTATTGTTGTTTCTCCTGTATGTTTTGGGGTGTCTAAAGGTTTGGTTTAATCTCTGTCCTGCTGGAGTGGATTCTATGTTTTCGAAGAATTCCCTGCATTTTTTTTTCTGTTCGTGCCTCCTCTCTGTGTCTCTTCTTTCTTTCCTCGCTTCTATTATCTTTTTGTCTATGTTTGGTGTATATTGTTTTCCTGTGGCCTTTATTTTCTTTAGTTTTTCGTAATTTCTTTTCGTGTCTTTTCTTTTTGGGCTCATAGGGGATTTGTTCCTTTTCAACGTTTTCCTCGCCGCTATTTTGATTTTTAAACCCATTGTTGACCAATTTAGTTCCTTTCCTGTTAACTGTTTTTCTATCTCCTCCTGGTATTTCTTTTTTATTCCTTTGTTTTGTAGCAGTGAGATGTTCCATGTGTCATTTGCTGTTTTGTTGTATCTTTTTTTTCTTTTTTTCTTCTTGTTTCTTTATTACTAGTGTTCCATATAATATTTTGTGATCTGTTTTGACGTTTGTTGCTTGTTTTGCCTTCATATTTTTGACCCTGTCCCTTATTTTTCTATCCACTAGGATATGGTCTATTTGAGGGTTGATGTTTCCTTTATTCCAGGTATTAAGGCAGGTTAGGTTCTTGCACCATGTGTTTCTAACTGTTAACAGATGTGTCATGTTTTTTAGCAAGCTTCCATTATCGTTTGTCCATGTGTGAAGTAAGGTTTTTCCTATGATATTCTTGTCTTCATGTGTTTGGTCGTCCTTTCCTATATGCGCGTTGAAGTCTCCTAATATTATTGTGTTCATTTTTCTATTCCTATTTCTTCTAGTCTCTTGGGTAATCTGCCTGAATACTCGTCCTGCCCGTTTGTCGGTGGGCACATGTACTCCTAGTATGCATATGTTTTCCTTTCCAATTTGTAAGTCTGCCATGGTTATGTTTTCGTTTACTTTTCTTGTCTTTATCTGGATAGGGGTGTTCCGTCTTATTGCCCATGCGACTCCTCTGCTGGTTTTTTCTTTGTCCCCTCCACTTAGATGCCATTTGTAGTTTTGAGTAACTGCAGTTCCGTCTATCGTGTGTGTCTCTTGTATGCATGCAACGTGTATGTGTTCCATCCTAAGAACCTCATCGATTTTTTCTCTTTTCTCTCTCGTTATGCATCCTCTGACATTCCATGTCGCCAGAATGATGTCATCGTGTTGTAATTCTTGACTGTTGGCTTCCTCTGTTCTTTGTGATATTTGGTACATGTTTATGTGCGTTGCTTCCTCTAATTCTGGGCGGGGTGTTATAGCCCCAGTTCGAGCGTATGTTTCTTCTGGTTGTTCTGCTTCATGTTTTTCTTGTGCAATAATCGCGCTATCGTAGTGATTTCTTTCGTTTCAGTGCTTCCTATATACTATCTCTAGTGGTGTGTTCTCTCTTCCCTGTTGGTTAGTAGGATGGAAGATTATATGCTCTCCTTCTTCTCTTGATGTACTATTATTGTCCTGTTTTTCATATTTGTTGTTACTGCAATTGTTTTCTAACCCCCCTCCCCCAAAAACCTTCTCTTCTCAGATCTCGAATGAATGCATTTATTTTTCCCGTATTAGAGTTGTATCTATTGTAACGGGGTGCTAGTTCATGGATGGATGCCTGCATGAATGGCATGAAATGGTCTAAGTGATTTTCGATATAGTCAGCTACTTGTTTTCGTAGGATTTTCGTCGCATTGGTATGTGCCTGTGATGTTATATTTTCTCCCTCCAGTTGGTGGTTTAATGCTCCATATAGGCAGTTTCCGTCGCCGTCGATTTTTTTTTTTTTTTTTTGTACCAGTAATTGACGTGTTCTCGTTTCAACGTCCTGTATTAGTGTGTCCATTTTATTTGCCTTGTTTTTCAAAACCAATATTAGCTTGCTGTAAGAGAGTCTTTTTATTATGTTATCTGTATCGCGGTAAAATAACTTTTTACAGCGAGTTGCAAATGAGAAAGCGGCCCGAGAGAAACCTCCGCACACCCTGTATATTGTTTTGATTTTTGTAGTGCCTAATTCAAATTCCCCATATAAAACTAATAACTCTGCAGCGAGAAACAAAAAGTTTATAGTAAATAAATTATTTCTTAAACAAAAGTACCCGTTCCACATGAAGAATTCATTCATTCGCGTATATGTGAAACAATGGATTTCCGAATCACAACATTCTTCCCATCTGTGAAGGTTTAATAAATATATCTTATCTTAGAAATAAATAGAAATAACACTTATCTTTCATCCTTCGTGCTAGCCACTTTGGGAGGGTGGTCGGTCGTCTTAGGTACATGCACTTGTGGATAATTTACGAGTTTATGACCTGGTCCCATTCAACGTGTTTATTTTCTTTTTATCCGAGTTATGTTGCCAGATGTCTGTACCCTTTGTCGAGCTGCCCATATACGCCTTTAGTGATGTCATAGTTAAATATCAAATATCAGCTATATGAATTAGCCAAATTTATGTTAATATTTATCAACTAATGTAGGATTTTCCACTCTTTAATTCAACACATTTTTGCGCGTTTCACACCGTGTTTACTCTAGTTTTTCGGGATTTCATGGGATCCACTTAAAAACGCGTCTGCCTTCATCGACGACCGAACTGAACTCCATGTTCGTCATTAATTTCGTTATAAAAAAATATAATTATACCAATTAAATGTTCTACTTTGGTGTCCATAAAAACACGAATTGAAAAAAGTTGAAATAGCACGCGACAAGGCCTTCATTCAAGATTCCGTTGCCATTCAGGAAGTGCATGATATGCTTCATATAGAGAATAAAAGCACTATTTAAAGGTGGAGATTAACATGTACATAAAAACAACTTTTAGAGGTCAACTTAGAAATCTGCAGTAGTGAGTAAATTATCTCAAATTCATTTTCATTTATTATTATGCTATTCGCAAGTATAAAACGAAGAGTGCCATTACATTTGATCAGCACATATTAGACGAGTCTGTCTGAAATTTTTCCCAAAATTTTTTTTACCATTTAAGTTAGCCACGGATTCTTATAGGAAAAATTCCGCAGAACAAGATTATCTTTTGAAAAATGTTCCTAAACCGCGAGCTTCATGGTCAAATAATTGTTTAAACAAAATTCTTTTCGCTTTTATTTAATAAAATGAAAACGGTTTGACGAAGCCGAAAAAATCTTTAATCAGTCGAAAGATATTTTCAATACAGGTTGTTTGGTGCTAGGCACAACTCATTTTGTCAACCCTTTCATTTGTTATAGCCAAAATAAATTTCTTAATTAACAAATTGATTACCCCGAAACTAATGAGGTCAGGATATTGTTTTTTTTTTCAAAAGACATGCCTTTTATACCAAAGAATATACCATATTTTTTGGCCCGATATCTTCAATACTTTTTGATTGTATAAACAATTGGCATCATTTTACTTCCACATCCACGTAGTGGATTGGAAGTATAGTAATCGCAAAAAAATTTTCAAAAATTTTTATTCGTGAAATAGGTTTAGAATGTCATGAAACGTCGAGATTTTAAATTTGAGCGAAAAAAAAATTTCTGTCTGTCTGTCGGTCTGTCGGTCTGTCTGTCGGTCTGTCTGTCTGTAACTTTTTTTTTTGTCCGCACGTTTTCTCCGGAACGGTTTGAGATATTGACTTGAAATTTTGTACACGTATATATTATGACGAGATCTGGAACTGGATTGTTTTTTGAGGAAATCCGGTGAAGGGTTGGGGGTTAAATAGGGAAAAATAAGTAAAGCAAGCTTGTAAGAGAACAGACACTTGAAATTTGGTGTATGTACTAGAAGTTAAGGCCTAAGATTTTTTTATAACATCTTTCAACCCCCCACCACCCCTACCCCATTAATGGGGTTGATAAAATAAAGTTGAGATATTCATTTGAAATTTCGTACACGTATGTATTATAACGACGTCTGAAATTAGATTATATTTTGAGATGATTCCGTTGAAGGGTTGGGGGTTAATTTGGGGTAAATAGGGGAATATAAGTAAAACAAGTTGGTAAGAGTACAGAAACTTGAAATTCGGTATACGTACTAGAAGCCAAGGAGTCAGATTTTTTTATAATATTTTTCAACCCCCACCACCCCTACTCCAATATGAAAAGGGTTGATTAAATAAAATTAAGATATTCATTTGAAGTTTGGTACACGTATGTATTATGACGACATCTGGAACTAGATTATAATTTGAGATGATTCCGTTGAAGAGTTGGGGGTTAAATAGGGGTAAATAGGGGAAAATAAGTAAAGCAAGCTGGTAAGACCACAGAAACTTGAAATTCGGTGTATGTACTAGAAGCCAAAGCGTCAGATTTTTTTATAATATTTTTCAACCCCCACCACCCCTACTCCAATATAAGAAGGGTTGATTAAATAAAATTGAGATATTCATTTGAAATTTGGTACACGTATGTATTATAACGACATTTGGAACTAGATTATAATTTGAGATGATTCCGTTGAAGGGTTGGGGGTTAAATAGGGGTAAATAGGGGAAAATAAGTAAAGCAAGCTGGTAAGACTACAGAAACTTTAAATTCGGTGTATATACTAGAAGCCAAGGTCTCAGATTATTTATAATATTTTTCAACCTCCACCACCCCTACTTCATTATTACAAGGGTTGATAAAATAAAATTGAGATATTCATTTGAAATTTGATACACGTATGAATTATAACGACATCTGGAACTAGATTATTCTTTGAGATGATTCCTTTGAAGGGTTCGGGGTTATTTAGGGGTAAATAGGGGGAAATAAGTAAAGCAAGCAGGTATGACTACAGAAACTTGAAATTCGGTGTATGTACAAGAGGCAAAGGCCCCAGATTTTTTGATAATTTATTTCAGCCCCCACCATTATTCAAGGGGTTGATAAAATAAAATTGAGATATTCACATGAAATTTAGTACGCATATGTATCATAACGACATCTGGAACTAGATTATATTTTGAGATGATTCCGTTGAAGGGTTGGAGGTTAAATAGGGGTAAATAGGGGAAAATAAGTAAAGCAAGCTGGTAAGACTACAGAAACTTGAAATTCGGTGTATGTACTAGAAGCGAAGGTCTCAGGTTTTTTTATTAGTATTTTCTATTTCTCCCCACCACCCCCACTCCCTTATTAAGAGTTGATAAAATTAAATTTAAATTTTCACTTGAAATTTGGTACATTTGTATATTATAATTATATCTGAAACTAGATTATATTTTGACATGATTGCGTTGAAGGAGTGGGGGTAAGTAGAGGTAAATAGGGAAAAATAAGTAAAGCAAGCTGGTAAGAGTATTGCAACTTGAAATTCGGTGTATGTCCTAGAAGCCAAGACCTCAAATTTTTTAACAGTATGTTTCAACCCTTCCACTACCCTTACTACATTATTAAAGGGGTTGATAAAATAAAATTGAGATATTCACTTGTAATTTGGTAGACGTATGTATTATAACGACATCTGGAACTAGATTATATTTTGGGATGATTCCGTAGAAGGGTTAGGGTTAATAGGAGTGACTAGGGGAAAATAAGTAAATCAAGGTGATAAGAGTACAGAAATTTGGGATTCGGTGTATATACTAGAAACCAAGGCCTCAGATTTCTTTCTAATATTTTTCAAACTCCACCACCTCCGCTTCATTATTAATGGGATTGATAACATCAAATTGAGATATGCACTTGAGATTAGTACACGTATGTATTGTAGTGACATCTGATTGAGATGCCTCCATTGAAGGGGTGGGAGGTGAATAGTAGAAAATAAGTAGGGTGAACTAAAAACTTCATTTTTAACGTATATGGTAGAAACCAACTCCTCAAACTTTTCTATGACATCTGCCCCAAATATTATTAAAATTCTATGACCAATAATTTCCACATACTAGAGTGCAAATATAGTCAAGATGTTTCCTTTAAAACGACTTGGATGAAGAATCTGGATGTGGAAGTAGTGATTCCTTGGGCAGCGGTTTTTAATTAGCAAATAACTTTTTTTTCGAAAATTTGATCATCTTCAAATCATCTTTAAACGATAAATATTGATGTCGGGCATAACACCCGTAGAAGTCTGTACAAATGCAACTTTTTGCTTTTGTTTATTTAAAGTTTAAATTAATTTTGCAAATTAATGAATGGAATATCTCGGTTCTGAGTAAGATCTAAATGGGGTTTTGTGCATATGAAAGTGCTTGGAAAAAGTAAAATTTTGAGACCAGAAAAAAAATGATCGGATAACCGGAACTGGAAATAAAAGTGATATTGCGTGAGAGGCTCTAATTTATTTATTAACAACTTTTTGGACACGATATTTAGTGCAAATGAAAGCTAACAAGTTTTTCGATCAGCCACAAAAGTTCTACAAAAAATATTTAATCCCTGAAGAGTTATACGGCTATACGCGTTTTTGACCCTTAAAAAATCTCTCCCGGAACGTGAAAATAATAAGATTTGACGCGCAAGGGGGTGGCGGTTTCGATGCGCGGTGTGGGCACATTTTTTCTCGTCAAATTTGCTTTCTCTTCATGTAACCAAGTATTTTATTATGATAATGAATCTTTTTACTTTCTGAGATATTTTTAAAAAGGTAAATAATTTTTTTTGCAATTTTCATTAAATAAATGGCTATCTTGCAAATTAACATATGATTGTTCTTGTCCAACGAGGGTTTATCGATAGTTTTTGTTTTTTTTTTTACTACTTATTGTGAAAGAGAAGGCTTGTTCTACTTTATTTGAGGGGTGTACCTGTCGAAAAACGACCAAATATAAAGAGGAAATATTTTTTTTTCACTTTTTTCATATAATGGACAAGGACCACCGTGTTGTAAAAAAGCGGTCCCCCACGCACAAAAAGGCCCATCCCCTTCCACCGTTCCATGATTTCGACTATAAGAAATGTAGAGCATACAAAGCAGGTGCACAGCATCAGCTCGAGAGTTACGGATTTAACGAAGGTCACAAGAATAAATAATTATTTATAGCGTTTTTTACAATTTAAACATTATTTTATTATAGGAAATATTTTATTGCACGATGAAAAAGTGAATTTGACAACAGAAAAAATTTGCCCACACTGAGGGTCGAACCCGCCACCCCATTGCGCGTCAAATCTTACTACTTTCACGTTGCGGGAGAGATTTTTTTAAGGGTGAAAAACGCGTATAACTCTTCAGGGATTGAATATTTTTTGTAGAACTTTTTGTGGTTGATGGAAAAACTTGTTAGCTTTCATTTGCTCCAAACCTCGTGTCCAAAAAGTTGTTAATAAACAAATTAGAGCCTCTCATTTTTATTTCCGATTCCGATTATCCGATCAAGATCTTTTTCATCTCAAAATTTGTCTTTTTCCAAGCACTTTCGTATGTGCAAAACCCCATTTCGATACGGTTACCCAGAGCCGAGATATTCCATTTGTTAATTTGCAAACTTAATTTAAACTTTAAATAAGCAAAATCAAAAAGTTGCATTCGTGCAGACTTCTATGGGGGTTATGCCCGACATCCATATTTATCGTTTAAAGTTGGTTTGAAGTCGATCAAACTTTCGAAAAAAAAGATATTTGATAATTAACAAATTATGCCAATTGTTTAAACAAAAAAATACGGTATATTCTTTGGTATAAAAGGCATGTTTTTTTAAAAAAACAATATCCTGACCTCGTTAGTTTCTGAGTAATGAATTTGTTAATTAAGAAATTTATTTTGGCTATAACAAATGAACGGATTAACAAAATGAGTTGTCCTGGCTCCAAACGACGCGTATTGATATTATCTTTCGATTGAATCAAGATTTTTTCGGATCCGTCAAATCGTTTTCATTTTATTAAATAAAAACGAAGAAAATTTTGTTTAAACAATTATTTGGCCATGAAGTTCGCGGTTTAGGAATATTTTTCATAAGAAAATCTTGTTCAGCGGAATTTTTCCTATAAGAATCCGTTGTTAATTCAAATGGTATATAAAAGTAAAATCACCTCGTTTCTACCCCAGGCAGACTCGCCTATTTCTAAAACCGGTAATATCGCTCGTGGAGAAGAAATTTTCATATCACTATGTGTTGGTGGCCGAATTCTGAACAACGTTAAAAATGTCTGTCTGTCTGTCCTTCGTCTGCCACGTTCCTAGTAAGCACGATAACTTAAGAACGAAAAGCCGATTGTATTGAAATGTGGACAGTGGTTTATTGTTACCTAGAGGAAGAACCCTATTGTTTTTTTATGAAATTATTAATGAATTAAATTTTTGTAAAATCTGTTTTACATGTTTTGTAATTAAACAAAAAATGTCTAATACTAATGTATTATCCACAAATAAAACTACGAAGAGTATGCCATAAAATGTGCAACAATTATATAAAAAGTGCGATACACTGTTATCGACGAGATCCAGGAAAATATACTTTGCAACCCCCGGTATCTAGAAAACTGTCTATATTTGGACCTTGTGCCCATAAGAACTTTTGATTAGGAGCTCGAGAGGAATAACATATATCGATTCCAGTGAATTTCATCGGTGACCATTTCCCATTAGAGATTAGCAGCACCCCCTTTGCACCCCCGATATCTGTAAAATTCTTCATTTTCCGACCTTGTGCCCATGAGAACTTTTATCAGAAGCTCGAGAGGAATAACATACATCGATTCCACCGGAGGCTATTTTCCATAAGGCGATTTAAATTTTTTTTTTTTTTATAAAATTTAAAAATTAGTCTTCAGAACAGTTCATTCATATCGTCTATCATTATAGAACGAGTCCTTTGTAAGTTAGATTTTTTAAATATTTTTCCCATCGCTGAGTTCATAAAAATTCACACCCATGGTTTGATTTTTAAAATAATGTTTTCATAAATCTGATCCTATTTGCGACTCTTTTGCCAAATTGGGGAATTTTTGCCAACTTTGCCTAAGTTTGGCCTCAATGTGAGGAGACACGGTATATATTTTTTTAATATTTGTATACTTCCTAAGTTGGTTGAATCTGAAACTTTGAAATATTAAGTTCGGTTTTCAATATTGAACATCACTTTTTTTCCGTTATCCAGGTGTCGTGAAGAACAGACCATTTATTTAAATTACTAATAATATCTAAAAATTTGTTGTTTTGACATATTTCAGTAAAGTACTGTTTTAGTTTATCTTTGGACAATTTGTTGATTTTGCGTTAAAAATAAAAAGGCTATAATTTGTTAATATCTATAATATTATTTTTCTAATCATAAATAGCAAGCAAAGAAAATATATAATATAAAAAAATAATAACAAATCAGGAACACCTTGCTTACATAGAATCTAAGTACATATAGTGATACTATTAACATTGTTACTTTACCCGCCACTGACGTAGGATGATCAAGTTGCTATCACCTTTCCTTTACATAAAGTTTAAGCGATCTGTTCAATAAGAAGGTATAATTTGGTATCAACATTTTAATTGCAAAGTATAATGGGGAAAGAACCTGATTCCTAAATTGATGAAATCGTAATTTTTCAAGATTTCTTCGTTTCTTTCAGCACGAAGAAGAACTTTATTACTATATCTTAGCTGACATTTCTGTTGTGCAGTAAACGGTTATAGTTCAGTGGTTAATCTCTGACAATGGATGCATAAATTCTTATTGTTACTTTCACAAAAACGTTATCATTTCGTAAAACTGCTTGAAAACCATATTAAAAATACAAATTGTATTGATTTCAAGCACAGAAACAGTGGCGTCTCAGGTAAAGTGGAGAAAAACTTGGTAAAATTGAAGAATATGTTTGATCTTATGCTTTTTAGCATTTATAGCTGATGTCATATTCCTATTACTTCTTCAATAAGGAAATAACATGATTGACCAATCATTTATCACAATTCTTTGAATTATAACTTTTGAAATGTACTGTTTAAAGAAAGATATTATAATTCTACTACGGCCAGCGGTGGACAGTGTTCAGTTTAGTATTAGTATTGAAATATGAATATACAAATATAGAGATATAGATTTACATACTTAAGAAATACTAGTAAATAGTACCATTTTTTTATAACTTCTAGCCTAGCACATAACACTTCTGTTTTTAACAGTAGGTACGTGCATACTGAATATTAAACTAAAATTCGACAAGGATTCCCAGTAACAAGAGGTGTAATGGACCAAAAATCATCAAATGATGG
This sequence comes from Stenurella melanura, assembly GCA_963583905.1. Lineage (NCBI taxonomy): Eukaryota > Metazoa > Arthropoda > Insecta > Coleoptera > Cerambycidae > Stenurella > Stenurella melanura. The sequence continues at coordinate 170,823,780 of OY757309.1, forward strand.
AATTTTACTTAGGTATTTAGTCCCGCTTGATGTTAAAGTATAGTATACCAAAAATGAGTTAAAATATTAGTTAATTAGTCAAATTGTTATTATTATTATTATTATTTAAATTTGTGGTAAATTTTTACCATCAGTGATGGCCTAGTACTGCTGTGGATTAAAATGATAAGAAAATTAAAATATAAAATTCCTTCAACAATTTAATATTATTTTAATGCATCACATAAAAAATTAATTTATTACGTGAATCAAATTTGAACATGAATGATCTGCTATTACATTAATAAGTATGTCAAACGAATGGATGATGACATGAGTGAATGATCTGTCTTACACTTGATTTCAACAAAAACTGGTACAACTCTTGTAATCGAAAATCTTAATAGTTTGGTTGTGTGCATATGTCTGTAAATAGGGCTGGCCAGGCATGTCGAGAAGGGGGTGGAGAAGAAGTGATTTACTCCGGACCTGTGTTTTATGGAGGAGACCGGTTTTCTTAGTGTTTTTAAACTTATTAAACCTTTCTTTTTTATTTTATTCAAATGGAATTTTTTTAAATATTTAGAAAAGAACTTTTTCAAAACATTTTCAAGCCTGCCATATTATTGTTTAAAAAAAAAATATTTGTTACGGATAATTCTACTAATGGTTGTAATTAAAATACTAACTGAATAATGATAATTCCATTTTTAAAATAAGAACACAAAAATACCACTTGAGATTTAAAAAAATGTAAACAATGCAAATTGACCATAAAAATACAATAAAAGAATAAAATAAATGAACTTCAACTACGTAATACAGAATTAACTAATATTTTGTCATTGCTCCATTAGCGTCTAAAACTGTCTGAAGTTTTGCAGGCATGGACAAAATCAGATTTCTTGCAAGGTCAACTTCTTGCGACAAGTTCTTCCAAGCGTCTTCAATTATCCCTTCCAATTCTTGGGCATTGTTTGGGTGGTTATTTAATTTTCTTATGTGTTTCACCATTAGTCCCCAAACATTTTCAACTGGATTTAAATCCGGACTTTTACATGGCCACGGTAACAACTCTAAGTTTTTAATAAGAAACCATTGCCTGACACGATGGGCCGTATGTATGGAGCAGTTGTCTTGTTGGAAAATAAAATTATTTTCCGGAAACACTTCTATTACTGACAGCAACATAATGTTGTCTAATATTTCAATATATTTAATGGAATTGAGATGACCACTACTGTTCCAACACACACCTAACCCATTTAGGCTCATCCAAGCCCAGACATTGACTGAGAACCTTCGTGATATTTGTGGATCGAAAGTATATTTTTCGTCGTATCTAGTGGAAGGAGGCCTATATACGCGAACATGTCCATCGTCAGAAAGGACAACTTGTCCCCAGAAGTTTTCATCATTGATTATATAGTTGAGTGCAAAAATAATCCTACCCTTCTGTTCCTCTGAAAGTTTGTATTTTTTGGCCGCTGAACAACTCTCCAAGTCGCTTTGTAGTTTTATTCTTCTGCAAGCAGTAGGTACCGAAGCAGGGAAACTTGTCTCTAAAATTGCATTTACTGCAGTCTGAAAAGGGTTTTCTCTTCGGTAATTTACAAGATTTTCATCTTCTTGATTATTGCTCTTTCTGGACCTACCGGAACCAACTTTACGGGATTCCATTTGGTTGGTTTCTCATTGTTTTTTAACACTCATTGTCGTAGTTTTACTCACATTGTATTCAGCAGCAAGTCTTCTTATGCACCAACCATCTTCAATTTTAAAAGCAATTCGAAATTTTTGGAATATCTGTTAGATGTCGAACCATTTTTAATAATGACGCCACTGATTAACTTTAAAGTGACATTTGTAAGATTATTAATATCAATCAAAGTACGAATGATTTACATAGCTAAAAGATGGTGTACCAGTTTTTTTTAAAATCAAGTGTACATTAAATCATCATATGATTTCTGTGCTGATACCTCTAAGTTGCATTCAACGTCGCATTTCGATATCAAAGTAAGTTTACCATAGTTCTCTGTGTAGTTTCATCTGCGAGGGAGATTCGTGATTTCACATGCGATTTTCTCGAAAACTGCTAATCCTAAAAGAAGGCTCAAATAATTAATTTAATCCTTTATCTGTATTATAGTCTTCGCAAACATAACACGAAGAGTATATTGCATTCGATCGGCACATTTTTAAAACCGGTAATATTGCTCGTAGAGAAAAAGAATTCATATCACTGTGTTGGTGATCGAATTCTGAACAACTTTGAAAATGTCCGTCCGTCACGTTTCGTGTATCCACGATAACTTCAGAACGAAAAGTTCGATTCTATTGAAACTTGGATAGTAAGTTGGTGTTAGTTAGAGGAAGAACCCTATTGTTTTTTAACAAAATTGACCGATAAATAAAAAAGCAATTAATTTTTAAATTTGAAAAAAATGTATGTTTTGTAATTAAACAAAAAAATATCTAAAACTAACATTATTTGCAAAAAAAGACTGCGAAGAGTATCCCTATAGAATGTGCAACAAATATATATCTAGTTCTTTAATATACTTAGTATCTACTCCGAAAGATAAAAAATTTGCAATTTGCTATTCATAACCCTGCAGATATTCACCTTTTATTAACATAGGCTTAGAAAATAAGACATATTTCCCATACTTATTAATATTTGATCTTCATATCACCACATTCAGTTAACAAATATGTAGGGATAACACAGGACAAAGGATCCGGCACCATTAGCATTGGAAACATTATTTCGGTGGAATATTCTTCAAACTGAGAATAGAGAGTTCAAGGACCTCCGAACAAAAAATGTCGCATAAAAAAATTGATTTAATGCCTTCCCTGCAGAATTACAGTGACAGGAAGTTAAAAAAATTTGAAAATTTTTTTCGGTGGAATTTCTTTCAATCTTTAGGAATACCTAAGCAGTTCAAGGATTTCCGAACAAAAAAATGTCGTACGAAAAAATTATTTAATGCCTTCCCTGTGTGATTACGGTGACTGTTAAAAATCTTTGAAAATTCAATAGTTTTTAACTTCCAGTCTCTGTAGTTCTGCAGGGAAGGCATTAGACAATTTTCTCCTATGACATTTATTTTCAGAAGTCCTTGAACTACCTATTTCCAAAGAAGAAAATTCCACTGAAATTATTTTTCCAATGCTAATGGTGCGGGGTCCTTTGAGACCAATTTGTTGTTCCACTGTTGAGTTAGAGCAAACTAAATGAAAAAATAATTGATTTATTTTATTTTTTATTATGTATTCAATAAATACCCAGAACGAGAGAAAAATGGTCCACGAAAACTCGTGACAGTGTTAAATAACTATGTATAGCAATTAAACTACTCATCGGTTCAATATTAAATTCAATAGGGTTCTATTCTGATAAAAAAGGACATGTAAAGAATTGCGACCTATAAAGTATTTCTGTCCGTACTCACCAACTAAAGCCTTGAAGGTTTTTTTCGGCGTGAGGATTTAAATAAGGCTGGTTTGCTGCAGTCCGTTCAACTGTGCGGCTCGGTAACGCACAATCGACCTCCTCGTCCGAATGTGTTGAGTTTCATTTCAACCGACAGTGTGCGGACGCATTTTGTTGCTTTTGTTCTGGAAAATTGTGAGAAAATCTGGGTAAAAAATTGACTGCTGAGAACGATGAAGCTTTCATTTACTTTTGGGACAATATCCAGCATTACATACATATGGTAAGAAATAGGAGACCAAATGAAAAAAAAGCGTCCTTCTAACATTAAAAGTGCAACCAATTTACTACCCACGCTCTGATCCATGCAGGATGAAAACGCATCCATAGGTCGACGAATAAAGAGAAACTATACGATCTGCTATTTCCAGCAAATCGTTTGGGACCAAAATCGCCATCCTTGTCGCTCGACAGACAGTAGTAGGTTCTCCGCGACCGATTGTTGGGGGAAACCAAGGCAACGACAATTTTCAGTAGCAATTTTAGAACTTCATATAAGTTCCAATCAATTTAAAAATTGCGTCATTTTACTTCCACATCCACGTAGCGGATTGGAAGTTTAGTGATCGTAAAAACATTGTCAAAAAACGTTTTTCTTGAAATAGGTTTAGAATGTCAAGGAACGTCGAGATTTTAAACTAGAGTGAAAAAAAATGTATGTCTGTCTGTCTGTCTGTCTGTTTGACAGTTTAAGATATTGACTTGAAATTTTGTACACGAATATATTATAACAAGATCTGGAACTGGATTGTCTTTTGAACGTATCGGGTGAAGGGTTGGGGGGGTAAATATTGGAAAATAAGTAAAGCAAGCTGGTAAGAGCACAGAAACTTAAAATTTGGCGTATGTACTAGAAGCTAAGACCTCAATTTTTTTATAATATTTTCCATCCCACCACCCTCATTCCATTATTAAAGGGGTTGATAAAATAAAATTGAGATATTCTGGTATACCTATATATTATAATGACATCAGAAAGTAGATTATATTTTGGGATTATTCCGTTGAAGGGTTGGGGGGTACATAGGGGAAAATAGGAGGAAATAAGTCAAGCAAGCTGGTAAGAGTACAGAGACTTGAAATTTGGTGTATGGAGTAGAAGCTAAGGCCTCAAATTTTTTTGTAATATTTTCCTTCCCCCACCACCCCCATTCAATTATTAAAGGGGTTGATAAAATAAACTTGAGATAATCGCTTCAAATTTGGTATACGTATATATTAAAATGACACCAGAAAGTAGATTATATTTTGGGATTATTCCATTAAAGGGTTGGGGGGTACATAGGAGAAAATAGGGGGATAAGTAAAGTCAGCTAGTAAGAGTACAGAAACCTGAAATTTAGTGAATGTACTAGAAACCAAGGCCTCAAAATATTTTATGATATTTTCCATTCCCCCAGCACCCCCCACTCCCTTTTTTTACCCCAACCCGTTGAAGGGTTGGGGGTGGGTAGGGGTAAATAGGGGAAAATAAGTAAGTAAGCCGGTGAGAGTACAGCAATTTGGGGTTTGGTGTATATACTAGATGCGAAGGTCTCAAGCTTTTTTATAATATTTTCCATCCCCCACCACCCTCACTTCATTATTAAAAGAGTTGATAAAATTTAATTGAGATTTTCACTTGAAATTTGGTACACGTATGTATGTATTAAAGCAACATCTGAAACTAGATTATATTTTGACACGATTTCGTTGAAGGAGTAGGGGGTAAGTAGAGGTAAATAGGGAAAAATGGTAAGCCAGCTGATAAGAGTACGGAAACTTGGAATTTGGTGACTATACCAGAAACCAAGGCCTCAGATTTCTTTCTAATATTTTTCACCCTCCCCGTCCCCTCCATCACCACCATCTATCAATAATTTCCACATACTAGAGTGCAAATGTAGTCAAGACGTTTCCTTTAAAGCGTCTTGAATGAATTATCTGGATGTGGAAGTAGTGATTCCTTAAGCAGCGGTTTTTATTAATTTGTAGTAAACTAACTACAAAACCTAGCAAAATTTTCTCTTTATATAGAGAAGTACTAATTAATTCGCTAACTTTGGAAAATCCTTTAAAAAATAAACTGTAACAGTATAGTATAGTATCGAACAAGGCCAGTAAAAGGGGATAATGAAAGATTATTACGAGTATTTATTATTATTTTTATTACGACAAAAATTTGTCGTTTAATGCAACTTAACAAAATAAATATTTCACCAATGAACGTTAATGTATCCGGTACGTGACATGTTGTTTAATCAAATTAATTTCATAACAAAAATTAATTTTAACGGGATTTAATGATAATTTTAATAAAAACATATCTACAACCACAAAATTTAAATTGCAGTCAATTTAGCAAATATTAAATTATAAAGCTAAATCACGATTTGTGTTTTATGCAAAATTAAATTTATTTTCTATTATATTTGGCATTTAATATACTATTTTATTGAAGTCATCGGTTTTGATGTCGTGTTATAAAGATTAATTGGTTTTCTGAAAAGTTAGATCATATTATTTGCCTGAAAATGTCAATGACAAATCGCCATAAATAAAAATCAAATGTATTTGCTAATCCAAATTGGTTGTAATATTGAGAGGTACAATGAATTTACTAAAATTAGGCGAACAATAAATCATAAAATATTTATACACAGGAGGGGGCGACCCGTTTAAAACTTTTCGATTACTATTTTCTTTATTCTGTAAATTCTTTAGAAAAACGTCGATTTTGTTTGCCTTAATAAATTTAGTCCCCTGCGCCAACAAATAACCTCTTCAAACATTTTAAATAGGAATGAGGGTCAAGCGATACCTCATTTTCGGTGAATATTTCGTAGAATAACCTCTAAAATCAACAACAACAAAAGTAATCTTATTGTTGTCTTGATAGTGGGCATTTCGAGTATCCAATTAAATAAATTAACTATAACTATAAGCACACACACACACACACACACCCATACCCGTTTTCCTATTATTGTTGCATCACATGCATGTTGATCAATTGTGGCCACATTAAAAATTTCCAGTGAGCAAGATGCACAATTCAGTCACGAATATGGCAAAACATGTTTCATTGGGATACACTTCATTGGACACTATTTATAGAGGAATGAATATTATAGCCTCTTCGATATATTGTGACATCTGAGGTCATTAGTTCAGAATACTATGGACAGTGTAAAAAAGATGTCGCAATAATAGAAAACCAAACATGTATGTAATATTTACGGCCAGGGGTGCTAAAACAACTAATAAATAAATGAAATCTAATCGTAAAGCCGGTATCGGGTAATATATTATCAATGAACATCAACACATAGATAATATCTACCGGACAATTTCAACCGTGCATTAAAAAACCGGCCCTGAATTGAATAGAAAATACAACAAATATATTGTACAAAATATGTTATAAGGGAGAAAAAATAACTGAAAACCGAGGTGGATCGGGAAGAACATATATCTACAGAGCGATTCTTAATTATAGTGGAGGTTCTTAGACTAAAAAGTTAATGTGTACTTACTTATTTATAAAACAGAAAATAAATACTTGAAAAAGTTAATCTTCATATTACTGCTCCTTCTTTTGGAATTAAAAATATTACTTTGTCATTACTGGAAAGTAAAAATAAAATATAATTTTTGTATAAAATTTAAAAGAAAACTGAAATTGAGGATATCAAACAACAAAAACAAATAAAAAATGTAATGACTTCCATTTATGTGTTCTCCCCTGGTCCAAAGGTATCTTTAAAAAGTACGTAGTACAATGATATAGACAAATGCATCTGGTCAATGAAAAACTCGTAAATGTAAGTGAATATATTTTTTTAATTGTTATATGCTTCATTAAAAATTTTTAAATCAAATAAATTTTATACAAAAATTGTATTTTATTTTTATATTTCATTTATACTTTTCAATAATGCGATTTTGCTTGATAGAACAGGTAAGTATATCAAATTTTCATGAAGTAGCTTGTAAAATATTACCAAAGAAGGCCTATTAAAATGAGGATGAATTGATTTTATTTTGACATATAGTCTATGCTGGTAAATACTTAGTACATGAATAAATAAAACAATAGACTTCTGAAACATAATATATTTTTATTTTCTCAACTAAAGCTTATAGTGGAGTAGACCTGGCAAAAGGGGGTGAAGAACAAGTGCCTTTTTTCAAACAATTTTGTTTCCATCTGAGGATGACTTCCCCCACTTCCCTGACACTTTCACATCCGAGATCTAGGTGGTACGGGGGGAGGGGGAGCTGTTAAACATATGGAAAATCTGTTTTTCTCAGTGTGCGCGCGACCGGGGAGACGGACAAAAAATGATTCAGATCAAAAAGAAAGGTCCGCCGAGGCGCGTAAACTGATTTTTGGTTTTTAAGATCGGCCAATTAGGGCCGGAGATATGGCCGTTTGAAAGGATTGAGTTACAGCGTAGTAAAAGCGATTGGACGGGAGATATGAGGACTGTTTAAGAGATAATGGATGGGGTAATTTTTTTCTGTTATGGGTGGTTATAGGAAGAAGTCGAGGCCGCGGGGGGAGCTCTCTAGGGCAATTGGGGAAGAAGAGGGAGGGCGGAAGGTGCAAAAAGTGAAAACGTCTATATCTTCGGTTCTAATAGGGCGATTTCAAAAAATAAAAATGGGATTTCTTCCTTTTTCGAGCAACTATAATGTTGGATAGGTAGGAAATAATTTTCTCCAAAAATGTAAAAATGGGGGCATAAGAAATTTTTTTTTTCAAAACGATATTTTTTATGAAGGGGGTGAATGGCGGAGATAAACCACTCCTAAAAGACGGGGATTCTCATCCCCTGTAAAATGAAAAAAGAATTTTTCGAATTCCTTTATTACGACAGGCAGGGCGACAACTTGAAGCTTAAGCCCTACAGAAAGGTAAAGGAAAGTCCTACGCTCTTCTACCTGGGCTTATTTTAAAGAGAACAAATTTCCCTTTTTATAAAAAAAAAATCAATTCGATCGGACAGTAACTTGCGCTACGCGCGCGAGTTACACATATAAATTTATTTCTTCTGAATCAGCAGCTGCAGCGGAGGGAGAGTAAGCGTGACCTCTACCCTCACTACTCTCTCGCCGCTCTCACTTACACACACACAAAGGGAAATCAAAGGTCAGAATGGTAAGTCTGACATTTTCCCCTAATAAAAAAAATCGTTTTGAAAAAAAAAAATGCATTTTTTCTTTTGCTCCCCATTTTTACATTTTCGGCGAAAATTATTTCCTACCTATCCAGCATTATAGCTGATCAAAAAAGGAAAAAATCCAATTTTGATTTTTTAAAATCGCCCTGTTAGAACCGGAGATATGGAGGTTTTCCCTTTTTGCACGTTCCCCCTCCCCCTCCCTCTCCTTCCCTAATTGCCCTAGAGAGCTCCCCCTGCTGCCCCAACCTCTTCCTATAACCACCTAAATGGAAAAAAAATTACCATTTTAACCCCTTTCCTTATATCTTAAACACCCCTCATACCTCCTGTCCGATCCCTTTTCCTACTTTGAACCTCAATCCTTTCAAACGGCCATATCCCCGACCCTAATTGGCCGATTTAAAAAAAAAACAAAATCAGTTTACGCGCCTCGGGGAGGCCTTTCTTTTTTATCCGAAACATTTCTTTGTCGGTCTCCCCGATCGCGCGAAAATTGAGAAAAACAGATTCTCCATATGGTTAACAATTTATTGATTTAATTATCTTTTGCTAATAGCCGACGGTTTCGGGCATAGTAATTTTTCAAATAGAATTTGACATCAGTCCATACTCTCCGTTCTAACACTGGAAATTGTTTAATGCATTCAGTGCATTTGTCTTTTCCTGGCAACAGTTCTTTCTTTAAATCGAATTTAAAAAATGTCAGAACGCTGTTGATTTCTTCTGGAGTCCATGGAATTCTTTGCCGCTTTTCTTTTGCTATTTTTTTCCCTCCAGCATCAACAACATCAGAATGAAGTAGTTTGTTTGACGGGATCCGTTCCTTATAGAGTGCCAGCGAAACTGTAGAAGATACAATAGCTTTTAAAACAATAGGATAATAAACTTTTCAATTTCATACCTTCTGCAGTTGAACATCCAGCCTCATTATACAAATTACTATCTAAACGGGACGAGCTTTGCATTGGGATATGTACCATTTGTGGATTATTTTCCTGATCCACTAGGTCCTCTTCTTCTTCTTCAAGTGGTGGCAAGTCTAAAATAAAAAAACATAATCTGGTTTAGACTAAATTTTACTCCTTTTGGGAAGTAAACTTTAGACATTAAAATATTTTAATATAATTACAAACATACATGCAATCAATGGAATAATTTTGTACACATGAGCTATTTGATAATTTTAATCTAAATATAAGAAGATGATTCATCCATTTATTGCAATAATCAGCTAGATACCAATAAAAATTATTGAATTATTTTTTTTTAAATCAAATAGCCTCCATACAAATTATGTTTATTTTGTAAATATAAAACATCTAACACGATATACTCATTTAAATTCTATGTTTCATTACAACAAAACTGTACCATTTTATTTTAATTGCTATAAAATTGCTTACTTTAAAGAAACCGATGCACGTTGAACGGAACATACTTAAAATGAGAACATCATGAGTAGAATTATAATTTTTCTTCTACTTGAAAATACTTATTAAATAAAAAAATAACAAGTTGAGAAAATTACTAATTAAAGTAGACCGAGATATAATTTTTTTGTCATAGGTGTTTCCTTCTTTTTTAAGAAAAAAAAAAAAAACAATTATCGAGCTCGTTTTACTAGGAAATAGTGCGCTATACGAAAAAATGGCATTTAAATGGTTGAAATCTAATTAAATTATTTATTACTATATTGTTATGTATTACACCCCCTTGAAATTGGAAATTGCTATGTCTATGCCTAATAGTGAGTGACTGGACACTTCTAGAAAGATATAGACTTTTCTAGGGTGTGGTGAGAGAAGATTCTTGATCTGGAGGCAATTTCAGAGTATATTAGGCGCGATTACCGGCGCAGAAGAAGAAGTTTATTAAAGAGAAGTTTATAAAAGTGAAAGGTAGCGAAAAGATGAGGTTAAATATCAAGTAAACAAAGTGTAAATGTTATTTTGAGGTATTGTATAGTCAGTAAATTATTAAATAAAGTGTTAGTGGTTTATCTCTTGTTAAAATTATTTAGAACCCACGGATTCCTACAGGGTGTTTCCTAAGGGGTGGAAATACGTAACAACATGGTTAAAGTCAAAAACCCTATAAAATATTTGTATACGAAAAATATGCACATTGCTCAATAACGTATTTAGGATAAATCCCAGTAACGTTTCCAATAACTTTTTTTTGTGATTTTGAATGGCACAGAAAGAAATCCTATAATTGCTTTTTTCAAATTGACGGAAAAGTTCCTAATTCAAGAGAATTTCTTCTCTTTCAATTTTTCATATACTTACATCTACTAACAAAAAATCATATTAAAATAAATTCTGTTGACTACGAAAAGGATAGTTTCTGTGAAAAATGCAACTTAGAACGCCACTGATAGAAAATAAAAAGTGACAGTAGAAAGAATTCCAAGTGACAAATAGTTTTGCCTTGTGTTATTAACTAATTATAGAATTATTTGCTTTGTTATTATCAAATAAACGTTATTAGAGTTTGCTACGAACGAGTGGAAAAGTTTAGTTTATTTCAAAGTTTCTTTATTTAATGCATATTTTTCAAGCAAAAGAAGAAAAACCATAATTTCCCTCATGATGACCTTATTTTAGGCATGTTTCACCCAACATGCAGCTAGGGTCTTATCGGTTTCTTCAAGGATAAGTATTCTTATATGCATTTTCAAAAAAGAATGGATTATTCTTGTTCCTTATTGTAGCAAAATTTCATACATTTTTACGGCACCTAAGTTAAAAAATAGGAAAACACTGAAAACACTCATTTGAAATACAACAAACAGAAGAATATACCTGCAATCTGTAAAACTTTTACACAATGACGCTAACGATATCAATGTCAGTAGTGACGTAACATTTTACCTCCTGCTGTCTTTCGAATACATACTTGGGTTCAAATTTTCCATGTCACCTATTTATTTTTGAGTGTTTTGTGTATTTTCCTATTTTTTTATTTCATTAATAAATAATTATGGCCTCACCTTGAATAGTGATTTCATTCAATTGCTTTCCTGCAAATTTATGTGCTTCGCCTTTATCAACAGCAAGCAATAGCCTGCTGACTTTTGTTATTTCTGCCACATTTTCGTGAATCCTATAAAAATCTCTATGAACGTTAATATCGTGTCCTAAATGTTTTGCTAACCAATCCATTTCATTATCTTTCAGATCAAAGATCTGGCAAACAGTGGCGATATATTTACGTAGCTTAGTACTTGTAATATACTCAGGGTGATCTAAATGAACATTTGCACATACTTTTTTTAAACAGTCATGTCCTCTCAAAAAATGCTGCGATCCTTCAGAGCGAGCAAAAACGTAAATATTTGTTGGCGAAATTCCTGCTTTTTCTCTAGTACCAATTAATACATCGATGCAACATTTCATATCATCCGTTAAGATAACTGGGACCGTTCTTCCACGCTTGCCCCGAATTTCCACGATATTTAATCTTCGAACAAGTTCTGATTCCAATGGTGTTAAGGAATTTCTAAATTCTGCTGTACCTTGTTCAGAACAGGAAGGTCTTGATGAATAATTCGTTAGTGTCATTTTTGCCGTCTCTCCCGATCGTCTCTTGTTAAACAAAATGATTCTACTTAAAGTGACTGTGGCTAGATGACTCCACAGATATTTAGTGCAATTATTAGCAACAAGAGACTTTAGTTTTTTCATTTGATCTTCTAAATAAGTTGATAACTTTAATAAATCATCCGTAATGGGTAGAAGTTGAGTAGTGTTCATTTTTTTTCTAACCAGTGTTGTTAATGCTTTAGACGAAATTTTAGTTGCCCATTCTAGGTCCATCAGTTCCGAAAAGGACTGCATTTCTCTATGCCTTTCCATTAATCCTTTTCGAATAGCAGAACCACTTTCAATGGCAACACATTTCCTTAACAGGTGACCTATTTTTAAAGCTAACGAAGGAATATCAAAATTGCTCAATTTCTCTAGACTATTGTATGATTCACGGCAAAGTGATTTAGTAGCAGAAACTATCTGGTCAAAATTTTTCGGATGCAACCATTCGCTTAAAGTGCGGTCTCCTTTTAAAGTTTCATTTAGCTGAATTTTTAGTCGGCTCAGTTGCCTCATTGATTGACGAATTAATTCTGCTTGAGACACACCGTGTTTTTCGTAAAGAAAGGAACCGAACTTTAAAATTAAGTCGTCATTTTTACATTCGTTTGATATGGCATCATCTCTGAATGAGTTAGTTATATCACTTCTAAAGATCTCAGATAGCGTTGGCCCCAAAATTTCAAAAATCATTGCAGAACTTTCACTCATTACACCTTTTCGAGCTTCTTCTGAAAACTCTGTATTTCTATCTGTATTTTTCTTAGATTTGCATTGCCTTAAATGATGCCACAAATATTTTTTTGCCATGAAACCAAGGCAGTGGGTACAAGGTCCAAATTCTCCATAATTCATCTTTTTTTGTTCTTGAGGGCGTCGAACCAATATCAACTCTCCATTTTTTGTTGATAAAATATTACAGTTATAATAGAAGTCACCAGCTCTAATTAATTTTTCAAACTCTTCCCTTCTGCGGCTGCTTCCTTTCGGTAAAGCTAAAATTTTTGTAACCTCTGTCTCATTTTTGTGAATTAATTCAAAATGGCGTGCCATATTATTAGTTAATATTTTATTACATACATAGCAGCAGTGTCGTTTATCTCTTAGGCGTTTTCCATCTTTTTTTATCTTCGTTACTGATATTGTAACACCGGTATTTTCATCCTCCGAAAGTTCATCGTTTCCTATGGTAGAATCTATTTCTGTCATTTCTTTGTTTTCTCTACGGATAACCTTGTGAGCATTACTGTCTGAAAATTCTGATAAAGTAGTCAAGTTAGATATATTACTAACTGAAAGTACTGAGTTGGCCTTTTTGGGTGTTATATTATTTTGTCCTTGCAGGTTGCATTTTAACCTTTTATTCACAGTACTCTTTTCATTATCTAGGTCATTTTTATGAAAGTGCTTTTTACTGTTTTCTTTCAAATAACATTCATTATCGGATTCTTCACTGCTAGTATTACCTCTGCTACTTGATGGAAAATACTCCTCTTCACTAGCATAAAATGGATCTTCGTCTGAATCAGTACTGGTAAGAATATTGTTTTGGCAATGATTACTAGACAAACTTTCGTTTTGAATCAGTCTTCTTTGAAATTTGCCAAATTTTGAACTTCTTGTTACAGGGCCTTTTTTCTCAACTGACGAAGTTATAATCTTGCATTGAACATTATTAAAGTTTTCCGGTGATTTATGCTCAGGACTTGGTGGAGATGGGATATTTTCCATCGGATATTCAAGAAATATTCTGTTATGGTAACGGCAGTCTTTAGGTTGTTTAGATAATTCATTATCTATATGATTATTTTCTACAAAATCCAGTTCTTTAATTCCTAAAAAAAGCAGATTTATTTATTGGTTTTCATTTATTAATTTACCATCTTCAGCAGTCTAATTTATTTAATAGATTTATTGATGCATTTTATTTCTATATCCACGAAGTGGAGTGAAATTATGGTATGTTGATACCAAAATTTAAAAAAAATTGCCGTTTGAAATTTCGATTTTTTTTTTCATTTCGGTTTACATAAAATTTTGTTTAAAATTTGTCACGAATAAAAGGTATATTTTTATCTAGTTCTGCTACGATATGCAAGCGACAGATTCCATGTGTTGTAACATAACCGCTAAGATAAGTTAAAACTAAAAAAAATGCTTAGTTTGACTTCACTATATTATCTAGTGCGGGTGTAAGAAGTTTTGATTTGGAACTTGGACGGAACTCTTTGAATCAGGGCTTGAATGAAAGGTCTTGACGTGTATATTAAGCCATTAAAAATGTTACAATGAGCGAGATATGCGTCATAGTTTTTTATTGCAAAACAAGTGTAAAAACGGAAATTTTTCCAGTACTTTCTCAATAATGAAGAAAGTAAAGATTTTAGAGAAAAACAACTTAGACAAAAGTTGTTCAGCGGATGATTGTACGTAAGGTTTAAGCATAAGAAAAAAATCGAAAAATTTTTTTTACAGCAATATTTAGTGCCAAAGTTAAAGAACGCGAAAAAATAAAAATACGATGAAATATTTTGAAAAATTGTCAGGATTAGTCGAAAATAGAGTATTACATAGCCATTAGTATGCTTAACAACGTGCGCTGCATCCGATCGAAAAATTTCAATATAGCGACTCGCTGCAGAATCGATAATTTGATATTTCGGAACGCTCTCCAGCCTGTCACAGCATACCGATCCTGATGAAAATTATTGCAATCGGTAGGTAATAACACTATCTTACAGCATGCCATTTTTAGAATTTTTCATAAACGAATTAAATCGTTATTCACGAAAAATCCCAAAAAAAAACCGTAACTAAGGACTGGTGAGTGGTACAGAGCTTAACCTACACTGAATTTTTTTCATAGCGAATCGAGCAATTTTTCGTGAGGAAATCGTTGTTTAATGGAGGGCGTGTGCGACCATGCAGTCATTCATAACGTTTAACACGTTATCAATTATATAAAACTTTATCGAAAATAAAAGCTAAGCGTTTGTGGTATAGCGGACAATGAATTTGACTTCCATGCGGAGTTTTCGGGTTCGAAT
This sequence comes from Stenurella melanura, assembly GCA_963583905.1. Classification (NCBI taxonomy): domain Eukaryota; kingdom Metazoa; phylum Arthropoda; class Insecta; order Coleoptera; family Cerambycidae; genus Stenurella; species Stenurella melanura. The sequence goes on from OY757309.1 coordinate 170,839,066, forward strand.
CTGAACGTTGTTTGACTTTTTTTATCAATTTATTGGTATATTAGTTATTCCTTGCCCTTTTTATATAATATTAATTATTTCTTACCCTTTAAAATAATAAAAATAACTAATATAGCACTAGTAGCCTAATCTAAACTAACCCGGCTGATGTTAATACTTTTTTTATTATTTAAAAGGGTAAGAAATAATTAATATGAGATAAAAAGAGAGAGGAATAACTAATATAACAACAAATTGATAAAAAGAAACTCAAACAACGTGGAGATTCGAACCCGGAAACTTCGCAAGGAAGTCAAACCCATTGTCCGCTATACCACAAACGCTCAGCTTTTGTTATCGACAAAGTTTTATATAATTGACGACGTATTAAACGTTATGAATGATAAATAATTTAATTAGAATGGTTGCTACGCGTTAAAAAGATAAAGTCTCGTATCTTGGCTTCTATTGGTTATATAGTAAATTCACGTAAAAATTAGCCCAGTTTGTAGCACATCTTTAAGTTAAAAATTGACAAAGTTACGGTCCTTAGTTACGGGTTTTTTAGGGTTTTTCGTGAATAACAATTTAATTTGTTTGTGAAAAAATCTAAAAATGGCATGCTATAAGATACTGTTATTACCTACCAACTGCAATAATTTTCATCAGGATCGGTGTGTTGTGACATGCTGGGGTCGTTCCGAAATCTCAACTAACGATTCTGCAGTGGGTCGCCATATTCAAATTTTTCGATCGGACGCAGCGCATGTTGTTAATCATACTAATGGCCATCTAATACTGTAATTTCAACTAATCCAGACAATTACTTGAAATATTTCATTGTATTATTATTGTTTTTTGGCGTTCTTTAACTTTGGCACTAAATGTCGCAGTAAAAAATTGTTTTTGATTTTTTTAATGCTTAATCCTTACGTAAAATCATCCGCTGAACAACTTTTGTCTTAGTTGTTTTTCTTTAAAATCATTACGTTTTTCATTATTGAGATAGAACTGAAAAAAGTGCCGTTTTTACACTTATTTTGCAATAAAAAAACTATGACCCACATCTCGCTCATTGTAAATGTTTTAATGGCTTAATATATACGTTAAGACCTTTCATTCAAGCCCTAATTCAAAGAGTTCCGTCCAAGTTCCAACTCGACGGTTTTTTTTCTCTCTGACAACTGTGCTATATAAGCTTTTTTGCTATTAAAAATTTGTATTTTTGGATACATTTTAGATGTGCATATCTACTCACTTGTAAGAAGATCATTCCTTTCCTCTGTAGTGGTACCCTTGGAACTTTCATAAGCAGGGATCTGCAACATCTGCCACCTTTCTTTGTCCCTTGCATCTGATATAGCTTTTCCCCGACTTACCAGTAAGAGACTTCTTTTACTCATCCTACAAACTACTGTTTTATATAATTTGCTTTACATTAAGTAAATTCTAAACAAAGTAAAATAAAGCATTAGACAAACTCTAGAGTTTTTTAGGATTTGACCACCCTGTATGATATAATTACGGCGGCAAGATTTAATTAAATTTTAACAACACCGCTGCTGTAGGTAACTGAAAAGAGGCAATAAATCAAAATTTTTGCCTATTAATAAAAGTTGACCCCCATAAATTGGGATCCCAAAATTGTTTTGCATATAATTTGTCCTATCATTTAATAAAGCGTAAATAATAATAAAGTAATGTAGTAAAATGTAAAATGCTTTCTGATAAACAGAATTTTTGACATAGCTTAATAGATACCAAAAAACCAAGTTGAATTTTCATTCTAACCAAGTAACAGACTGTATTTTCTCCATGACCATTATTTAGTAAAAAAATATCGGCAAAGTCAGTTGCCCGTGACTTCCCTCGCTGGCCCTTGTCACACACTAATAAAAAAAAAAATTTTGGAATTTTTTTTTGTAGGGTGGCAACCCTTATCGATTCTTACGAAAAATTGTAATAAGATGCCAGAATAGACCACCTGATCGTGCACCTGACTAAGAAGAAAGTGTTTTGGTGATTTTTTTCTTTTGTAGCGTGGCTACCCTTATCAATACTTAAAAAAAATTGTAATGAGATGCCAGAATAGACCACCTGATCGTGCACCTAACTAAGAAAAAACATGTTTTGGTGATTTTTTTTGTAGGGTGGCTACCCTTATCGATATTTAAAAAAAAATGTAATAAGAGTGCCAGAATAGCTCTCCTGATCGTGCATCTGACTAAGAAAGAAGAAGTGGAAAAAAAATTATTTTGGTGATTTTTTTTTGTAGGGTGGCAACCCTTATGTATATTTAAAAAATAAAAAGTGGCGGTACATCCTTGGCACCAACGGATTGTGTGTGTTAAATTTGGTTGAAATCCGTTCAGCCGTTTAGACTAGCCAGGTAGGCTAGTTTAATTTCGGCGACAACAACGACAGACAACGCCTTTTTTCGATTTTTTTTTTAACTAGGCAACAAAATAGTAGATTGACTGCCGCGGCTACACGCGTCTAGGAATTCAGCCAACGAAGTCATAGTAGAGAGCCCAGAGGCTCAAAATGTTCATCCTGTAGAGTGTAGGGCTTTAAAGACTAAAAGCTGACCACCTAGCTATATCGATTGCTTATATATAGGTAAACTTCCAAAAAAAGTTGTCCAAAGATTGCCCTGTACAAAAGGGCGTTATTCACAATTTTCGAGTTATCATGTTCAAATGTTTCCTCAAACGAAAATAATACTGAAACAATTGAATAAATTAGAAAATATGTCATTTGAGGATGAAAGCGGTGAAGACTGAGAATAATATTTATTTATTTTATGTTTATGTTTAAATAGATGTTACTCCAAGCTGTGTTTAATAATAAATATTTATAAAACTGCTATTGTAAAATAATAAATAGGCGATAGATCACAGACACGGGATTTGTCGCAGATCTTATGCGCAACGTTCGAGCACGGGGAATAGTGCGGTGCAGGAGAGTGATCGAAGTCGGCAGTTCTAAGCGCCTGGAGATTTTGTAGTTGCGTTGGTTTTTAAATAATAACTCAGTTATTTTTTTTTTTTTTTTTTTTTTTTTTTGGCCTTGGTTTTTCCTTCAGCCAATGTCACCGAATTAAGGCAAATACCACTACTACTCTGCTGTAACCGTAGCATTCCCGGTCAAATATTTACATACTTGGCTTTACTAAAATAAACATTTAACGCTAATAACCATAACAAGTTCTTAGTTCGGTATTACATATTTCTTTTTTTTTCCTCTATACATATTATATCATTTTTTTTTATTTATTTATTTATTTTTTTTATTTTTTTTTATTTTTTTCTTTTTTTTTTCTTTTTTACCTTTTTTCCTTCTTTTCTTTCTTGTTTTTTATTTTCTTTTTTTTTCTTTTTTTTCCCTTTTTTAACTCAGTTATTATTACCGACAAAATATTTTTAACAGTACTGTCTTATTCAGAAAGCATCGGTTTTCAATTTGTAAAAAAATGTTTTTGATTTGAGTCCTAGTTTACGAGTAATGGAGAGAGAAATGTAAAAACACGGCAAAATTTATTTATCTTTGGCGAGCACTGAACGGAGACATGGACTTTTAAAATTTGCGTTTCCCATAAGATGCAATGCTTTTTTAAAAATAATGAATTTTTTTACAACCAAGCGTCTACAGAGAAAATCATAAAATTTTTACCAAAGAAGGAACTGACTTTTGGCTATCTGACGCACTACATAACTCGAAAATTGTGAATAACGTCCTTTTGTACAGGACAATCTTTGGACAACTTTTTTTGGAAGTTTACCTATATATAAGCTATCGCTTTTAGTGTTTAAACCCCTACCAATTCATTTTTTAAGGCACTTCGGGCGCCCCAGCACTCTACCATCAATCTACTTTGATGCTGATTTGAACATGATATTTTTTCTCCAATTGTTTAAATCTATTTAAAATATTTATATTATATTATAACATCAAATTGTTGCTCTCAAATTCGTTAATAAACGCAGTTGTTGCGAGTTGGTTACTATGGAAACGTGTCAATAATCACACTAATAATAATTATAGTTTGACGAGTTACAAATCAGTACAATATATTTCTTAATAAATATTACTTGTCAAAAAGTGTCAAATATTTAGTTGCCATGGCGACCAATTACTTTCGTGACACTTTGCTGCTTGATAGCTGTCAGCAACATTAGATTTTTCTGTCAATCGGAGAAAAACCAAAGGAAGTTATTTATTGGCTTTTCACTCTTCTGGTTTATTTAAATTAAAATTTGTCTCAAAACGCCGCATTTACATTTGACACTGACAATTTTGACATCCACGGCAACCTATTTATTTCGTTAAGCATAATAATTATGGAATATTCATTCTGCCACTTGTTATAGAATGACAATACATGCATAACACATAAGAAACAAGTGTTTCAAAATAAATATTCTACCTCAAGAGTGAGAATTTCTACTTTCCGTTATTAAAAATGATTTCGGAATTATTACATTCTAGGTATAATGGTTGTGGAGGAAAACATAATTCATTAGGTATTGTGTTCTCTTATTAGAGTAAATCGTTAGAGAAGACAATTATTATTATATTAAATTGTACTTACCTATGTAGTTGTAAACAAATAATCACGTGCACTAAACCTATCTGCTGTAATGAAAATAATGACAATTATCGAGCACGTCGGTCACAAGTGTACTAATATAAAATTCGGTAACGGTAATGTTCGAGTTATTAGTTTATTTTACGAAGTGTGTATAGTAGAGGGCGCTGGTGGCCAGAGATAGCAAAGAGGTTACGAAAATAGGAAAACTTGACAAATGTATCGGTTGTGCGGCTACTTCGAGTGTGACCTCAAACACACAAATTTTATATTTAAGGTTCAAACGTCATAATATGACGTGGGGAACAAAATAACGTTGAAAAATATTGTGACATCGCGTGTATGAGGTCATAATACTTGGAGAGGTCACTGTACACCCTGAGGCACACACAAGAGGTCACGACTAATAGCAAACAAACACACACACACCACACATGGTGGAGCTGGGGATCGATACCAGTACACGACAAATCTGACCAAGCGCGCTTGCCACTAAGGCACTGAGCCGGCTGAGCTACCGTGGCGGTATTTTTTATCGGTGATTTTCAATTTAAAATCATTTTTAAAGTTAAAGGATCACTTGTTTGTTTATCCGTCTGGCCGTCCGTTTGTCCGTCCGTCTGTCGTCCATCTGTGTGTCACGTCTAGTGGCTTTTCTCCGAAACTATTATAGCTAGAGAAGTATTTTGTAGAAAATTCTAAAAGAGTTGAAAGATCAAAGTGAAACATCAAAAGCGATGAGGACATTTAAGAAAAACTATAGCAAACTTTCTACTGTTAATATTTAAGTTATTAATAAAATTTCATATATGCCATATAAATGGTAAGAGAAAAGCAGAACTGTAGGCAAAATTGAGACAGTTGCAATTTTAGTTGTTGTTATACAAATATATATTGCTTACAATAAGGTACCTTCGACATGCGAATCAGACACAGGCTTGACTGGTATTTCGCGTGACTTAAATAGTGACCAATACTCATTTCTACACTTCACCAAAACAGTTTTATACTGAATCTTGGTGCGAAGATTTTTCTCAAAAAGGAGTAGTCCTGCCGTAGCGACGTTCTTAAGTTCTCTCTATGATTTTTCTAACGAGTTTTATGAAAAAACACATTTATATTTTGTTTTCATTTTACGTTTTATTGAATAACTGAAGTTCTCTCTGATAGGAATGGATTAAAAACCAAATTTTATAACACGTTTTCCTTTAAAACTGTGCTAGCTTTAACTCTTATGTGAAGTACATAACCCCAAGAAACTGAACACTAGAGCTGTTGGTAATTTTTAATTTTTCGTCTTTTAGAATTACTTAATTTGTACCTTCTCATTCCCAACTGTTCACTCAGGCACTGGCACCCTCATCACGGCATCCTGTTGCTTCTTGCCTCTTGCGAGTGTCTTTAGGGTTTGTAGACTAGACACACCAAGGCAATTGTAGACTACGCAGAAAACTGAACTTAAATCGTTTAGAAATGCCTCGATGTTTGAGAACACCATGCTCTTTGAGTAACTTATGTTTTCGAATACAAAGATTAATGTAGTTAATTTTTGGCTGTAAGATGGTGAGGAGGCTTGAGCATTTTGCCGGACTATATTTTTGGATACATACCGGGTGTCGACAAAATCACTTTCTGGCCGCCATTTATTTATTTTGAACGGATCGAGATGAAACTTGGTACGAGGCACATGTTACCAAACCGACACTTCTTGATCTATTTGCGAAGGTTCTACCACTTCCTGTATCACCGGTAGTGACCTCAGTTTTTTATTTCTAAACGGGACACCCTATATATTTTTGCATTTTTGGAATCTTGCGGCCACTCTGCATATTACTTGTATTAATTTAATGACAGTTTGTACCATTTTACAATTTTTTACAGCCGACGCCAACTGCTTATTTAAAACTATTGTATTTTACTGCCTCTTGAAAACACAACCATTATAGATTAGAGATTTTAAAATTAAGCTAACTTGAATAAATGAATAACAAAACTTATGTTAATAATATTTGTCAAACTCGGGAGGCATATTGGTTACTATTCATTTGTTTTAATTTAATCTGTCAAAATAGACTTGCTACATTTTCGGAATATTTTGAATCTTACAGTAACAGCAAGGGAAAACGTGGATGAATATTGTGTTGTGATACATTGTTAGATTCGTATTAAAATATTACATTTAGCTCTGGGTATGAAAGTGATAGGAAATTTTAGGTAATTTCGAAGAAAGTGATTTTATCAATTTTGGACCTTTCTGTAACACATATTAACAACCAGAAAATCCAATACGTAGTTCTCTTCTTCTAAAAGTCGCTGTGAAATCAAAATGGCGTAAACTGTCATAAATTTAATGGAGTCATTTATGGAGCAAGATCTCTAGAGTTCAAAATGTAAAAGTATACAGGGTGTCCCGTTTAAAAATCAATAGTTGGGGCCAAATTTCATCCAGATCCTTTAACCATCATCTTAGATCCTTCCCAACTAGCACAATTAGTCGCGGGAACGTAGCAATGTCTTGTAAGCACTTTAAAGTGTTTTGGTGCTAGTCACAGACACGTAGTAAGAACGTGCCTAATACGTGTTTATGACCAAAATGGGGAATATATTTTGTGGTCGATAGCGTTCCAGCCACGTTCCTAGAACTTGTCTGGCTACGTTTCAATGACGTTGTGGTTCCGGAGCGGCGACGTCGTGGCGTAGACTTCTTTCAATGCGATATGTTGCCCTTTCTTTGTCTTGCAACCGATTTTATTATATTTGTTTCATTCTTACATATGATTCTTGTTCTTGTTCATTTCCCTAACTCAGAAACTTAATAGAATAGCAGAAGGTAATACTAGATAGCAAAACTTGTGCTATTTTCTAATGGTCTAAGGGTCACAATTAAAACTAATGCAATTTTACTGACAAACATAATGATAAAACGTCCGAATCTATCCACGCGCCTTTAAAATTTGCAATTTTTAATGAAAACATTGTTTTTAAAATATGTATTGTAATGCGAGAATATGACACAATAGATGCCGAAACCTATTTTTTATTGTTCTTCGGAACTTAACACTAATCTTTATGTATTCATTTGTTATATTTGGTGCAGAAATGGTGATAAATTACATTTTTTAGTCAATTGTAAAATTATGATTCATGTGTTATAATAATGTCGTCGAAAATGTTGGCCATCAGAATGGCCTATTTCAGAAAATATCACTTTAAGGTTGTTCTCACCATGAAATGCTACTTGAAAGTAATTGCTACTTGGCGATAGTGACTAAAACTGCATATACGTAACTTTAAAGTTATATTTACTACAAATCTGCGAATGGAACTGTAGCATCACATTAAAGTCGTAGCAAAGTTGTGACTACCAGAAATTACCTGTTCAAAGTTGCCGCTGCCACTTCATGGTTACATTTTTCCCGATATTGATACGGAACGTACGTGTTAGCCGTACGTTTAGGTCTAAACTGAACGCGCTCCTAGCTTTTGCTGTTTATTATTTACATGTACCTATTAACTATACACTGATAACACACTATAAGTCACTATGTACGGAATTGAGGCTATCTCTACTGGGAACTTGGGACCCAACGCGCACGCTCTGACGACGCGATCTGATGAAGGAGTAAGGAAATGCGCTCTTGTAACAGGCCAGTGGCCATGTGGCCAATTTCTCCGATTAGATTGTGACCATTATTTACCTTTTATATTCAGTTGAACAGTCACAATCCCGCGTGACTAAGGCATGCGCACCATATCCGGAATACTCTTAAAGGATAGAGAGACAGGCTTTCTTGGCGTCAAGTTACGAACGAAACTCATAGTATATAGTTAATATGTATATGATTATTTACCTAACTTTACATTGAAAAACCTATGGGCTGTCGCAGTTTACTTGTATGCGTCCATATATCAACGACTTAATAAACATAAACCTCGTTGGTATAATATACTATTACAGTGATAGATAATATAGAAGAAAAGGTAGGTGTAATAAAACTGTGTTGAAATATTAAATCTTGTTGCCATATTTTGAAGAAATTATGGATTCTTTTAAAATTTTGTCGACGCAACAAAAACATGGGATATATTTTACTGTTGTTCCACATCAGTGGGAAAAAAACGGAAATTTATTGTGGCCTGTGGCCTATTGTGGCAAACATATATAGGTTAGGTTTGTTGCATTAACTTTATGTATGGTCAACATTGGGAACTAGATGGTGAAATTTACTTCATGGTAAATTTCAGATGTGACATGCACATTGTAGTAGCCGCGCACAGTTCTGTAGGAGCAGTAACGTTATTAACACCTATGAATATTACTTACAAGTTCCACTACTTCAAAGAAATGGTTAAGGTTCCCAGAACGTCGTGGCAACTATTAAAGCTACTTGAAAGTGATTGCAACTTTGAAGTCACATTTCAGTGACGCGAGATAGTCGCTGCTACTATCGTTTACCACCTTCAAGTTCTAAAAACCCGAAAGTCGTCCGACTGGTAACTACCACGTTCCCATGTACCACGAAAGCTACGTAGAAGTTGCATAACTGTAAAGTAATCATTACTGGTGGAAACTACGAAGCAAGGATTGTAGACTTGTCAAATGAAGTTATTTTTACATCAAAGTCGTAAATTTAGTTGCAATTACGTAATGGTTACTCATCCGATCTCAGTTACTGACACTTTGGTGCTAGTTGGGTTCTGCGTTCAGAATACAAGATCCCTTTTCCAGTTGTGGTCCATCCAGAGATCTGTTCTAATAGAACTGACACAAGCACGTCGTTTCATTTTTCCTGATGTGGTACGATGAAACTGAAATTAAACTATATTAAAAAAATATAAGGAAAGATACAGGGGCCTCGCCGCTCAAATTGATAAATTTAATTGGCTTCTGAATAATACAAATTTCCCAATAACTGTACTATAATTTGCTTATAGAAAAGTTTTTGATGTCATTTACACTTACAAAGACAGCAAAGGCAGTATAAAAATGTAAAAGATTTAATATAAATAATCGTCGAAAGAATAATAATTTATTCACAGTAATTATTTTCCTAATTTACCTACCCCACCTCCAACATTTCTCTCATCAAATATAAATTCGCCACTAGATTAACTGTTCATTCGAAAGGCATTAAACATAAAAATAAATTTATAGTACTGCATCACCAGATAGATATATTTAAGAGATGTTTTTATAGAAGGCAGTTTATCTTCATAATTATCTTCTAAAAGAAGATGATTAAGATTTTAGAAGTATTTAAATTGCTTAACATCCATATATTTAAATACGATACGGAATTTACTTTTACTTCCACATCCACGTAGTGGATTGGAAGTATAGTAATCGCAAAAAAATTTTCAAAAATTTTTATTCGTGAGATAGGTTTAGAATGTCATGAAACGACGAGATTTTAAATTTGAGCGAAAAAAAATTTTCTGTCTGTCGGTCTGTAACTTTTTTTGTCCGCACGTTTTCTGCGGAACGGTTTAAGATATTGACTTGAAATTTTGTACACGTATATATTATAACGAGATCTGGAACTGGATTGTTTTTTGAAGATATCCGGTGAAGGGTTGGGGGTTAAATAGGGGTAAATATGGGAAAACAAGTAAAGCAAGCTTGTAAGAGTACAGAAACTTGAAATTCAGTGTATGTACTAGAAGTTAAGGACTCAGATTTTTTTATAATATTTTTCAACCCCCCACCAGCCCTACCCCATTAATGGGGTTGATAAAAAAAAGTTGAGATATTCATTTGAAATTTCATACACGTATGTATTATAACGACGTCTGGAATTAGATTATATTTTGAGATGATTCCGTTGAAGGGTTGGGGGTTAATTTGGGGTAAATAGGGGAATATAAGTAAAACAAGTTGGTAAGCGTACAGAAACATGAAATTCGGTGTATGTACTGGAAGCCAAAGCGTCAGATTTTTTTATAATATTTTTCAACCGCCACCACCCCACCACTACTCCAATATGAAAAGGGTTGATAAAATAAAATTGAGATATTCATTTGAAATTTGGTACACGTATGTATTATAACGACACCTGGAACTAGATTATAATTTGAGATGATTCCGTTGAAGGGTTGGGGGTTAAATAGGGGTAAATAAGGGAAAATAAGTAAAGCAAGCTCGTAAGACTACAGAAACTTGAAATTCGGTGTATGTACTAGAAGCCAAAGCGTCAGATTTTTTTATAATTTTATTCAACCCCCACCACCCCTACTCCAATATGAAAAGGGTTGATAAATTAAAATTGAGATATTCATTTGAAATTTGGTACACGTATGTATTATAACGACATCTGGAACTAGATTATATTTTGAGATGATTCCGTTGAAGGGTTGGGGTTAAATAGGGGTAAATAGGGGAAAATAAGTAAAGCAAGCTGGTAAGACTACAGAAACTTGAAATTCGGTGTATGTACTAGAAGCCAAGGTCTCAGATTATTTATAATATTTTTCAACCCCCACCACCCCTATTTCATTATTAAAAGGGTTGATAAAATAAAATTGAGATATTCATTTGAAATTTGGTAGACGTATGAATTAAAACGACATCTGGAACTAGATTGTATTTTGAGATGATTCCGTTGAAGGGTTTGGGGGTTATTTAGGGGTAAATAGGGGGAAATAAGTAAAACAAGCTGGTATGAGTACAGAAACTTGAAATTCGGTGTATGTACTAGAAGCCAAGGCCTCAGAATTTTTTATAATATATTTCAGCCCCCCACCACCCCTACTCCAATATGAAAAGGGTTGATAAATTAAAATTGAGATATTCATTTGAAATTTAGTACGCATATGTATTATAACGACATCTGGAACTAAATTATATTTTGAGATGATTCCGTTGAAGGGTTGGGGGTTAAATAGGGGAAAATAAGTAAAGCACGCTGGTAAGACTACAGAAACTTGAAGTTCGGTGTATGTACTAGAAGCCAAGGTCTCAGAATATTTATAATATTTTTCAACCCCCACCACCCCTACTTCATTATCAAAAGGGTTGATAAAATAAAATGAATATATTCATTTGAAATTTGGTACACGTATGAATTATAACGACATCTGGAACTAGATTATATTTTGAGATGATTCCATTGAAGGGTTGGGGGTTAAATAGGGGTATATAGGGGAAAATAAGTAAAGCAAGCTGGTAAAAGTACAGAAATTTGGAACTTGGTGTATATACTACCACTCCCTTATTAAAAGAGTTTATAAAATTAAATTTAAATTTTCACTTGAAATTTGGTACATTTATGTATTATAGCTATATCTGAAACTAGATTATATTTTGACATGATTGCGTTGAAGGAGTGGGAGTAAGTAGAGGTAAATAGGGAAAAATAAGTAAAGCAAGCTGGTAAGAGTACTGCAACTTGAAATTAGATGTATGTCCTAGATGCCAAGGCCTCAGATTTTTTGATACTATTTTTCAACACTTTCACTACCCTTACTACATTATTAAAGGGTTTGATAAAATAAAATTGAGATATTCACTTGTAATTTGGTAGACGTATGTATTATAACGACATCTGGAACTAGATTATATTTTGGGATGATTCCGTAGAAGGGTTGGGGTTAATAGGAGTAGGGAAAAATAAGTAAATCAAGCTGGTAAGAGTACAGAAATTTGGGATTCGGTGTATATACTAGAAACCAAGGCCTCAGATTTCTTTCTAATATTTTTCAAACTCCACCACCTCCGCTTCATAATTAATGGGATTGATAACATCAAATTGAGATATTCACTTGAAAGTTAGTACACGTATGTATTGTAGTGACATCCGATTGAGATGACTCCATTGAAGGGGTGGAAGGTGGTAGATTGCGAATAGTGGAAAATAAGTAGGGTAAACTAGAAACTTCATTTTTAACGAATATGGTAGAAACCAACCTCTCAAACTTTTCTATGACATCTGCCCCAAATATTATTAAAATTCTATGACCAATAATTTTCACATACTAGAGTGCAAATATAGTCAAGATATTTCCTTTAAAGTGACTTGGATGAAGAATCTGGATGTGGAAGTAGTGATTCCTTAGGCAGCGGTTTTCTATAAGCAGTTAGTATATTGTAAGCTTATCAGGTATTTCATAAATATTTAAAAACATTAAGGTAGTCATTCCCTAGAAAGAGACAGCCGATACGGAAATATTTATTATTTTTGCTCATAACTTTTTTTTTCTTAGTACGTGTATTTAAAAAAACCTATAAGAGTACCTAAGTAGAACCATAACAAGACTATTACTATGAATTTTCACTCAATGATTTTAGTGGTTTGCCAAATAGCTAGATTTAAAACTACGAAATAGGAAGATTAACATAAATTTACTTCCACATCCACGTAGTGGATTGGAAGTATAGTAATCGCAAAAAAATTTTCAAAAATTTTTATTCATGAAATAGGTTTAGAATGTCATGAAACGTCGAGATTTTAAATTTGAGCGAAAAAAAAATGTTCTGTCTGTCGGTCTGTCTGTCGGTCTGTAACTTTTTTTTTGTCCGCACGTTTTCTCCGGAACGGTTTAAGATATTGACTTGAAATTTTGTACACGTATATATTATAACGAGATCTGGAACTGGATTGTTTTTTGAAGATATCCGGTGAAGGGTTGGGGGTTAAATAGGGGTAAATATGGGAAAATAAGTGAAGCAAGCTTGTAAGAGTACAGAAACTTGAAATTCGGTGTATGTACTAGAAGTTAAGGACTCAGATTTTTTTATATTTTTCAATCCCCCACTACCCCTACCCCATTAATGGGGTTGATAAAAAAAAGTTGAGATATTCATTTGAAATTTCATACACGTATGTATTATAACGACGTCTGGAATTAGATTATATTTTGAGATGATTCCGTTGAAGGGTTGGGGGTTAATTTGGGGTAAATAGGGGAATATAAGTAAAACAAGTTGGTAAGCGTACAGAAACATGAAATTCGGTGTATGTACTGGAAGCCAAAGCGTCAGATTTTTTTATAATATTTTTCAACCGCCACCACCCCACCACTACTCCAATATGAAAAGGGTTGATAAAATAAAATTGAGATATTAATTTGAAATTTGGTACACGTATGTATTATAACGACACCTGGAACTAGATTATAATTTGAGATGATTCCGTTGAAGGGTTGGGGTTAAATAGGGGTAAATAGGGGAAAATAAGTAAAGCAAGCTGGTAAGACTACAGAAACTTGAAATTCGGTGTATGTACTAGAAGCCAAGGTCTCAGATTATTTATAATATTTTTCAACCCCCACCACCCCTATTTCATTATTAAAAGGGTTGATAAAATAAAATTGAGATATTCATTTGAAATTTGGTACACGTATGAATTAAAACGACATCTGGAACTAGATTGTATTTTGAGATGATTCCGTTGAAGGGTTTGGGGGTTATTTAGGGGTAAATAGGGGGAAATAAGTAAAACAAGCTGGTACGAGTACAGAAACTTGAAATTCGGTGTATGTACTAGAAGCCAAGGCCTCAGAATTTTTTATAATATATTTCAGCCCCCCACCACCCCTACTCCAATATGAAAGGAGTTTATAAAATTAAATTTAAATTTTCACTTGAAATTTGGTCCATTTATGTATTATAGCTATATCTGAAACTAGATTATATTTTGACATGATTGCGTTGAAGGAGTGGGAGTAAGTAGAGGTAAATAGGGAAAAATAAGTAAAGCAAGCTGGTAAGAGTACTGCAACTTGAAATTAGGTGTATGTCCTAGATGCCAAGGCCTCAGATTTTTTGATACTATTTTTCAACACTTCCACTACCCTTACTACATTATTAAAGGGTTTGATAAAATAAAATTGAGATATTCACTTGTAATTTGGTAGACGTATGTATTATAACGACATCTGGAACTAGATTATATTTTGGGATGATTCCGTAGAAGGGTTGGGGTTAATAGGAGTAGGGAAAAATAAGTAAATCAAGCTGGTAAGAGTACAGAAATTTGGGATTCGGTGTATATACTAGAAACCAAGGCCTCAGATTTCTTTCTAATATTTTTCAAACTCCACCACCTCCGCTTCATAATTAATGTGATTGATAACATCAAATTGAGATATTCACTTGAAAGTTAGTACACGTATGTATTGTAGTGACATCCGATTGAGATGACTCCATTGAAGGGGTGGGAGGTGGTAGATTGCGAATAGTGGAAAATAAGTAGGGTAAACTAGAAACTTCATTTTTAACGAATATGGTAGAAACCAACCTCTCAAACTTTTCTATGACATCTGCCCCAAATATTATTAAAATTCTATGACCAATAATTTTCACATACTAGAGTGCAAATATAGTCAAGATATTTCCTTTAAAGCGACTTGGATGAAGAATCTGGATGTGGAAGTAGTGATTCCTTAGGCAGCGGTTTTAAATTTAAATCTAGCTATTTTGCAAACGACTGAAATTATTGAGTGAAAATTCGTAGTAATAGTCTTGTTACGGTTCTACTTAGGTACTCTTATAGTTTTTTTAAATATACGTACTAAGAAAAAAAAGTTATGAGCAAAAATAATAAATATTTCCGTATCGGATGTCTCTTTCTAAGGAATGGCCACCTTAAATCTATTTAACAAACAATGAATATTTTATTTATTGTCCACCTACAAATTATTTCTAAAATAAGTAAACATTAATTATACTCTTTGTCGGTGTATTGAGTTTTAATAAAATTGTTCAATATTCTATAGTAGGTACACCATTTGTAATTTTTTGAAAAGTTTTTTATTTAGCTATAATTACTATACTTGTATTTAATAACCACCTGATGGTGTCATCTTGATTGATGAAACGTTCTTCAGTATACAGTGTAGTATTTTTATTCTCGCAGACTTTTATCAAAGGTTACAACAGTCTTCATATTAATTTTCTTCTTAAAATTTTTCACGATTATGTTTACTTCTCGATTTTTTTCCAAAATATAGTGCTCGTCCTGTAGCTAACACTAACTTGCTTTCCAAATTTACATAAACGGTCTCTTTCGTCTTGAGTAATTATGCTTACAAGAGCCGTGATATACGGATAGACGAACAAACGGACGTACGGATATTTTTGAGAACATTTTTGAAAGTTGCTCAAATACCGACCACTAAAAAAATTATATCAAAATGTCAAACGACCAATATCTACGGTTTGGGGAATGTGCTCATCAAATGCAATAATACTCGTTTTAATATTTGCGAAGAATATTATACGATAATCTCTCAAATCATAAAGAACTCACTCTCCCTCTCATGGTGGCGTATAACTTGCTATTAGCTAGACTTTGCCATCAACCTCTTCGTCAAATTTATTTACGTTCTCTACAACGAAGCCGATTTATGATTATTATTATTATGTTTCCTTTATGCAACTGGAATACTAATATAAAATGAAACATTTTTTTGATTGAATACATTTATATGTAAATTGGCATTTTAGTTGCACCGATTGTCACTACCTTTTAATTAATAATTTTTAACCAAACTAATCACCATGTCAACAGTTATTTTTAGACCATAAAAAAATAATTTAAAAACTTTCTAAATATATCCTGGCAAATATTTTCTATTAATATTAGTATGCCCATAATAATTCATAATAACCCACGCAATGTCTTGAAGACTATAAAATGTTTTTTATTGCAGATTTAGCAGGTGTACAAGCAGATAATAATCTATTAACGGTGTTAGATATCTTTAGGAATAATGATATACATGTAAATTACATATTTGGTAGACTTTCGTCTAACTATGTTTTATGGAATATTAATTGATGAACTTTGAAACCGTTGAAAGTGAAATAAGATACATTAAAATAAAAAAACGGCATTTACAGGCCTTGATTCGTCTTATAATTGAGAAAACGTATTCACAATTCTCATATTATTACTAGTAAAACACACTAGTTTGCTTGTTGCATAATAATTATTTAAATTGATATATAAACTATCTTCCGTCTGTTTGTATGTCCGTCTGTCGGTTCATTCATATATATATACAGCCGTCCGTCTATCCATTTGTAAGCGCAGTAACTTAATAAAGTGTCCGATCAAATTGAATTGACAATAACTTAGTGTTAGCTAGAAGAAGGGCCTTAATGTTTTTAAAAATAATCAATCAGTAAATATAAAAGTTATTAAACTTTTGCCTGATACGCTTTTATTTATCCACCATTCCATAAAACGATCATAAGCAATGTCGTACTGTTGTCTTTACGCTGGCAACAAACCAAAAGTAACCCTATTAGCTGTTTCTTCAATTTTTAATTACTTTCTTGATTATCACACATTTAAAAAAAATTTGAACCACTTTAAACTGCTTGACATAAACCTCAATAGGCTTGTTCCATGATATTCTTTTTACATGGTTTTTATATGTTTTCATATTGTACTCGATATTCCTATTATGCACTTAAAATGTTATATAATTAACTGTTTCTGTTCTCGAGATATAAGCAGTTGAAATTAGTAATAGTTACAAAAACAGTGCGTCCATTTCTGACGTCACTATACGCAAGTGGCGTAAGAAAAGTGGCTTTTTGGGACGTTTCAAATTTAACCTGAAAGGTCGAAAAACATGGAATTTTCAAACTCTGGTAACTAAATAAATATGTCAAGTGGAAGCTCGGTCTATGTCTCTACGGAAAGAGGAAGGTCAGCGATGAATCTTCATCGTAAATTGCAGGGTCAAAATCAAAAATTCGTCAGGACAGAAGCGAGGGAAAATTGCAATTTTTTGATAATTCACCGAATCTTACTCCCCTATTGTCAAGAAGTACGTAACACAAACAATACTTCAAAAACACCTATAATTATAACAACTAGAGAGCATCGAGTCGACTAAGATTGCCGAGTCTATGCGTATAGTGACGTAGCGCCTGGCCACGCCCCATTTTCGCGAGGTGGAGGTTTGTAATTGTTTTTGGATACTAAAATTGCGAGTAAGATTCTGATTTTTTGCAGATTAATTATTTTGTCCACGACTATTAAATAATGTACTCATTATTTATATGTTTCCTCAAGGATAATGTTATCCATTATTCCCTGTAGTGAATAATGATTTCATTATTCACTGATTTCAGTGAATAATGAGGACAGTCACTTGGTCATAAGAGGTGTGACATTAGCGACTTTTTAGTAAAAGTTTCAAAAGTCAAAATTGCAGCAACCAAAAGAAGTTTTGTCTCTCTAAGTTTTCTAGGAAGCACTCAAATCGTACATGCCGAGGAAGTACTTTAATAAACACTCAAAAAGTACATTAGTAAGTTTTTTACATAGCATCATCTATTAGCAATACGAAGCAATCTCCAACATTGTTTTTGAAACCATTTACCTACGTGCCTGCAAAATATATTATTTTATTAGTCAGCCATTACAATGTGTCAAATCGTAACTCTGTACCTGATTTGAAACGTCAAAATGTGTGCGATTTCAACGCCAGCGTTATTTACAATAATTTTACATATTAGGTACTCAAAAAGAGTAATATATTGAAATAAATGGATACTGACAGTGAAAACGAGATTTCTTTGATACCGCCAGACATTAAAAAAAGCTGCAGAAATCGACTCATTAAACTTGTTGCCCGAAAAATCTAAATAATGAATATGACATATGAATTTTTTTTAAATAGGAGAAATGAAATGAAGATGAATTAAATAAATATTAAATATTTAATAGCCGCGGACAAAGTATAGTATTCTACTCGCATATAATGGCTATTATTCACTCTGGTGATTTACGACACTCGCCTGCGGCTCGTGTCTTAAACTTCACCCTTGTGCATAATAGCCATCATTATATGCTCGTTGAATAACATACTATTATACTTGCACTTTTGATTTATGAAATAAAAAAAATTGCCGAACAAGCTCATTGCTTTAGTTACAGTAAAATTCTCTGAATACCCTGATTGTCTAACTTCATGACACAATGGCATTTTTGACAGACAAATACAAAATTTTAAAATTTTGCAATAATTCCCAGATATTATGCCTTTAAAACAGATTTTCAATGATGTTTTTAGTAATGTTCATACAAAAAATAGTGTTAAAGGTGATTTTATTTTGACGTGACTTCCCCACTCACAAAATAAAATATCGCCTTATCGTAAATAACTATTTTCTTCATTACATACACAATTTTTATATTTTGTCATTTTTTATATTATTTATTTTGTAGTCGTACATACTTTTATCCCAGTGTCGGACTGGGGCGCCGGGCAACCGGGCAAATGCCCGGTAGGCCCCCTCTAAAGACCCAAAATGTGGCCCCTCCTTATATCCAAAATGTGACATTTGGACATTTGCAAATTCCAATATCAAAGCGTCCAGTAATTCAATTTTATTTCGAAACTTGAAAAACAGTGGAAAATAGACCGTTTTCGTATTATAGTAATTTCGACCTGCTTGAACAAGCGAAGTGGAGGAGGTGACGTGGCTTTTGATTGATATTTTTTGTCTTTACCCCGAGCCCCGGCTCGCGAAATAAACATGAAATACCTGTGCTCGTGCTCTAATGCTTAATAAGGCAGGCAAATGAAGGGAAAACATGCAGAATTTTTAGGTAAATTAGTAGAGCCGCAATGTTTGCAGAATGGCTTTGGGAGAGGCTTCTCATTTCGTGAGCCAAAAAATTTCATTTGCATCATCGTTTTTATCTAACAATTAGAGTAGAGAATCAGTTTTCTTAAAATACTGAAAAATCTATCGGTGGTAGAGAAAAGTGAAGAATGGATGACTTGTGCGCAATTAAAATCCCTACATTACAAGACGAGACTTTTCAAATTATAATCGAGGTAAAAAGTGATTGCAAAAAACATGCAATATAGTCATTTTTGAATTATTATCATAACTTTTTAATTTGTTGTTAAAATTTAATAAAAAACGTGTGTTCTATAGTACTTTATAAGTGTGCAAAAGATGGGTGCTGTCGGTGTAATAGTTTTTGCTCAATCCTAATTTGTTTATCCCGTTTATCCCACCGAGGGAAAAATGCACAACTCTGGCCAACCTGGGATTTCGCAATTTTCATCTAAAATTGATTCACAACAAATTTTTGTAATACTCAAGATCTAATTAATCTTTTTGCAGAAAAGAGCAACCAATTTTTGCAAAGCATGGCTGTGAATTATTACCTCAAAAAAGGCTTGATTTTCGCTAATAAACAAAAGGTATATATACCTTTTGTTTATTAGCAGCTTAAAAAATAAAAACGTTACAACGTTTTTATTTTCTAAGCCGCTTTTTTGCAAATTAAAATGTAGATTTACGTTTTTTTTACTAACTTTATATTAATAATTCATCTTTTATTTTGTTATTTACTATTAGATATATTTTATTTTGATCATGTTACGTATCTGACAGAAAATGTATTCGTTTTTAAAAAAATTAAAAAAACTATCTATTTTCTCCAAGGGGATACCTAACTTAATAAAACCGGTAAAGGTATTTACACAGAACTACCCTCTTTATTCATACAAGACGGTCTCTCTACAAAATTATTAATTAAGAGATGACATATGACAATTATAATCGCCATGTAGTTAGCCCTATTATTACAGAGGAAACCTGATAACTTTTTTCCGTCATCTACTGTATAGTGATGGGATTTTATTTTAATTTTCAAAACACTTTTTTGTTGAAATAGGTTAAGAATATAATGAAACGTGGAAATTTTAGAATTGAAGAAAAACATGTTTTCTATCATCTACTCTACTGTGGTGGTAAAAAATAAATATATTTTTAAAATTTTCAAAACAAATTTCTTTCTTGAAATATGTTTACAATGCCATGAAACGTGGAAATTTTAAATTTGAACAAAAAAATGTTTCTTCATCATCCATTTTATAAAAAATTTTGAATATTTGAATTTTCAAAAAAAATATTTTTTTAAGTATGTTTAGAATATCATGAAACGTGGAAATTTTTAATTTAAGCAAAACAGTGTTTTTTTCCATCATTTTTACAGGATTTTAAAAACTTCATAATTTTTTTCTGTTTTAAATTTTCAAATATTGATTTTTTTTAAGTATGTTTAAAATGTCTCGAAACGTGAAAATTTTCAATTTGAGCAAAAAAAATTTTTCCATCACCAATTTACAAAAAAATTTCAAAATTTTCAAAATTTCAAATTTTTTTTCTATTTACAATTTTGAAAAAAAAATTGGGATGGGTTTAGAATGTCATGAAACGTGGAAATTAAAATTTGAACGAAACCTTTAGACGGTCCACCCTGTATGTTTTCCAGTGAAAGTCTAACTATTTCTTCGGTGGCAGTGGCGTTAGCTACCTACCAAATTTGACTGTCAAGTAGTTTTTTTAGGTAATGCACTAACCTACCGATAGACAGACAGACAAACAGTTAGGCTGACGGAATTGAAAAATCTATATTTTCGTAATCTACATGATTTGATATGTGAAAACCCGAAAAAATCTCGCAGGGTGATGTTTTCTCGAATGTAATACTTCCCTTCGGTATGCGAGGGAAGTAAAAAGTACTTAGGGATGGGTATGTAAAAAAAATATATTAAAAAATTTGATATGTGGCCCTCAAAGCAATTTGCCCGGTAGGCACTCTTGGTCCCAGTCCGCCGCTGTTTTATCCACTATCACAAATTAATCCTTATTGTTATTGCAATGATTGTTCATTCATTATGATCACTTGCTAGGTCTGAAAGACAAGATATTTTCGTCTATTATGAAAAACAAACAGTTTAATGTAAATCAAATATTTACTTACGTATTTCTATTTCAACCAATGCGATAATAAGTCAACATATTATCAATGTAAAGCACTTAACGCATTCGTTTTTATTGGTTCATACAAAACAATTTAGATTAGCTTGCATATACATAAGTACTCATAATTTATTTAATGGCCAATGAATATAGTCTGTAATTATCAACATAATTCAGTAACAGCCAATGATAAAAACAGTAAATCAATCAATGACTGATTAAACAAACTAGGATTGTCAGCAAGAATAAAACTACCGCATGCATGGGAAAATACATATCTCCTCATAGATATTTATTATAGATAGTAATCTGCACACTAACTACAAAATTATACACGGGAAATCGATTACATTAGTAATTGCTAGGTTTTCACGTTCCGTTTTGACGTTTGTAGATGTATACTTGTAATTGTTCTATAATCATTCTTTAGAATGACCGTTGTTTAGCTCTATGTGTTAGGAGGTATTTTCCTTTTTTTTATTAAAAAAAAATAAATAAAAAGTGAGAAAATTTTTTCACGACGAATATCAAGTGATAATTTGTTGTCAACATCAGGAATAATTATTACTCAATTCAGTATAATAATCAATGAAGCCATAAAAATGGCAAGTCCTCGAAATTTTCGTCTCGTGAATGAATTGAAATCTTCTGTAATAGTGTTAAGAACTATAAAGAATAATAATAAAAACAAAAAAGGTTGGTTTTTGCTCTCAAGAGGTTGAAATGCAAGAATATAGGTATGGCTAACATATTAAGAATTAGTCGTTGAAATTATCTATACCTATGTCTTTGTGAGGATGCTGATTACGAATATGAAATTGGAATGTAATGTTTTTATAGATAATTTTTCTTTTTATTTTTGATAGATTACTTTTTTTACTGTTTGCCCAATCTTGTAAAGAATATGTTTTATTTTATATAACAATTTACTTCAAATGAAGTATTAATATGTATACCATAAATATGAAAGCCTAAACTCATTCATATTAATCATATCATCAGATTAAAATAAATACAACAAACAAATCGACCTAAAATTCAAATATTTGAATGATTGCGAAAACGCAACCTTACTGGGTAATGATCCTGGTGACGTCGTCCTCGTATATCAATGTGTATGAAAGTTAGCAACGCGTTGCTCGTAACGGCAACGGGTGACAACGGAAATAAGTTTTGAGCCAATATTGAAAACAATTAAAGGAATCATAAATATCGAAATGTATGACGTGAAATTGAATAAAATTGAATTCGTTGAATCATCTCTTACATACAATTAAGAAATGCAAGTTTAAACGAAAAGACACGTTCATAATTCAATAAATTTTCTAATAAAAAATGAATAAAAATACAAAGCGGCGCAGACGCATATTCCACTATCTCCTACAACCTTTATCCGGTGAAAACTGTTGCATACTGATACAGTCGCTATAGTAAACAAATGAAGAATATTAACAAATTATTTTCTCAAACCTTAGGCGCTGTCCATCAGTCAAATTATCATATCTACAGTTCTCCACAACGCCTATAGTGTGAAATTCATTGTGACGGCGGACTGAAGTTTTTACGTCCAAGAAATGAACAAAAAAACTATTTTTTAAACCTCAGGCGCTATCCGTTAGTAACGACGGAGTCACATCATCAAAGTCAAAATTAATTTCCTTTGCCAAGTTAAATTGAAAGTGTGAAGCTGGCAACGCATTGCTAACTTCACTTAAGTCGTATATTACATGTTTCTGACACATCGTTTGCCATATTATCGTATGATTAAACGCATTTCTATAAATATAGCTATAGTAGCCTAATATAATTATTACAGTTATGATTTTGTTTTCCTATTATAACACATTATTATATCTAATAATTCGGTTTATTTGCGATTATTTATGTTAACAATATAAACTTAAAAGAAGGCAGAATTAATATTAGTCCTCGAATAATTGGTTATAGGAACACTTAGAAACTTTTTATTTGAAGCATTTACAGAAGTATTTCCACATCTTGGCACAAAACACCACTTATTTGGTGCTCCATTCATAGTTCTGACTTATAATAATGACATTATAGTCCAGTGTTTGACGGTCTTTCGCCCAGAGTTCTTTCGGATAAAACCATTGACGCGAAATTTGGACAGGAAGTAGTGAATGGCTCAAGGAACACAAGTTGATGTGCACCCCTTCTCGGGGGTGAAAATCAGTGCACTGAAAATAACCGCAGGATCGATAGGTGGATGAATTCTAAGCGAAAAATATTCTATGAGGTTTTTTCGATAAATCAATATTTTTCGGGTTATTCGCAATTGAAAATTTTGAATTTCTTAAATTTTTGTTGGTTTTTTTAGATGTAAAAAATGCATGTTTTACAGCGAAAACCTTACGTTTTATCAAAAAAATTATCAGGAGCAAAAATGAAGTTCGTGGTTCATATAACAAATCGATTAATCTTTTTTAAATTCCATTAGATGCAATACGAATCGAGTGGCTCGTTGAAAGTGACTGTGTGTTCACCAAAAATAGAATTCGAATCTTTCAACGTTAAATAACGGAAAAACGACGAATTTTTGGAGAAAAACTTGTCAGAAGCTTTTTAAAGTACTTGAAAGTACCTTTAAAATGAGCTTTAGCAAAAGTCGTTAGCATGAAAATTTACGGAGAGAAAATAGAATGGTTGTCTCGTTTTGTTCGGAGGAAGAAATCAACAATGAAACCAATGGCTTAACTTCCTTAATTTTTAATATATCTAATCACTTCAGAAACCATTTTGAAGGAAATTTCAAGGGCTATAAGATCTGTAAAGTAGAACTTCCATGAACGCTTCGTTTTTGATATTTTTGAGTTTAACGGGCTCGGGAAAGGTAGTCCTTGCACTCAAATGCGAACTTAAAACAGTAATATCTCAATTAATTTTCATCCTAGAGAAATAAAGAGTAAAACAAAATTTTTTGCAAAGACCCTAAATTTTGAGTTATTGTGAAAAAAAAATTTTCAAAATCGTTTTAAAAGGAAACATGAAAAACTGCCCCTGCTATTTGTCCCTTGAGTCCCATCCCTACTTACTGTCCAACTTTCACGACAATCGGTGTTATCAGAAAGAATTGTGATATGATAACCTATTTTTACCGTCAAACGCTGTACTATTAAGAGTATTTGACCATTTATAAACATAAAAAAAACAAGCTAACCATTACACTCTTCACCGATTGACTGCTCTTTTTATATAATCGTTGCACATTCTATAGGATACTCTTCGCGGCTTTTTTTGTACACAATGTTAGTTTTAGACATTTTTAATTAAATTACAAAACATAGAAAAAACATTCTCTAAATGTAAATATTAATAACTCTTTTATTTACTGTTCGATTTTGTTAAAAAATAATACGGTTCTTTGTCTAGCTAACATTAACTTTCTTTCCAAGTTTCAATACAATAGGAGTTTCCGTTCTTAATTTAGCGTGCTTACAAGAAACGTGACGGACCGACAGACAGACGGGCGGGCAGACGGATGGACGGACACTTTGAAAATTGTTCAAAATTCGATAACCAACACAGTGATAAGAACATTTTCTCTCTACGAGCAATATTACCGGTTTTAAAAATGTGTCGGTCGAATGCAATATACTCTGCGTTTTGTATTTGCGAAGAGTATAATTATAGTTGTATATATTACCACTATAGTACATAATATTGCTACATTTATATATTTGAATCTAAATTTCTTTCAAAATTATTTAAAATACATTTTTTTGCCGAAAAATTGTTTCAGCTATAATGTATACAATGGATATTTCATACTTAAAAGAAAAGAAAGTGCAGACACTCTAGTTGGTATATGCAAACAAAAAATAATTCATGAATGTGAGCTCTAAAAAACCGCTGCCTAAGGAATCAGATTTCCAGATTTTCCTTCCAAGTCTCTTTAAAGATAAAATTCTATATTTGTACTTTACTATACGGAGATAATTGGTCATAGAATTTTAATAATATTTGAGGCAATGTCATGAAAAATTTTACAGAAGTTGCATTTTAGCAAGCTTCTTTAAGATATTGAAAATGAACCTGGCTACTTTCCAGCCTGACACGATATTTACAAAATCTGCAAAATGTACAGGGGATAGAAATAAGGAAAAGTTTTAGAAATTTTCAAGCTTTTGTTAAGCTGCGGATAAAAAATTTAAAATGTTATACAACTTGGAGTAATTGATTACAATTGGAATATTAATGTAAAGCCTATTAAGGCTTTACATTAATATTTTACAAAGGGGTTTAGTAAAAATGCGAGAACATGTATGAATCTAGATATTAAAATTTATCAAATACACAACATTTGAAAAACCGATACTAGGCGTCGGTCGGCGTCGAGCGTAAAAATGCAAGAAAAAGAATCTAGGTATCATAACTTATCAAATACACAAGTTTTACAAAAGCGAGACTAGGTGTCGGTCTACGTCGAGGCGTAGAAGTTCAAGAATATGAATCTACGTATCAAAATTTATCAAATTAAGAAGTTTTACAAAATCGACACTAGGCGTCGATCGGCGTCGATATGTAAAAATGCAGGAATATGAATCTAGGTATCAAAATTTATCTAATATACTACTCTTATAAAAACGACGCAAAGCGTCGGTCAGCGTCGATACGTAAAAATGCAAGAACATAAGTTTAAATATCAAAATTTATCAAAGACGCAAGTTTTATAAAAACGACGCCTAGGCGTCGGTCGGCGTCTAGACGTAAAAATGCAAGAACATGAATTTGGATATCAAAATTAATCAAATACAAGTTTTACAGAAACGACGCAATCCGTCGGTCGGCGTCGAGACGTAAAAATAAGGAATATGAATCCAGGTATCAACATTTATCAAATACACAAGTTTGATAAAATCGACGCTAGGCGTCGGTCGGCATCGAGGCGTAAAAATGCAAGAACATTAATTTAGGTATCAGAATTGGTCACATACACAGGTTTTATAAAATCCAGGCTATGCGTCGGTCGGCGTCGAGACAAAAAAATGCAAAAACATAAATTTAGATATCAAAATTTATCAAATACACAAGTTTCAGAAAAACAACGCTAGGTGTCGGTCAGCAATGCAAGAATGGATCTAGATATCAAAATTGATCAAATACACAAGTTTTACAAAAACGACACAAGGCGTCGGTTGTCGTTAAGACGTAAAAATGCAAGAATATGATTCTAGGTATCAAAATTTATCAAATTCAAAATCAAATTTGGATCTTTCAAAAAGTATGCGGTGTAACAGCACCGAACGATTTCGTGTCCAGGAAAACAGCCGAATTTCCAAGCGTTGCACCAATCGCTACTGGACCCTCGTATCATCGTTATATCTTCGATTTGTTAAACATTTTCAAGTCAAGTAATGGAGTAGGGGTGGTGGGGGGTTGAGAAATATTATAAAAAATATGAGGACTTGGCTTCTGCCACATCCACCGAATTTCATGTTTCTGCACTCTTACCAGCTTGCTTTCCTTATTTTCCCCTATTTACCTCTATTTAACCCCAACCCGTCAACGGAATAATCCCAAAATATAATCTAGTTCCTGATGTCATTATATTATACACGTATACCAAATGTCAAGTGAATATCTCAATTTAATTTTATCAACCACTTTAATAATGAAGTGGTGGGATGGTGGGGGATGGAAGATATTAAAAAGAATTTGAGGCCTGGGGCTTCTAGTACATACATTGAATTCCAATTTTCTGTATTCTTACCAGCTTGCATTACTTATTTCCCCCTATTTACCCCTATTGACCCCCCAACCCTCCATCGGGTATTCAAAAAACAATCCGGTTGCAGATCTCGTTATAATATATACGTGTACAAAGTTTCATCATATCATAGACCGTTCCGGAGAAAACGTGCGGACAAAAAAGTTACAGACAGACCAACAAACAGAAAAATTTATTTCGCTCAAATTTAAAATCTCGACGTTTCATGACATTCTAAACCTATTTGAAGAAAAGGAATTTTTGATTTTTTTTTACGATTACTATAAATACTTCCAATCCACTACGTGGATGTGGAAGTAATTATGTAAAAGATAGTGATTTCCAAATGGTCGAATCAAACAGAAATATGTATAACCTTCTAAGCAAAGGGATAACATCCACCATAATTGAATTATTTCTTAGGATAACCACCCTGTATGTTTATTATTAACAGTATAATAGGTGACTTCCTTGCCAATTGTGTTAACTATATGCCAGATATTGCCATTTGTCACATTTTTTTAAGTTATTTATTCTCTTTAGGCAGTCCACCATATTTTCTGATTTCTTCGCTAACAATAGCGTCAACTAGCTACCAAATTTGGCTCTTCTCCGTCAAGCAGTTTTTTAGATATAACTCCAAAAGACAGACAACAGATCGACAGATACACAGACTGTCGAAATTGAGAGAGCTTCATTTTCGTAATCGACATGGTCTGAAACGTGAAAATTTGGAGGGTGGTTTTTTTCCTTTCGGTAAGGGAGGGAAGTAAATATATTCAAAGTAGAAAAAAGAATACAAGATTGTTCCGAATTTAAAAGAGATATCCTGTAAATTGCAAATTAAACTGACAAAAGATTCAAAGACAGAGTTGAAAATCCGGAAATTTAAAATTAAGAGACTGGTTCTCAATAGGGAGACATGTATTTTCTGACATCAAACGCATCCTTATTCTGGAACACTTGAAAGTTGTAGGTGTTCGGGATTAAAACTAATATATTAAATAAAATATGACATAAATATTGTTACGGATATATAAATTAATTATTATTGATATAATTTATGTGTGTTAATGCATAAATTATAAATACATTTATTCTATTTTTGTAAACTGTTCCAAGAAATTGTTTACGCAACGCACGGTATGCTCCTTTACATTACGTTGTGGGCGTTAACAAACACTACAAGTCTTCAAATTTCAACATTTTCAAACGTTGTTTTGTAGTCGACTACACTTTTAATTCCATTCTATTGTCAGTGTCAATCAAACCTATTGTTCTGCAACCTTTGCAATAGTTACTATTCAATTTTATGCATGCACTAACATTTTTTTCCTTTTTTACAGGTAAGGATTATAAGATTAATTGACTTGACATTCATGTTGAACCAGAAATGTAAGTAGTTTCGCTTATCAAATTATCTGCAAGGTAATAAAATAAGTAATTTATTGTCATTAACTTCACCATTAGCTAATGAACAAGGACTATTACTTAGATAGTAATTCTGTTGTGTCAACAGGAATGCATATTACTATTGAATGGATCGGTACAAGAGGGGCACCGCTAGGGAAGCTTTTAGAATATGTCTATAAAGCTACTGCCAAGATGTTCCACTCGTGGAATCTTTTTAATTAAATAGAAAGTTTTAATACTGAATCTAGTGATATTCTTGTAGGTAAGAAATTATCAGTGGATTAAATAAAATATTCGTTGTAGATGTCCTTTTAACATTGGAAATGTTAATGTTCGCGTATAGCGTATAGAACAAAAGTTACGAGTTTTTTTTCCAAGGCCGTCGACATGAAAGTATCAAGGTCAGATGATGTAATACTGAGCGAGAACCTGTTATTATGTGGGAAGCGATACGGTCTAGTTGGTCAGCGCCGATCGACATTTTACCGCCTGTTCAACAAAAGGCGGTACGGAGAGAGCAAATATTGTAGCATCAAGCTGGGACACATTAGTGCTGCTGCGGCGGACGAGTAAAGAAGCGTGATATCATTTGTCTCACTATTTATTCCTTGCCCTATTGTTCATCATCAGCCGTACGGTTGGCGCGTAGGTAATGTTCTCGCTTACGGACATTCGCGCGCGCGTCCCCCAGGGGCCGTGCCTGTCACCAAAGTTATACAACCTGTATGTATCCGACTTCCCGGAATTTCTGAATACCAAGCTTGCCAAGTACGCCATCTTCACGGCCATGTACGCGCATTCACATAACGCCCAAGTGGCGAATATTCTACTTAAAGCGCACATGGCTCGTGCTACGGCGTATTACGACAAGTGGAAGATTCGGGTCAACGTCGCTAAGTCGGAGGCCATACTCTTCACGCGCCAGTTCACTGAGAACCAAATTTTAGCACCAATTTCGATCAGGGACCAACAAATTCCGATAAAAAGGTGCGTGAAGTATTTGGGGGTGAACCTAGACAAACGACTGACGTTTAACATACACATACGGAACTCAAAGTCTACTTCGTGTCCAGGAGTCTGTATCCGCTCCTGGCAAGGGGAAGCGGACTAAACAGAGGCAATAAATAATTATTGTACGCGATGGTGATCAGGCCGGCCATCACATATGCGGCGCCGATGTGGAGCAGCATTCCGGCCACGACAATGAAAAAACCCCAGGTTCTGGAACATAAATTTATGCGCCTCATCTCCAATTCAGACAGATACACCTCCCTCAGAGATTTGTACGACCGTTGCAATGACATAACAATTTCCATAAAATCTAAACTTTTAAAATCAATATCTCCATCTTCCGCTTATCCTCTCAACGGTATTGAGACTGTTGAGTCCCATTACCACGAGCGGGGTTTTTCGTCAAGTTTTTCCCCGCATTTTCAACCCAAATTCGCATAGATTAGTACCATATTAGTTTTAAAGTGTAGTTCTTAAGTATTTTAAATTCCACATGTGTGGATCTGTCCTATTTTAGGCTAAGTTTGAAATCCCAAAAGTTGCGATAGGAGTGTTTAGTTAAGAATTTTATTGAACGGAACCGGCCGCGACCCGACCAACCACACACCCACCGCGGCACTTTTCACCATGGTCGCTGGGTTGGCTCCAGATCGCGATTCGGGGAAGCAGTTAATATACAAGAATGATGAAATAAATATGTTTTGATTGATTTATTCTCGCTTACGGTGCGAAAGGTCCCGGATTCAAACTCCTATGCCTGCTGAATTTTTTTCCTTTAATTTTGTGACGATTTATATATTTTGTCACAAATTCTTTCCTATAATTACTTTAGGTTAGGTTAGTAGGTTTTTATTCTGATATCTAATTGTTAATAATTATTAGCGCCGCAGGCAGTATTAGCGTCGCAGACAAAGAAAAGGGGGTGCGGGAGATCTCCCCCTGCTTTTTTTCCACGGAATTACACAAAATTAACTTGAAATCATTAAAATTCGTTCGTAACGCATCGTTAACTCTCGGTCCAACAATGCTGGCTCGGTGCTTCAAAGTTGGCTCTCCCCGTACCGTCTTGTCTGTTCAACTATTTCTTCAGCGCCGACTGTCAACTCCCACGCCGAATTTTCATTTCTATTTTGTAACGATTAATGAACTTTTTCACAAATTCAGGTTTCATTTGACGGCAGAAATAATGTTTTCCTTCTTTTTCCTATAGTGATTTCAATCTTTCGTGGGATGGTTAGGTTAGTTAGGTTGATTTTTATTTTGCTATCTAATTGTTAATAACTATCAGCGCCGCAGGCAGTATTTAGCGTCACAGACAAAGAAAGGGGGTGCGGAGGGAGTCCCACCGCTATTTAACATCAGAAATGTTAATGAAAGAGTCGAGATAAGATGACGTAATACTGAGCAAGTGTACACAGTATGAGTGTACCTGGAGAACATGAAGTTATAATGCAGTTGTGGTCAGTGCCAATCGTAGTCGCCATGGATTTACACAATTTGACAAATAGCGAATAGTTTTTTTTTTAAGATGTACCTAAAATCATATTTTTTGGGACGGATCGTAGCTGTTACGGGACGAGGCGAAGCCGAGTTCGGAATAAGTTTATATGTTTTATGTATGGTGTTATCATTTCCAATGTCCCAATGGTTGCAGGGATTGTGAAATATGTGAATTTTTTGTTGTTATCATTTATTCTAAATTAGATTCCAAAATAAGATACTAGCCACTTTGAACTAGTTATATAAATTTTTAGGAAAATTTTGAAGTAGAATATCTTCAAAAGAAAAGAGGGGTATCAATTAATTTTTGCTACTTTAAAATTTCATCTAGAATAAAAAATGGCATCGTACAACGACAAAATATCCTATACAGAATGT
Organism: Stenurella melanura; assembly: GCA_963583905.1. NCBI lineage: Eukaryota > Metazoa > Arthropoda > Insecta > Coleoptera > Cerambycidae > Stenurella > Stenurella melanura. The sequence continues at coordinate 170,870,404 of OY757309.1, forward strand.
GCATTATATCCGTTGCAGTTTAGCAAAATTTTATTTATTCTGAAAATAATTGCAAGTTTTTATTTATCGTTTTTTGTATCACTCATATTTCTAGAGACACAAATTATATTTGGAAAATTGGTCAATTTATTTACATCTTGGCCTATTACTTCTCAATCAGTAGTTGATTAAAGAGGCTTGCTTTCATCCCTATGTTAATTTTACACCTCTTTTCGACGATACACGATATTTAAAATGTTTCGAATATAACACGTGCTATCTGGAAAACTATAAAAGCTATAAAGATACAATTTTAGACGGAGGATCAATAATGTGTGGCGATTACGATATCAGCGTTGAAATTGTATTTTGGTTATTTATCCTCCAAGAAAAAATATGCTGAAATATTGTAGAGGAAACTGTAACATCGAAGAACTTTTTCTATTTTTAGAAATATTATATCGATTGTCGGGCGGTTTTGTAGTAAAAGATCCGACTTTAATTTCAGTGAAAGAATTTTTGACAATCGGATTATTCTAGCGAGAGATATCGATTTATTTCGGAGAACTATAGGCAGCGCGAATTGAATATGAGCCACTTCCTTCAAATCCGGCAACGTTAAATATTGTATATGAATTAATTTCATGTATTATGTCCAAAAATATCAAAACCATAATTGCAAGAGGTATGAAGACATATTTCCAGTACATAAGAAAAAATAAGAAATTTTATTCACCGTCACAAATATGTAACTGCATAATATTTGTTGGGGATAGATATGAGCATGGATTAAAATCAGCTTATTATGCAATCAACTCCTAGCTCCTTACAACACTTATTACTGCACTTATTATATTTACACTTATAAGTTGTCACATCTATTTGTTCAAGTTTTGAATGTTTCGTGATTTTGATTGAAGCGAAAATATTGTGCTCCATTTTCCATAATTTAAATAAACAGTGAATTATGCTTTTTAATGTTTCAAAACTTTTTGAAACGTTAAGAAGCATAATTTCCTGTATATTTAAATTATTGAAGAATGCTTCACAAGAAACCAATTGTAGAATCAACCCAATGTACTCTATCCCAACCTTATCCGTGAATGTTCAGTAATTTAGGGGATAAATCACTAGCATTTTTCCACACAATGTGTAGACACTTTGCTTTACATGCTGAATGAAGGCATTTTGAGTGGGTGGAAACGTCCTCAAATCCATTTTGCAGGTTTTAAATAAATGTGCTCGTAAATGATCTAAACTACCTTCAAAATTGCGACAACCGTACACGCATTTGAAAAAGTAAGAAGCTGCTACCGTAAATTGACGCACATCCGCTTGTTGGAGATATCGTTCAAAATTGCAGAAGATAAAGTAGTTTCTGTTCCATCGATAAGCATTCCTGCGGTTATCAACGTAACATCATTTCTCAAAATGGGGAGATGCGTCAATCATTTCGTAGCAATATAATTCTGTAGACTCTGCTTATTCATAGATAAACGACTTCCACTCAGCAATATGAATTCTATCTCCAAGCTCGAAATCCGACGATAATTTAATTTTACGTCGGACTACATAATCTCACCGTAATCTGCTTCAGTTGCCTGTTAAACGTATGGCCTCACCAAAGTATTTTCCTCTCAACTTGTGGACATCAGCCTAACGTTTTGAAAGGCACCCTCTTCGTTTCGTGAGGTCTAGTTGATGTAGCTAAAAAATAAGAGGATTTCTGAACATTACGATACTGGAGAATCGCTTTGGGGGACGTATTCATTAAAAATCGAACCGTTGGTGCCATGGGTTGTCTAGGTTATTCACAGCAAAGGTCTTACATCCACACCTCAAAAACATGAATACACCATTAGTCTATCTTCCTAACACTTTATGTCTTAGAAGCGTAAAAAATATGGAGAGAAAAAGGACATTAGCAAGTTTGATATTTATGTCTTTCCTGTTATTTGTGTCTCACCAATTTTGCTCAATTCACCAGTTGCCGATCTCGCCAACTGTGTTCCTCGCCAAATCGCATACTCTCACAGTTGCTAGTATTGTCTACAAAAATTACAATATTTATCATAGCCGCATATCCTTAACGCGTGGGCGTGATTTTCGTTTGTTAGGTACACAGTCATAATTTTAGTTTCGTTGCAAATCACATTTAAACCATCAGGACTATAATTAGAGCGTATTTTCTAAAGATTTCCCAGCAGTTGTACGAGCTCATCCTCGTTTACTGCGACTAAATTTGTATACCTAATTTGCAAATCTTACTTCAGGCCATTTATAGCTACTTCATCCTTGCAGTCCTCTAACGCACGTCACAGCACGTGTTCGCTGTAGATGTTAAAGATGTAATTACAGAATATGTTCCTGTCTGAGGCGTTTGCCAACATTACATTTCTCGGAGTTAGCGTTCTCAACTTGCACCAAAGTAGAGTTTTCTTCACATAGTCAGCAAATAGTAAAGACCATAATCCTGGATGTTTCCGTCTTCAATAAGAGAAACCTTGTCCCTTTTAGCATTGTCAATAGCCTTAGGGTAGTCTATAAAACAAATGTATATAATAATCTTCTTGCCTTCTTGATAAGTTCTCGTAAATTCAATATTTGCTTAAGAAGTCTTTTCCAGGACAATGTTGAAATCTGTAGTGAAGGATATATACCATTCCTTCCTGGCGTGTGATGTTAACGTCAGCAATCTGTAGTTGCCGCATATACTTGTCGTTCCTTTCTTATGTAGTGCCACATTCTTGTGGCCCATTTTTGTTGGCCCATTTAGAAAAGGATTACCACCATCTTCAATAACTAGCTTAAGTAAATCGGTCATGACGCAGCATAGGTCGCTAAAACTAATAACCGTTGCTTCGGCATTTCGTGGCATAACAAATTAGGGGCTCAAAAATAACTTTTGTTAGTTACGTGATAAAGACACAGGTACATAGAAAAAAATTTTGTTCTAATCCTTTAACTCTACCTTTGTGTATTTTGAGCCGCTGAATCCAAATCTGACAGCAGGATTATGCCCACACCTACCATTTTTTTTATGGTTCAAAAATAGTCCAGAAGTGGGTCAAAAAGGAAGGTTTCTAAGAATTTGTCAAAATACACACAAAAATTGCCTAGCAATCGGGTAACTGTAAGTAAGCTATTTTTTACACTCAACATCCATATTATAGTAAAATGACCCCTTACAGGTTATAAAACCATCCTAAATGATAAAATCCCATATATCACGTTAAAAAATCTGAAATAATTTTTATTTTGAGTGAATATTTTGGACTTTGAATTCGATCACCATCTACCCCTAGGGTGCTATAAAACTACCCCCAGGAAAAAAATAAGTCATAAGGAAATAAGTAAGAATAAAGTCTGGACTGCAAGGATGAAGTAGCTATAAATAGCCTGAAGTAACATTCGCAAATTAGGCAGTACACGAGGATGAGTTCGTACAACTGCTGGGAAATCTTTATAAAATAAGCTCTAATTATAGTCCTGATGGTTTAAATGTGATTTACAACGAAATTAAATTTATAATCGTGTATCGAACAAACGAAAATCACGCTGACACGTTAAGAATATGGAGTTGTGAGGTAGTAAACATGGTGACGAATATTGTCATTTCTGTAGACAATACTGAGACTATGCGATTTGGCGAGGAACGCAGATGGCGAGATCGGTAACTGGCGAATTGAGCAAAATTGGTGTGACACAAATAACAGAAAAGACATACATATCAAACTTTCTAATGTTCTTTTTCTCTTCATACTTTTTATGCTTCTAAGACATAAAGTTTTAGGAAGATAGACTGATGGCGTATTAATGTTTTTGAGATGTAGATGTATTATCCTTTGCTGTGAATAACCTAGACAACTCATGGCACCAACAGCTCGATTCTTAATGATTACGTCTCCCAAAACGTTTCTCCAGTATCGTACTGTCCAGAAATCTTCTTATTTTTTGACTACTTAACTAGACCTCACGAAACGAAGAGGGTGCCTTTCAAAACGTTAGGCTGATGTCAACCAGATAAGAGGAAACTACTTTGGTAACAGGCAACTTCAGCAGATTGCGGTGATACAAATCTTATGGAAGAGCCCGACGTAAAACCAAATTATTACCGTAATTCGAGCTTGGAGTAGCTTGGAGATAGAATTCATATTCCTGAGTGGAAGTCGTTTATGTCCAACCCTACGAATAAACAGAGTCTACAGAATTATATTGTTACGAGATAATTGATGCATCTCCCCATTTTGAGAAATGATGTTACGTTGATAACCGCAGGAATGCCTATCGATGGAACTGCAACTGCTTTGTCTTCTGTAATTTTGAACGATGTCCCCAACAAGTGGATGTGTGTCAGTTTACGGTAGCAGCTTCTTACTTTTTCAACTGCGTCGCAATTTTGAAGGTAGTTTAGAAAGAACATTTGCAAGTACATTCATTTAAAAACTGCAAAATGGATTTGATGACATTGCCACCCACTCAAAATGCCTTCATTCAGCATGTAAAGCGAAGTGCCTACACATTGTTTGTGTGGAAAAATACTAATGCAAATTAAAAAGTTAAAAGTCCAAAAATATCCACTGAAAATAAAAATTATTTCAGATTTTTTAACGTGATATATGAGATTTTATCATCTAGGGTGGTTTTATAATCTGTAAGAGGTTGTTTTACTATAATATGGACATTGAGTTTAAAAAATAGCTTACTTACAGTTACCCGATTGCTGGGCAATCTTTTTTGTGTACAAATTCTTAGAAACTTTCCTTTTTGACCCACTTATGGACTATTTTTGAACCATAAAAGAAACTGGTGCATGTACGCTCAATTCCGATGCCAGATTTGGATTCAGCGGCTCAAGATATATAAGGGTAGAGTGTTATGGTCAAAAGATTAGAACAAAAAATTTATTTTGTGTGCCTCTCAAATTATCCCGACGACGCTATGTATGTTGATGTCAAATGTTATCTTTCGGTCATTTTGTCAATTTATGTTTATCAATTTAAAATAATCGAGCTAAAGGAAAGTTCATCCTTGTATGCACTAATCTGGATATTGAATAGATTGATGAGAGTGAGCTTGCGCTCACATATAGTCAGGTCTTGTGGATACGCCCGGATTCTTTGTTATTTCATTGATAAATTTGGGTGACGTTCGGCCATCCTTCTGACTTATGGTGGTATCCTAAAAGCGAAATTTAAATATTTCATAATATTACACTTAGATGAAACAATAACTCGATATTTCATTTTTACATAAATCACTTTTATGAACAAACGCAATAATTATTCAATAAATTGCAAAAACAAGAGATACGCGGTCGTAGTAAAGAACTTTAGGTTGGCCACAATACCACTAGATAGAGAGCAAGGACAAAAATTCAGTTTTAACCAGGGAGACTTTTCTGGTATAGGTCTTCTCTGGTAGCACTGTCATATGTCGGCTTTTAAACATGCTCTAACTGAGATAATCTGCAGTCTTTTGTCTTACTTTACCATCTGACAATGTCCGCCCAGCAAAGTATGGATCTTATCACGAACATGTATAACTCCATGGAGGCCCTAACTAACCTAGGACATACCTACTAACTGCTCTGCTAGGAAATTGAACATTATTCATTTCTCCATGTCTCCTCCAATTTAGAGTAAAATCAGGTATGATATCCATGCATTAAGTGAAGTTGACTGAGAATCCGCTAAGTTGAGTATTTTCGTACTTGACAGGTTCTTTTTCTTGATGAATATTAACTAGCTCTGAATTCTGAGTTAAGTAAGAGATTGTTCTATTACCAATTATGAACTAACTTGATGATTGTTTGCTTACGTAGGTATTTATAATGGGCTCTTGAACTGTTCACTAAACCTAATGATAATAATAAATGTCATTTGCATAGCCTATACTGAAGAAACCGTACGGTACCTATTAGATCTATTATACCACTTCCTTGAAACACCATTTTGATATATTTTGTGTACTTTCCTCTTTACTATCCTTAAACATGAATTTCAAATAATAAGTACTTTTTCATTTCCAGCAATTTTATTAAAAGCGACTAGGGCTGGGCATATGTTTATAGATTCGTGACTAAACTATACTGCTCATTATTCTTATTTCCTTCTAGATAACGTTCTAGTTAAACAATATACATTTTTACAATTTTTATAAGAAGAGCTTAGTCATTCCTCAAATTTACGTGTTTAAAGAAAAACAAACAAAGCGGCCTGTGTGAAGTGCGATGACAAGTCGATGTGAGTTAGATAACGAGATATCATTTTACTAACTAGCGGCACCACGGCCAACATTTGAATACGAAATGATTCTAGTTATCTAGGACTGTGTTACTTTACAAAAATTTGTTTGCTACCTGCAGAAAATAAATATGTCAAATAGACTATCTGCTATCTGTTCCAAAAAATATATATATTTACGTGTATCGCTACGTGCACGTTTTTATTATTATAATGACATCCACATGGCATTATCGAAAATTAATCTTTCAAATATATCACCAGTGGCGGACTGACAGTGGTGGCGTGGTGGCGATTGCCACAACGCCCCCGCACAGTGGTACCGTTGACATCAAAAGTGCGACAAAATTATTTTCAGCAACTTTTGGTTGCAAACGAGAGAAATGTGTTAAATTTAGGTAATAATAATTGTAACAGCATTAAGTGTTATATATTTCTGGCATTTTCGCGAAGATAATAAATTTCTTCTGATGAATAAATTAATTTTATTTTTCGCCTTCAATACTAATCTTTGATAATATTGATGCTTTGTGAATTTCGCAGTAGTAAACAAGGACAATCGGTAAACTTTTGGCATTCACTGTGTTGGTGGAACGATAGGCTGACCATATTTTTTTCGCACGTGTAGGTGTAGTTGAAGCCTCTTTAAAAAGTTTTGCCTTACTTAAGAAGCCGGCCGATCTTAAACTCTACCACGCCAGCTGCAAAACTTAATTCTTCGGGATTTAGTTGCTCTCTGAGATCCTTAGTTCTTTGTTTACTTCGCAGTAAAATTTCTACGAAATTTTTTTTAGACCGGCCTGATGGATTTGGACTATAACATTTTCGAGGTAATATAAATTTTTCATTTAACTTCTGAATTATTTGCTGCGAAACGATTGCAAACACGGTTGCATGTATCCACTTTGACTTGAATTTCGCATAAAATAATTTCAATGAAATTTTCAGACTCAATTCTTGATCTGAAGTCATTTTTTAAATGTTTCTTTTCGCTATTAGAAAACTAAACAATAATTTATTAACCATTTGGGACACATTTTTTTCCCTCCAATAACTCTTTCCTTGTACACCTAATATCTTAAAAGAATGTTTGAACTACATACGCAATCTCATTATTAGAAATAAAATAATTATGCAACGTTTTACTTAATTATGATTTATAAAAAAGAGAGCAAAATCGAGCAAATAATTTTATAACACCCTGTTTTACAAACATACACTGCAACTGGATAAATTATAATCTGAAAGTAGTATGGGTACTTTTGTTTATCACTCTATGTAAAGTTAAGAACAATAAAAATGGAATTGATTTTTATAGATATATAACACAAATGCATATTTTTACTAAGATAAAACAGAAAAGGGAATTTTACAAATGATAAAAATACGCATTCACCTGAATAATAGCCCTCCATAATAAAATGTATCAGAAGTTACTTGATTATTAAAATAGTAGTTCACAAACTTTATTAAAGTGCACACAAAATACGTCTATTAAAACAACGTTTGCAAATCGACTGCTTTATAATATGCCTGTAATACGAAAGTAAATGAAAAAACAGGTTAATTTATTGGAAGAACTGTACACGGGAGGGTTGTAAAACAGTATATGTAGTAAATACTCATTGTAAAAATATTTAGTTTCACCCTTTTTGTCGCGTTTTACATGGCAACGGTACCACTGTGCCCCGGTCCAAAACGTTCACCTCACCTATTGAGAACCTTCGTGGACATGTGACATGTGCATTCGTCATCCCTCAGTACAAATTGCCACAATCACCAACAAGTGTCAGTCCGCCACTGTATATCACTGCTATAGAATTGTCCTAAATGTGCTGAAAACCTTCGTTTAGAAAACTTTAAAGCAAATGTAAAATGCATTAGAATTACTCTAATTTAAAATTGGACTTGGGGTATCGATTCACTCTTACTTGACGTCTCTGCTAACAATTTTTCAATGGTTTTCTTTAGCTCGAAATGTTGTATGTAATGCTTTGAAATTATTCTACTCTTGGCATACCCAGTCTTAAACAAATAACGTTATTGAAACGTAAGTTGAATTGTATCATTGTATGTAATGTAGCATGTAGAATAATCTATGATTTTTGTTTAAACACTACAGTTTACTATAATAAATCATGAACGAGTGAACTCAAAACAATGACCCAGAACGCTGCGGGAACTTGGATTAACATCCGTACATCGACTAAAAAAATTATAAATACATTTTAAACATTGTAAGAGAAAGTTTTGATTGAACTATCTCGTATAACTGTCTAAATATACATTTGGTTCAATATGGTAGTTTGATTTTTTAGCGGAATTAATGGGATAAAAAATATACAGGGTGTCAGAAAAAAACCTGGGGTAACTGTAACAGTCGATAATCTACCTAAATTGTTTACCAAACCGATTAAATATTTTTTTGTTAGTAAATCTTCATGCATAGTCAAATATACTTTGAGAAATTCAGCTACTATAATAGCCCACACAATAGTAGAAAACTGGTACTGTGCATTTCCTTGCACGAGACCGGCAGTTTTTCTATATATGCTCTATTGGGTGTTTTAATGATATTGATATTTTTTTTTATAAAGTATTCTGTATCCATATTCTGATTAAAAATGCATCCATCCATATTCCGATTAAAAATGACAAGTAAATTGAACGAATATTCTCGCAGATATTCTTATGTAATAACTCTAATGCTCAGAATTATATCACTAATATTTATTTGAAGACGTGGTTATCAACTAGTAAAAGCCGCTGCCTAAGGAATCACTACTTTCACATCCAGATTTTCCTTCCAAGTCTCTTTAAAGGTTCTTGACTATATTTGCACTTTAGTATGCGGAAATAATTGGTCATAGAATTTTAATAAGATTAGGGGCAAATGTCATAAAAAAAATTACAGAAGTTGCAATTTAGCAAGCTTCGTTAAGACATTGAAAATGAACTTGGCTAACTTCAAGCCTGACATGATATTTACAAAATCTGAAAATGTACAGGGGATAGAAATAAAGAAGTTTTAACATTACATTAACATTAATATTCCACAAAAAAATAGGTTTCGTAAAAATGCGAGAACGTTAATCTGGGTATCAAAATTTATCAAACATACAAGTTTTACAAAAAGGACGCAAGGCGTCGGTCGGCGTCGAGACGTGAAGATACGAGAACATGAATCTAGGAATGGAAAAATGTGAATCTATGTATCAAAATATATCAAATTCAGAACTTTTGCAAAAACGACGCTAGGCGTCGGTCGGCGTCGAGACGAAAAAATGGAAGAATATGAATCTAGGAATCAAAATTAACAAATTCAGAAAAAGTATTTTACAAAGTAAGTACAAAGTATTTTACAAAAACGACGCCAGGCGTCGATCGGCGTCGAGACGAAAAAATTTAAGAATATGAATCTAGGTATCAAAATTAATCAGATTTAGAAGTTTTACAACAACGACGCTAGTCGTCGGTCGGCGACGAGACGGAAAAATGGAAGAACATAGATCTAGATATCAAAATTTAGCAAATACACAAGTTTTACAAAAACGACACTAGGCGTCGGTCAGCGTCGAGACACCAAAATGCAAGAACATATATTTAGATATCAAAGTTTATTAAATACATAAGTTATGCAATAACGACGCTGGACGTCGGTCGGCGTCTAGATGTAAAAATGCAAGAAATCTGAGGGCTTGGCTTCTAGTATAGGTACGCACCAAACCTCAAGTATTTGTACTCTACACAGCTTGCTTTGTTCATTTTTCCCTATTTAGGTATACTTACATTCCCACCCCTTCAACGGAATAATCTCAAAATATAATCTAGTTCCAGATGTCTTTATAATACATATGTGTACCAAATTTCAAGTGAATATCTCAATTTTATTTTATCAACCTCTTTAATAATGGAGTAATGGGTGGTGGTGGTGGGTTGAAAAATATTATAAAAAAATCTGAGGTCTTGGCTTCAAGTACATACACTGAATTTCAAGTTTCTGTAGTCTTATCAGCTTGCTTTACTTATTTTCCCGTATTTACCCCTATTTAACCCCCAACCCTTAACGGAATAACCCAAAAATATAATCTAGTTCCAGATGTCATTATAATATATACGTGTATCAAATTTCTAGTGAATATCTCAATTTTGTTTAATCAACCCCTTTAATAATGGAGTGGGGTAGTGGTGGGGGGATGGAAAATATTATAAAAAATTTTGAGGCCTTGACTTCTAGTACATATACGGCAAATTTCAAGTTTCTGTACTCTTACCAGCTTGCTTTACTTATTTTCCCTATTTATTCCTATTTAACCCCCAACCCTTCAACGCAACCATCTCAAAATATAATCTTGTTCCAGATGTCATTATAATATATACTTATACCGAATTTCAAGTAAATATCTCAATTTTATTTGATCAACCCCTTTAATAATGGAGTGGGGGGCGGCGGAGAAAATATTATAAAAATATTTGAGGCCTTGGCTTCTAGTACACACACCAAATTTCAAGTTTCAAGTACTCTTACCAGCTTTCTTTACTTATTTCCGTCTATTTACCCCCCAACCCTTCAAAATGTTAAAAAAACTATCAAGTTCCAGATCTCGTTATAATATATACGTGTACAAAATTTTAAGTCAGTATCTTAAACCGTTCCGGAGAAAAAAAAAATTGAAATTTTTCTTACGATTACTATACTTATTTCCAATTCACTACGTGGTACGTGGATGTGGAAGTAAAAGATACATTGATAGATTTTGAGTAAATCAAAACAATTTAAGGGGAGTCATTTAATCATTGATAATAAATATATTTATATGAATTATATATAATTTAGCTCGACAGAATTAGTAATTTACGATTCTAATAACGTTAAATGCTTCTTACGTTACTACAGAATAATTTTCAGATAATGTTACCAGTATCGCAACACGTTTTATTTTATCCTGTACTATTTTTTTCAAAAAAATACATAAATTTTCAATGATATTCCTTCAGAAGAACGAGGCAAGTCAATAGTCTATAAAACCATATAAAAAAATTGTTACGCTAGTATCCAAGGTAACTGGTATCTAAGTAATTGTTTATTCACAAATCCGTTTCTCAAAAACTTTTTCAGAATTTCTCTTGCACTGTGGTAGTATGTAAAAAATGAGTGAATTCATGAAACAAGAGGCTGGTGCCGCCAGAAAACAATTAATTTCTACCAAGTCCGATGACGGATGTGGCAAAGAAATCGAAGGTTTTCCAAACTGACAACGGGTTATACAGTTACAGTTCAAAGCATTTTTTGTAATTTTCGTGTGTTTTATAATTTATAAGATTTTGATTTCAAATGGCTCGCAAATTAAATTTAACACATGAAGAAAAGTGCAAATTAAAGCTGGCATCTGTTTTTAAAATGCTGTATCCATTTTTCCATTAATAATAATAATAATAATAATAATAATAATAATAATAATAATAATAATAATAATAATTCCTAATGACTTGAAGAAGGGCCTGGACACACTCGGTCTTAGTCAGCATATTATTGGTCTGATACAGAAAGCTACGATACTCAGCACTTGCAATACAGTCCGGAAGTTTTTAAATCTACCAACTTAATAAACCTACAATAGAAACTTATTATCTTGCTTTAAAGAGCCGATAATAAGCGAACCCCACCCTCAGTGTGTGAGAACTTTGATAATAATAATAATAATAATTCAGATTCAAAAAATAGCACTCCTTGGAACAGCCCACATACTCCGGAAGGTTCTATCTTTGTAAAACCAACATTCCTGAGATCTCAGGTAGAGATCTGGAATGAAGGTAAAGTGTCCTCCCCAACCTCAAGCTCAGGGAGTGAAATGAAATAATAATAATAATAATAATTTATTGGTCAACGTTAGATACAAGTTGTATATGTGACAAGTCAAGAAGAGAATAAAGAAAGAAAGAAGTATAAGTGCAAGTATATGTCGGCATAATTGAAATATAATATTAAGATTTAAAACAAGGAACAAGTACAAATAAATATAATATTAAACTAGAAACAGAGCACAAACATTACTGATTGTAAAAAAAAGCGTAACAAATAAACAGATAGTAAGTAAATACCCGCATATGTTATGTTATTACAACATTGAGATAGTACTGGTTAAAACTATTTATCGCTAAAGAAATCTGATACCCTATAGTAGCATTTCTCATAAATAGAGTTTTAATTTACTTTTAAATTTCGCGAAGTGCGAAATGTCTCGGATATCACTGGGAAGAGCATTATATAGAGATATGCAGTTGTAAGAAGGCGATCTCTTATAAATACTTTTGTGATGCATTGGTATACTCAAGAGATTGCCATGTCTGGTGGGGTACTCGTTTGACCTTCTTTCAAATAGATTTAGATTATTTTTAGCATAGGTTAGACATTTATAAATATAGACAGAAGGAGCGGTAAGAATACGAAGTGTCTCTACAACTGACATTTATTTTGAGGTCAAAAATGAGCCTTATTATTCTCTTCTGGCAGATAAACACTCTTGCACAGTCGGAGGCTCCACCCCACGCGAGAATACCAAAGGACATGTGACTATATGCCATGAAATAATAAATGGTCATAAGGCTAGCCTGATCTAGAACTGACTTCATCTGTAACAGTGCAAAAAATGCTTTGTTTAGCTGACTACATACATGGTCAATATGTTTCTGCCAGGAAAGTTTATAATCCAAGAATACACCTAGTAGTTTAGCTGAGTCAGAAAATATAAGTTCCTCATCGTTCATTAAATTTATAGGAAGCTGTTTTTGAAGGTGAAAATTAAGACAAACAGTTTTTTTTTTCATTTAATATTAGCTTATTTCTTTGGCACCATGTACTTAGAGATTCTGTTGTGTCTTTGACCAATTTATAAAGATTATCCGGTGTATCGGCTGACACTGTAATAGTGGTGTCATCCGCGAACATAGTCACGTGGCCTTGGTCTATGAAGTAAGGCAGATCATTAACGTACAGCATGAACAATAGCGGACCTAGCACAGAGCCCTGTGGAACTCCAAGTGTAACAGTAAAAGTTTCAGACGTTACTCCATCTAAGCTTACTCTTAGCTTTCTATTTTCCATGTAGGAAATTACCCAGTGGAGAATATTTCCCTTAATACCAATGCTATATAGTTTTTGGCTTAAAATGTCTTTGTTGACAGTATCGCTTTGGAAAGGTCAAATAGCAGTGAAACAACATACTGTCCCTTGTCCAAGCATTCATAAACATATTTAAGAAGATGACAGGCTGCCGTTAGATGCCGTTAATATTAGATTCAACAAAAATGTGTAATATAGTGAGTGCATATATCTTAAAATCGGAGATTTTTAACAGATGTATGTCATCAATGCATCCCTCTACCCTTCAAGAGCCTCTTCTTCATATCCCGAACGCAACCGAGCCAGAGGCGCCAGTCAAGTTGCGCATTAGAGGTAGAAACCCTCTACCCTCTAAACGCTAATATGTATTTTTTCAGTACTAAATATTCACATTTTTTCCAATTGGAATTTACGGTGAGCGAAAGATAAATATCAGTTATTTCGATTGTATGCAGTGAAATTTTTTGTCGAGGTACCCAATGAGCAGATATAAAACTTCCGACAATTTGTACAGAATTCAAATCCGGAGGAGATTCTAAGAGCCGCCCGAGGCGGCGGTCGCCGCTTTAGTCATTTAACTGCTTAAATTATATTACAATCTGATCATTTTTCCAAAGGTTATTAACATTTCTGTGCCGATACGTACGGAAATCGCTTATTTTGGCATTCGGACGTTGACCTACAACCTAATAATTTTAATTCTTATTTTGCCCGAAAATAGTAATAATAATTTTCGTCTCCCTGGTAGTTTTTTTTAGTTTTTGTATTTTAAAAGTTACTTCCAAAAGAAAATTTGTTTAAGTTTGGCACCATTTTGTTGTATCTTCGACCTACATAATTGATAACTCTTTAAAACACTATTATACTAAAAACCTACCAAAATATCAAAAGTTCTCATAAGGTATGTTTCATTCTGGCTCAAATCCCCTGCGGACTGTGCTATTACAAAAGTTATCTGCTTAGTATCAGAACTAGGATAAATGATCATATTTTTCATTTCTTTGTGACGCAGCATAATTCTGGCGAAATCATTTCGTAAATTTTTATTGACCCTGCTCTGGTTCAGAACATGTCGAAATAATCGAATTGAAGAAATTGGTAATCAAGTTAACACACAGCGGCACACGATCAACTGTAACAAAGGTCCGTAGTGTCAAATTAATCGAGCTAGCCACAGCATATGATCATGAATGACCTTTGTTTGTTCAGGAAGGAGCCAAACAAGAGCCAGGCAACCCGGTCAGACGAGGCACGATTTCAGACAGGCTATATGTAATGCGAAACGCCTTTGTCACGACCTGACAATCCATCAACTTATTAATAACGGGTTACATAATCTGGTGACACAACTCTAATTTACTGTATTGATTGGAATTTTAAATTAGCGTATGGTGGAGGCAAGCTGATGATAACACAATGTAATTTTCGATTATTCTTAAAATGCTTATGCAGAAACGCTCAACAGAACTCTCGGCATATATTATTGTACTACTACTTCTCTCTGTAATATGGAGAATTACAAAAATAATTATCATATATTAAAAAAGAAAAAGAAAAATAACTACAAGAAAAGCATTTTCAAGGACTTCTTGTATCGTCCGTGCGAGGATCTTCATCCTGGCACAATAATTTCCTTCTGTATCTGAGCTTTCACCCAAAGCTGCAAAAGTTTTTTGATGTTTTCTTGATTTTTCCATCATATTGAAACCGACTTTCCCTTTGCAATAGAAAGCCAGATTTTGATCACATTTTATGTAATACTCGTTGCTGTTTTTTTGTAGACAATGTTAAGTTTAGACATCTTTACTTTTATGATGTCAAGTTACTTGATAAAACATATAGTACGGGCGCTCTCGATCAGGATTTTAGATTATAATATAATAATAATAATAAACACCACAGGTAATACAACCCCCTTTATCCCTGAAAGCTCTGAAAGAGCCTTGTGCGGGAGAGGGCTACACATTTAGAGACAAGGGACACACATCCAATATCCGAGTATACTAGGATTAATTTCTTTCGGAAAAAATCCCAGTGCCACGACCGGGAATCGAACCCAGAACTCCTGGCTGAGAGTCAAGCGCGCTTGCCACTCATCCAAACAGTCATATAGATTGAATCCCAACATGAAATTTCGATTACTTTTCAGTAGATAAATACTCCCCGAAGAAAAAGTTCCATTACCATTGATGTTTATGTCGTTGCTAAAGGAATGAATTCGGTTATCGAACATGTAAATATAAATGATCCATTATTTTTATCGAGGCACGTCAGTTTCCTTGTTTTTCTATTAAAGGTAATGTTAGACAACGTAGGAATAATAATAACTGACCTTTTCCGCCCCACGGTATGTCAATTTCCCGCATAATTACATGCTTCTGGTGTCTGAGAACCAAGGAAAAATCGTAACTGACAATTTGGCCGTTATCTGCAAACGGGTTGAATTTTTTTATTGCAAAATTTTTAATTTCAATTGAACTGAGTCTGCAGTAGATTCTTGATGAAACATATTAAATAGAACAAGTATTAAAATTTTTAAGCAATTTCGAATTATAGCGGCACGTCTGTCTGTTTCCTACGTCAAATGATTGATAATACTCGGAAAAGAGTGGGGAAAATGATAGCTGACATTTTCATCGTTGCAGTTGGCACCAATTTTGTCTTTCTTCAAAAGAAAATCTGAAAATTAGAAAATTTACAAAAATGGGAATACTTCTGTGCAATAGATGTAAATATATTGTGCTGAAATTATATAGCCATTACATAAATGTATACATTTATATAGTAAATGTAATATTCAAGTTTATACATCATCGTCATCCGTACCGTCATCAAAATCGTCTTCACTATCGGTATCGCCTCGTACCTCGATTTCATCTATTTCCTCATCTTCCTCCATATCCTTATTTAAAATGAATACCAGAAACTCAATAAATTATTAATGAAAATTGATAATAAGTATATAACTTCAGTCTTGCGATTTTTATCTTGTGAACGTTCAGGTTCTGTACCAGTGGTGATAACATCTGTGTAGAGAGGAACTTGGTCAGGCTCGAACCAGTTAAAAGTCAATCTTCCATCTTCTTCAATCCAGCCGAAATTTGTTGATACGAGATGACTGGTGTTCTGAAGATGAGCTCCACGCCAGATTTTCTCGATGTATTTTGTTCGCAGCAAATATTACTGAAGCTCTGCCTTGCACGGTGATAGATTGCATATGCGTTATAATTATTTAAATCAATGGAAAGCCAGTCTGGTGCATTTCTTTTATCGTAAGTCCGCGCGAGAATATTCATCCTGGCAATATTGACATCTTTCAATTTGGTTTCTCTATACAGAGCACAAACGTATTGTTTCAGTACACGATAATGTCCTTCGATATCCGAGTTTTCATCAAAAGCTGCAAAAGCTTTTTGATATTTGGTTGATTTTTCCAACATACTGAAACCGACTTTCCCTTTTTAATAGAAAGCCGGATTTTGATCACAACCAGTGAACGTATTAAATGCAGGAAGAGACCGAGCTAAGAAAGGAGACATGGACTGATACAGAGAAGAAAAGTCAGTATACCGCCTTGATATCCCAGTGCCGATATCCATCCAGATCTTTACGGTGTCATTTCTCAAGAATTCCATGTTGGCCAATATAATTAGGATATCTGTGCCATTACACCTTAGCACACTTTTCAGAAACTTGGCAAACATGAAAAACCATTTTGGTATCTGCTTCTTCATGAACTACGCAGTCTAAATACTCTTCTATATTACTTTGCATTTCACTGTCAACAACTGAAAATTGGTAGATCGTCTCCCATCTATTCGTTTATCTGGAAATCCACAAAAGCGTGTTTATTTAAGGATTTCAATTCAAGGTGGAAATTATTAACAACTTGGTTCCGATTTGTTATGTGAAATGGGCAACCTTGTGTTTCACATCGTTAATCGTGTTCAGCCTCTTCAATAAACGTATAGTCTGTGACTGGATGCTGGCTGTTGCGGGAGAAGCGAGCTAGTGGCGCGATGCGTTGCCACTGAGGAGAAGATGCAGTGCGTCTCGATTCGGTCTCCAATAGCTGTACAACGCGGGAAACATCAGCTTTTATTTTGAATGGAATTTTGAGAGCTTCCATCCATGTCGCTGCAACTGTATCCAATCCTTTTTTTAACAACTGATAGTGGTGTTATTAATATTCTGCAACACTCTAAATGTCAGTTCTTGATAAATTAGTGGTCTGTTTTAGTTGTTTACCAAGATTATATCAAGAACTGATGGGGTGCTGTAACTAATTAATAGCGTTTTTCTTTTACCTACGGAAAATGAGTTACACCCCTCTCACAACACTTTGGGACTTTGCTATAAAGAAAAAAGTTGGTTATTTCAAACTACACACTTTTATGGGCTTAGCCATGCCGTGATGACAGGAAATTTTGATCGAAGGCTCCCCTACTAATACGTCAGTATAAAATAAAGTTAAAAAAGGACTCATTCAAGTTTCGAACCCGCACCCCTTCGACTTTGAATCAAAAACTTAACAACTAGACCATCATCCATTACTTTAAAACGAGGTAAGCCCTAAATACAACCAATGTGTCCAGCGGAAAATATATTTCAACAATTTTGATTTGTCATATTAGTGAAATATATAAATAAATTATAGGAAATAACATTCCCCCATTTATAAACCATGAAAATTAAAAGGACTATTTTTGAAAATCTAATTGATTAACTTTTTAATTTACTGATCAATTTTGTTCAAAAGCAACAGAGTTATTCCTCTATCTAACACTAAGTAACTATCCAAGTTTCAATAAAACCTTTTCCTTTGTAAATAATTGTTCTGTCGTTTTATTAGTTCTTTGACTATTATTTTATTTCGATAAGGGCTTTGTATTTCGAGTCGAAACATTCAGCGGTGTTGGCCTATTCTGTGGGGTATTGTAACGCTCCAGACATTTTAGGGTCTGCCAAATACTTGCGAATTGGTTGGAAATCTTTGAGATGGTGGGTTTGGATGAACATTGTTGTTTTGGAAAGTTCATTGATTTTGTAGCATATTCATTTACAGAAATGAAGGATTGAAATAATTCTGTGGGTATTGCTTTAATTAAAGTAATTTTGCGGATGTCGAGTCATTGGACGTTCATTAACTGCAACATCAGGTTGATTTAATCTTTGGAGGTACTTAGGGCTATCCTCTTCACTAATACATAATTTTAAAGACTTGGCAATGGCCTCATTGCGAGAATTGTGGCACCTAGCGGCTCTTTTGGCCCAACAAAAAAGGTAGTTAACGTTTTGTTGCGAAAATTCTTCTTTCACATTTGTATTCTGCATAGTCGAAGAGAAAATCGGTATAGTTGCAAATTTTGTTTAGTAAATGAAAGATTTTTTCGTGATGATATTATGGATTTTAAGTTGATTAAATTTTTGATTATCCATTTATTATCCTCTCAGAGACTGAAAAGTAATTGTGAGGCATTGAAGTTCAATTTTTATAAGCAGAGTAAAACGGTAGAACTCAATTAATAAGAGATTATTTTGAAAATTATTAGGTCTTGTGTCACCATTATAGTAATTTAATATTGACTCGGAAACACTAATAAATCTATTCAGTTTATTGGAGCTTAAATTAAAGTTGGGAATGAGAGGTACATTTTTCATGTATAATGCTGGAATTATGAATACTAAATGTAATACCAGAATCCTTCGATCCAATTTCTTCTTGAAAAGCCTTTTTACCTACTGACCTAATTGTGTCACAGTAACTTGAGAACTCTTCGATTTATTTGCTAATCCATTTTAGTTGATAAGATCTGCTGCTATAGTGGAAAAATTGACAGCAAAAGCTAAATACAAGACTCTGATTTAATTAATATTAAGCATTCAATAGCTTTTTATTAACACATAAATTGTACAGATATTTAGACGAAACAGTAGTAAATAATGAACAAAATATTTTAACTCTCTTTTAAATTTACCTTGGGAAGGCATTATAAAACCTAGCAAAGAGACAATAGTTATCTACGGCTGTCAATTTGAAATTTAAAACTATTTAACAGATCGTTTTAAGATACGCCAAAGCTGGTGAGGATATTTAAGGCGGCCGGAAACAAGATATCTTTTGTCTCTAATTGACACATCCAATGACCGAACACGTAGTCGAGACTTGATTCCTTTCAATGTTTGAAAAGATTTAACGATGTTATTGAATTTTATTTTACATCTCAATCAACAAATTCTATCTTATTTGTGATAGTGTCTCTAAATGTTCTTTATAGGTCCAATTTAATTAAAACATCGTAAATGTTTTATGTATCTTTAAAATTAACATTGTTACTGTTAATAAAACTAATTGTATTCTTTTCGTCGACAGCACATTGCAAGTTTTTTGTCACTTTGCAATTTTAGCTATTAATATAAAATCTTTATGTCCGGCCACGTTCAAATAGGAAACATGACATAATACATTTTGGACGAGTTAACTTAATTTGATGTTTGTTTACAAATCTTTACGGTTGTTCTCCTGCAAAAAATGTACCGGATTCAAGTTGATCTATATTTCACACCTAAGTGTAATAGTATAGGAGCCAGCGCGCAATTATCTGACCCATTTGTATTAGAAACATGATGAATCATTTGCCTTAAAACAAGCCGGACAACTAGGGCGATACGAAAATTTTTGTTACTGGTGGAGACCTAATTTATAGATTAAATTAATGATTAAAAAAATCACCTTGATATTTAGTAGTCATGGCTTAAATGTGGACACCTGCAGGTTCACGATATCTGCCTCTGGACTTCCACTAACTAGGATGTATGCCGATTGTATTACTGTAATTACTAAGTGGTAATTTATCGATAACAAAGAAATCAGCTTGATGCAGGTTTAAAATGTTTGCCTCTTGACCTCCATTAACCGGGGCGTATGTCAATTAAATATTTATATTCACTAAGTGGTAAGTAATCCCTAAAAAAAATGTTTGCTTGACAAAAATACTTGCACCAATCGTAACAGACATTTCGAAGTTCCCACCATTAGGAAAATTTCTCGTATCGCTTTCGTTGCCTGCAATGCTCTAAACAACATGATTAATAATGGCTCCTATACTATTAAGTCATATTTAGAATGCTTAGTAGTAACAAAATTCAAAAAGCTTTTAGAACGGCTTAACCACAGATTATTGTTGAACCAGGTTCAATTATTTAATTGGCATTGTATAACAGTAAATATGGTTATTATAACTTCTTTCAGAGAGTAGTACAGAAAATGGATAAGTTTAAGAAATTCCATCATTAGTATTCTAGATCTAAATATGTACGATTTAAGATTTTTTTTTTAAGTTAGGAAGCGAATTAAAATCTTCACAGAAACTCTTAATAGCATTTCATTCGAAGAGAAATAGTTTTACTGTATTTTTGAGGTACCTAAATATTGGGAGGCATGTTTTATTTACAGGTAAAATGTGATATAATTTACAACAATTAAAGAGTAAAAAGCAGTGTTGTGCTTTAGTGATAAGAAGTTGCCTTATTGCCTATAATTATGATCATTCTGTGAACTACTGTTTGAAAAGTTGAAGTTTATCTTTGAATAAAGAAAACAAGTTATTTCGAAAGCATGTTTAGAGGTGAGAACTGTTAGAGACTGAAATGCTTTTGTACAAGATCCTTTAAAGTGTGGTTCGTTTTTGCGGAGCAAAATGTTATGTACATCAGTTACTGATCTCCATTCCACTATGGCGTATTTAAATAGCTCGATGAAAGAATGTAAAATATAACTATGTTAATATAGATAAACTGCAACGCTTAACGCAAAACGTATTTTTAGGTAAGAACATTTTAAGTTAAGCAATTTAGAGTTGGTGAAATAAATGATATAAATTGTTTATCTAAATCATAGAACTATTAGGTTTAACGATAGATCATTATAGTATTGAACTTAAAATTATCATTGTTTGTATATTATGACAGCACAGTTTTCAGCATCCTTTAAGTTACTATAACTTATTAAAAATACTGACATCGTCAAGATACGCAGCTGTTAAGCAAATGGCAAAAGTTTCGATATAGTTTAGCAAATCATTAATATATGTGATAAATAATGTAGGTCCTAGTATGGATCCTTGAGGAACTCCACAGTAGAAAGTAGATAAGCTGACACCACATTCTTGATTGTAACTTGTTAGATACTAAAACTAAAAATGATTTGAAGTTTCTCATTTTTAATATTAAATTTTGACTGCAATATTAAATCTAGAGTGTCTTGGAACCTTACGCGTGACGCTGCGTTTAAAATAGTTTCCGTATACACCTAAACACTTGAACACTATACTCGAATACCATCAGTCGACGTTCATGTCCTCAACCGTTTTGGCATCATGTGGGGCTTACCAATATAAAATTACGGATAGGTTTGCAAGGGATATAACGCAATAACTCACTGATGATGGATATATTCATTGTTCATGAAAGGGTAAACGAAGCACTTAGAAAACCACATATTTCTCAGATCGGTGATGGTAGTTTAACTAGAGTGTAGAAAAAAATAACCACACATTAACCAGCTTTCTTGTGGTTAATAATAAAAATTTATTTCAAAATTAAAAACAGTTTTTAAATTGAATTGGCATAAATGATGCAGGAACCCATTATTGATGAAAATTTTACTGAAATTGTGATTTCTTGGTAGGTTTTTAGTAGTGAAGTATTTTAATGTCAAACTTAAAAAAAAATTGGGAAATATTTTTTAAATACGAAAGGTAGAAAATTATCAGTGATGAAAATTAATGAGCACAAAATTCTACAAAGAAAAATTCTTGCTAACCAAGGGGAGTTTATTTTTTAATGTTATACTGAGTATTTCCATATTTTTTGTAAATTCTTTAGATATAGTACTGTCATGAGCAAAAAAATAGGACAAGCCTTATAACATATTGTTATGCATTACATCCCCCTATGATACGCCTATGCCTAATAGTGACTGAAAACTTGTAGAGAGAGATAGAGTTTTCTAGAGTGTGGTGGAAGAAGATTCTCGATTGTATTTTGGATGACTCTGGAGGCAATTTCATAGTATATAAGGCGCGATTACCGGTGGAAGGGGAAGAGGTTTATAAAAGTGAAGTTTGGTAACGAAAAAGTGAGGTTAAATATCAAGTAAACAAAGTGCAAAGGTTATTTAACAAATAAATATTGTATAGGTAGTCAGTAAATTATTGAATAAAGTGTTAGTGGTTTACCCCTCGTTAAAATTATTTAGAACCCACGGATTCATAAAGGGTGTTTCCTAAGAGGCGGAAACACGCAACAATATTTTTTTCCAAAATCTAGTTGTGTACATCTAACTTTAATTTTCGTGACATTGTCAGTTAGTTGTCACCATTCATTGCAAGTGTGCCTAAACTAATATGTCCCATATAAGTGATAAGCTGGAGTTATTGCCAAAGCATAACATGGATAGTCTATGAGACAAATTGCACTGCGTTATAATATTAACAAAAATTCTGCTTTTAACATTTTAAAACAGTGGAGAATAAACGGTATGATTAGCAGAAATCCAGGATCAGGGCGACGAAGGATATCAAATCAACAGCAAGATTTGCAATTGGTAAATAAATTAGTAGAACATCCATTTCACTCAGTAATTCATGCTAATTCAGGCTGCTGAAGAAAGGATATGCGCTTGAATTTATAGTGCATGATGTAAATTTTTGGAATAATGTAATCTTTATAGATGAAAAAATGTTCCAGTCTACACACAGCGGTCGTATTCGTGTTTACCGACCTCCAAATACTTGATTCAATGAGACGTATATACAGGGTGTAATTAGTTTCATGTCATTAAAAAAACTGATGGTAGGGAACGACAAGACGAACAAAAAAACCTTATATAACATGGGGTCTAAAGCTTGGAGGAAAAAAAAATAAACAGAAATTTCGCAAATTTTCAATAAAATTTTTTGAGATCTGCTGGAATATTGAAGTAGGTTTAGATCTAGATCTGATCTAAAGAAAACTATACTGTAACTCTCCCTTGTGCAATATTTTAGTTACTGTGGGTGTTTCGTTATGTACACACGTTCGTTGTTTTTGTTATTTTTGAATTTCGCGTCATTGTGTATTTATAGTTAAGATTTATTTTATTGACTTACCGTTCAAGTTGTCAAATTCTTGATTACGTACAGACACAACTTACTTGTTCGTTCTTTTAGTATTCCTTTTTGGATTTCGTACCAAGTTTTTATTTTATTTTTCTTTATTGACAACGTTAGTTGATAGTTTAGTGTTTAGTGTTGAACGAAGTGCGTATGTCCTTAATTCGACGTACCGAACTGTGTATTGATGCAGATGCAGAGATTTTGAATCATTTAGGTAGGTAGTAAGCTTTTAACCCAGGACACTCATTTATGTTACAAATGTTAATAAACCACATTTAAATTTTCTAAATTATAAACAATCCAACATTTTGTTCCAAATTAAAAAACACACATGTAAAGAAATGCTCTGTTTAAACCTCTATGGCCATTATTTGCTTGCAATTGTGCACGAAGAGAGAACGAATTATTTACCTCTTTATAATTGCCTCAGTTCAGTTTAGGCGGTCCATCAAAGGCGGTCGATGATCCAAGGCCTTTGCTTTGACACCGCAGACCACTGCGTGTGCCGGTGCCCGGCGAGCACTTTTTTATGACAATTTAAAAGTTGTATAATTGGGAACTACAAGTCCATTGACCAAGAAAGGCAGTGATTCTCAATTGTTGTCTACCATAATATTAAAAATGTTGACCTAGATCAGTTTTATTCAAAGTGCCCCTAGAGCGAAAAGTCATAAAGGTTTTTTGTTTGTCTAGTCTGTCCCAATTGCCAGTTTTTTTAATGACATGAAACTGATTACACCCTGTATCTAACAATGCCAAAAGTGGTAGTTTTCCGTTAACATGTAAGGATTGATATCGATACGGGTCCTGGTGATTTGTGGCATATTGAGGAACGATTTAATAGTGAACCGTATATTAGGATTTTAGACAACGTCATGCTCCCTTCTGTGTCACAATTATTTCCTAATAATGAATTCATATTTCAACAAGATACTTGTTCAGTTCATACTGCTCATACCATAACTAACAACATTAATGTTCTTAACTGGCCCAGTCATAGTCCAGATTTTAACCCTGTGGAAGACGTATGGGGACTACTCGTAAGAAGCACTTATCCAAAAACGAAATGTGCGACCACGGAATGCCCAAGAATTACTGGAAGTAGTAAATAATGCATGGGAAAATATTGTTACTAATGATTATTGTATAAGTTTATTTAGTTCTATGCCAAACAGACTTATAGAAGTTATAAATTGAAATGGTGCAATAACAAAATATTAATAGTTAATTTCTTATTAAGTTGGATGTCCTTTGTTGCCCTGATCCAGGATTTCTACTAATCGTATCGTTTATTCTCCACTTTTTTAAAACGTTAACACAGAATTTTTGTTAATGTTATAACGCAGTGCAATGTGTCTTTGACAATCCATCTTCTGCTTTAGCAATAACTACAGCATTACAATAAAAAATATTATGAAAGGTGCTGTTTTATTTTGGCTACTCATTACTTATTCAAATAGAGACAGATTTACATTAGAAAAAATAGTTGTCCTCTCTTGCTCACGACAGTACATATATAAAAAGCATAATTACCTATGGAGTAAAAATTCCAAAGAGAACGAAAAATGACGATTATTACATTCTTGCAAGATATCATTAAAGAGTACTTCTAGTTACATAATAGTTACTTATTTTTTTATAGTAATTAAAATTTTGTAATGAATTATGCCTGCCTAGATTCACAAATAATGATAACATGACCTGACGGTTCCATTACAAATAATTAATATTATGTATGTAGGTGATATTAAAACATTTTTTCTGGTTAAGTTGAATATTCCGTGACGATAATATAATGCCGACCTAACATGAAAAACGTCTATGTAAATTAACGTAATTAAATTTAATTTTTCAGTGTCCATATTTGAGATCTCAATTCCAGTATAATCAACGTCTGCAGAGTGATTAAGTTATCATGACACACTTATATCTATCATTACGCATATTAGGAGTCACAAAAAATTCTGTAACTATTAGGTATTATTACGATATATAAACGGGAATATGACATACGTTAGTTTGTCGAGAGACCTCAAGTTATAAAATCACACATTCAACACTTCCTCGGCGTATTATAGTACCGTTTACTCTCAGTATAGTATAAATGTCTTATTAGACACAATTTGAATATTTTATCTGTCAGTCAATTTATTTTCAAAGCAATTTAGTATAATCAAAGTGTCTGTCCATCTGTCTGTCTGGTGTGTCTGTGCGTCCGTCCATCTGTGTGTCCGTCCGTCCGTCTCGGTTTTTGTAAGCACGATAACTTAAGAATGAAAAGTCTGATTAGATTGAAATTTGGACAGTAAGTTGGTGTTATCCAGAGGATGACCCCTATTATTTAACAAAACTAATCAATAAATTAAAAAGCTATTAATTATTTAAATTAAAAAAAAATTACTTTTTTATATTTTGTAAGTAAAGAAAAAATGTCTAAAACTAATATTATTTAAAAAAATACTGCGAAGTATTCTATAGAATGTGCAACAATTATATAAAAAGTGCAGTAAATCGGCGAAGGATGTAATGGTTAGCTAAATATTTATTATATCATCCATACATATAGAAAAAGTCAAAAAGTTTTGTAACATAAACAATACACAGTTGACCAACAAACATTTGGTACCAAGATAGTCCTTCAGTTTGACATTAAATGCATTAACATGTTTTCCCCCATTAAGCCAAAATACCGCTTAACTTTAATGATGGTGATTTTTCATACCAGCTAGTGTTGCGATGTGGTATTCTCAGAAGGTTTCCGTGTCTAGTGTCATTTTTGTGTGTCAAAATTGCATTCGAAGAATTAATATTTTTGTTGGTATGTATGGACACATTTATATCTACACATAATTGCAAAAAAGTCAGTAAATATTATAAAATGTGATTTACAATAATAAATTGGTGCAATTCCAAGCAAGCTAACCATATTATACTCCTCGTCGATTTACTGCACCTTTATATAATTGTTGCACATTCTATAGCATACTCTTCGCATTTTTACCGTAAATATACAGTTAGGTTTATGTTAGCGAGTGACCTTGGCCTTGTCTACTGCTGCTTGAATTAAGCCGTTATAATCTTATCGCATTTGTGACAAATTTATTACTTTTAAGTTTATAAACATTATTGGAATTTATGAGTAGCCGGTATTGCGCACAATATTCAAATCTAAACTTTAAATTTTTCTCAAATTACTCTCTATATGCTATTTTTCTAAATTTCTTTAACAACCATCCACAGAGAGTTGGGATTGTTTTCGCTTTAGACATATTTTGATTAATTATAAAACACAAAAAAATTAGTTTTTTTTTTTAAGTTGAATAACTAATAACTTTTTCATTTACTGATTGATTTGGTCCAACTTTGAAAGTATTTGGATTGTATGGAGTTAATTTAGTTATTTAAATAATTGACTAATATACATATAACTAAGCGAACGTTCAAATCTAGTGGCGTTATGTTGGTATATGCTAAATAAGTAATTGTTTCTTGGGTTTAGTTGGTGTACATTTCTCATAGGCATTAATGGCTCATATAAATACTCAGGATTTCTATATCTACATGTTTTCATACTCTAAATAAATATTGATATCTATATGCAATTTTCATATGTTTATGGTCATTATATCAGGGCGTTATGTGATCATACTGTTTTGCTAGGTAGATAAAACTTATATAGCCATTTGCAATATCTGTTTACAGTGAGTGTTTAAAAGTGATAATACATTCACAAATAATAATCGATCTGGGGAAAATTAGATATCCATTAACCCATATTTAACTTTTTCAGGGAGTAAAAGTTTTTAACTTTACATAGCATGTATTTTTTTGTTTAAGATGTGCTGTTCGAAATTCAAATGACTGTCAAATATTGTTCCTAAACTCCTAACATATTCTTTGGTAGGTACTTCTATGTTATCTATGTGAATGGTAGAGAAGTTATATTAAGTGGCTTTAATTAGAATTCAATAATTACCCGCGAACATAACACAACTTTTATTGTCGTTGAGCATCATGGCTTGGTTACGTGACCAATTTCTTATTCTTCATTTAGACGTGGCAAGCGATATTAGAATTCGATGCGGTAAATGACATGGTCAATTGGTCAATTGTACATCGTCTGCATAAAGGTAAACGCACGACAAATTTGAGGTATATAGAGAGACAAATATAGGACTTAAAATGCTTCCTTGTGGGATACCCATGGCAGTTGTCATATTAGTTGATGACCTACTACTTTCGATATCTACAACTGTAGATCTGTTTTTCAGATAATCTTTAAACCAGTTGCAAAATAAGATGTCTAATGCAATATGGTGTAATTTAGCCAATATCGTTTGGGGTGATTTATTAAATCAAATGCTTTGCTATAGTCTAGTAGGACTAAGCATACGTCCTTTGACTGGTCTATGGCTGCTGTTAAATCGTTCGTTTTAGTGAGTGCAGAGCATGTGCTATAAGTGATCTAATACCAGACTCTGTTTTAGGTAAAATGATATTATTCTCTATATGACACAACAGCATTTTGCATACTATTGTTTCTGCTATTTTTGATAGGACAGGTACTAAGTAAATTAATCTTAAATCATGCTCTACTGGATTTGGTTTTTTGGCAGTAGCAATAGAGCTCTTCCTCTAGCTAACACTGGCTTACTTTCCAAAATTGAATGCAATCAGAGTTTTCGTTCTTAAGTTATCATGCTTACAAAAAACGTTACAAGCAGACAGACAGACAAACGTACGGGCAGACCGGACAGACAGACGAACTGACATTTTGAAAGTTTTTCAGAATTCGATCACTAACACAGTAATGTGAAAGTTTTTCTCTGCGGTTGATATTTACCATTTTAGAAATGTGCCGATCAAATACAATATACTCTTCGTTTTTGTAGATGCGAAGGGTATATTAATAGATGAATAATCTTTGTTGCAAAACTGAAATTCAATTGACACTAACATTACATACTTTGCCTCAAGTAATAATGTTAAGTGGGACTAAATTAGAGTGTATAGTTCTTCTCATCTATGTAGTCGGTTGAAGAAATTGCCAAGAAAGCCGAAACTTCGCCTCTCGATCTGAATGAGGGGCAAATGAATTCATTCGCATATGTAATTTCACATATGAAAAACCTTAATTTCGCTGTTAAATATTACATAATAGCCATATTATAGTTTAAAAAATAATGATTACATTGTACGTTACCTTTATAGCTTAAAGGGCTTCCAGATGGGGGAATAGTATAAAAAATTTAACTTTAGAGGCTGATGTATCAGCTATACTGCAGAGTAGGGTGGTTTGCATTCAACTGGTGGCGAACTAGGCTGATACGGCCAACTAGTCAGGTCCTTGGGGGTGGTTTCGATGATTTGGGGTGGTGAATGTACGCTGGTGAAAACAAATAAGCGTCTTATTAAAAACAGATTTGTTAATCAAATTCGGGTACGATTATAACAATATCCCACAGAAATAGTATTACACACAATAAGTATTCCTAGATGTGTGACCCACACTTAACCTATCACAAAATGCACGACAACTTAAAACTAATAAAACCTTAACTACTAAATACTATGCAATATATGACCCCCAAAGTATACTGGATTAAAAAATTACATTAAACTACTGAATAATAATGTTAAAATGAGCAAGATAGTGTGAACTAGGTGAGTGACGATAGGCTAAATTGACAAAGTGAAAAAATTGCAAGCGCTTTGTTCAACTCTACTGAAAATTCAATTGGTTATATGCAACCTATTTAAATAAAACTGATAATTTAATGTGAAAAATATTAAACAAAATAGGTATAGAAACTGTAGTTACGTGGGTCGAATGACAGCCATTACATTGAAATTTAGTACCTCAAAAACCTGACAATTTAAAATTTACAGTCAAATTGAAAGTAAAATTGACAGTAAACTTGAAAGTAAAAATCCTCCAATAAAGAAATAACGAATGTTACAAATCTATTTTCCAAAAAATTTCAGAGGCATACCTTAGATGTTGAGTGGGCTTAAGAATTCCTTTGCCATGTGCTGCTAGTAAGTTGATTGATCCGGAATATTGCGTAGCAGTACTTCCCAACAGAATACCAAAATATAATACTGCTAAATTCATCAACTACAGCACTATATCCCATTAAAAGAGCAAACTCACAAAATTGCTACACACGCGCTCAGCGACACAATTTATCTTCGGCAGGCAAACGGGAAAAATCACCAAATGATGGCCAAGGCGGAAACCTCTGTCAAGAATCCAAGGATGACCGAACCTCTTCGTGGGTATGTTCAAAGTGGCCACTACACAGCGTAAACTACAAATCTGATAAATCTCCATAACGACGCTTATTTCCCACACATACCATCGTATTTCATATTTCCATTAACAAAACAATAAATTTAATCCACAATAACGGTCTTGAAAAGGCTATAACCGGATGTTAGGAACTCGCTTCGCGGAGTGCAACAGTAGGTAACCAGTTATACTATATAGACTCGACTAAAATGATAACATTGGAACAATTGGGATATTTAGATTTAAATGAACAGATGCGAAAATAGACTGTAACAATATTTCTACTGCGTCATTTTCAATAGTATTGCGCAGGTCTCTCTATCCCCGTGTACAGCGTAGTACAGAATCAGCTTCGTTTCATACATTTAGGAAAACAAAAGCCAGTCCTGTCCCTCCTCCACATTTCCCTAACTAGCCGGAACGCCGGTATCTTTAATGGTTTTGTCACGTTTTTTAAACCATTACATATAGAGTCGACTGCAATTTAAATTGACTTGTATCATGGCCGCTAAAACGTCTGAACTAAGATTTTATTTCATGCATAAGAAATGCCAGTAGTTCTCAAACAGTTCTCCTGTAACAGCAATGATGTCGCTAAATAATTATAAAAAAAAATGTCATAAAAGACATAGATATAGGAAAAAATGTATTGTTGACATTTCTAAAAAACTCGGGGATCGTTTATGCATGACCAACAACAAAAAATTACATTTTGACACGTCCTGTGATCACTGGTTTGACAGGACTGTAATAAATAGTTGATGGCGGTACCGAAAAATGTGTCAAATTATTGAGTAAAAAAAAGTGTTTTTCCATCATCCATTTTATACAAAATTTTCAAAATTTCAAAATTTATTTCTATACGAATTTTAAAAAAAATAATGTTTTTTTTAAATAGGTTTAGAATATCACGAAACGTGGAAATTTTAAATGTGAGCAAAGACAGACATCACCCATTTTACATGAAATTTTCAAAATTTTAAAAATATATTTTTTTCAATTTAAAATTTAATTTTTTTTTAGTAGGTTTAGAATGTCACGAAACGTGAAAATTTCAACTTTGAGCAAAACAGTTTTTTTCCATCACCCATTTTATAAAAACAAAATTTTTCTATTTAAAATTTTCAAATTTTTTTTTTTTGAAATGAGTTTAAAATGTGAAAAAACGTGTAAATTTTAAATTTGAGCGAAAAAAAAAATTACCATTATCTATTCCCTTTAAATGGTCCACCCTGTATATTTTCCAGTGAAAGTCTAACCATTTCTTCGGTGGCAGTGGCGTCAGCTTCCTACCAAATTTGACTGTTCTCCGTCAAGTAGTATTTTAGTTAATCCACCGACAGACAGACAGACTGACGGATTTGAAAACCTATATTTTCGTAATCTACATGATGTGAAACGTGAAAATCCGAAAAAAATTCGGAGGGCGATTTTTTCTCGAATACAGTACTTCCCTTCGGTATGCGAGGGAAGTAAAAAGAAACGAACCCCCAATATTTTTTAGAAATCTTAATATTACAAATTTTTCCCATATGTGGCCAACTTTATGACGGACACCGTAGGTAAGTATATAGGTTCGGGCACAAATGAAACTGATAACAAAAAATGAATTGCCCAATGCAGTCAACAACAATGAGTGATCAGAAAAAGAAATCAAATACTAATATTCTTGGTGTTAGTTCACGGAAATAAATAATATTCGTCGTCAAATCCACGCAGTTTGAGAATCGCTGAGCTTATGACTATGTGTGTCTCACTCTTCAGTGTACATTCCATATTACCGTCTCAAAAGAAGTGAGAAGAATCTTGGTAGACATACATTGACAATGTCTTTAGGCTATTGCTTTAAGTTTGTGTACAAGAGATAGTGAAAACGTATGTGCAATATTAATTCATACATCGGTCATTTTAAAGTTGACCCGACTCTATTAGAGGAACTATTTCAGAAGATATTTGTGTTCAAATGTTATTTTTAATTGCAATAAAATAAAGCCACTGTCAATATTTTTAATTATGGTCGCAATTATTCTTCCAACATACATAACAATCTATAAGAATACCTGAAAACATGACAACTGAATTGTTTTTTTATATGTGCGATAAGATAAAAGGGGGCATTATTCTTTGCGAGAGCAAAATTGCATTACAACAGGTTTGTCAGCAAATACTATTAAAGTGTTATTGTTACACAATTAATAAAATCAGCAGATAAGGCGTTTGGTCGAGCTTGAAAGTCCGTAACTGCTGTAAGTGTAACATCATTTATACATTATTGAATCATATCAAGTACAGCCAATTAATATTTCTAGTTGTCTAAGAGGAGATTCGAAATTAACTGTTACTCCTTCATCGTTATTCTAAGCATAAACCCCTATGGACACAATTAATTGCAATTCAATATAAACTGCTCTGGGCGATGAACATTGTTTTTTAGCATAACGTATTCAATTGCTCCAATCGCCCCCCCTTATAAATCCAGGACCTCACACCTGGATCGTATCTAGAGTTCCACTAACAAACATGTTAATTAAAATCACTAAGATCTCGTCATATATCATGTTTGAGACGTCAATAAGTACAAATGTTTTTCCGGTGACGAACAGTAATTATTATTAGTCTCTGTCCAACAAAAATAAATGTCTCTACATTCATCATTTTGTGAAGGCTGGTATGTCATTATATGCAATACTGTGGTATTTTATTAATAATATATAATCAAGTAATCAACTGTTTCTATTTACATACATAATTTTTGCATTCTTATTTTCTGGTTAAATCCATTATGCGTCTTTTTGTAATGATAAATTTACACATTCATGTGGAAGAACTTATGTCAATTCTAAAGGAGCTCAAAACACTAAAATGAAATAACAAGTCTCTTAAGAAAACATTATTTAAAAAGTGTATTGCATTTTTTTTATCAAAAAGATCTTGCAAAACTAAATATAATTTTTAAATGGTTAAAATGACTAGAGAAGAGTCTTCTTATTCTTGACAGATGTTTCGTGAGTCATGCATTATTTTATTCGATTTCCCTTTTCCTGCGTAACACATTTACGGCATATGTCGTGGTTGACTGTTAGGGATACGACCCCATTAGTCACGCAATTTTGCTATTAATAAACACATTACAGGATAAGTATTGAAGCATTTTTATATTCTTTACAAATATGAAAATGACGAATATATTGCATTTGATTGGCACATTTGTAACATCACAAATAACACTCGTAAAGAAAAAATGTCATATCTTTGTATTACTAATCGAATTCTAAACCAAAATATCAATCTGCCCGTACGTCTATATGTCTGTCCTCCCCGTCTGTCCGTCTGCCCTCCCGCCTGTCTAGCAGTCGGTGTCTGTCCGTCCATCTGTCAGGTTTTTTCTGAGCACGATAACATAAGAAAGGAAAGTTATATTGTATTGAAATTTGGACAGTAAGTTAGTGATAGCTAGAAGAAGAACCCTATCTCTGAACAATATCTGCAAAGTTATGCTATTATGAGAGCCCTATTGGATTTGCCATTTTAAATTTTCAAGTTTTGAGATCAGTCTAAGCCAGTGGAGACCACTGATTGAACAAATACAAAGAAAGCATACATACGAATTGAATTGACAACCTTCTCCTTTTTAAACATTTTTAAAGTCGGTTAAAAAAAGCAACTCTGACAACTCATTTGATAGGAATCAGATAGATGTACGTGGTATAAGATATGTAAAATAGTTATGGAAAAAAATTGTAGAAAGTTAAATTATTTACAAAAAATTTGTGGGGTGATTTTATGGTATATACACAGGAACCGTGTAAAGTGTGATATCGACAAATTCATCGAATTGGAAGATTTTACCAAAATAATAGAAATACCGCTGACTTTTTGGTGTAAAGTATAGTTCTCTTCAACTTTGTTGCTATTTCTTTTTCACAGCTCTTATTACTTTGGAAACGTTTAATTATAAGTATTTTTAGCTTTTAGAACCATAAAAGAAGAGTTATAAGAGCTGAAAGGTTGAATTTTGTGATTTTTAGGAAATAACAAAAAAAAACCGCTGCCTAAGGAATCACTACTTCCACATCCAGATTCTTCATCCAAGTCGTTTTAAAGGAAACATCTTGACTATATTTGCACTCTAGTATGTGGAAATTATTGGTCATAGAATTTTAATAATATTTGGGGCAGATGTCATAGAAAAGTTTGAGGAGTTGGTTTCTACCATATACGTTAAAAATGAAGTTTTTAGTTCACCCTACTTATTTTCTACTATTCACCTCCCACACCTTCAATGGAGGCATCTCAATCAGATATCACTACAATACATACGTGTACTAATCTCAAGTGAATATCTCAATTTAATGTTATCAATCCCATTAATAATGAAGCGGAGGTGGTGGAGTTTGAAAAATATTAGAAAGAAATCTGAGGCCTTGGTTTCTAGTATATGCACCGAATCCCAAATTTCTGTACTCTTATCACCTTGATTTACTTATTTTCCCCTAGTCACTCCTATTAACCCTAACCCTTCTACGGAATCATCCCAAAATATAATCTGGTTCCAGATGTCGTTATAATACATACGTCTACCAAATTACAAGTGAATATCTCAATTTTATTTTATCAACCCCTTTAATAATGTAGTAAGGGTAGTGGAAGGGTTGAAAAATATTGTTAAAAAATTTGAGGTCTTGACTTCTAGGACATACACCGAATTTCAAGTTTCTGTAGTCTTACCAGCTTGCTTTACTTATTTTCCCCTATTTACCCCTATTTAACCCCCAACCCTTCAACGAAATCATCTCAAAATATAATCTAGTTCCAGATGTCGTTATGATACATATGCGTACTAAATTTCATGTGAATATCTCAATTTTATTTTATCAACCCCTTGAATAATGGAGTAGGAGTGGTGGGGGGCTGAAATAAATTATCAAAAAATCTGGGGCCTTTGCCTCTTATACATACACCGAATTTCAAGTTTCTGTACTCATACCTGCTTGCTTTACTTATTTCCCCCTATTTACCCCTAAATAACCCCGAACCCTTCAAAGGAATCATCTCAAAGAGTAATCTAGTTCCAGATGTCGTTATAATTCATACGTGTACCAAATTTCAAATGAATATCTCAATTTTATTTTATCAACCCTTGTAATAATGAAGTAGGGCTGGTGGGGGTTGAAAAATATTATAAATAATCTGAGACCTTGGCTTTTAGTACATACACCGAATTTCAAGTTTCTGTGGTCTTACCAGCTTGCTTTACTTATTTTCCCCTATTTACCCCTATTTAACCCCCAACCCTTCAACGGAATTATCTCAAATTATAATCTAGTTCCAGATGTCGTTATAATACATACGTGTACCAAATTTCAAATGAATGTCTCAATTTTATTTAATCAACCCTTTTCATATTGGAGTAGGGGTGGTGGGGGTTGAAAAATATTATAAAAAAATCTGACGCTTTGGCTTCGAGTACATACACCGAATTTCAAGTTTCTGTGGTCTTACCAGCTTGCTTTACTTATTTTCCCCTATTTACCCCTATTTAACCCCCAACCCTTCAACGGAATCATCTCAAATTATAATCTAGTTCCAGATGTCGTCATAATACATACGTGTACCAAACTTCAAATGAATATCTCAATTTTATTTAATCAACCCTTTTCATATTGGAGTAGGGGTGGTGGGGGTTGAAAAATATTATAAAAAAATCTGACGCCTTGGCTTCTAGTACGTATACCGAATTTCAAGTTTCTGTACTGTTACCAACTTGTTTTACTTATATTCCCCTATTTACTCCAAATTAACCCCCAACCCTTCAACGGAATCATCTCAAAATATAATCTAATTTCAGACGTCGCGTCGTTATAATACATACGTGTACGAAATTTCAAATGAAAATTTCAACTTTATTTTATCAACCCCATTAATGGGGTAGGGGTGGTGGGGGGTTCAAAGATATTATAAAAAAATCTTAGGCCTTAACTTCTAGTACATACACCAAATTTCAAGTGTCTGTTCTCTTACAAGCTTGCTTTACTTATTTTTCCCTATTTTCCCCTATTTAACCCCCAACCCTTCAACGGATTTCCTCAAAAAACAATCCAGTTCCAGATCTCGTCATAATATATACGTGTACAAAATTTCAAGTCAATATCTCAAACCGTTCCGGAGAAAACGTGCGGACAAAAAAGTTACAGACAGACCGACAGACAGAAATTTTTTTTTCGCTCAAATTTAAAATCTCGACGTTTCATGACATTCTAAACCTATTTCACGAATAAAAATTTTTGAAAATTTTTTTGCGATTACTATACTTCCAATCCACTACGTGGATGTGGAAGTAATTAATATCTTGAAAACCGTGAGACTTTGTATAGGGGCCAAATATGTTCCAAATGACCTCTTCGTTTGGCTAACCATCCGCCAAACACCCTTTATATTATACACGCTGTCCATTTTATCAGAGCCCTCGAGAATATCTCACTTAATATCGGTGGTGCAAAAAAATTGTTTCTACGAAAATTGTGCCGATTTATATACAGTACAAAACTGTTTAAAGACATTTGAAATCAATGACCTACTAAAAGTTATGATAGAAGATATCGATAATGCGGAATATGTCTAAGCAAAATATCTCCGTTATTTGAAGAGATACGACGAAAATTCTAGCTCAACATTGTTTTGCAAGGCAGAGTATTTCAACGAGGTTTTATCTAATTTTTTCAAAACCGATGTATTTTGAGATTTACTCTTCAGGGTGTTATTTATTTATTTTTTTTTTGAACGGGTGGGAAATGGCGGCATTAAATACAGTATTTAAAAGTGAATTATTTATTATTTGTTTGCTTATAGTAATGAAACATATTCTTTATAGAATTTTGCAAACAGCGGAAAGAAAAACTATCTATGAGAACTAAAAGAAAAACCATATGTAAAAATATTAATGAAATCTTTGCATTCTTTCGATAACCTGACTTTTGGTTATGCTAACAAGTAAAAATTCTTATTTGCCATTCTCATTATAACACTAGCATCCAACATAGTCCCCTACGACTAGGCAGATTAAACTGGTATCTACATGTTTGCAAAATCCTATAAAGAATATGTTTCATTACTATAAGCAAACAAATAATAAATAATTTTTCTTTTCGGATGAGTCCAGAATAAGGACGAAAAACGTTTCAAAGGCTAAGCATTTTCAAGAAACTAAATGAGAGTTTATGAAAATGTAATTCATTAGAATGAAAAATTTTTTAAAGACAAGGTAGGTAAATAAATTAATTTCAGGCCTTTGTTCTCATTTTTAACTGAATTTACATATCGTAGGGGATCATGTAGAAACTAGTTTAATCTGCCTAGTCGTAGGGGACTATGTTGGATGCTAGTGTTATAATGAGAATGGCGAATAAGAATTTTTACTTGTTGGCATAACCAGAAGTCAGGTTATCGAAAGAATGCAAAGATTTCATTAATATTTTTACATATTGTTTTTCTTTTAGTTCTCATAGATAGTTTTTCTTTCCGCTGTTTGCAAAATCCTGTAAAGAATATCTTTCGTAAATAGAGTATTTTCCGACCTTTTCAACGATATATCACATGCCATATTTATTTACTGGAAATAAGCAAGTAATTATAAATACATTTTTTTTTAACTAGCACATCACTTGGTGTGGAAAAATATGATTAAATAAAACGATAAAAGGAATGTAGCACATAGAACATTAATATCTATCTAATCCTCAAAATAATTTTTAAAACCATATATCAAGTGCTCAAAATGCCCACCACCATTTCTTATGTACAATTGAGCTCGGCGAGGTACTGCATTCAAAATATTACTCAGCATTTCGGGATTAACTGTATTACATGCCTGTTCAATTCTAGCTAGGTTCTCTATATTTTGCAGTGTCGTCAAAAATACTTTGTTTTTAATATACCCCGTAGAAAAATCAATTGTAGTTATATCTGGAGAACGAGGGAGCCATCGAATAAATCCATTGGTACCTATCCAATGTTGAGGTAAAAATTTTTCTAAATAATCTAAGCAAGCACGGGAATTGTGGGGAGGAGCTCCGCCTTCTTGAAAATATTTAGTAGTTATCTACTAAATATTGAAATACAGACAAGTTGATATTGTACCTAAATTAATTGATAAAGATATTTAAACTTCCTGAGCAAGGAAAAACGTTATTATGGATGGGCTCTATACATTGGCATAACTGTGAATACTCTTGTCATAATTGCTCCCTGTTACTTTCCTTACTATATATATTTTTTTTTGTTAGCTGAATTTATTATATTCTTTTTAAGTGTCTTAATGTTTGATTATAGTAAAGATTTGAAGAACTTTCTGAATTCTTCAATCGTTTTATTTTATCATACTTCTTCACGGCAAGTATGACGCTATTTTAAAAAATTATATTAGTTTAAAGAATATTTGTATAATTACTTGCTTAGTTGAAATATTCTGTTTTGTAAAAAGTTGTCGCCGTAGAATTTTCGTCGTATCTCTTCAAATAACGGAAATACTTTGCTTAGACATATGCCGCATGTTAGGTATTTTCCGTCTTAACTCTTAAAGTAGGCCATAGATTTCAAATGTCTTTAAACCGTTTTGTAGCTTATAGAAATCGACACAATTTTCTTAGAAACAATTTTCTTGCATGACCGATATTACGTCAGATATCTTTGAGGGCCTGATAAAATGAACAGCCTGTATAGATTGCCCGCCATTTTGCATTTTGTAAATTTTTGAACTTTTTAAATCATAAGTGTTATCAGATAAGTAGCTGTTAATTCATAAATTTTTCGATTGCCTATGTCAGAAAATGCAATTGCAAGTGCAAATTAGTTCTATTACAACTATTCCTCATAAGAAAGTAGTAGCTTGATTAGTAGTTAAATTATCTCTAATCGATTGCTAGGCACTGTTGACACTGGGAAAATTTAATTTAATTGTAAACTAGACAATCATTCAAATAACACCAGAATGAACACAAGGAAATGTTGCTCGTATTGTTGCTCTCAGCTATTTCGTGATCATACTTTTTATAGTCACTCAGCTTCGTCAAATATGTTTATTGGATGTCTTATTTTGTTACTTATTACTTATAATAATATCGAGTATAAAGCTAAGTGTCAATTTGCATGTGGATACAAATTTACAGCTATTCATCTTCTTGCGTATTACTATTAAAAATCTTAAAAAGTAATTATAAAAAATTCTTGGTATACTGATTTAACATTCATACAAATACATATTTTTTGTAGATTCTCTGTTATAGAAACTTCTATTTCAATAATTAATGATATTAATAACTAATTACTTTTTAGATAAAGTTCACGGTCGTCAGAAATTACTAACCTTGTAAAGATCTCATTAAATCCTAAAGAGCAACTGTCATTTTTGTTTGTATAATAAGAACGGTTCTTGCTTGAGTTTCTATGTACAGGGTGACTGCAGTATGACTCGATATAATAACGGTTAAATTAACAACAAGAACATTTTGATCACAAAATAAATTAATTCAATTGAAATATTAAACCAAAGCTTTAAAACAATAATTCATATAAAAACACCATAAACTAGTATAATTTCTCTATTAGATGTGTTGATCAGATTAGATGAAGTTATACAATACACATTACTTACAATAATTTCTCAATTAGAAATAGACGTAGTTTAATAATGAGCATAGTGTTTGTTTTGCTTGGAATATAAGCGCTGCCAGCTTTATGTTTTATCATGTTGTTTGTTAAGTCGGTTTATCCAGTTTTCCGATCAAAATATACAATATAGCTTATGACAAACGAATGACATTTTATTGCCTAAACACAATCTCTCTGCTGCTAGCAATGGTGTGACAGTTATGCCTATTAAGATATAAGTACAATCATCTCCCTAATTATTTGAAAAAAATTGCTGGTTTAAAATTACGGCATGCAAGAATTTCTTAACACTGGTGACAAATACTGTATCACTGTTTTATACTATTTTTTTGTATGTCGTATTTCTCTTAGTTTCTTTTTAATGCGTATTTTATTATTTTGTATCTATTTCATTTACATAGATTTTATGTTAGGTTATCAATATATCTTTTTTTTGTTCGTAGCTCCCGTACCTACGTTAATAAAATCTTGTGTCTAGGTTTTCATCTAATTATTGAAAACCATTATTCTATTAAATTTTATTGTGACGTTTTTTTTGTACATGTAATGCATGTCTACCCGAATAAAGAGTATTATTACTATTATTATTATTAATGACTTCATTGTTTTATTGTTTTATATTCGCTTCTTACAATACCTACAATGTACAGGATGCATCAAAACGACAGCTTACATGATAAGATAGTCAACGAGTTATATGTATCTTATGAACGTGCGTCCTAGTATTTTCCGTTCATGAGATGGGGAGTATTTCTACAGAAATATTTTAATGGAGATTAGGTATGCCTATACTCGTTCAGTGGCAAAACGGACTTTTACACAGACCAGTTTCTCAAATCGATGGTGTATTATAATAGATGAGTGTACTTGATCACATCACTGACGTTCGAAATGAATATAAAACTATACAGATCGGTCCAGCCAAATACGAATGGATCCAATATGTCCAATTAACATTTATTCTCTGATACATCGATTTGAGATACGACGATTTCCGTGATTTGCCATCATCACGCATGATACCACAGTATAAAGTCTGTACTATGCTGCCACCCAAGGCTTCCTCTCAAGTCGCGTATGGTAATAATATCTTTAACGAGCAAGTATCAGTTACGTACAATTTATTAGTTGTTCATGATGTTCGCTTTACCATGGACCGATCTGTATGTTAAAATCCGTTGAAGCAGTGGAAATAGATCAACGTTAAACAAGCGATATTACCTTCGTCGGAAAGGAAAATTCCATAATCATTTTTACCACTAGGATCACAAATAAGATGCGAATCCAATTTCAATAAAGCTTAAAGAGTTGATATTTCATCTTCAATGTTAATGGAAATAACAAAACTTAAAATTTGATTCAGGGTTGAATATATCAGTACAACGGTGTCTTCATTATGCGATAGTTTAAAATTTTACATACTTTTCAAAATTAATTAAAAGTCCAAAACTTATTTCAAGGATGAGGACGATAAGTAGAAGAGTTATTTGGGTATCTGCTAGAAAAATTTTGCTGCTTGGAGTACTTGGTACTGAAGCTTGAATGTTGTATATAAAAGGCTGCTCTAAAATTTGCAAACCAATTGTATTAATAAATAATTTGCAACTGATTTGTGGAGTTAAAGTATATATTTGTAAAAATACGCGGCTCCAAAAGTTGTATGCACCAGATATTGATGAAGATTCCCTCGAACTTTCGTCCAAATATACACCAGATTTCCTTCTCGGTTTAGGCTTCGGTTTACCATGGATAGTTAAACACAAGAGATGTAGTTGTTAATACTGTTTTGATTATTTTACTTAAATGTGCATCTAGAATATATTCATATTTTATTCTATATGCACAATCATAATTTTTGTGTTGTAATCTTTATTTAAAAGGCAATCGGAGATTATTGTTTGAAAATTGTAAAGCAGGTGTATGAGCTGATCCTCGCTTACCGCAATTAAGGTATGCTCTGTAAGACTTATGTGAGAAATCTTAGATCTGCTTGTTGCTACACCGCCCTGATAATACTTCAGTGCAAAAACACATCACGTGCTCCCTATAAGATTGGTGACATAGCACTATCTGACGCCTTTGCCAACTTTACATTTGCCTGAGTTGGTATTATCAACTTTCATCAAAAGAGTTTTCTTTATAAAGTAGGCAAATAACATAAATCAGATATCGTTGTGATACTATCTCGAGTAATACAACCCCAGTCCCAATCCACATTGTCAATAGCCTAACGGTAGTATGCGAAACATAATTTTTAGTGACTTTCTGAAGTAGGGTTTATAAAAAAATATAATTTCGTTATCCTTTAAGAATAATCACTATATTCGGGTTTATTTAATGGTACCAAAACTGGAAAATATATATTTTTAGAATTTTCACCATCTTATGTTTATTTGAATGCATGTTCCATTGTTCCTCGAAGATGATTCAGCATATTTTGATTAAATTTTACACACATGACCTCTCTCCAATAAAGTACAGGCTGAGTACCTGTAGGGGTGATGGGAAAGCAGGAGAGGATGATAAGAAGGCAAGGAAAGATGAGGGAAGACCGTGGCAGTGATAGTAGATGATGGAAAGGTAGTGATAATGTATAAGTTGTTGGAAAAGTGGAAGAACATGGTGAAAAGATGGGAAAGATTAAGAAAAGATTGTGGAAAAATGGAAAA
The DNA here is from genome assembly GCA_963583905.1 of Stenurella melanura. NCBI lineage: Eukaryota > Metazoa > Arthropoda > Insecta > Coleoptera > Cerambycidae > Stenurella > Stenurella melanura. The sequence goes on from OY757309.1 coordinate 170,912,535, forward strand.
TCGGAGACATTGCAATGAATAAAGTAGGGAGAGCTGAGGGAGAAGATGGGTTAGTAGGGGAGACGGTAAGGAATAGTGGGAGATCCACGCGAGCTTAGCCAATTCCTGACTAAGTCTACATCATTATAAAGTTTACTACATAATAGCATCTAAAAGAAAATGTGTAGTTTAGGTATGCTTAATTTTTACTTACCGACCGACACAGATATTTTTTTGCTTAAATTTAAAATCCCGATATTTCTTAACACTCTAAAACTATTTCAACAAAAAAATAAATTTAATTTTTTTTTACAAATACCATAGTTCGTTCCACTTTACTACGCGGATGAGGAAGTAAAAGAACTTTGAACGTTTATTAGTTTTATTGGAGCTTTTTTATTTACAAGATGTTTCCAAGGCGGTAGATTATGTTTACTGGTTCCTAGGCCTAACATATCGTTAAGTGATTTACTTAACGACGTCTGAAGGTTAAGTAAGTAAAATTATTATAATACATATGTCATTTCATAGCGATCCTTGGATTTGTCTGGAATTATTGCTGCAAATCCGATCTCCCATTTATACAGTATACAGTAAAAATTTAATGTCAAATTGAATGTGTTTACTTGTTTGTAAATAACACCAAATATTGTCTTGGAAACATATAGCACAGCCGTATAATTTTATAACAAAATAAAAATTCTTATCACATTTGACAAATTGGACTTGCCACGAAATGCAAACGTTATTTTCGACTTTTTGTTTATTTCTTAGAAATTAAATCATTTTAATTGAAGTGTAATTCTATACAATCGTGCCAAAAAAAATATGAGCATCACTAATGTTAAGAGTTGTACCGGTCTCCGGCAAAATTGGAGGGTTCGCTACCGCTCAGCCTCCAAACATTGCCGTCGACTGGTAAACGTCCCGTACCGTTCTTGATACTCAATATACTATACTTTTATACTTTTACTCAACAGATATAGTTTTGCTTATAAGAGATTAGAATTAAAATGGGAAACTTTTAACCCTAAACCAGAATATAGATCCTATTGGAAATAATATTTTTGTTACTAATATTATGGGTATAGTATATACGATCTCAATTGGGACAGTATAAAAACCAAAACTCGGAGTAAAGTCGGCAACTTCTTTAGTTGACAAATCAAACTCTAGGCATCTAAAATCCCTCCCACATGTTTAAGTGGCAGATGGTTCAAGTCCACGTGGACTGTAGACGAGAGTGAGGTGAATATATGAGTTTTTGTTCTTATGCTGTCCCAACTGAGATCGTATACATTATAATAAAATTTTATATCTTCTACGGTCTAGAATTAATTTAAACATTTACATACGCTTACAATGAACATGGTTTGTTCATTACAAATTAAAACTCAATGAACATAAACAGTGATGGATGCTACAGAATTATTAACATAAGGATAGCTTTTGAACATCGGACGTATTGAATTTATTTGATATCAAGGCAATTATATAGTTTCAAAATACTGTACGGCTTGTTGTGCGTAATAACGAGACCCATAAATGTAGTCTAACATAAGTTCCGTCGTAGAAATGCGTACTTTAATTAAAATTGTAGAACATTATTCAATTAAAACATAATAATAAATTTGACGGCATCACCATTAAACTACAACAGTAATCGGACTTGTTTTAACTTCAATAAATAATGATAAACTTTCAGTGAGTAAGTACAACCTTGTTTTTCATTGAAAGTAATGTACTAACTGACTCATATAGAACTTAAATTAACGTTAGGCAGTACTTCCTAATTACTTTTATGATTACCCCGCATAGATGAAAAGGACTATGCTGATAAATTGATTTCATATCCAGTCTATCACATTCAATAATAGCGGCATATATGCTATATATGTTTATGGAAATGGCGTTAATCAGGTAAATTCAAAGATTTATACAAAAGTTATATTTCAATACGTAACATGGTAATAGTCAGATAATGACGTACTTGAAATCCTACACACTGAAACAATTTTATTTTAAACTAAACAACCTTCAACGAAACTGTCAATAAAAGTATAAAATGAATAAACATAGTAGAGATAGCTGCCCTCGCATTTTCTTCAACTAAATTTTAGAGACTCCCTCGTATACGATTATTCATTATATTTTGGTCTCCCCTTAACTGTGTTGTATTTAGCGTTCTAAAAAAGTTGAATATACAATTGTAGGGTTGCATCTGTATTATTATACTCTTCGCAAATACAAAACTATTATATATTGCATTTGATCGGCATATTTCTAAATCCGGTAATACCGCTCGCAGAGAAAAAAAAAAGTTATACATATCACTGCGTTGGTAATCGAATTCTGAACTCTTTGAAAATGTCCGTCCGTCCGTCTGTCTGTTCGTCAGTCCGTCTATCACGTTTCTTGTAAGCACGATAATTTAAGAATGAAAAGTCCGATTGTATTGAAATTTGGCCAGTTAGTTAGTGTTGGCTAAAGGAAGAATCTTTTGAACGAAATCGATCAATAAATAAAAAAGTTATTAATTATTTTAATTTAAAAAATATAATTTTTTTTTATTTTGTAAATATACAAAAAATGTCTAAAACTGATATTATTTACAAAGAAACTGCGAAGAGTATCCTATAGAATGTGCAACAATTCTATAAAGAGTGCAGTAAATCGGCGAAGGGTATAGTGGTCTCCATATACAGGGTGTTTTGAACATATTGGGACAACGCTTAGCCATAGATTCTTGACATCAAGTCAAGTCAATATAATCCAAAAAGTAGTGGTCTAACTCTTTTCTTTTTCAAGTTACTGGGTGTTAAATTAGAAACATTATGTTAATATTTTGTCACTATCTTGGAGACTAGTATACGTATCTACTTTGGTAACGACGTGTTTTTCAGGTCGTTAATTAAAATGGTGATATTACCGATGTCACATTTATAGAGGGCGCTAGGTTCAGTACTTTTATGTGACACTTTAGACCATAACTTTTAAGAGGTTAAGTTTTTGACATTGTCTGCTATTAAAATTCAAACACAATTTGATTTCCTAAAGCAAAGGTGTACTTGTTGAAAAGCGATAAAATGCACCCTCTCAAATAAATAGCGATTTACAACTATGTCACACACCCGTTCGAAGAAATTCAATTACACCTAAAACAGGTTTTTCATCTAGTAAGTGTAGATCTAGCACGGTGTCTTGAAATCGTCAAAAGTGCTTGTTGTGTCAAACATTGTATACATTATAAAATATTAGTTATTTGTACTGTTTTCGTGCTGCTAGTAAAATTTGCATTTTATTACATACATTTTGGATTACGTTCTTCGTTAATGTATCTAAGTTATTTGATAATGCCCGCTACCCGTATTCCTGTCTAGAAATGAGTAACATAGTCATTAAGTACAACTGAAGTACACCTTTCCTTCAGGAAATTACCGCATTCAGCGCTATGGCGGACATCAGTGTCTGATAAACTACAGCTAGGTCAGGCCATAGCGGTCGCCTTAATTATCCATTAGCATTGACCAGCGGACACTCACATTCAAATAATTTTTATCATTAATTGCCGGCCATGGGCCTGTATAATGGCGTACATGCCATGGGTTCTTAATAAAAGATTTATATAGATTTTGAAAGCTGTGTCCGCCATTGTGACCGCTGTGGCCTGCTGAGAATGACTTAAAATTATATGTATTTTAGAGGCCGGGGCGGACATGTCAATCCGTATTGACAGCATAGCGCGGTGTCCGCCGATTTATTTGTGTCCGCTAAAATGACCGCTGCGGCCTAAGAAATTAAGCGGTTTTTTGATAAATGTGTCCGCTATGGCCTGGTGTGATAAAAAAGATGCATATTTTTTATATAGGGCCAGATCAGACACCTGTGTCTGCCGAGCTTGTCTTATGGGTGATCCCGTGCGTAGATTCAACAATATTAGCTTCGCGCCGAATGTGTTACATTGCATTTGCATTATAATAGTAGACAGTGTCCAAAACCTAACCTCGAAAGAGTTATGGCATAAAATGTCACATAAGAGCACTGTAACTAGCGCCCCCTATGAAATGTGACATCGGCAATATCGCCATTATAGTTGGCGACCTTAAGAACATTTCATTACCAACTTTGAAGTAGATACTCATAATAGTCTCCAAGATAGAGGCAAAATACGAATATAATTTTTTTACTTTAACATCATGTATGTTGAAAAAGAAAATAGGTAGACCGCTACTTTTTGCGTTAAAGCGACTTATTTTGAAGTCAAGAATCTACTGCTAAGCGTTGTCCCAATCTTTTCAAAAGACCCTGTATTTACTGCACATAAAAATCCTCCTTGGGTTAAAGCGACTTATTTTGAAGTCAAGAATCTACTGCTAAGCGTTGTCCCAATCTTTTCAAAACACTCTGGTATTTACTGCACATAAAAATCCTCAAAGCCGTGCCGCTTACGTGTAGATGGGAGAGCGGCGCATGATCAAATTTTGCAGAAAATGGTAAATCATAAATATAATGTATTACTTAGTATATAGAAAAATATTGTTATTTTGAAGTCAAGAATCTACTGCTAAGCGTTGTCCCAATCTTTTCAAAACACCCTGTATTTACTGCACGTAAAAATCCTCCTTGGGTTAAGGCGACTTATTTTGAAGTCAAGAATCTACTGCTAAGCGTTGTCACAATCTTTTCAAAACACTCTGGTATTTACTGCACATAAAAATCCTCAAAGCCGTGCCGCTTACGTGTAGATGGGAGAGCGGGGCATGATCAAATTTTGCAGAAAATGGTAAATCATAAATATAATGTATTACTTAGTATATAGAAAAATATTGTTCTCATATATAGTATGTTTTGACATAATTAAAATAAGAAATAATTGGAAAGTCTTTTTTTAATTCAAATTTCTTAACTCCTGAAATACAGTTGCGCAAGTCACCCCTAACTAGAACGTCATAGCCATGGAACAGATATCTCGAAGGATGGGCAATACGTCCACCAATACGTAAGATATCATATCTTGACGCAAAATAGAGTAAGATTTTTTTATTAAACGTCATTAAGTTTCTGCCGAAAACACGATTTTTAATTCTCTAGTATTTATTTTATTTATTCTAATTCTCAACAATTTGAAGTACGGCTCTGTAGGACAGTCTCGGCAGATAATATTGATGACTTTGATATTTTAATGGCCTGTTTTTATAGTCTTATTTATTTACATTAAATATGGTTAGATAATTATACAATGACTAGCTTGTTTATAATAGAACTAAAAGAACAGTAGCCTGCAAAGGCCACTTGATGCAAAAATGAACGTGATTTCTTCAAACACCCTGTTTATGTTTACATTTTCCTTTAGATTATTTTTCTATGATTTCAAATATACATAGTTTGATGGGCCTAGGTGTAATATTTTTTTAAATTATCGAACATCGGCTCAATGGCGCAATGCTAAAGTGTTAGTCTTGCGACCACAAAGTCTCAGGTTCAAATCTTAGCCATGGTAGTGGCGTTCTTAATGTGTTACCAAGACGATAGTAGTGGACTAGACTGCCGTTGAGTGGCACAACATGTCTAGTCGCTGTTATCTCTCCTGAGTTCGAGTCTCAGGTGCCGTAGATGGCAATATCGCAGGGAATGATTGTTGTGTTGATGTCTGTGTGTGTAGCATATATGATCTCAATTGGGACAGCATAAAAACGAGAACTCGGAGAGAAGTCGGCATCTCCTTTATGCGACATAGGCGTCGGTGGTAGAAAGGTGAAAATGCTTTAAATACTAAATAGTTATGTTTTAATTGTTAAAGAAAGGGATTTCTATAATACCTTTATTGAATAGAAGTGGTTAATAAAAAAATATGTTTATCACATTTAATAAGTCACATAAATGATATATTAAGGCTACGTCTATTGTCTAGTAACCTACATCTCTTTCTATCTTCTAGCGGCAAAGTTATGTAATCTTAGGCGGAAGTGGTACAGATGGTATATAATCCTTCCGAAGGGACGTAAAGCAGTGCTGTCTTGTTTATTAGATGTTAGGCCATGATACTATGAACTTTGCAGTATCCATGATGTTAGGCAAGTAGAAAATTTCTACTATTCTATAAAGGAAAGATAATTTTAAAGGGGGAACTCGTTTCCTGGCATCGGTAATTGGTCTCAGTAGCGAAAATAGGTCGACGATGAATAAACAAATTTCAAAAAGCTTTGTCCATGAACTTTAGAGAAACAATATTTCACTCGTCACTATCCGATTTTTCAGAACTTGAATCGGTATTTACATTAGTAATAATTGGATTAATAGGTGGTAATATAGAGTATTCATTTCCCTTTATTAGCTCATGAGATACACACTTAATCATATATCGCTTTGCCTACTCATTACTGCGTTTTACGGGGATTTTAACATGGTTCAGCATTTGCTGCAAGGACTAGGGAAAACCCCAATTCAAAAACCTAGTCAAACCATTCTAAATCAACTTATAATAATGCCTTACAGAAATATAACAAATTTTAAACAATTTGCTTAATTGTTTCCATCCAGTAACCCCAGCTTGTTTCGCAACTCCTTGAAACGCGGGGCTGGCAGCGACTTGGTGAACAGATCAGCCTCCTGGTTACCTGTGGAAACATATTTTAGGCAGATTATTTTGTTCTCTATTTGCTCTCGCGTAAAATGATACTTAATATCTATATGTTTTGAGCGCTTGTGACTTGTCGGATTAGTTGCTATAGCTATACAACTTTGATTATCTTCAAACAAAATAATTGGATGTAGAAATTGGATTTTTATGGTATTTAGTAATGATTTCAACCACAGAGCTTCTTTTACCGCTTCAAATAAGGCCATATACTCTGCTTCGGTTGACGATGCTACAACTGAATTCTGACGTTTTGTATTCCAAGTTACTATACAATTATCAAACATTTTAAACACATACCCTGTTGTGCTTCGTCGGTCAGTTTCGTCAGTTGCCCAATCTGCGTCAACATATCCAATTAATTTTTCTACAAAGTCACATCTTTTGTATATCAATTTTATGTTTATTGTCCCTTTTACATATCTTAAAACACGCTTCAAGGATTGCCATAATTCCTTGTTTGATTTACTTTGATATTTACTCAACATATTTAGTGAGGTACATAAATCTGGACGTGTACCAAGCATTGCATATAGTAAACAACCAATTAAATTTCGACGGGGTGCGCCACTGGCTTCCATCTGACTCTAAAGCTTTATAGTTTAGTTTAGTTGGTAATGGTGTGCTTACTGCATTACACTCGCTCATATTGTATTTTCTTAAGACAGATTTTAAGTATGTACTTTGATCTAAAGAAATTTCACGTTCCGTTCTTTGTATCCTAATTCCAAGAAAGAAATTTATTTTTTTTAAATCAACCATTTGAAATTTAGTCATTAGAAAATGTTTAAAAGCATTCATTGTGTCTGTTTCTCGTGTTACAATTACTATGTCATCTACGTATAAAATAACATAGATATTTTTATTTATGTGACCCTGATCTTGGAAATATAAACAGTGATCGACAGAAGAATTTATGAAACCGTACTGTTTCAGCGTTTTATCAAAACACTCATTCCAGCACCGAGCTGACTGTTTCAAACCGTATAACGATTTGTTGAGTTTGCATACTATGTTTTCATGTTTAATGTTTATGCCGTCGGGTACTTTCATAAATATGTTTTCATTTAAATTACCATTGAGAAAAGCTGTTTGGACATCCATCTGATGAATTAAGAGTTTATATTGATTAGCAAAGGCTAACAGACATCGAAAAGTACTAATCCGCGCTACCGGCGCAAATGTTTCATCGTAATCTAATTTATATAATTGATTGAAACCTCGAGCTACCAAACGTGCTTTATACTTTGTCAGATTTCCATTCTTATCATGTTTTATTGTAAACACCCATTTACTATCAACAATATTTACATTCTCAGGCTTTTGCACTAATGTCCAAGTTTTATTTTGCATTAAAGAGTTAAGTTCCTCTTCAACTGCTTTTTCCCACTTAACCCTGTTTTGATTTTTAGCTATTTCTTGATAGTACGTGGGAATTATTTCATCTAGGACTTGAATGTTTAATATATTATAATTGTTTATTTCTAAATCACGATCTTTATATGAAATTGGAGATTTTGTTTTGAGCCTTTCGCTCCGTCTCACATCCTGTATTTTATCTCTTTTTCTCACTTTGGAGGAAGAAGGAGAAGACAGATTTTTATCATCTGGTTCAGGGACATCTTTTATTTGAGACGTTTGACCTTGCCCTTCTGACTCTAGAGTACTCATGTTATTTGGAATACATTTATCAGTGACACCTTGTTTATTCAGGGTTTGATTGTATTTATTAATTATTTTATCTGTTTTACCAGGATGGATTTCTTTTATGGATTTTTCACCAGCACCACCCCCTGTTGCTGTGATTTCTTCAGTACTTGAATTTTGTACCAAAGTATCCACATTTTCACCTAAATATCTGTCAATTTCGATCGTGTCATCAAGTTCCTTTCTTGATGTTTTAAATTGTAATTCGTCGAAAATTACGTCACGAGCTACAATAAATTTTCGCGTATTTGCAATATAAATTTTGTACCCATTCGGTACATACCCTACAAGAATTCCTTTTATTGATTTATCATCAAATTTATACTTTCTTGTTTTATTATGCAGATATGCAGTACAACCGAATACCCTTAAAAATTTTAATTTAGGTTTTTTTATTGTGCCACAATTCATACGGTGTCTTTTCTATTTTAATCGCTTTTGATGGGATCATATTTACTAAGTAGGTATCAGTTAACACTGCTTCACCCCAGAAGCGCTTATTTAAACCTGCACTATGCACCATTGCACGTGCCTTCTCTGTCAATGTCCGATTCATACGTTCCGCCACAGAATTTTGTTGCGGAGTGTACGGCACCGTCAAATGATATGTGATCCCCTTTTCGTTACAAAATTCTTTCATCACTCCAGATAAGTATTCACCTCCGTTATCACAATATAAATAGACCACTTTTAAATTAAAATGTGACTCACTTTTCTCTACATAGTCTTTAAAATAGGTAATTACTTCTGATTTATGAGCCATCAGATATGTTACCGTATAGTGAGTATATTCGTCAATAAAATTTACAAAATAATTTTTTTCATCAATTGTGGGTGGAGTTATCGGACCACAAACATCCGAATGTACAATATACAATGGTCTTTGAATGTGATTTTTATTTTTAACTTTTGCAAACGGAAGTCGTGTTTGTTTACTATTTATACAAAATTCACATAATGAATCTAGGGGATTGATTTCTTTTAGATAATTGCTATCTTCGGCTAGTACTTTTACTTTTATTTCAGTAAATTTATTTTTACTTAGGTGGCCTAACCGTTCATGCCATAGCTTATCTTTATTTTCTAGTCTAATTATAGCAGCCTGACCATTTATTTGCATTAATGACGCATTTTGAACAGTAAAATGTAAAATATATAAATCGTTCATGCGCTTACCTGTTAATATGGTCTTCTGGCCGATTTTGGCAATTACTTCACCATTGTGATTAAAAATCACGGACACCCCAGCCTCTTGCATTCTTCTTACTGACAGAAGATTCAACGGGACCTCTTGAGCATACAGGACTCCTCGCAGGACTCCAACATGACCCAAGTTAGTGACTATTTCAATGTTGCCTACGTGTGTTGCCCAAATACACACTTCCTTTTTCGCAACCGCAATTTTTATCGGTTCCTTCAATTACTCATAGTCCTTGTAGAACCTTAGGTCATTTACCAGGTGTTCTGTTGCTCCAGAATCCAATACAAATTCTAATTTTTCTTCGAGCTGTTCACATTTTTCTTTAGAATACATCATAAAAGCGAAACTGCCCTCCCTTTCTTTAGAGGGTAACGCAACAGTCATAATTCCAGGAGTGCTCTCAGATCTGCGGGATTGTTCATGCCTTTTTGGTTGGCGATGTTCTTGTCTTTTCAATTCCTGCTTATAATAATAGCAGTCCTTCTTTACATGATTTCTGCGACCACAAAAATAACATTTTTGTTCAGTTTTAAATGTAGATTTTATATATGGTTTACGAGAATAATTTCTTTTATTTATTTGCTTGCGTTTATTTTGGTATTTATTTACTGGTTGGAATTGTAGTGCTTTCATACTTGTATCGGTACGGTCTTTCTTTAATTTTTGTTCGTGTTCCAGTAACAACTTCTTAACAAAAGCTAAGGTGAGACGATCATCAGACATTGTTTTTATTGCTGTCACTACCCCATCGTATGAGTGAGGCAGTGTGTTTAATAAATACCATACTTTTGTCATCTCGTTTACACTATTTCCGCATGCGATAAGGTCTCTTATCATTTCATCCAAATCGACGAAATGTTTCTTCAAAGGCATCTCTGATCGTAATTTATAATTAAACAGTTTATCTTGGACATTCAACTGCGTGGCAAGATTTTTACATGCGTAGGTGGAGTCGAATTGGTTAAGAATTTGGTTGGCTGTCGCACCGTCTGGTATTTCACCTCAACAGCGAATCTTCAATATTTTCGATTATTTGTCCTTTTGCAAATCTCTCCCAGTTCTTCCATTCATCTGTCAGGATTTCTGGCGGTTCTTCATCTAGCACAGATAACGCCCCTTCCTGTTCAACTATAGCACGTAATCGGTATTTCCATACTAAATAGTTATCACCATTAAAAGGCTTAATGTTTCTTTTTGTATGTTTTTCACTTGACATTTTGTTTTCAGTTTTCGCACTTGAAACTTTCACTTAATTTGCACTTTTAACTAACACTGTAGCCTGGGCCCATAACCTATGGGAAGTTATTAGTCTTGCAGTGGTAGATTAAATTAAAAACAAACTCAAATCTAATTACGCAGCTTTCATATATTTCAATCTTGTTCGTACAAATGGTTACAGAGAACTAACTCAGAGTATGTAGAGAGGGCTTACTTCGATTTTATTTTTCATGCGTTCTGCTTAGTCAATAGTTTATAGTTTACAATATTATCACGTTACACACATTGGGAATACTGCGTAACTAAGATGATGTAATTTTTGTCAATAATTCCAACACTAATGAATAAATTTAATAAAATATAAATACGAGGTATTGCACTAACAATATTAAAAAATTATCTAAAAGAAAGCAGCAGTATATCAGAATTAATAATTAGTTAAGTGTTCCACTATCATCTAGAACGGACGTTGCGCAAGGCATTGTGTTGGGACCAATACTGTTTATAATTTATGTCAATAGTTTAATCATGTTAAATACTCATATGAAAATAGTATAATATGCTGATGACACGGTGTTATTATTTCATGGTAATTATTGGCAAAACACTATTCAAAATGCATAAATAGGTCTCAATACAGTTAGAACATGGCTGGATAAAAATCTATTAAATTAAATTATCTAAAAACCAAATTCATTAGTTTTCCATCACAAATATTAACTGCAATCACATAAAAAACCTACTCCTACATACTGACAACTGTATTTCAAATGATTATCAAAACTGTATATGCGATAATAAAATTGACTGTAAATGAAATAAAATGTTTATGGTTGACCAACATTTAAAATGGAGAAGCCATATAGAATTAATGTAAAAAAATTTAGAGCACTTATCCCTATCTTTTACCAACTGCACAATATATTATATGAATAACAGTTATTGTTATTATGTAATAAAAGTCATGTTAACAAACCAAAAGATCATCCTACAAAACTGCTACACGACGATACTAAGCTATTAAATGAAGGGATAATTGGATGGAGGTGTTATGTGACATTTTTTGAAATTTTGAGATTTTCAGTGGAAGAAGGTAGTATGAGTCTCTTCTACCATACCTTCATCATTGACCTTCCTATTAGCTATATTTTGCAAGATAGTAATATATGAATGTGTTATGTATATTGGTTTTAAGTATAATAATAGTTGATGATCTGATGTCAAGTGCATATAACACCTTCATTCCACATAATTTGCATTAAATATATCAAATTCTCACTATATATACTAACTCAGACAGAGGTTCAACTATTTAGGTTATAAATTTGATGAGATAACAAAAAATTCACACAACAATTTACTAAACATCAATAATTATCTCAGAACTTATAATTTGTAACACAACACCTTCATGCACTTACCCCTTCAAATGTTAGGCTTATATGTATATTACATAGTCAATCATTTTTGTACATACAAAATGTGAGAAAACTTCATAAGAACACAATGTCAACACCCAGGCAAAAACAAATAATCATATTTAACAATAATTTTTTATTAAAACTCTGTCAGAAATTTATCTCATTTTTAGGAACAAAATTTTATAATAATATACCAAATACTATAAGAACATTAACTAATTTAAAAGCGTTTAAGTGCAAAGTAAAAATGTACGTTATACAAAACAAAAACTGCTTCTTGCAATATATTTAATAATTTTCTGCTAAATCAAAATCACATAGACTAATGTCCGATTTACTGTTCTCCTGCTGTACTTGTTGGGTAGATGGCTTCCTTTTTTTTGTAACGATACATAAGTAGGTAAATATTATATGTATAGGTTACATATGTATATATTTTTTATTACTTCCACATCCACATAGTGGATTGGAAGTATAGTAATCGCAAAAAAATTTTCAAAAATTTTTATTCGTGAAATAGGTTTAGAATGTCATGAAACGTCGAGATTTTAAATTTGAGCGAAAAAAAATTTTCTGTCTGTCTGTCTGTCGGTCTGTCTGTCTGTAACTTTTTTTGTCCGCACGTTTTCTCCGGAACTGTTTAAGATATTGACTTGAAATTTTGTACACGTATATATTATAACGAGATCTGGAACTGGATTGTTTTTTGAGGATATCCGGTGAAGGGTTGGGGGTTAAATAGGGGTAAATAGGGGAAAATAAGTAAAGCGAGCTTGTAAGAGTACATAAACTTGAAATTCGGTGTATGTACTAGAAGTTAAGGCCCCATATTTTTTTTGTAACATTTTTCAACCCCCCCACCACCCCTACCCCATTAATGGGGTTGATAAAATAAAGAAGAGATATTCATTTGAAACTTCGTACACGTATGTACTATAACGACGTCTGAAATTAGATTATATTCCGAGATGATTGCATTGAAGGGTTGGGGGTTAATTAGGGGTAAATAGGGGAATATAAGTAAAACAAATTGGTAAGAGTACAGAAACTTGAAATTCGGTGTATGTACTAGGAGCCAAAGCGTCAGATTTTTTATAATATTTTTCAACTCCAATATGAAAAGGGTTGATAAAATAAAATTGGGATATTCATTTGAAATTTGGTACACGTATGTATTATAACGGCATCTGGAACTAGATTATAATTTGAGATGATTCCGTTGAAGGGTTGGGGGTTAAAAAGGGGTAAATAGGGAAAAATAAGTAAAGCAAGCTGGTAAGACTACAGAAACTTGAAATTCGGTGTATGTACTAGAAGCCAAGGTCTCAGATTATTTATAATATTTTTCAACCCCCACCACCCCTACGTCATTATTAAAGGGGTTGATAAAATAAAATTGAGATATTCATTTGAAATTAGGGACACGTATGAATTATAACGACATCTGGAACTAAATTATACTTTGAGATGATTCCGTTGAAAGGTTGGGAGTTATTTAGGGGTAAATAGGGGGAAATAAGTAAAGCAAGCTGGTATGAGTACAGAAACTTGAAATTCGGTGTATGTACTAGAAGCCAAGGCCTCAGATTTTTTAATAATATATTTCAGACCCCCACCACCCCTACTCCATTGTTCAAGGGGTTAATAAAATAAAACTGAGATATTCATTTGAAATTTGGTACACGTATGAATTATAACGACACCTGAAACTAGATTATACTTTGAGATGATTCCGTTGAAGGGTTGGGGATTATTTAGGGGTAAATAGGGGGAAATAACTAAAGCAAGCTGGTATGAGTACAGAATCTTGAAATTCGGTGTATGTACTAGAAGCCAAGGCCTCAGATTTTTTAATAATATACTTCAGCCCCCACCACCCCTACTCCATTATTCAAGGGGTTGATAAAATAAAATTGAGATATTCACATGAAATTTAGTACGCATATGTATTATAACAACGTCTGGAACTAGGTTATATTTTGAGATGATTCCGTTGAAGGGTTGGGGTTAAATAGGGGTATATAAGGGAAAATAAGTAAAGCAAGCTGGTAAAAGTACAGAAATTTGGGATTTGGTGTGGATACTAGAAGCGAAGGTTTTTTTATTAGTATTTTCCACCCCCCCACCACCCCACTCCCTTATTAAAAGAGTTGATAAAAGTAAATTTAAATTTTCACTTGAAATTTGATACATTTATGTATTATAACCATATCTGAAACTAGCTCGGAAACTAGATTATATTTTGACATGATTGCGTTGAAGGAGTGGGGGTAAGTAGAGGTAAATAGAGAAAAATAAGTAAAGCAAGCTGGTAAGAGTACTGCAACTTGAAATTCGGTGTATATCCTAGAAGCCAAGGCCTCAGATTTTTTAGTAATATTTTTCAACCCTTCCACTACCCTTACTACATTATTAAAGGGGTTGATAAAACAGAATTGAGATATTCACTTGTAATTTGGTAGACTTATGTATTATAACGACATCTGGAACTAGATTATATTTTGGGAAGATTCCGTAGAAGGGTTGGAGTTAATAGGAGTAACTAGGGGAAAATAAGTAAATCAAGCTGGTAAGAAAGAGTTCAGAAATTTGGGATTCGGTGTATATACTAGAAACCAAGGCCTCAGATTTCTTTCTAATATTTTTCAAACCCCACCACCTCCGCTTCATTATTAATGGGATTGATAACATCAAATTGAGATATTCACTTAAAAATTAGTACACATTGTAGTGACATCTGATTGAGATAACTCCATTGAAGGGGTGGGAGGTGGTAGGTTGTGAATAGTGGAAAATAAATAGGGTATTTTTATCTATTGATACCTGTTCTTATCTACATATGGGCGTTTCACTTGCATTAACTACAAATCTATAAACTAAATGGATCATAACACACATTTCTTAAATTTAGGTGCTCCAAATAAATGTATTACTTTAAAAATGTATTATATTGTAGCAAAATGGAAATATATGGAAATAAAATTAAATTCAATTTTCTTCTAAGTATTTCGGTAACTATTTATAATAAATAGTATATAAATAGAGGGTTTAATCGAAACGTCTTTTATTTTCCATCCAAATCTAAAAAACTACATGGGGTGTTATATTTAAAGTAACAAAGTAGGTATCAAGTCTGTGAAAATCGGAAGTGATATATAGTGACTATGTAGGCACAAAAATACCACTTCACAAATAGAATTCGACGGATCCGAGCGTTTTTACAAAATCAAAATTCTATGAAACTTATTTATTTATTATTGACCACGTCTCCTGTAATTATTCTTAATGTATCTGACTTCAAGCCTAATTAAATGTTGTTCAAAAACATTTTATGAAACATCGTGTAGCTGCAATATGACTTGTTGTGGATCTTCTAATCAGCACTGATGATTCAGTAGATTTTAAAATTAATCAACAAGACTCACTATCTAACTGATATCTTGTATATGCGATAAATTAATTTTTTGTAATTCTAGAGATTGATCATCTTGTTACATTGTATTAATTACTTTTACACGATTTCTTAATTAGAACGTTAATCAATAAACAGTATTAAATCTCTTGACTGAATAAGTCCAGTAAAATTGCCTGCACTTGCACAGCCATCCTACAGATGTTATTTATTTTCAAAGTCCTTATTGGACACCATAATTTTTTCAATTGATTTAATGGGAGGTAGTGTATCATGAATCGCTTTAACATTCAGTGTTATTGAATATTGAATGATTTTTTTTTTATGTAAATGTGTTTGCAGTAGTACTTGAGGTCTATATTTAATAACAATGAATTATGCTAAATTTGTACAATAAATGGTGCTGTAATGATTTATCGATGTAAATTATTTACTCGTATTATCATAAGATATTTTCCCAATTGTATTATAATTATTGTATAATTATTATCAATTAGATACGGATAAAAGCAACGTGTCAAATAAGGATCTTGAAAAATTGTATGTTTCACAAAGAATAATTTATATCAAGGTACTTGTGTGGAGTAAAACTAAGGGTCGAAATCGCCTTAAAAGGAATTCTTCCTGTCTTTTTTGTTGGAATATGTTGTAAGCATTATAGAAAATGCCACAAGAGATTTTGTAGTAAATTCCGGAAGACATTTATTTAAATAAAATAATTTTTAAAATGGGATTTCTTTTACCGTTTTTCTTAAATGTCCTTGGTTCTGTAGTTTGCACCACAATAACCAAAATGAATTATATGATACGAAATTGCAAAGAAAACTCCTAAAATATATTTATAATCAGAAGCGCTTCAATTGTACTTACTAATAGATCAAAATATTTATCGCGCTATTATGATTTATATAATTTGTATAATAAATCAAATTTGTTTTTTTACATAGACGAAATTATCAATTTTTCCTCCTTGAGGTCCACATTACCTAATTAAGAAAAATGGACGCCAAAGTAACGATAATACGACAATCAGCTCTACATTACAAGAGGCACATTACGGTTAGTACTTTTCTCAACCATAATCTTGCCAACTCTATAACAATTTGCAGAATATCTGCAACATTTTAATATACTGCGTATTTTATTCTTACGCTTCCTGAGTAACCTCCGCAGTGCCGCCAAGTGGCGCAACGTTGCAATTCTTAGCTGGTAGAAGCAAACTTTTCGCGCCCGATTTTGGCGGTGTTTACCGGTCGAAGCGGGGCGAGACTGTACGCTACTGTACTTCGGATATATCGACACCAAAGTTTTTTCTGACACAATACAAAAACTTCCATATTGGAAGACGAAACCGACAACTGTCAATTGCGGTATCGTCGAAAGTCCCGAAATGTCACTTTTTGCAAATTCGATTCGGGACATATGGCGTATAGTTTATCCCAGACTTAGATTAGATTAGGAAGGAGAAGCTGGCTGATTGGCCTTGACCACCGAGACCCCAATGGATCTATTTTGGTGCTCCTGATCGGTTTCCTTACGGCTCCTTATCCAGCTTTGTTCTTTGTATCATACTCCACAGCCTTCATAAGGACCCCTTAGTGTAGCTAGCAGCTCTTGGTTTTTCCTCACCAAATAGTTGGAATCTCAGTCTAGGAAGGCCTTCGCAATGGCACAATACGTGGACTGAGGTTTCCTCTGCAGAATCTGCATTTTGCGTCCTCTGCCAGACCCATTAGACTCAAATGTCTATTAAGTTGGCAGTGGCTGGTGAGAGGACCCAGTATTATTCTAATGACCTTTCTATTTTGGCATAATAGGTCCTCCGTAAATTTGGCCGATCTTTCTTTAATGAACACTTTGGTCTGTCTCTGTCGTGGGAAATTTTTCCACCAATCCAGAGATTTGGTTTGCACCTATTTGTTAATGGATGCCCGAATGCATGGCTTGGCCACACCACAATAGGGTTCGGGTCCTATGAGGGCGCTACCCACGCCTTTTCTGGCCAGTTCATCAGCCTTTTCATTTCCCTTGTGTCCCTTGTGTCCTGGTACCCACGTCACGGTCACTTTATTCTGACTTCCTAAGTCTATAAGGGTATGTATGCAGTCCCATACAAGTCTCGATTCGACTTGCATGGAACCAATTGCTTTTAGCGCAGCCTGGCTATCGGAAAAAATGGCAATCGACTGATTTACAGTTCCTTGCCGTATAATTTCCTTTCCGCATTACTGTATTGCGGCCACTTCAGCCTGAAATACTGTGGCGTATTTTCCTAGACTTATTGGGATTTTCGTTTTTGACCTTATCCCTTAAATTCCAGCTCCAACTCCTTGTTCTGTCTTAGAGCCGTCAGTATACCAGACTGGTTGTGCCGGTACTGGAGAACCGTTTGTCCACTTCCCTCTCTGGTATTTTGATTTTGAAATATTTGTTAGAGTTATGCTTTGGAACTGTGGTGGTGGTGAACACGAACGTGACTTTCGTTTTTGTCAGATTCGCGCACAACAACACTGCACAATTTAATTTTGAATAAATTTATTTTACTTGGCTCGGCGAAAAAGTAACACCCTGTATTGATTTTACACGAATGATTAAAAGTCAAAATTTTTGGAGTCAAAATAACGATATATTACTATTCACGTTCTAACAATACATTTATTTATCACTAAGTATGTTTAAATTAATTAATTATGTTGATTGGTAAACACTTTAGAGTAGAAATTTGCGTTTGTTGTTATTGTTTTGTCGCGTAGCTGGATCCCGAATTGACTAACTGACTGGACTTGACTCTTCTTACTCTACTTGCTCGACTCTCTTTACTCGACTGAATGCGTTGAGCGCGTCTCGGTTTATATAAGATAAATCAAAGCTTCTGGAAGTATTCGAAAATCGAAGACTCCAGGCGTTCTAGTCGTTCTAGACGTTCCAGATTGTTCGCCGTTCCCGAAAATTCGATCGGTAGGGGAGAGTGGCTTGTGTATATTCTCCAGCAGCCGAGGGCTTGCTTTTCGAATTATTCTAAAAATGTAAGAAGTGTTTTTTCTAGCTCGCGGGTTTTACAGAGCGACAGGGGGACGTTAATTCTTAATTTTGAAAATATAAATTACCCGATTTAAAAGAAAGGTACTTTGACAGTGGCAAGTCCAGAAGGATTTCCAGTGCTGCCGTTGGAACAGTTTTTATGGCTCCTGTGGCGCACAGGCAAGCAAGCCTTTGTACACCACTTAACAGCGTTACAGCTCCCAACTGCACTGCCTTAGTCCACCATGCTACCGATACGTAGGTTATCAAGGATCTTACTACCCTAGTATATAACCATAGAGTAATTTTGGGATCTAATCCCCAATTATTTCCACACATCTACCTGCACCTTCCGAAGGCTATTGTTTCTTTCTGTGTGACTTTTTCGATGTGGGAATTCCATGTTCATTTTTGGTCAAAAATGACTCCTAGGTATTTTACGTCACTGACAAATGGAATTTCCACACCGTTGAGCACTAGCGGACTTAGGCCTTCCAAGACTCTTTTTCGTGTGAAAGTGACGACTGTGATTTTGAGTCCTTCCTCATTACACCACATGTCGACAATATTTAGTTCTCTTTGTGAACGCTCTGATTTCGTGTTCGCAAATCGCCCCCTGACAACCATTACTATGTCGTCAGCATATCCTAGGCAGTAAAAGCCTTCCGCAGAAATTCTTCGGAGGAGGTCGTCAAGAAGAGTTGCCCACAGTAGTGGAGATAGTACTCCTCCTTGGGGGCAGCCTGTACTCACCCTTGCCTCCATGGTAGCCTCGCCTGAAGCGGATATTATTATCCTTTTCTCTAGACTGGCCTTGATCCACTGGCCGAGCACTGTTGGGACTCCTCTGGTTAACAATGCATTGGTTAACGAGTGCGTTGTTGCGATGTTAAATGTTCATTTTATATCTAGAAAAGTGGCTACTGCAATTTCTTTCATCTAATGACTTTGATAGTAGTATATTTAAATCATCCAGTGCGACGTCTGTTGACTTTCCCGGCTGGTATGCGTACTGACGTTCACTAAGAGGATTTTCTCTTAGAATTTCGTCTCTAATGTACCTGTCCATTAATCTTTCCAGTGTTTTAAGCAGGCTTATGGGTCTATGTGACTTGGGTGTTTGGTCCGAAATCCTTCATATTTTTGGAAGGTAGGCAACCTTCACCTTCCGCCATATACGTGGTATGTTTCTCCAAGCCAACCAAGCTCTGAATATTTTATATAAATGTGGTAGTGATATATCCTATCTTTTCTGGAGCAGGATTGGGTAAATTCCATCCATTCCAGGAGATCGGAATGGTTGGAACTTACCAATTGCTCATCTGATTTTGTCAGGTTTGTCTCAGACTTATTCTGGGTATAAAAAATGTCAGCGCCTTTGATAGTGCGGTGAAGAACAAATATTCCGACATTTTTTATACCGACAATAAGTTGGGATAAGGAATACATAAAGTTCCACTGCGTATACTAGTTTGATCAGAACAGGAACTAATTTACGCATAAATCGTCTTAGTAGTACAAGCGGGAGCGAAAACATTACTTTTGACTTTAAGGACTAACAAAAACTTCTTGATAAATTTTTAATAGTAATTTAGACTTGCATATTGCCAGTATTTCCAATTGACCATATTCATGGTAATTTAGACTGTATGGTGAATTAAAGGTAATAATTTTGCATAGTATTAAGAGAAGGGTTACGTATTTTACAACCTGAAAATTACCTACTTAGTTATAATCAACATTACGTGATACAACTTTCGTAACATGTACACTATAGGGTGACTTGTCGGTGAAGCTACGCCGAAACAATTTCATGTGATACTGGTGTAATTATGATTGTTAATATTATACTATATTTGTATATTTAAGTGGATCACTTAGAACATCTGCTTCCTATCTGGTCCAGTTAGATTTGGAAAAGTTTAGATCATGAAATATTTTCAAGTCATCTGCATAAAAGAAGACGCTTGGACAGCAGCATGAGGCGAGAGTGGGCACGTTCACTAAAAACAATATGGGGCCAAGATAGGTCCTCGAGGTACTCTACTCAAAATTCGGAGGTCAAGCTAATGGGACGGTAGTTATGACTAGAGATTTTATTATCTTCTTCAGAAGAATGAGGTGATGATACCGTAAATTGTCAGTACATGTTGACAACAGTTTGGGGCGTACCCCATCGAATCCTAGTGAAGAATCATGGTGCAAATGTAGTCAATGATTATGGATAAATTTTGTGCTGAAACCATTATTTTCAAACTGCCTATTCATGCGATTATCACCATTAAGTAGAGTAGGGGTAATAGCTATTTGTTGAATTGATGTACGTGCCTCAGAAAAAATATGAGCAAAAGAATCAATAGACTTGGCATTGATAATACACGGGCTACCATTCGTTTCATTTATTCTTATAAATGAAACGAATATTAGCCCGTGTATTATCAATCTCTTGAAATTTATGCATTGCTGGATACACAAGAGGGGGTATACTTATAAAAGGCTTTATGTTCCATGATAATTACCAGTTGTGCCTCATAATTATGCGTAACTTGTCAAAAAAGATAGTTGGAGAAGTTTCTGTGAAAATTCATGTCATCAATGGAGTATGAAATTACAAATGTTATCTCGAGAAAGATATGTATCACGCAATTGTTTCTTGATCCATGGTTTCTTGGATATTGGCCATGTTTTCTATTTATCCATGTTTTGTGTATATTATTGGCCATTTTGTATTATTAAACTACGGAGTGAGTCCATATTCACTTCTGCAATCGAGATATCCTAGCGTAAGTTTGGATCGTCAAGTCAGCTGGCATGTTTAAAGTAGTTAATGGCAAAAATTATATTGTAATAGCTGCTGTTATGCTAAGAACTATCTTGTTGTCGTTCCAACAAAATATTTGGAATGCCTTAAATTCGACTCGAATTCCAAAGTGATACAATGATTTTAAAACTTAAAAAAATCATAAAAATTCTTACATTAGGCATTAGGGTTATTGACGAAATATATTTAACCGACTTTTAGTGTTTATAAGAGGGATTTTCTCAATTCCAATCGTATATAAGTGTTTTATGTTTATTTAATCATTTCTTCGGAATTACTTAAAAAGTTCCTAAGTAATGCTTTTTAGAGTATAGCCCGGTGGTGGGTCCCATGTTAGTTATATAAAATAAAATCTAATATAAGGTGACCAAAGGACAGAAAGAGTTTCTCTGTTCGAGAATATGTTAGAATATTGTGAATGCGCCATGGGTAAAATTCTGTTAAAATTTGTAGTTAGGTATTTTTTGGAGTAGCTGATTCTAAATTTGATGTTAAAGTTGAAAATTCAAAATGGTGAATCCAATAGGGCTGCCACAGTTGCGTAACTTTTACAAATATCCATAAAATTTGGACATGAACATATTTTTTGCCTTGTAAAGACTACATAAGAGACCATTGAAACTATATCTTCACTAAAAATTATTATATTAAAACTTCCCCTCATTCAGTTAATTAAGGTTCATTTAACCGGTCGAGGTTGAAATTTCATTTCATAATTTTTGTCGCCCGTTTTTCTAAAGACCGTTCAAATTTTTTCCATCTTTTATTAACTAAGCAAACATTAATAGCATTTAAACTACGTAAACTGAACATCTGTGACTGAAGTAATTTAAAAAATATAACATCGTTAGAAGAGTTAGAGAGATACATCATAAAACAAACGGCATGTAACTACACAATCCTTTATTATTATACTTTTTTTATATAATTTAATGTAAATTCGACCCTATCTGGGAGATAATCTTGTAATGTCTTGATTACAGCTAGGAATGCCATTATTATATCCAGAATTATATCTTTATTACAAATTGGATTATCTTGATATATAGGTATAAGTAAATGGTTGATATTCACGCCCACTTGCTTACATATAATTATAATATGCTTTTATAGAATACTACCATTTAGCTAACGAGAAATTTCAGCACGCAACTTTATAATTTATGGATGATATTTGCATTTTTTCCATGATAAATGTGATTCTCCGGAGCATTGTTAGAGAGTTCTGTAGGATTGTAATTATTTTCTGCTTGTTTCATATTTAAGTAAAAGATGAATAGAATATCAGGCGTAGGTTTTTTTGCAAAGATCTTGGCTTTGAATAGAGCGAAATTAATTTAGCTTTTTTAAAATACGTGTTTGAAATTTACTGTCTTCAGAAGGTTATACCGAGAGAAATCTGTCAAACGTTAGGTAAATGTTTCTTTAGTAATTTTATGCAAAAGCAATTATCAGCATGGTTCTATTATAAAACTGAGTTACGATTTATTAAAAAAAAAAACAGTAAATTTCATTAATAACTTGGTATGCTTTGGAATGAATTATTAAACGGTGTAATAAGTTATTATGCTCCTAGATTTTAGGTCTCGGTAAAACAAAATGTAATATAACATAATATAATTATATAATTAAATATAAATACACAAATTTTAAAAGTTTAAATAATTAATAGCTTTCTTATTTATCGATTGATTTAACAATAGGGTTCTTCCTCTAGCTAACACTAACTTACTGTCCAAATTTCAATACAATCGGACTTTTCGTTCTTATGTTATCGTGCTTACAAGAAAAGTGATGGGCGGACAGACAGACAGGCGGACGGACATTTTAAAATTTGTTCAGAAATCGATCACCAAACACAGCGATATGAATTTTTTTCTCCACGAGCAATATTACCGGTTTTAGAAATGTACCGATCGAATGCAATACACTCTTCGTTTTGTATTTGCGAAGAGGATGATAAAACTCTGCATTCTAAGAGTGTCGTCTGCTCCACGATGATCGAAACGTCAGCGGGAGAAAGGGATTTCGGATGGTAGGAGGGTTGGAGGAACGATTCCGGAACCCTGTGGTCTCAAGCCTAATACGCAAAAACTGAGCCACAAAACCGGTTGTTTGTGTCTTGATACAATATTCAACCTTTAGGTTTTTATTTAATATAGTGCATTTTTCGATAAAACTAAGTTAAGTATTAACATTGTAAAATAAAATAAAATAAATTTAATATGTTGCATGCTTTCTGTTTTTATACTTTGGAAATGCTTCCGTACGTGTTTACAGTATATAATATCTGCAAAAGCCATCCCTGGAATCTGATAAGTACATCCGACCTCTGCACATCACAAACACAACATTTGTTTCATTTGAAACCTCATGTTATAATAAATAAAATATTCCCATGTACTATGGGGTAATCTCAAACTGTTTAAAAGTAGAGCAAGTCTTCTCAATGTCATCCGATATCTTTAGGACGTCACATAGATTATTCAAACTTTGAATGGACCACTTTTCAAGATAGAAGAACTAAAAATGTAACAGTTTCAAAACAATAAATAATAATAGGAATGGTCACCATTACTTTGTCAAAGAACGTAGGAGTACTGGTAATTTAATTCCTAAGTAGATAATTGCAACCCAGCTCTTGGGCCAATCTATATAAATATTACTGTATCTATAACATTTATAGCGATGAAGCTAGTATTCTATCGGTGCTGTCAAAAGCTGACCTAGCTGTGCTACCATTAATATAGGTATACCTTTGATTAGTACAACGCGCAGTGGTCGGAAATGAGCCGAAATTGGGCCAAAACTATTTTTCGCGTATTTCTGGCAAGGTTTCTAGTAGTTTTGGTATGAGGTAAGACAACATAGAACAAACCAGCAGTATTTTGTGAGTAATGTATAATATATAAATAATATGTTACAATGGGCTTGTTCCATGATATTATTTTTATATGGTTTTTATACTTTTTCACATAGTACTCGATATTCCCATTATACACTTAAAATTTCGTTTTGTTAACATTTTCCATTCTCGAGATAAAAGGAGTTGACATTAGTAATAGTTGCAAAAACCGGGCGCCCATTTGTGACGTCACTAGACGTAAGTAAAGTAAGAAAAGTGGCTTTCTGGGACCTTTCAAATTTAACCTGAAAGGTCGAAAAACATGAAATTTTCAAACGCTGGTAAATAAATAAATACGTTGAGTGGAAGTTCGTTCTATGTCTCTACGGAAAGGAGAAGGTCGGCGATAAATCCTAATCGTAAATTGCAGGGTCAAAATCGAAAATTCGTCCCAACAGGAGCGAGAGAAAATTGTCATTTTTTGACATTTCACCAAATCGTACTGTCAAGAAGTAAGCAAAACAAACAATACTTCGAAAACCTTTATAATTATAACAACTGAGGAGCATCAAGTCTATTGACATCGCCGAGTCTATGCGTATAGTGACGTAGCGCCTGGCCACGCCCCATTTTCGTGAGGTGGAAATTTGTAATATTTTTTAAGATAGTAAACGTGCGAACGAGATTCTTATTTTTTGCAGATCCATTATTTTATACTTGCACTTTCAATTTATGAAATAAAAAAAATGGCGAACAAGCCCATTTGTAAATAAATAGATAAGAAAATATGGTGTTAGTAAAAAATAGAAGGAATTGAAATTCTTATCAATTATAATCGCATGTACCTTATCTCATAAGAAACTAAAGTTACTCACTATCGCACTGATGCGATACAACACCTGGTGTTTCTTGTGTGGCAATGTTTTCTTCAGGACATAACATAGCAACAACTTATGAGAAGATTCTTCCTTTTTGATTTTTGTGTATATTGCTAACGCAAGGAAAATATCATAGGATCAGAGGTAGCTAAAAGACGATTAATTAAGTCAAAATTCGTATGTTTCCTGAACATTTAACGCTGTATTGTTTTAAGTGTTTATTCCTCGATTCTTGCGCTTCTTCTGACATCATCCCAGTTGGTAGCAACGCGGCTGAAATTATGGAAGGGCCATGTAGAAGTATCTTATGCACTGATGCGGGCATGTAATACCAAGGGTAGAGGTCCACAAAGCGTCTCGCTGTCTCTAGTGCATATTTCTGGAATTCAGCAAGATTTGTTGCAAATCCACAAAACAAAGTTATCACAATAATCTTGAGTCTGTGAATTAAATCTCTATTGAACCTTGTAATCTTCGCCGAAATATCTATATTGTGGAAAAGACGCCTCGCTCTATTTTCATCATTTGTGTTTCCATTCCCGCCAGGTTTTGGTTGGTCCACAATAAGTCCCAATTCGCTCCTAAATTTGCGTTAGATTTCTACTTTCCGAGTAACTGTTGTTGTTCTATTTTCTTTTCCTCTCACTTGCCATACCTTTACTTCGAGATGATAACTTATATGGAGTAAAGTTTCAAAACAGCGAATCCAGGCATGTAATGTTGAGAGACCGAATCGAAATGTTGACGCATCAGCATCTCTTTTACTAACACCACTCAAGTCGTTCATCATTTTAGGGGTTGCTCCACAAACATAGCAAATTTGTGTAGGTTCCATGTAAGTCGCCGCATTGCATATTTTTCCGTCTACCAGTGTGAATGAAAGATTGTGACTTGTATGTCTTAACTATTGAATACTGTAGGATTCGAGACATTAATTTGATCTTCTATATACGACATCGTTTCTTGCAAGTTCAGGGATTTCTTTTTGGAACTGCAATCTGACAGGTCGACAGTATTCAGTAGATGATGGCTTCAGATTCTGCCATATGATAACTTTCTCAGAATTTTTATTCGAGTAGTACAATTGCAAAGGAACTAAAGATGTAAAAAATATGTCGGCATCAGAAAACACCTCATCTTGAGCTCTTTGTTTGTATCGTACTTGTCCACTACTTCCATCAACACCCCATTCTGACAGCATTACCATATTAGTCATTTGTGGGTTCATCAATGATAGCTAAAACGGACTCTTGTATTGTAGTCCAGTAAGTGAGGGATTTTATCTACAAAAATTATTAACAGCAAACCGAGGTACGCACAAAATCGGAAATTTTCCGTAGAATTCAATGAACTATTTTTAAAACAAATGACGAACTTGCGTCCTCTTCAAAATGGCGGCCAAAGTTTGCGAAAAACAGTTTTTTGCGTTGAAAAAGAAAAGTTGGCGTCGCACAAAAAAAAGTTTAACAGCACAATTGTGTAACTTTTTAATACAGATCGAGCCCGCCTAGTCCGATCTCCGAAAATTGCAAAATTAATTAGTTATTGCAAAAAAGATGTTAAAAATCGCATTTATTTGAAATAACTGTATCTCCGTGAAGAGAAAATATTCTTGAACGAAACTTGGTGAAAGCGTAGTCCAAGATATGTCGAATAAGAACATTTTTACAGATTATCAAAATATTGCAAATTTATTGCAAAAATCGATTTTTTCGAAAAAAACGCGATTTTTTCAATGTCCAATAGCTCATACAGGTCATCATATTTCTATACCGCACCGGTCCGAAAAATTTCTCTAACAGTTGCGCTAACCTGTGCAATTATTGCACATATCACGAAACGATCCCTAATATGCGAAAAATCGGTCAAAAATCGATAATTTTTTTTACCCCAAAAAAAAAAAAATTGAATATTTTTGAGATTTTAAATTATATTGCAATGTCGTTATTGCCAATAGATAGCTGGCATTTTTCTACAAATTTCCAAAAAAAATAATTGCTCTCTGGCCTTCTGAAGCCGAGATAATTTTTTTAAAGAAATTCTAGTGGAGCCATTTTTTTAAGTAAAGGGCTGAAAACGGATAAAAGAACACGTTACAAAAGAACAATCAGTTTGGAAAATAGAACAACAATAATTAATACTTAAATTAAAACAAAAGAAAATGCAACTTAAAAGATAAACAAATAAGGAAATTGGACCGTAGTCTCGAACTTAAGCAAGAAAAATTACTTTGTTAAAGGAAAAAATCATTTTCACTCAAATTCAAACTGATTGCCAGAAGGGCCAAAAAATACAATAGCCTTAACTAGCATGAAGTTAATTATTTCTTTATAAACTAGTGCAGAAACGCCAGTTGCCAGTGACAATATGAACGAGGTAACGTTTAATTTGAGAAATCTGATGACAAGTTAAATTTTATAACAGAAGCTCAAAAATGCAAATACCTATACTCGGGAATACAAAAATTATCACGATAAAAGTAGGCCGATGTCACACCACCAGTAGCTGATCGGAAAGTGTCTTTCTTTCCGGACGGGATTATCCTTGTCAATTTTTAGTTAGTGGTCCTTATCCACCCCAAAGCAATCTAGATCAATGAATGAAAGTCCGCCTCTTTTTAGAGGCATCAAGTCATCCGGAAAGTGGCGTCCTCTATAGTAGAAATTATGTACCGACATAGTACTCGCCTGGCAAGTGGCGTTCTCTTTAGTAACTGTGGCCAAATTGGCTTCCCTTCAGTATAACACGTCCATTTAAACAACTTAAAATATTCTACATCTAAGCTAGCTAATTATACCTATTATTAAAAAACCTATTTGTTTTACGAGTGGACTTAGAAAAGGAAAAAGCAACTAGTTCCTACCTAATGTGCAGTTTGGGGAATTCTTGTAATCAATTACCCCTTTTATGATTTGATTATTTTACACATTCACCTCATTTAATTACCCGCGCGTTTGTTACATTTCTAATAAAAAGCAATTTGATGATGACATCGATCGTAACGGATTTTTATCAGTTTATGAGGGGTATTTTACTGGTAATAAAATATTTCCGACTTAGCAAATTTACTACAGATTACTTCATAGCTATGGCTGAAAAAATCTAATAGTACATCGCCCGCCTCGATAACATTTTGGGGTTTGTCAAATATCGTCCCAAACTATCTACGAAATCGTGCTATTGTATGGCAAGTAATTTTAATTCCTTTGCGCTTTATTACATTTGTTACATTACCAAAGAAACATCAAAATTTTATTATGTCTCATTTATGTATTCGAATTGTTTTTGTAGAATACGTTGCATTAATATTTTTTTTTCTTTTGCTTTTTAATAGGAGACTCGTCTTCATTACCAATACTACTGTCGCGGTAAACGTCATGTAATATTATTTCCGCATTATCGTCATCACAATCATCATTATCGTTATCATCATTTGAAAATTCATCTCTTTCTAGCTCAGTCTTTGTGATATTTGGCTCGTCTATTTCTTCGTCGATATCATCAGCGACGACTCTGTTCTCCTCAATATTTGAGCAAATTTCATCGTCACACGTTGAACACACACTTGAACATTTTATGCCGTGTTTTCGGCAGCTGCAGTCGTACGCCACAACATCGAGCTCCGAGTTTCATTGAATTTGCAATGTTCAGCAACGGCCGATCAAGTTGCGAAGATTTTTTATTGAAAATATAAGTATTGTACAATAACCACTGCAAATTTCAGCCCTTTACCTTAAAAAATGGCGCCACAAGAATTTCTTAAAAAAAAAAAATTATCTCGGCTCCAGAGTCCGAGGGCAATTATTTTTTTTTTTGTAAATTTGTAGAAAAATGCCAGCTATCCATTGGCAATAATGGTGTTCCAATATAATTTAAAATGTCAAAAATATTCAAAGTTTTTTGGGGTAAAAAAAATTATCGATTTTTTGACCGATTTTTCTCATATTTGGGATCGCTTCGTTATATGCGCAATAACTACACAGGTTAGCGCAACTGTTGAAGAAACTTTTCGGACTGGTCCGATATAAAAATATGAAGACCTGTATGAGCTATTGGACATTGAAAAAATCGTCTTTTTTTCGAAAAAATCGATTTCTGCAAGAAATTTGTAATATCTTGCAAATCTGTAAAAATGTTTGTATTCGGTATATCTTGGACTATACTTTCACTGAGTTTCGTTAAAGAATATGTTTTCTTCACGGAGATACAGGTATTTCAAAAAAATGCGATTTTTAACGTCTTTTTTGCAATAACTAAATAATTTTGCAATTTTCTAAGATCGGACTGGGCCGGCTCGATCCGCATTAAAAAGTTACACAACTCTGCTATTAAACTTTTTTTTGTGCAGCGCCAACTTTTTTTTAACGCAAAAAAACTGTTTTTCGCAAACTTTGGCCGCCATTTTGAAGAGGACGCAAGTTCGTCATTTGTTTTAAAAATAGTTCATTGAATTCAACGGAAAATTTCCGATATTTTACATACCTTGGTTTGCTGTTAATAATTTTTGCAAATAAAAGCGATATTTTCGACAGATTTATTGGACTATTGAGCACTATCGGGAAACCGTGTGTTCGAGCAAATCTTGAAGTTTTACTTCTGCTTGTGTTTCAGATACGAAAATTTACTGTGGATAGCAGCTTGTTTTAGCGTCGTATGAAGGATATATATCTACTTCTTGATTTTTAGCACTTTGTCTTATGATATTATATTGGTGTTTTGTAAAATCTCCTTCTAAATATAATGCCAGAGCTTCCTCTGAATTGTACTTTTTTATTTTGGTAGTAGCTAATGCAGCCTTCCAAGTTTCCCTGATTTTTTTAGCTCTCGTCGGAGATTTTTCGATTTCGTCTAAAAGCATATTATGGTAGGTAAATTTTCATAATCTCCTTTTTAATTAGATTATGAAATTCTGCTTTTAGGTAAATTGCTATCTTGTTAACATCTGTTTTTTAAGGTAATTTTGTCGCGAACATTTTGGTAATTTTGTGGTCAAATTCCGACAAATGCAACCGAAGATATTCAAATAAAAAGGGGGAAAAAAATCGTACTTTAAAAAATACATGGAAAACAAAATGGCTTGCGGTGTACGGAATATATGATGAACTCTCACATAAAAACACAGTCACCTTACACAGAAATTCACACACACACACACACCCGCACGGTCTATTCACTTCAAGTGCTTATTACAAACTAATAAAATGTTAAACTTTCCAAGAGGGTTGAGAAATGTAACCCTTGGACAATACCAAAAAGAACCACAGGTAGAAACGATCTTAATTGGAAAGTTGAAAAAAGGGTTTTGACCGCATTTTTCTTGGAATTCGACCACTTTGCAACGGTCTCAAAAATTAAGTTTTCTCCCTCTCAAATTAGTGAGTGAAATAATTATATTAAAATCTCATTTAGCTGTAGTACAGTAATTTTTAATAACTGAATATCTGTATCAAAATCAAGCGGTGTCATAAATTCTTTCGCGAATTGTTGCTTTACCTAAAAGTACCTGAAGGTTGTATAATTACCTAAGAATGCAGGGAATAGAGACAATACAGAGTAGAACAAATAGGGGAAGCTGGATTTTTGCATGAAGATTCCTTTTGTGATTCTAAACAACATCCCAAAGTCCCCATTGATATGTGTGCCGCTATAAATGTTACTCGGGGTCAAAAGTCACAAGAAACGGTTTTTCGCAAAAATCTCGTTAACGGTCACTTATCGAAAAAATAAAGGTTATCAAATATGTAGCTTAGAAAATTGCCCATATAAAATATACGTAAGTTTTCCGTAATACTAACGTTTTTCGAGAAAATTTAATTCAAAAACATTTATCGTTTATGTTTCTCATGATACGTGCACTCCTTTCCACACCGCCTTTGATATAGAGTACAACATGCATTTTTTAAGTGGTGTCCCCAACAGTCATAATCCACCTCTATTTGTGATTGAAAAATGTTAAAGTATTAAAGAAAATATAAAAATTATCAATTTTTTTTAAATGATTATTTATAAAAAAATTATAAAAACAATTATAAAATAATGAAAACAAGAATAATTCATTTATTTTCGTTTTTATTTAAAAAAGATTTTTTTTATTATCACAAGATATTTTAAATGTTTATTTGAATAACAACAATTATTATAAAATGGTTATATAATTAATTTTTTATTCATCGCAGCAATTATGGTTCTTCTTCAGATTCCATTTCAATTTCCATCTCCATCTCTTCAGTATCTTCCGTTTCCAGTATTTCCATAGTTTTAGTGAAGAAACACGATGGATCTGCATCTTCAGTAGGCTCGTCATTAGACGTATCGGGTAAAACATTTAAACAAACTTTTATTTTTTTTTTTTTTCGAGGGGAAAAACCTTCATAAGGTTCCCCACACTGATGGACCGGCGTGTGGGATATGTGAGATTCTTACTCACTAAAAAACCCCCCTCTTCTCTCCGGAACTGTAATCAAACATTTCTTCGGAGTTCTGTTGGCTTATGGAACCCTTTCATCTTCGTCCTTCTTTCTAAGTATGGTGCAGCACATCGTGTTGATGGTGGCCCAACATGTGGCGTTAACAAGCATGATGCCAACGAAGTTTTGTGCGGTTAACGTCTGTCCTACTTCTCTACTTGTTGCCTCCCTGTCGTCACGCCATCTTCTGGTTAACTTCACCGATCGTGGTTTCGGCTTTGGTGATAGCACACTCTTCGGTTTTACCTATTGCGATCACAATTAGGTCATCAGCGAATGCCACCAGACGGCAATCCTTTGTGACGTTGGGACTTTCCGACTCGAGAATGCCGTCGTACAGGACGTTCCACAGGAGTAGCCCAAGGACCGATCCCTGTAGAACGCCGCACGTGACTTCCCGTATGAAGTAACTCTGGACTATTCGTACTAGGTACGGAGATACCCATTTGAGTCGTAACGCCTCAACAATTGGCCCCAATCCTGACCGTGGTAATTACCACAAACTGGTGAAAAGTAAAACCCCACTTTTCTGTAACCCCAGTTCAAGGTACATCCCTTGGTGCAATTACAAAAAATAGAGTTTAGTAGACTATCAGGAGCCGGTGGAAGAAGAATTTTCACTGGCTCCAGAATTTGATCCTGCAATGTCCTTCTCCAGTCTAGAGGGTTAAGCTCGTTGCCAAGCCATATTTGCACTTAGGAGTAGGTAATAATTATCATATAAATCTTGCCGAGCAGTACTAGATGTTAGCGGAAAAGAAGATAGTTCTACAGGTTTTGTATTTTAAGCTGTGTTAAGTTCAAAAACGTTAAATATCTGCGATTATCAATAGACCCTTCCTTTACTGGTGCTTTATACATAGCCAGCAGAAAACGAATACCAATATTAAAAATGGCATCGGGAGAGCATTCTTCTCTAGTAAAAACATTAGAGTAATTAATTAGTTCCTTACTCTTCAAATAATTTAAAAGCATTATTTTTACCTCTGCGAAAAGTAGCTAAATCTTCCAGTATTTTGAGCCGCATTCAACGTATAATTACAAATCTTCGACACATAGAATAGAGTTTAGTAGACTATCAGGAGCCGGTGGAAGAAGAATTTTAACTGGCTCCAGAATTTGATCCTGCAATGTCCTTCTCCAGTCTAGAGGGTTAAGCTCGTTGCCAAGCCATACTTGCACTTAGGAGTAGGTAATAATTATCATATAAATCTTGCCGAGCAGTACTAGATGTTAGCGGAAAAGAAGATAGTTCTACAGGTTTTGTATTTTAAGCTGTGTTAAGTTCAAAAACGTTAAATATCTGCGATTATCAATAGACCCTTCCTTTACTGGTGCTTTATACATAGCCAGCAGAAAACGAATACCAATATTAAAAATGGCATCGGGAGAGCATTCTTCTCTAGTAAAAACATTAGAGTAATTAATTAGTTCCTTACTCTTCAAATAATTTAAAGGCATTATTTTTACCTCTGCGAAAAGTAGCTAAATCTTCCAGTATTTTGAGCCGCATTCAACGTATAATTACAAATCTTCGACACATAGAATAGAATAGAATATTTTTATTTCCCAAAATTTACAATTAAGATTATGCCAAAAATAATGTATATACCTACTGTACAACAACTAAATTGATAACGTATATCAATAATGAATTGCAAAGACAAGCCTGTAGTAAGGCGTAGGGAAAGAAACACGAGTAGAGAGAAATGAAATGTTTGGAATTAATATACTAAGATATAATAAGATAAATATAAAGTAACAGCAGAAGAAAATAGACTAACAAATAATGTGTGATATATAAGAAGGATAAAAAATTTAAAAAATTAAATAATTATAGAGTGTATAGAAGGAGTTTGAGCTAGACTTCCACAATATTGCACTCGAAAAACTCATTAAAGTTATAAAATATATAGGAATTTAACAATTTGGACAGTGATTTCTTAGATGCAATTAAATTGTTTGAACTTTGTATGTGGGTGGGCAAATGATTAAAGATCTTTGTACCGGTATAAAGAGGATCTTTTCTATTTATGTCATAAGCAAAACTTGGTAAGAGTAACATTGTGTTTTTTCTCGTGTTATGATTATGGATGTCTGAGGGTATTGAGATGAATTTCCGTCTGTTGAAAATCAAAATCGCGAGTTTGTATATGTGTATAAGTTTGTAATAGTAAATACTTTCAATAACTTAAAATAGTTTCTACATGAATCAGTCGATTTGAGGTGGCATATAACCCTTATTGCTCTTTTTTGTGATAGGAAATTTTTTTCTGAAAAACTAGAAGAGCCCCAAAATTCGATGCCATATGAAGCAATGCTTTGAAAATAAGCATAGTAAACTTCTGTAGCTGCCATTTGGTTCAAATATTTCCTTACTGTGCCGATGGCGTAAATTGCCTTACTTAATTTCTTGTTTGTTTCTTCGATATGCTTACGAAAGTTCAGGTTTTTATCCAGGCAGATGCCTAGAAAATTTATATGGTTAGCCGATAATTGCATTTGGTATTGGATTACGTGGATGCTGAAAAGTGATGTTGAATGTTTTGTCTGTATTCAGTGGAAGTTTATTACCTCCGAACCAATCTGATATATTATTCATTAGAACCTGACTTTGGTTGATAAGTTGTTGAAAATCTTGGGTATTTATTAATATACTGGTATCATCTGCGAATAATGCAAAACAGGCATCAGGAAAATTGTAAATTAAGTCGTTGATGAACAGTAAGAAGACAGTTGGTCCAATTGCTGATCCTTGCGGCACACCGCATTTTACGTCTTTCTGTTCAGATCGTATAACCTTTGAACTGAGCTTTTCGTTATCCTGCAATTCTATATACATTCTACGACCCGCCAAATACGACTTAAACCATCGGTTCGGAAGGCCCCTAATTGCGTAATAACTTAATTTATCTAATAGTATATTGTGATCCACACAGCCTTTGACGAGTTGCAGAATATATCAATTGCCTTTTCTTTTTGTTCGATTACGTTATTTATTTCATCTATTAGCGCAAATGAGGCATTTGACGTATTTTAATTTTTTTGGAAGCCGAATTAAACCGATGTTATTAAATGTATTTAGACAGATATTCAGCAATTTGATTTTTAACTGCTTTCTCTAGTACTTTAGATAACGTTGGTAGTAGTGTTACGGGCCTGTAGTTGCAGATTATATTCTTTTCACCTTTTTTATAGAAAGGTATGACTACACCCAATTTGAAGAGTTCGGGATAAACCCCATAGATAATGTTAAGGAGTGCATACTGTACGTTATAATTTTTTTAATCGAATTTTCTCGAAAACCGTTAGTCTCATGAAAGGAAGTAATACAATGTTTTTGTAGGCAATTTTATAGGCTACAAATTTGATAACCACTATTTTTTCGATAAAAGTGGAAGGCTCATACCAAAATCTAGCTTTACGGGAATTTTTCTGAAGTTTGACTTTTTTTTTTGTCTTTGTTCCCTGAATTATAAGTAAAATTTAAACAGCAAGAAATTGGCATACACAGCCCTATCAAGATTCATGAAATTTATGATAAAACGTTTTTAACCTAAGGCTACTTTCGACTTCTTAAGCAGTTGTAGGAAAGAGAAATGGCATGTACAATAATTAAAGATTACACTAATACGTGGAAAAAATCATGAAACAATTAGAAACTCCGTAGTGCACCAAGTAATTAAAATTTTATCATCAATCATTTACTTCATAATTGGTAAATAAAAGGTTTTTGTGTCTGGTTATGGTGTTTGTTTATATGAAGGAACCCGATCATTTATCATTAAACTGTCTAAACTCAATTTAAATAATAAATTTGATAATGAGTAAAATCTTTAGAGTTCAAGATTTTTTATTTGCTTTTTTATGTACATGTTTGAAATTCACCGCATATTCTTCCAAAATTAGTGAGACTCATACTGAAATGCGTGCTATATCCATAATGTATAGTATAACTAAAGATAATTGGCCAAAAAGTTACACACAAAATGACTATTGGAATTAAGCGTGCCTAGAGTGGCGGGTATAATACCCCTTGTTATGACCGATTTAATAATTAGTTCCTGCAGTTGGAGAACACAGTCGGAGTCGCACATTTCATGGAATAAATATTTTGTCTTAATAAATCGTATCGCTAAATTCTGCTAGTTTTTAACATATATTTATGTGTCCTATTTATTTAATATTAGTCGTATGTAATAACATAGTATAAAATTGTTTTGCCTCTGAAGTTGTTTCCACAAACACCAAAACGCTTTAACACCACACTTGAATACTAACGTCGGTGCCCGTTTCGCCAACTACGTTAGCATAATCGGGAGATGAGTAAACTAAATAAGTACAACTAGAAATGTTTCTCTGGATAAATTCTGTGATGGTTTAATGAGCCACAACCTAATAAACCTTAAAGCGGACTATTTTAAACAGGCTCTTGTCACTATTAGTGCTATTTTTACATTTTTCCCATTTCTACACTTCCAAAAGCATAATACAAAGCACAGAGATATATCCGTATATTTATACTCTGTGTCACACGATCACGGTACACACCTCCTTCAGTTATGAAGATAAATTATTGAAATTTGGAACATTTGACATATAAATGATTATTTTTCCGTTTTCGGGTTTACCGCAAGTAAACCTTTCGATTTTCAAATAAGGTACCCTATATATTATTGCATTTTTTAATTCTGCATAAATTTCTGAATACATGATACCATATATGTGGCATTCCGGACGTCTTTATTTTAATTTACTTTTTCGTTTCGCATTTAAGTGTGCCGTGACTGTTTTGATTTATTCTAATTGACTCGTGTAATGCCGGAAAAATGAAAATCCCGTCGAAAATACTAAACTATGTGATGTATAAGTAAATAAAGTTCATCAAAATGGTTTTTGGGATAAAACACAATTTATTATTTTAGTATTCTATTTGATAATCAAAAGTTAGTGTCACTTTTGAAGAAACCGGAAGTGGAAAAAAACATTTATATGTCAAGAAATGATATTTATTAAGTATACAGGATGCTCCAAATTTCAATCATTTATATCGCCAAGACAGAAATATAAATAAAGGCGATTTATTATAATAATAATAATTTTTTTTTTCCGGTTTCACCGTTGCCGGACAGGGCTGCCGTGCTTTCCGACCGATACCACACGGTGGCCGCGCCGGCGATAGTAACAGCCACTCCCCACGACCTGTGGGGTTAGTGACTGTATATTCCAGATTCATGTGCCCTAAGTAGGCGAAGGGACCCCAAGATGACCACTTTCTGCATTTGGCCTGCTAGCCATTCGGCTGATTTCCGACAGGCTGGTATGGTCTTCAGTTCCGAGAGCAGCGTAGGCTTCATACCTCCGAGTACACCGATTATTAGAACGACCATCTTGACCGAGTAGCCTGGGTACAGCACTTGGAACTCGTACCGGAGATCACGATATTTGGTCCGTTTTTCCTCCTCTTTCAAAGCGATGTTTGGCTCAGCAGGTGATGAGAACTCGATCACAAATATCACCTTGTTTTGATGGTCGAGGAGGACTATCAGGCTTGTTGGCTTGAATTAGCCTGATTGTCGGAAACGAGAAGTTCCAGTAAATTCGGCACCTCTCGTTCTCGACAACGGACTCGATGTTTCCGGGGACGTAAGGCAGCACTGGTGTCTGGTCTACTCCGTACAAGTGCCGTAGATGGTAATACAGCACCCGTAACGCCGCGTTATGGCGATGGATGTAGGCCGAAATTGCATATACCGGGCATGCAGATAGTAAATGCATGAGCGATTCCGGCGCCTGACGACAGGTTCTGCAGTTAATATCAGGAACCTCTACACCCATTACGCGGCTTCGGTAAACCAAAGTGTTGATTACACCATCTTGGCAGGCCACAATGAATCCCTCGGTCTCCGACTTTAGCCCAGCTGACCTTAAAAAGGCGAATGTCAGCTTAGTCGATAATCCCAGTGTTTCTTATAGAACACCCCGTGCATGGGTTTATCGACATACATAATTATTATTATTATTATTATTATTATTATTATTATTATTATTATTATTATTATTATTATTATTATATGCAAAACTATAGGAAAGAATGGAATTGTACCATGATCCTGTTACACCCGGCATGTCATATTAATGAAAATACGTTATTTTTATTGCTTGAAACAGAGGACGAAATAGGGGATATGATTAAGGTAATTTAAAATAAATAGTGCTCTGAGCAGCAACCAAGTCAAAACTAATGTATTAAAAATATTGCTACCCGTAATAGGTAAATCATCAACTTATCTAATAAATCTCTCTTTTTTTAATGTTCGACTTACTTCAAATTAACTGGCGTATTTAAAATCTGTTCCTAAAACACATATGTGTAACTACAAGTATTATATCTAACATCGCCAAGAAAGAAATATTCAAAAAAGAGATTCACCATTTCCAGAAAAATGTCAAAATATCAAGTAGTAATGCCAAGGGTAGCATTGTTGTTTTTTTCACGAGAGAAATAGGAATCGACCTTATTTTCTTCACAACTCCCTTAGTTTTTATGCTAGAGAGTTCTACAAATTTCATTTTAAAGGTTTTTTAAAGTACTTTAAAAAAGGTATTGTGCATTTTCCCCGTAAAGTTTACCGTTATCCTGTTATTCAATATTGAATTTTTTTAATTTTTCGTTCGATATATAAGGCCCACCTTCAATAAGCCATAACCCGGTTTGTATTGGGCCTACAGCAATAAAGAAAAAGCCAATCTCTTTGTTTTTTGATAAGCTACACTTTTGCTCCTTATACTTTTTTGATAAAATATAAAAGTTTTTGAGTTATTCGTTAAAGACCGTTTGAAAACATGGTTATTTTTAAGAAAAATTGAAATTTTCAATCACAAATAGTTCAAAAAGTATTGATTTTTCGAAAAAACTCTATAGAACATTTTTTGCTTAGAATGTATTCCGCTATCGATTTCTGATGCTATTTTCAATATTAAAGTTCCCAATCCCGAGTTGGGGTGGGATCCACCCCTAGGATAAATGCACACATTCGCATAGGGTAGGGTTTGCTTTTTAAGGTATTTCCTGGTTAAAGTTCAAATTTCAAACATGCTTCTTGATGGAAATCGGGGCCAGAAACCGTCATATACTGGACTATTACTAGGTTATCTTCACTAATCTGGACCATCTTCACTAACAATTTTAATTACTGTATCATTACTTTTTTCTAGTTTTGTGAGGAAATTGATGTATTGTTTCACATACAATTTTAAATTACTTTGAGGTTACTCAGGGGGCGTTGCGTGCTATACAGAAGGCATCAACATTCGGCATTAATAATTTTATCGGGACTTTACAGTAATTGTCTATTGTTTATTTGTGGCATATTCAAATTTTTTACTTATTATTGGGTATTTTGCCACTGAAAAATCTACGCCAAGTGGATCAGACAGATTGGTTCTTGAATACTTGATTATTGCAAAATGTCTCACACCTAAAAATATATAAACTATGTTATAAAATAAAACAAAGGCTAAAAATGAAAACTAAAAAGACAGTTATCTTTTCGGAAGAATCCTCAATAGGGCGCGTGCAAAATCTGACAGCTAACGAGAGTGGAGGACATATAACCTCAATGTTCCAAATTAATTAACGCGAAATTCGCTGTTTTCGTTTGGTTTTTTAACTTTTTTGTGCTATCAGCTATTGAAATAAACATTTTTAAGTTTAGTTTTCATTATATATAGACAATTACGTGTTTTGTACAATTATATTTCCTTTGATTTGGCGAAATGTGCATTGTTTACCTATGTGTTTTTAGTTATTTTCTTCGTAATTAAACAATGTATGGGATTGATCTTATTATTATATATGGAGCATATTTAGATTATTTAAGATATAAATGCTGTTAATAATTCTGTTGTTTACAACAAAGAGCCATCATATTCTGTGGTATTTGGTTGTCGAAGTCTCACCGAATGCCAATTTAAGCTTTTAAAGGTATGTGATTATTACTTAACATTAGAATTTAGTGTTTATTATATAACAAAACATATTTAATAAATACATAGTAGTAAATACCTTCTGCATGGACGAAAATAAAATTATTAATTATTTTAGAATGCCATCGATTTACACCAAAAGAAGAAAAGTTTGTGCTCAATCCAAAGAGCAAAGCGAAAAGAGCCTTAGAGAGATCTGATCTTACTAAGTCAAAGGTGAAATATGGTCATAGTTCCAGACATTATCTTAACGGATAATCTTTATGGATAATAATTTAATTTAAATTTTATACTCTATAATTTTTAGGAAAACCTGCTGAACTAGGTAAGGTAACTCATCTAAGATTGACTAACAAATAAATTTATGGGTTATGCAGCCTAAAAGCATTTAATCACTTTTCTTTTGAACTCTTAATTGGCCACAAACTTATCTTCTTTGATGTAATTCGATGACAATCTGAAATAACTATAACTTTATTTTCGTGCATGCGGTAGGTATACTACTATGTATTTATTAAATATGTTACGTAATAAGTTATAAATTCCAATGTTGAGTAATAATTACAAACATTTTAAAGCTTAAATTGGCATTCAGTGAAACTTTAACAACCAGATTCCATACAATATGATGGCTTTTTGTGGTAAACTGGTAACAGGATAATTAACAGCATTTAAATTTTAAATAATCTGAATATGCTCTATAAATAACAATAAGATCAATCCCATACGTTGTGAAAATACGAAGAAAATAACTAAAAACACATAGGTAAACAATGCACATCTCGCCAAATCAAAGGAAATTTTATTGTACAAAACACGTAATTGTCTATATATAATGAAAACTAAACTTAAAAATGTTTATTTCAATAACTGATAGCACAAGAAAGGTAAAAAAGCAAACGAAAACAGCGAATTTCACGATAATTAATTTGGAACATTGAGAGTGAGGGCATCCACTCTCGTTAGCTGTCAGATTTTGCACGCGCCCTATTTCCGTTCTAAAATTTTTTAGGTTATCGACCATGACAGTTTGTTGTAGTCACGTGAGATATTAATAGTAATTTACGATACTAGTACATACTAACTAACTATACTAACATTACCAGTATTGTTTTATTTTATCCTATACTGTTTTACAAATTCATTCATAAGAACGAGGTAAGTCAAAAGTCTATAAAACCATATAAACCTAGTAGGTAGTCCATGTAAGACGCGGGATTTGACGCTCGGAATGCCTCCCTCATCAGGACCACTTGTGTTATATATATTTTTGGGTCGCTGATCACGAAAAGCGGAGTTCCGCGGCCCTAAAAGTATTGCGTTACCCCTAAAAATGCCAAAAACCACCCCATTTGGTGGATTTTACGCGGTAATGTGAATATAATACTATAAAAAAATGCTATGAATGTGCTAATTGTAACGATAATTTGCCAGTTCAATATGTTTATCTAAAATAGGGACAGAGGGTTAATCAAAGGGAAAACTACCCCTAAATTGACGCCAAATTTAAAAATTATGGATTTTTTTTAACTTCGATTTGAGTTTAGATGAATGGGGATTGTACAATGGAGAAAATCTTTTTCCAACCCTTCAGGGGTGAAAGCTACCTCCCTATCGCCTTTAAATTGAACTAACGCATAGAAAGTAAGTAGAAATGTGTACTTTTTAATTTGCCTGTAATTGTAATCTCTGATAAACGTCGAAAAAAATATAAAAAAAATTTTTCACCCCTTTAGGGATGAAAACTACCCCCAAGTTTGCAGGGAATGAAAGAGAAGGTAGATGTATTCTTTATAAATGAACACTTCATATTGCTTGCAATGTTTTTAATAATAAAATATAAATATGGTGCAAAATTACAATAACTGAATTTTTTACAAAAATATAAACATTATAATATTGTCGCATTTATTCACTTTTTTGGGAAACACCCTGTATGAATCCGTGGGTTCTAAATAATTTCAACAAGAGATAAACCACTAACACTTTATTTAACAATTTACTGACTATACAATACTTCAAAATAACCTTTATTTACTTCTTATCTAACCTCACTTTTCACTTTTCTACTTGTTCACTTTTATAAACTACCTTCTTAATAAAACTTCCTCTTCCGCGCTTGTAATCGCGCCTTATATACTCCGAAATTAGCTCTAGATTAATCCAGAATCTTCTCCAACCATAATCTAGA
Organism: Stenurella melanura; assembly: GCA_963583905.1. Classification (NCBI taxonomy): domain Eukaryota; kingdom Metazoa; phylum Arthropoda; class Insecta; order Coleoptera; family Cerambycidae; genus Stenurella; species Stenurella melanura. The sequence goes on from OY757309.1 coordinate 170,954,322, forward strand.
AAAGCCCTTGGCTCTTTCTAGAGTCTTTCCAGTCACTATAACTAACAATATAATGTTTGGTTTCTTATGGGAGGAAATGGGCCCCTCTTCATTATCGCTAGGATCAATTAGCTCATCTTTATATACTTCGGTTGATGCATTGATTCTCCGATTCATACCAATCATAGCTAAGATTTAATTCATCCGCTTGTTCTTCTTGAAAAGAAACTTCTGGCTTAATTGCATATCCCAATTCTCCCTTTACAATCCTGGCATTGCAAGCATTGCAAGTATACTCGCATTGCGTGTTCTCTAACTGCGTATTCTGTTGACGGGAGCCAACTTATACTAATATTATTTTTTTAATTTTCGAAACATTCTAATCTTATCGAATTAAAATCTTCAACGGGCACTTTTTTCTTAACGTACATTTTACTAAGAATATCTAAAACTATTTTCCATAGCTCCTCGGGATTGCTTTCAGGTTCAGGAAAAAAGCCTGAACCCTATTACTTTATTCTTCATCTGTAACACATATTTTAAAAACACTTTCTTTTCCTTTTTGGAAAAACGCACAGTTTGTGTCGCAACCGCTGAAGGCATGAAGGAACGCAATGATTTTTTTTAATACTTAAAATTATTGGGAGTGTACAATATGTTTGATTTCTTATTTCTATTAATCCTTTTAAAAGAATGCTCTTCAGAAAATTGTATATTTTTTTCGACGAAAATTTAACAGAAATTACAAGCAAACTAAAAAGTATACATCTTTACTTACTTTCTAAGTTAGTTTAATTTAATGGCGACAATAGGGGAAATAAGTAAAGCGTGCTGATAAGAGTACAGAAACTTGGAATTTGATGCATATAATAGAACCTAAGGTCTCAGATTTTTTATAACATTGTTCGACCCCTCCACTGCTCCCACGCCATTATTAAAGGGGTGGATAAAATATAATTGACATATTCACTTGAAATTTGGTACGCGTATGTATTATAACGACATCTGGAACTAAATTATGTAGTGAGATGATTCCGTTAAATGGAGGGGGGGGGGGGTATTGGGGACAATAGGCGGAGGAAGTTAATAAGAGTCCAGAAACTTGATTTTTGGCGTATATGGTAGAAACCAGCATTTCAGATTTTTTTGTGACATCTGCCTCAAATATTATTAAAATTTTATGAAAAATTATTTCCTCATACTAGAGAGCAAATATAGTCAAAATATTTTCCTTTAAAGAGACTTGGATGGAAAATCTGGATGTGGAAGTAGTGATTCCTTAAGCAGCGGTTTTTTTACTTAGTTCTTCTCTAAGGGTGGGCAACCAATTGGTACAAAAACCTATTGAATAATTTGAGACGCATCTATTCCCGTTTAATAAAATAATCGCGGATTCTTAAGTTTTCTTTTAATTCCTTTCCTTTTTTTCCAAAAAAGGAAAAAGAAAGAAATGAAACTGAAAGAAAACTTAAGGAATCCGCGATTATTTTATTAAATTAAGATACGTCCTCGCTCTTGATGCGAATCTATGTTGCATTTTCTCATGCTTGAACATTACAGAATCAGCACAATTCACCCAGCTCTCCTGTAGCTACATGCTCCGTGCATCCTTTTTCGCAATTGCATGAAAGGAATTTCGATAATATCTATGATGCTGGTTTTTCTGCCATTGTTACTGGAATAATATAGTATAATCTGTCCTTACAAAATTTAGCAACAAAAATGGAGAATGGGTTCTTTTGGAAAAATTGGAAAAAATGTTTTTTTCATCGCTGTAATTCGTTACATATTAGACCTACAAGAAAAATTTTATTTTGGAAAAATAAATTTTTAGCATCTTTTATCCAATATGGAGAATTGTGCCTTCCCCAAAGTTTAAAACTTGAATTTATTATCAGGTCCCGATCTAAACAACATATAAAAATCTCTTCTGACTGGGTTATTCCCTTTTACCGCTAAAATGATGAAATAAGAAATATAAATACTTTCGTGGATAGATGTTGCGGAAGTTGTTATATTTTCAATATTCTTTCTAATAAAAGTCAATAGAAACGAAAGAATGAACATCTCTCGGTAACAAATGTAAACACTACGGTGTAAATCACACATGGTTCAAACGATATTTTGTCACATAATAATATTGTGTTAAAATTAGTAAGAATAAGTTTATTTATTTAAATTATAAATTGAATAACTCACTGTAGACCTAAATGTATCACGACCTGCATGGGGATTGGGGATGCCATATTTTACTCAGTTTGTTTTAGACGCCACATTTTTTTATTGAAATTAACAGATCCACGTTAATTCACTTTTTATATTTTCTTCGCCACTCAGAATTTATTATTTTCGAGTGTATTTCACACTCTCTATCTAAAAATAAAAAATAACACATTCTGCCTAAATAAATAAAGATGTCGATTTAATGTTCTTTTAATGTTTTCGCAACACCAGGGTCAAATTAATAGGGTTGTTATTTTATATAGCCATCAAAGAGGTTGGCAAATAAATTTACTTAAACATGCTAAAAGTGTAGACAGTTGACGTTTACAGCGCTTTAGGACAAGAAAAAATGTGTAAAGAAGACACAACGTGAGAGAGCGACCGTCACGGTCAGGTAAAACACCCAATATTTACGATGAGAGGCCGTATCTTTCCGACACTTCAACTAATGGCTCTCCAGTCCTGTTTGACTTTATTATACAACCAGTTAGAAGGAATTAAATTGTTTAAGAGTGAAATTTAGGACTGGAAGTGCATTTTTTAGGCGTTTTATTTTATTACCCTTAATAATATTTGTATTTTATTTCTGTATTTATCGGGTGACTTTAATTGGATAAATTATTTCGACGGGTAACCGGTACACTCAGAAAACAGTTTATGTATTTAAAATTCTATTTAACAAGCTGTAATCCAGAAAAACAATAAATTAAAACTAGCATGGAGGTATTATTTGAATTAATCGTTTTTAACATACAGGGTATCCGAAACTGATTTAGCCAGGTTCTATATAGTTCCTAAATAGTTTGAAATATTTCAGTGGGACAAAAAATATATTTTTTAGCTATGAGGGTGCTTTAAAATTATAGTATAAAAAATGTTTATAAAACGCCACCCTTAAAAATTCAACCCTTAATCTAAAATTTTAAATGACACCCTGTAGGTTTCTATACATTTTATGATTATGGTTTTTCAATTCTCTATGCAATACTTTTTCTAATTGAAAATCGGTTAATAAATAGCTGAGGAAATGAACACTTGAACCATGTTAGTTATGAACAAATAAATAAATTACAGGTCAGTTTAAAACAAAACAAAAAAACAACAATTTACCTACTCCAACAAATGTTCAAACTATAGACCTTTAGAAGCAACAAAAGCTTCATATCTTTTCAACTGGTTTCGGGTATAGGTAGATATTATCGTGTGGCGTTATTCTGCCATATGCATTTCTAATTTCATTCTCCTGGTCATCTACGCCGTGGGCTTTACTTAGATATACCATATCTTTTAAGGTTCCCCACAAGCAGAAATCATGGGGAAGGATCCAGTGAACGTGAAGGTCATCTTATTCCGGGAGAAGCGTTAGAGATAAAATTATTCACAAATCTGTTTTGGAGGAATTAGATAACTATGTGAGCATTGTGAGCAGATGCTCCATCTTGCTTCCACCACAATTGTTGTCTTTCAAGCAATGGTATTTCTTCTAGAAATTGAGGTAAGATGTTTTCTAGAAAGTGCAAATACCTTTCTCTCGTCAAAGTTTGTTCATAAAAATACGAACCAATAATCTTTCCATTGAATAACCCACGCCAAACACTGACGCTCCACATATTTTGAAGTTTAATCTCCATCACCCAATGTGGATTAACAGGGGACCAATCATTGGAATTATACCTATTAATGACACCATTATTGTGCAATTTCGCTTAATCGAAAATGTCCTTGCCGCAACATGCCTTCTAGGTTCACAAATATACAGGGTGTAATTAGTTTCATGTCATTAAAAAAACTGGTAATAGGGACAGACTAGACAAACAGAAGACCTATATGACCGTTTTCTCTAGGGGCACTTTGAAAAAAACTGATCTGGGTTTACATTTTTAATGTTATGGTAGGAAAGATTTGAGAACCACTGTTTTTCAGGGTCGATGGATGTTATAGTTCCGAATATTAGAAATAATAAAAAACTGTAATACCCGACTTGTGTTCCCGTCTGTAGAAGCACGGCACTTTGATGGGATTATTTGTATTGAACTTTTTATACCACTAATTATGAAAATGTAAATAATTCCTTCTCTTTCGGCACAACGCAAGCATAGCATGGCCGCAGTGGTTTAAATAGGATTTGTTTACATGTGTTTTTTAATTTGGAACAAAGCTATTGTAGCTTTTATTGTCGTTTATAAGAATTTATAAAATTTAAAAGTGGTTTATTAATATTTGCAACATTGTGTTAAAAGCTTAAAAAATTAGTAATTGTTTTATGAAATTGGAAAACGAACAGGTGGACGTCCGAGATACGATAACAGAAAATAGTTGTGTATTTTAAGTTAGGAAAAAATCTGATTTTTTTAACGAATTGAGCGCATAATTTTTCCCAATCAGGTATCGAAAACTAAAAATCAAGTCTTTGGTTTCTATGAAAATCAATGTAAACAATAATAAACAGATAAAAACAAGACAACGGATACTAATAATAATAATCATACTTTTAATGCCCAATAGGTAACACCCAATAACTGAACAATTATTTTGAATTTTTTACAAAAATTGTTCGAAATGACCTCCATCTCCACGTATACAGATTTCGGTACGTCCAACTAATAACATACTTACTCCGTTCAACACATTTGGTAAATTGGGATCATTTTTATGGTTTCTATGCACATTGAAATACGTCGTTGCAATTGTTCTAAAGCTCTTCCGCACCAGCTGCATTTCCACCACTTTCTCCATGTACCAACTCCATATCCGCGAGTTTTGGATAAGTGTAATCTCCCATAATGTCCAAAATCTGCGTTTTAAAACACCACACTAAACTGTGAATTAACGTTATCAATAAAGAAAACAAAAAGAAAAACTTGGTCCAAAATCCAAAAAGTAACACAAAAAGCACGAACGAGAAGTAGTGTCCTACGTAACCAAGAACTAACGACTTGAACGATAAGTCAATGAAATAAATCTCAACATAAGTGGCACAAAATTCAAAAAGAAAACAGACAAAACCAAGGAACGGGTACGTCGCGTCATGCGTGCGTTCTTTACCAAGTAAGGACAAAACTGAAATTATTACTTGAGAATATTACAAGGGAGAGATGGCACGCCTAATAGGATAATTGGCCGCGAAGAAGCAAAAAACATGACGATGTCCTCTGTCGGTCGCTTTTAACTGCTTTGTCGGCATACTTATATGCAGGAATGTCAGAGTATCTCGTGCGACAAGACGCGAGGCAATTAAACCTACCCCAATATGCCAGCAGTTCTCAAACTAGGTTATTAAGTATTTTGGAAATTTTGGTTTATTTTTTTATGAGCTTTAGACCCAATGTTATATAAGGTTTTTTTGTTTGTCTTGTCGTTCCCTACCACCATTTGTTTTAATGACATGAAACTAATTACACCCTGTATTTTCATTTGGTATTGGACGACCAGGAAGACGAATGCGATATGACTCTCTAGATCTTCTTCTATTTCTAGCGCTCCCCGCAAATAAGAATCATATCAGCGTATTCTTCCGCATTTTAACGCAAAACTAGTAAGAGCAATAAAAGAACCTAACTTACATTGTATTACTCAGTTAAATTTGACAAGAATCAAATACCTCGCAACCGATAACTAGTTTTTAAAAAACAATAATTTTTCAAAGATGAAATTTATATTTAATAAAATGTTGTAAGTGTTACTTGTTACAAAGTTAAATCAGAACTAAATATTTTATATGGAAGCAAGAGTACAATAATTATGCAATGTCAGCGTTTAACAATAAAAGAGATAAGCTTCTAGCAGCATTGGCTAGTTTATACAGGGAGGACCTAACATAACTCCTCCATCCCTAAATTGAGGCACATTTTATGGGGATAAAAATGTCCGAGTTCTCGCCTGGGGTTGTTCACTCGTGGTTGGCTCGCTCGTAGTAGGCGTCGGGGTTCCAATTCTACGTTGAATATATCTGTAGGTGAAATAGAGTCCTATGGAGATTAATATAATGTATATTGGAATTATCCAATAATTCGTCCATGATTTTTCAGCATACACGAGGTTGACTGGTCCAAGTTTTCGTTGTTGTCTTTGGAGTTCATGGATTTTGTCTAGTTGAACATCTTCTATAGTAATTGTTGGTAAAGTCGCCACAGATGACCTGAGGGGAATATTGATCTCTGGCAAAAGCATCGGTTGACCATTGGTGATTAACTTTTCGTTAATATAGTTGTAGTCATTGGTTTGGAATTGGCATCCGGGTGGTAAAGTAATTAGGTAGTTTCCCTCTAGTGTTGTGAAATCGGTACGTCCACAGATTGTTTGAATTTTGGTTTGATTTGGGAATATAATAATATAGTGTGATTCATCTATTTGTTGTATCACATTTTGTGTGATTTGTATGGGTACTTGTTGACAGCTTTCGTAGGTGGATCCTAGTTGCAGCAACTCGAAAATACAATCTTGATTTCTCGTTCCATACATCATGTTATTGTTAGGGCAGTAGTAATTGGGGTGTAACTCGATACAAGGTACCGATGTATACTGGTAGAAATTCTCATTCATTATCAGATATGTATTTTTAGGAATGATAGTGGTAGAGTTCTGGGTAGGAATAGAGTATAGGTGATAATAAGAAAATGTCTCTGGGTAGACTATGGGAAAATGAATTATGAAAACAATTTTTGTTCCTGAGTAGTAAGCTTCGATTTCTAATAAATCATAGTATCGATGAGTATTATCGGAAATATGCGAAAAAATTAATTGATCACTGGAATAATATCTTACAATGGTTTGTAATATAGATTCAAGCTCGTCAATTTTTACAATGCTGTTGTGAAGTGTTCCCAATCTAGCAAAAGTTATTGCATTTTCTATATCACTTAATAATTGCAAAATTATATTTAGTGTTAAACTAAGTTGATCTAAAATATTTCTGGTTTCTAAATAATCGTTGAACTCAAAAATGAATTTGTTTAATTCACTTCGTATTTTGTTCAGGCCAGAAGTTATTACTTCTTGATTATTTTTAATTAACGTGATTGTTTTATTGAAATTATCAATAATCTCGGTGGTGAGAGAGATTTCTTTGTTTAATTTTTGTACAATTTCTTTTTGATTATTTTGTAAGTCATGGATTGCTTGATCATAGTGAGCAGCATCATTTGCATCTAAATTACCTGATATGCTTTTTATGATAGTGCCAAGTCCGTCAATAAGACCACGTTTAACTCTGCCAGTTGGACTTAAGGAGTTAAATTTTTGTTCAGCTGAATTTAGTTGGTACACTAGGGCACGATCAAAATTGTCTAGTTCAAAGAAATAAGGATGACTCAGGCTATCTTTTATAGCAAGGGTGACATTTGCATATTGTTCTTTAATTATTTTAATTTCGTTTCTGATAGGGTTCAAATCATAATAGTGAATGAATGTGTGTGTCTTAATTTTTGTCTTGGCTGTTCCCAGCTTGTACGGGAGGACGCCCGGGTTCTTGTTGAGGTTCGTTATTGATATTTCCTGGAGTATGACCGTCGGCATGGCCAGGATCAGGAGGCTCAGGTGGCTCCTGTAACAATTTCTTTTTATTAGCCCGTGGTCTTCTTAAGTTTTGTTTATGCAAAACATTACAAACTGTTTTTAATTTAATGTTTTTATTTGGGGCAACTTTTTCTTTAGTGAATTTGGGGTTTAGTTTATTTCGGTTTTTAGTAGTAATTTTTCTATATACATCCGTGTTAGGTTCATAAGTTAATGGGTCGTGTCGGTCCTGTCTCTCGTTGGTACTTTCAATGACATGTTCTTTTTGTTGATGTAATTTTTCATTTAATGCTTTATAAATTTCTTTAGTCGTATCGCGATGTTCTTGGATATAGTTATTTATCAGTTTTTGGTTTAAATCAATATTGAAAGGGTCTTTAGTGTTTAAGTGCCCGTTTATGATGTCAATCGGTTTTTGTTTTGTTGCCGAATGAATCGAATTATTATAGCCTAGTATTGCATAGGGCATTTGGTTTAAAATATCGATTTTACCTTTATTTATATTTCTAATTACTCGTAGGTGTTCAATAATAGTAGAGTGAAACCTCTCTATTGGACCGTTGGACTGCGGGTTATTAACTGTTATGTAGTGTATTTGAACTTGGTGGGTTTTGAAAAATTCTCGGAGTATGGAATTTTTTAATTCGGTTCCATTGTCCATAACTACTAATGAAGGTAGACCATGGTGTGTCATAAAAATTAAAAGTGCTTTTACGATCTCAGTACTTAACATTGCTGTCAAGGGGTAAGCTTGAGCGTACTTTGAGAAGGTGTCAATTATTGTCAAGAATTTTTGTCCTTGTGCCTGAAATGTGTCAATGTGTATTATTTCAAAAGGTTTAGATGGTGTAGGTGAAACCATTAGTTTTTGTTTAGGGGGGTTTCTATCATATTTATTGGTTTGACATATTTCGCAATCATTAATGTAATTTGTTACGTCGGATTTTATTCCGGGCCAATAGTATGATCTTCTTATACGCGTTTCAGTTTCTATAATGCCACGGTGGTTGGTTTTACCTTCGTGATAATTTTTTATAGTTGTTGTTTGATCGTCCTTTTTAATTATGTCTTGTAATATGGTATTGCATTTTAATATTTTATACGCGGCGTTTTTAAATGTTTTCCTCAAAATTTCATAAACTTGTGGTACGTACAATTCGTTATCGAAATGAATGGCATACGTAAATTTTGGGTCTAAATAATTTTTGAATAAGTCGATTATATCCGTCTCCAGGTTATTAATAGAAATTTGAGCATAAAGTCGGTTTTTTGATGGAAATAGTTGTTTACATTCCGGTTTGGCGGGAGAGTGAAAAACAAAGTTTACTTTAACTTGATGATCGAACGAGTTTAAGGATCTTTCTGAAGTCGGCATTTCTTGAATTGGATCTTCGTGGCTTGTGTGAACGGTGTCTCCTTCCTCTGGGGTAACTTCTTCGGTTTCTTCTGCAGATATCGTTGCTTCTGTGTCGGTTGTAGCTCTTCTTTGTGTTGGTGGCTCCTGCTCTTCTCTGACGTCATCCATTATTGGTTGATCACTGACGTTTCCTATTATTGATAGATTATCGGTGTTTTCTTCATGTTGAGATTTGGTTAGGAATTCATTGAATTCGTCCATATATTGAAAAATGTCCTTTGTGTGGATTTCGATCCGCGACAGGGCGTCTGCATTGGTGTTAGTTTTTCCACTTTTATACTCAACTTCGTAGTCAAATTCTTCCAGCTTGAGCCTCCAACGAACTAATCTCGAATTTGGCTCTTTTAGCGACATTAACCACTTTAGGGGTTTATGATCGGTTACGATTTTGAACTTTCGTCCGTATAGGTACGGTCGGAAGTATTTTGTCGCCCACACGATGGCTAATAGCTCTTTCTCGATAGTGCTGAAGTTCTGCTCAGAATCACTTAACGTTCTCGAAGCAAAAGCCACTGGCTTATCCTTCCCAATTATTCCTTGTGATAGGATTGCGCCTACAGCTACGTTACTGGCGTCTGTGGTTAGAACAAAGTCCTTTGTAAAGTCTGGGTACTGCAGAATAGGTTCATTTGTCAATAATTTTTTACAGTCTTCGAAACATTTTATAAACTGTGGAGTGTGCTCTATTTTTGCATCTTTCTTCAAACACAGTGTTAGGGGCTTGGTAATCCGCGCGAAGTCTTTTATAAATTTCCTGTAATAACCAAGTAATCCAAGAAATCCTTTAATTTCTTTTGCTGTTTTAGGCAACGGAAATTTTTCTATCGCAATGATCTTGTCCGGGTTGGGTTTCACTCCCTCGGGTGTGACGATATGACCCAAATAAGCGACTTCTTTTTTCAGGAATTCTGACTTGTCGAGTTGAATTTTAAAGTTGGTTTCTCTGAGGCGTTGGAATATTTTTGACAGGTTGACAAGGTGTTCTTGCAAGGATGTAGAGTATATTATAATGTCATCTAGATATACCAAACAAATTTCATTTTGTAGCCCACGCAGAATGTTGTCCATGACGCGTTGGAATGTGGCGGGTGCATTTTTGAGGCCAAATGGCATCCTGACATATTCATAATGTCCGTTCTCTACGTTGAATGCTGTTTTGGGGATATCTTCAGGGTTCATTTCTATTTGATGAAATCCACTTGCCAAATCAAGCGTCGAAAAATAGTTGCACCTTCCTAATTTATCCAGTACGTCGGTTATATTAGGAAGTGGGTATCGGTCATCGATTGTCTTCTCATTCAATTTTCTATAATCGACAACGATTCTCCATTTCTTCTTCCCAGAAGCGTCGGCTTTCTTGGGCACAATCCATATTGGGGATGACCATGGGGAATTGCTTGGGCGTATAATTCCTTGTTCAAGCATCGAGTTTACCTGGCGTTCCACTTCGGGTTTGTGCACAAATGGGTACCTATATGATTTTGTATATACTGGTATTTCGTCCTTGGTTTTTATACAATGCTTTACCTGGTTGGTGAAGGTTAATGACTGATTTTCTATGTGAAAGATATCCGAATATTTCCTACATAATTTAAGAATTTGTTCTTTTTCTTCCGAGTTCATGTGTCCGGTTCGAATCAGATTGTCAATATTAATTTTATTATTATTAATTGGGGTGCTTACGTCCGCGTGGTATAATTCGTAATTGTTTTCTACGAATGGAATTGTTCTAATCGGGTTTGTTAATGATAATGTGATTTCTTTATCCGTTTTATTAGAAATTTCTACAACGGCGAATCCGTTTTCTGCAATTGATAATGATTCGGGTATTTCACAATTTTGTATTTGTTGGTGGGGGATAATTATATCACCACTGTTTTGGTTAACAGGTATTTTCGTTACAATTCGAGTATGTGGATTTATTTTTACTTTTAATAAAATTCGTTGACCTGATTCTTGATAGCGAATTGGGATTGTACATTTAGGGGTTATTAGTTTTGAATTTACGAAATCTAGCTGTGCGTTCAAAAGTTTTATATTGTCAAGCCCTATGAGCCCGTCGTAAATATTGTGAAAATTGAATAAATAAAATTTCAAATTATCATTTTGATTAAATTCTGGAAAAATTGGAATTTCTGTGCAATAATTATGGGAAGATGTTTGAAATATTGTAGATACAACAAACGGTTCATATGAAATTTTATCGTAGTAATATTTTGAGGCAATTTCGGGGTTTAAAAATGATTTTGTGCTACCCGTATCTATTAGAAGTTTTAATGGTGGATTAGAGATTTGAATGTACGGTAGCTCTTTTTTGTCTGTGGACATGTGATATTCCACTATGTCTCGTTCGTTGGACTGAGGTCCTCCTGAAAATTTTCGTATTGGTATTCCTCGTCGGGACACGAATATTCGTATGTCTGTTCTTCGTCATATGAATATTCGGGTGTCTCATCGCTCGGTTGATTATCGTAATGTTCGGTTGTGAACAATTGTTCCGAAATTTTATTAAGTTTTTGACCGTTATTTTGAAAAGAGTTTTGATACGGTCGCCTAAACTGAGGATTCGTGTTTCGGGTGGAAACACTCATTGGCGTTGGTTTATTTTGTTGTATATTGGTATTAGGCTTCCAAACATTTTGTGGTCTGCCAAATGTTTGTGAATTTGTCGGAAATCTTTGCGGTGGCGGATTTGGGTGTCTTTGAATGTTAATTGGACCGCGTGGAAATTGAGAAAATTGTTGTTGTGGAACATTCATTGGTCTTTGTTGAAAATTTGTTTGCGGAAATGGGGGATTAAAGTAATTTTGCGGGTATTGATTTGATTTAAAATTATAATTTTGAGCGTGTTGGGTTGTTGGGTTTCTATTAATAGTTAAATTAGGCTGTTGATTTGACCGTTGGAGGTATTTAATGTTATCCTCCTCGCTAATAAATTGTAAGGCTTCGGCAAGAGTCTTTGGTCTCATTGCACGAATTGTGGCACCTAAAGGCTCTCTTAACCCAGCTAAAAATGTAGTTAATGCTTGTTTAGTGAAGAAACTCCTTTTACACTTGCCTTCCGCAGCGTCGGAATGCAAGTCGATATAATTACAAATTGTGTTTAGTAAATGGAGTACTTTCTCGTGATATTGGTATGGGTTTTCGTTTGGTTTTTGCCTTAAGTTTACTAGGTCTTGATTTAAACAATTTTCATCCCTCTGATCACCGAAATTTTGCAATAAAGTCTTTTTAATATCATCCCATGTAGTACCGCCATTTATAGCAACAACTTCTTCTGCCCGACCTTCTAATTTATTTAAAATGCCATTTATTAACAGTGTATTTTGGAAATTGTCAACATTGGTACGATCGTAATAATAAGTTAATATTGATTCGGCAGAGCTAATAAATCTATTTAATTTATTGGGGCTTCCATTAAAGTTTGGAATAACCGATAAATTTTTTATGTCTAGTTTTGGTAGTGGTTGTTGTGGTTGTACTGCCATAGTTAAATTAATATTAGAATTACAATTAATATTACAATTACTAAGCTTCTTTGAATTTTTTGAATTTATTTTTAACTTATTGAAAAAATTTGCTAAATCTAACTCTAAGTCCAAATTGTTTTCACAAGCGGAATCAATGGAAACAGAGGAGTCTGACATGAACTTAAAAGTCTACTTACAACATCGGCACGATGTGCATCTGCCTGCTAGTTTTTCAAGTAATCCAATTTGAACACTTTTTGGTTGCACCTGGTATAGTTTTTTCACGGTTCACTTTTCGTTGAAGAGTTGAAACTCACAGGACTGTCCGAATAATGGATTTCCCACGAAATATCCTACCGACTGCGCCAATCAAATACCTCGCAACCGATAACTAGTTTTTAAAAAACAATAATTTTTCAAAGATGAAATTTATATTTAATAAAATGTTGTAAGTGTTACTTGTTACAAAGTTAAATCAGAACTAAATATTTTATATGGAAGCAAGAGTACAATAATTATGCAATGTCAGCGTTTAACAATAAAAGAGATAAGCTTCTAGCAGCATTGGCTAGTTTATACAGGGAGGACCTAACATAACTCAAGTGTTAAAAATGTTTTGTTTTTATTTTCTCGAGTCATAGATATAACATGGCTAACTTGCTTTAAATGTTAATTTTCTCAGCTATTTATTAACTAATTTTAAATTGGCAAAAAGTATTAAATACAGAATTGAAAAGCAAACAATAAAATGTTAGAAAACAAGACACGTCTGTCGAACTGAGAAAAGGAGATCCTCTTTAAAATATTTCAAAGATGGTTAATAATTTTTTTAAAGTCGGTTAATTAGGATGGATTATGGTATTTTTTTCTTGGATTGTCTGTTTTACTTAAAATTACTGATACAAATATTTACGTCTGACCGATGTTGCTATTCGCTAACTGACGGCGGTATTTGGTACAGTCGCAACGTTGTTCCAACCTATTTTGGCCAACAAAATTAAAATTGATTCGACATTGGAATCCACCCCATTTTTAGTCTGAACTGAAATATCAATCTTCTTTTAGTATGAATTTTCGGTATTATACTGATAATTACGTTGGATACAGTAGGTTTGATCTTCGTACCAGACGACATTAAATATGACCCACTACTCATGACATTTGAACAAATCTAGTATAGTAAAGACTACTTACTCCAACAACTTATAAAGATGCATATTATGATTCTCATACGATAACGTAATAATACTAACAATGCCTAAATATATGCGATGTAAATTTTTTATTTCTTTTTTGAAAACGGTCCAATGAGTTCAGGATTTGATACATGTGGATGAGTTAGGACAACAAAAATACAGCGCCACAAAAACAATGAATATTTAAATAAAAAACCGCTGCCTAAGGAATTACTACTTCCACATCCAGATTACCCATCCAAGTCCCTTTAAAGGAAGACATCTATATTTGCACTCTAGTATGTAGGTTATAGAATTTTAATTATATAATATTTGAGCCAGATCTTAAACAAATTGGAGGCGTTGGCTTCTAGCATATACACCAACGATGAGCTCTCTGAACTCTTATTAGCTTGCTGTACTTATTTTCCCCTATTTACCCCCACCCCAACTAGCAATTTAATGTTTTGTAGCAGCTGAAAGAATGTTTACAGAACATTTTTTATAAAACAAGATTGTTGATATAAACATTTTCAAACCGTTTATACAAGGCTTATAGTCGCAAAATGGCCATAAGTTATAAAATAATGTAGTTCTTTAATTTATTTTATTATAGCTCTTACAGGTGTTATAAAATAATTGTATAAACATTTACATAGGATTAAAATAATGAGTAGACGATAATTATAAAATTATTCCAGATACGACAAAAAATTTATATAAGCATTGTGTTGTTATTTCCACTGATACTTTTTCGTTAGGTAGAGCAACAACAACATAAGTTATTCAAGTGTTTTTACAGACAATAATAATTCTCAAAATAGTTTTAATATATTACAAAGGTATATAAATTCTATGTGACATGGCGGCAGAACTAACATGATTAGTGAAAATGAGATAAATGTTAACTGATTAATACTTGATTTCAACAGCAAAGCGATATTCGGCTGCCAAGGAAATTTTTCTGTGAAATGTGTAGTACATGTGTAATTAAATTTTTGTGGGCTCTAAAAATAACGAATATTTATCAAAATTAAAAATATAAAGTGAAAATAAAATGTTTGTATTAAATTTTTTTGTGGCATCGCCACAATTGTGTTTCGAACTGTTTTTATTTTAAAGTCCAAAATGGCCACTATATAAATAATTTGAATATGATTAGCATTATGGTTTCTATCTTATAAATCATATTTATATCGTTTAAAACACTTATAGAACAAATATATTTTCCGAAGAATTATTGTTATATATCAATTTTTGTAATTAGACAGAAGCGTATTGCAAAAAGCAAATGTAATTTCCATTAATATTTCGTTCCGATTAATATTGCCTGCTATTGCCTTTTAATCAACTACGAAAATTTTCCATCAGAAAACAACGGTCGGTATGAAATAAATAAAATACAAGTTGTAATTAAATAGTGTTTTTCTGTATACTTTCAAATATGTAACTATTTTAAAATCTTTTATTTAGCTTCACTTGTAACAATGTAAACAAATCTTACAATCAAAATTACTACTAGTTCTAATTGAGCTAGAGCTTTATAATTTTGCACACGTGTAGAATACGATAAATTATGTGACGTCATCCTAAATTCAACATGGCGAACACCCCAAGATGACAGTCATGTAAAAGACCACTGTTAATGAGAAAACAATATGGCGCATAAACACCTATCCATGTTTTATAAAAATAGTACAGAACAAATTGAGGCGAGGTACGGTACCGTTTTCAGTGGCGAGAACTCGGTCGGCGAAATTAAGCAATTCCGGGAGAATCCGTCACTTAGATGGGTGGCCGTATCTTATATCGCCGTCCTGGTTAAGTGGTGGAATAGCATTAGCTAAACTTCGCTAGCAACTTTGTTAGTTGGGACCCCACCCCTTCAACTGAATCATCTCACTCAGATGTCATTACAATACATACGTGTACCAAATTTCAAGTATATATCTCAATTTCATTTTGTCAATCCCTTTAATAATGGAGTGGAAGTGGCGGTGGAGGTTAAAAAACATTATAAAGACATTTGAGGCCTTGGCTTCTAATATATACACTAAATTCTAAGCTTCTGCACTCTCGCCAGCTTACTTTATTTATTTTCCTCTATTTACCCTTATTTAACTCCCAACCTCTCATGGAATCATCTCAAAATATAAGATGTCGTTATAATGCATATGTGTACCAAATATCAAGTGAATATCTCAATTTTATCTTACCAAACCTTTTAATAATTATGTAGGGGGTGGGGGTGGGGTTGAAAAATTTTAAAAATCTGAGGCCTTAGTACACCAAATCACAAGTTTCTGTACTCTTACCAGTTTGCTCTGCTTATTTTCCCCTATTTAGTCCCCAACGCTTCAACGGAATCATTGCAAAATATAATCTAGTTCCAGAAGTCATAATAATGCACGGTCCATGAAAATGCTGCAAAATTGGAGTAAACTTGAAAAGTGCTGAACATGATGGTGATATTTTTAGGCCTCCCACCCCTCGGGAACTACCCCTAAATGCGAAGAACTACTCCCTTCTCGCGTATTTTTAATTCTATGCCTACGAGGGCTTATCAGATCGGGTTTCTCAGATAGGCTGTATTGACTTTGACCATTCAACATATTTTCAACCCCCGGGGTTGATACTACCCCCTTCCCTGATACTAAGATCTTCCCAAAAATATCAAAATTGACAAAAATCTGTTTCTATTCGTTTTCAAGGGTGCTCAACACGACCACCCCCTTTTTACATTTCTGGCTACTGACCATGTAGGGAATCCTGTCGAGAACCTAGATCCAATGATTCTCCACATGCCCAGTGCCAGAAATGTAGAATGGGGGTGGTTTTGGGGATTTGGGAGTGGTTAGTGGAGGATAGGGGAGAAATGTATGTTGCTGTCGTGATGAGCGCTCTTGAAAACGAATAAAAACAAATTTTTATCAATTTTGAAATTTTTGGAGAGATTTTAGTAACAGGAGAGGGGTAGTTCCAAAACATTATTTACAAAATCTGAGGCCTTAGCTTCTAGTATATACATCAAATCCTTTTCTGTATTCTTACCATATTTCTTTATTTATTTTCTCTTATTTACCCCTATTTAACCCCTAATCCTTCACCGGAATTAATGCAAAATATAATATATTTCCAGATCTCGTCGTGATACACATTTGCACCAAATTTCATGTCAATATTTTGCTCAGAAAACGTGCGCACAAAAAAGAGTTAGAGAGAAGAATTTGTTTAATTTTTTCTTACAATTAACTATACTTCCACTCCACTACGTGTATGTGGAAGTAAATTAGTAAACTTACTAATGAAACCTATTAGCCTCATTTTTGTAAAGTGTTTAATTTTGTTATATTTTTGGAAAACTATGAACCTCAGTAGAACAAAAAACTACCTTGGCGCATAAACTTGTGCTTTGAATATGTCGGTAGACAATTTCAACAGTTTCTTTAAATTGCCTTGTTTGTTAATAGAAATTTTAGTAGATTTTTATTTAGTTTATTATTTTATCTCTAGAATTAAAAACACAAAACACACGTGCATATTATGTACGTTATTACAGATGGTGTCAGTATGGGACGTAACTTGAAGAACTTTGATATAATCATTACGAAAGTACGGCCTAAGCTAAGACAGCAGTTTTCAATTCTAAGGCCATTTTTGACCCAGATAATTTTTGATATCACTGTATAATTTTCATATGGGACCTGATAGACGTTGCTTAAACAGCCAACAGTGGGCACTCAAATTTACTGTTGACCATAAAGTAGTACAACAAAAGTACATTTAGATAGATATACGTTCTTAAATTCAAATCACTGGTAAGGTATAAGTATAGATTTTTCTGTCCTATCACTTCATATTGTATACACATTGTTGTACACCGGTTCATATCAAAAACTCATAAACCATCCGAAGCGTAGGAAGAATTTATATGCTAGTACAATAAAAAATAAACCACCATCACAGGAAACTATTAAAGGGGCCACGTGTTCAGCGCCTTAAGGGCTATCCTACACAGTTCCCTTGCTCGTCGATCTTTACTTTTACTCTCTTCGCAAATTCCTTCTCCTCCTCTGTCTGAAGAAGGAAATAAAGCACTAGAGAACGCCCGACCGATGTTTACGTGGCTAAAGAAGACTTAATATCTGTCTATTTATACAATACCATCATTATTTAAGGTTATTCTAATACATCATCTTACACGTGCTGAACAAAATCAATTGTGCTCGCCAGAAAGTTATTATTACAGCTCCACACAATGGCCGTGGGTGTCTGAATGAACTCCAACACATCCAAGTGCCATGGATGCAAATTACCGCAGGTTCCGTGCATCGTAAACAATGGACAAACGCGAGCTCTCGGATTTTTCTTCAAATGCTTAAAGTCCGCCCATGTACACCGACTGATGGCAGGTTAAAGCGGTGATTTTTTCCAAAATGAAGGTAACGACATGTCGACAAGTGCATCGAAGTTGGCTGGATGTTTGTTTGATCTTCATATTAGCTAATTAGCTAGAAAGCAGGTAAGTTGCTTTTGGGACAAACGAAAAGTAGCTGGAAACACAAGTGACTTCGGGGGTGTGATAAAGTCGTGTTTTATGTTTCAGTTAGCACTTCTTGAGGGTTAAGTAAATAGTAGGAATTAATATGGCGGGTAGAAATATTTAAACAAAAATTTATATTTCCCATGCTGAGAATCCAAACAAAAACATATGTAAATAAAAATATTTCTGTTATTTGCATTTTAATTCGGCTCTAAAATTTAGTAACGCTATATGAACATGTCTTACAATGTCCAGCAAAGAACAAACAAGCTAACCATTATACTCTTCGCCGATTTACTACACTTGTTGTATAATTGTTGCACATTCTACAGGATACTCTTCGCAGTTTTTTTTGTAAATGATATTAGTTTTAGACATTTTTTGTTTAATTACAAAATAAAAAAAATGTTTTCATTTTAAAAATTAATAACTTTTTTATTTATTGATCGATCTTGTTCAGAAACAACGGGGTTCTCTCTCTAGCTAATACTAACTTACTGTTCAAATTTCAATACAATCGAGCTTTTCGTTCTTAAGTTATCGTGCTTACAAGAAACGTGACGGACGAACAGACGGACGGACAGACAGACAGACAGACGGACATTTTTAAAGTTGCTCATAATTCGATCACCAACACAGTGATATAAAAATGTTCTCTCTACGAGCAATATTACCGGTTTTAGAAATGTGCCGATCGAATGCAATATACTTTTCGTTTTGTATTTGCGAAGAGTATAATAAGATGTAATTTTATTTTAGTTCAACATTAGTAGAAGTTGCAGTCAGGCGAAGCCGACTGTAAGTACCTATCTTATTGACATCTTGCTAGAACTTGGTACAATTCACTTTCATGCGGTGTTGTTATTGAACCCAGAAAAAGTGTCACTGATATTAAGTATACAGCTAATATTTTTCTATTATTTTATTATTCATATCCATCCTCAGTGCCTGACTGTAACTTAGATTCGTCCAGGGCTTATTATTAATAACATGGCTGAGGCAAACTAAAATGTTTTAGCACCAACCATCTCATTACCACATACACCCTCATTAAACATTGGTCGCTCGGTCGGTCGAAGAGGTACTGAAGTGGCATATCGTGTTATGGGTTTTTGTGGCAGACGATTTCAAATATTATACTATTAACATTTGGATGAGAAATCTGGATGTGGAAACAGTGAATCCTTAGGCCGCAGGTTTTTATTGTGAGTCCAGTTACCTTTGGTTATATTGTTCCTGTGTATTTTGAACGGAGTTAACACAATCAACTACCTCTAAATTTCAGAAATCGCACAATACGTCCAATATTAAAATCTGCAGTACAGGTTTTGAGATGATGTAGCCCACCCCGAAAAAAAAATCACTGTAAAAAAATCAAATATATCACAGCATTATCTCATCGAGACGTTAGAATCCCTCAGTAATTATTTTATATTAGTTACCAAAAATAAGTTCATAGAACCCGCTGCCTAAAGAATCACTACTTCCACATCCAGATTTCCCAACCAAGTCCCTTTAAAGGAAAATATCTTGATTATATTTGCACTCTAGTAATAAAATTTTAATATATTTGAGGCAGATGTCATGAAAAATATTTGAGATGTTGGCTTCTAGAATATACGCCAAAAATGAAGCTTCTGGATTCTCATTAGCTTGCTTTACTTATTTAGCCCCCACACCCCACCCATCATTACAATACATACGTGTATTAAAGTTCAAGTGTATATCTCAATTTTATTTTATCAATCTCATTAATAATAGAGTGAGGGTGGTGGGAAGGAGGTAAAAAATATTATTAAAAACCTGAGCTCTTGGCTTCTAGTATATACACCAAATCCCAAGTTTCTGTACTCTACCAGCTTGAATTACTTATGTTCCCCTATTAACCCCTACTTAACCTCCAACCCTTCAACGGAATCATCTCAAAATATAATTTAGTTTGAAATGTCCTTATAATTCATAATTGTACCAAATTTCAAGTGAATATCTCAATTTTTTTAAATTAAGCCTTTTATAATGGAGTGGGGGTGGTGAGGGGGTTGAAAATAATGACTTCTAGTATATACACCTAATCAGCTTGCTTTACTTATGTTCCCCTATTTACCCCTATTTAACCCCCAACCCTCCAACGGAATCATCTCAAAATATAATTCAGTGGCTGATGTCGTTATAATACATACGGGTACAAAATTTCAAGTGAATATCTCAATTTTATTTTATTAAACCCTTTAATAATGGAGAGAGGGTGGCGGTCTTGGCTTTTAGTATATGTACCAGATCCCAAATTACTGTACTCTTACCAGCTTGCTTTACTTGTTTTCCCTTATTTACCCCTATTTAACCCCCAACCCTTCACCGGAATTAGCGCAAAATACAATCTAATTCTTGATCTCGTTATGGATACATATGTGTACCAAAAAGTCAATTTTAAACCGTTCCTGAGAAAACGTACGCACAAAAAAAAAGTTACAGACCGACAGACAGACAGAATTTTTTTTTCACTCAGATTTAAAATCTCGGCGTTTTATGACATTCTAAGCCTATTTCAACAACAACAAAAATTGAAATTTTTTATGATTACTATACTTCCAATCCACTACCTGGATGTGGAAGTAAAACAATAAGTGAAATGACATTGATTGATACAAATTGAGTTTATACTTTCTACAAAATACAATTAAGACAAAATATAAGAACCAGAAAGAGTTAAAGTGAATAGTGATTATATGTACACTGTATTATATTACGCTGTAAAAACCCAAGAATTAGGCACCCTACTTAATGAGAGCAGCTGAAGGGAATTCCAGCTTGTTTAGCGTACCATAATTTACCGCAGTTAATTAATTTTAAATTTGCTCTTATAAATAATACAGTTAAATTTCGCAATTCACCGTGCGCCAAATATAGATCCGTAGCAAAAAAATCTGTGATTAAACAAAATAAACATCAGGGTTTTTATTTATAATACTTGTTTGACTTCCTCAAACTAGTGCGTTGCAATGTTGTTGTATATTACCAGGAAAAAATTTGCATAGAAATCGATTTTAATATATACTGAACTCAAAAATAGGAATGCCTCTTCGTGGCAAATTACGTTGACATAAACTATCGTGTTTTACCCAAGTTCTACTAAAAAGAATGTAAAGCCAAATGTCACTTAAGGGTTTTGTGAGCTTGTAAAAAAAAAATCGATTTCTACCTTACTTAGAGCAAGAGAGGAAAAACGTATACACCTGTTGGAAAAGTTGCAGAGAGTAGGCCTTGACTATGGTTTGAGAGTAAACTGCAGTGAAATAGAAATTATGATTGTAGATCTAGCATATGAAAATCACCCAGACATGGTAAAGATAGGTGATTGTAAGGTAGTAAACAAGATAGTTTAGTCAAGATCAACTATCTTGTCCTTGTGGATAATACCAGAAACTACAAATATAAAATTCGACGAAGATGGCAGGCGTTGGATAGATAGACAGGATAATTTGGCGTCACAGAAACATCGCGGTAATATTCTCGGATGATTAGGAATCGAGCTTGAGCTGTTTGCGCCAATCATCGCTGTAGACCTGGACCGGCCTCGTAAGGGGTGGGCCTGCTTTTCGCCTACGCCCCCCCCCCCCGCAAATGCGGAAGATGTAGGCGATGTTAGCAGAGCTCCCCTGGTCCTGGTTGTTGGACCCTGTCAGCTGGGTCGTTTCTTCTGGCGCTCTTCTGCCTTGGTCTTCCTTCTTCGCTGGCATGTCGGTTACCGGGAGCGTCTTTAGTCTGTCGTGAGAGAGAACGGCTGTTGCGGAGCTCTCTCGGAGTTTGGAGGGGTTTGGGAGGTGTGGACTAGTCGGAAGCCCAGGGTGCCAATTGGCATCATGTACTCCGATTTCGTCGCAAGGAAGTGTGAACTGTATAGCTCAAGGATTGTGTTCGACCAAAGACGCTTATTTTAGCATCAGAGGCCGGCACGGGCTAGGGTAATGGTAATGGAGCTGGTTGTTTGCTTGTACCCCTGGGATCGGGTGATTTGGATGTTTTTGGCCATTGTCTCGTTGCAGCGTGGCTTGAAGATTGGGCTGAAAGAGAAAAACGGTTAAGTTATACTTATCTAATATCCAGGATCTGGTGCTTCAGCCTCTTATGCCTCGGAGCGATGTTGGGGTCGTAGTTAGTCGCCTATCTGACCAGCGGATTCCCATGCTCTGCCGCACGGGCGTATAGATTCTTCGCTCTGTCCCGGATGACTTCAGTTACCGGGGTGTATTCCAGGTCTCTGAAGATGTCGACGTTTCTGACAAACGATGATGCATCCACGGCGCACCTAAATGCAACGTTTTCCATAGTTTCGTCAGGTGCGTGGCTGCTTGGTATCCACAGGCAACGGAGGTGTAGGTCAGAATAGGTGCAGTGAGGGTCCTGATAAACGTAAGCTTGTTCCTCAGATTGAGTTGGCTCTGTCTACCTATCGTATGGTAAAGTAAAGTCCTCCACGTCTTCACTTTCTGTATTATCGCTTCCGTGTTCTGTCTCCACATCAGGCTTTGATCCATGATAACCCCAAGGTACTTGACGGCATCGTGCCATTGGATGTTCTCACCGTTCAAGGAGACGTGTCCTGTTGGAGTTCCTGACTCTCTTAAAGAGGATGGATTTGCTCTTCTCCGCGTTGATTTGGACTTTCCACTTGTTTCACCACTCTTCCAGAAGGGATGCTGCTTCCTGGAGGTTACGGGTGGCAAGTCTTGCGCTCCATGATCTTGCGATTATGGCCGTGTCGTCTGCGTATAGCGCCAAAGTCTTTAAGGTTCTTGGCAACAGCTGGTCGGCAATCTTCACACGGAGTTGCCTCCGGTGAAGGTAGAATCTCACAAGCTTGAGGATGTCTACAGGGTATCCCATCGACAACATCTTCGCCAGGAGATCTTCATGCCAAACCCTGTCGAAGGCCTTGGCTACGTCTAAGAAGATCGCTCCTGCGACTTGGCGGTGGTTGAAACCCTCCGTGATGTACTCTATTAGACGAAGTACTTGGAGCTCGGTGGAATGTTCTCTGTTCGATAGGCGAACTGCTCATCCGAGATGATCATCGGTCAGGGTTTTAAGTATCCTAAGGATGGTCCTCTCTGCTACTTTATTCATCGCCAGTAGAAGACTGATGGGCCTGTAATTTGAAGGAAATATTAGATTCTTACCTGGTTTGGGAATCATGATCATTACGAAACGCGCAAAAATCCGGTTTGCTAACGTTAGAATTCTCCATCTCTTCTTAGGACATGACTTGATGCTCTCAAAATATGGGGTGGAGAGACTTGCTACGAGCGTACCAGCAGCAGTTCTATTCTCCAATAAAATACTAGGAAAACCGGATGACAAGTGGTCAAGAGAATGGACTCCAAGACGTCGGACTGATAGAAGAACTTTTTCATAATTATTCACATATTTAACGTCAGCCTATTTCTGCTACTTGAAAATTGTGTCGAACCTTTTCTTGTAAGAAGGATAGGGATTTTTACTCTCTTAATAATTAATAGATAAGAGACCGACTAGTTTAGATCCCCCAAGAATTATATAACTACTACATAATCTCCGCATACCTTCTACGTTTGCACTGATACACAAGCGAGATCGCTATAGTTTTCTGGAGGGGAACGCAAGGTACTAATCCTTGGAATGATTTAAAATTTGAAGATTTACGGATAGGTATATTTTAATTTTTTCAAATTAAATTAACGTTTTTTAAAGATAATTATAAAAATCACATTGTATGGAACAGTATCTCCGATTTTACGTTAAAATATTATATTACCTATTTTACACGGCCTCTGTTAGCTCTAACATTTCTCTGAAACTGTGCGGATATCAACTGATTCCAAATTGTATACCCTCTGAAAGAGTCACAATTATTTCCTAATAGTGAGTTCATATTTCAGCAAGATAATTTGTTCCGTCCATACTGCTCCTACCATAACTAATTGTTTACAGACAATATTAATGTTCCTAACTGACCCACTCGTAGTCCAGACATTAACCCCGTGGAAGAAGTATGGCGACTACTCGTATATGTAGAGAGCCGGTTGTACAGATTTCTTATAAATAAGATACATGAAAAACTTTGTGTGAGTGAGTAAGTACTACCACAGACCTACAGGGAGCCACTTTTCATATAAGCAAATTTTGCCCGCGTCATGGAATTCTACCGGAAGTGACGTCAACATGGGAGGATGCGAGCAAATAAGAAGAGGCGGCTTATTTTTTTCAATAACTAGAAGAAGAAGAAAATCATGTATTCGATGACTTAAGAAAACAGAGAAAAAATCCTTTAATCGAGGGTGTCTCAGGGTTACGGGCAAATTAAGCCTGGCAGCCCACTACAATCTCATTGTATTCAAAACTTACATTTTGACGTAAGTCTTATTCATCTATTCGATGACAC
This sequence comes from Stenurella melanura, assembly GCA_963583905.1. Taxonomy (NCBI): domain Eukaryota; kingdom Metazoa; phylum Arthropoda; class Insecta; order Coleoptera; family Cerambycidae; genus Stenurella; species Stenurella melanura. Next base: position 170,979,061 of record OY757309.1, read on the forward strand.
AAAAAAATCGTGACCGGAAGTGACGTCAGAATTCCATGACGCGGGCAAAATTTGCAAAAATGAAAAGTGGCTCCCTGGTCTGTGGTAATACTTACTTGTTCACACAAAGTTTTTGTATCTTATTCATAGGAAATCTATACAGCTCTCTACCTAGTAGGAAATATCCAAAACTGAAATTTGGGTCCAGAATGCCCAAGAATTATTGTAATTAATACATAATTCATGAAAAATATTACCGATGATTATTGCAAGAGTTTATTGAAATCTATGCCAAAGAGACTAATAGAAGTTATAAATAGAAATGGTGCAAATAATGGTACAATAACCAAATATTAATAGTTAGTTTCTTCAATTTCTCTTATAATATTTCTAATGAAGTAATTAAACTGTTTATTCTCCACTTTTTTTTTAAATATTAAATACCGAATTTTTATTAATGTTCTAACGCAGTGCAGTGTCTCATTGACCATCCATCTTCTGCTATAGCAATACCTCCAGCCGCCATATCCGCTTTAAAACCAAAAATAAAATAGTAATAATATATGGTTTATTTCGACTACTCATTACATATTCAAATAAAGATAGATTTACCCCGAAAAGAAAAAGTTGTTCTATTATTTATTGTCCACCGCACTACATACCTCAATAAGTAGCGTACTCTAAAATAATTATTTTTTTTTTGACGGCAACTTATAAGGATTTATTTCCGTAGATACCCCTTGGATTTCAAGTAATGTGTCAAAAAGCGCGTTTGCATTTTTCAGGCAGCGGCAGCCAATATTAGAATTTTATATTATCATTACATACTTATGAATGCTTGTTCATTTAAATGAATACGCGAACGAGATACACTACATTCTTAGCGATTGACGTGCTCTAGTTCTAAATGAGCCAAAAGTGAAAAGGCAATGAACACATACTAAGAGAATCTATTTTATAATTAAACTCGAATAGGAACCTAGAAGATTCATCAACATTATTACGAAAATTAACTTCAATATATGAATCGAATGTCAGACTTAATTTGAGGTGTCACGAATATAATGGCCGCTTTCATAAAAAACAGGTAGGTGGTAACTGTTAGTTACAACATTTTGATGTACCGTTTTAATAATAAATCTTTAATAAATTCAAACAGTAGATAAAAAAATGTCAATCATTGTTTCATCAACATTACTCAGCAGATGGATTAGTACAAATTACAATACAATAACTATTATAACTAAATCTAATTACAGTTTGATTAAAACAAGAAACAACAATACTAAAATTACTAGCAACAATAGTTGATTAGCAAATAAAATATTCTGACCTTGTTCCAATAATTTTATTATTAGTGTCCTTATATTGTTCCTGATGATATGTCATTTACTTCTAACGAAATTATGTTACTGGTAACGATCAATCAAAAGCGTATTATTTGTGTTATATATTTCTTATCGCTTTCATGGCAAGCCAAAGAGACGTTAACAACAGGCCTAATGACTATTTGTTAATTGCTGATGCAAGATTTAGTGTTGTAATTTCACTGTCACAAAACATATATCAATTAATTGATCTAATTCCTTAAATTAAATGTGAAACATGATTGCTTAATCTTATGCGGGTGGTCTGAAATATTGGTTAATAGTTTTAATAAATTATCAGTTCTACGATCAATATTACGCACTTTAGTAGTGTTTGACATAAATATTAAACAGTTTGTAAAATTGAATTGAAGTATGCAATGAAGTATATACAGTAGGTTTCAAAAGTATATAATAAATTCATTGAAATTGAAAGGAAAAGTATTTAAAATAAAACCTACGACTACGGTATGCAAAGAAGGGTCACGTATTTCACATGCATGTACGTAACTGTACTAAAAAGGCGCGTATATACAATAAAAAACAAACAACAAAACAACTGCGGACACGTGTTTCGGGATTATTGTTCCTCATCGGCGTAGCTTAAAGATGTTGAGCTGGGAATAATAGATTAGAAACAACAACATTAGGTTGAAAGTATAGTACACAGTCCTCCATTGAGTAAACATCATCGTTATAAAATACAGTTAATAGTGCATGAGTCATTGGAAGGCAATTTAAATTGTAGGATTGACGAATTTCTAGTTAACACCCCCCCCCCCCCCCCCCAAACCATACCAAACTCCGAGAGAGCTCGGCAATAACAGCCGTTCTCTCTCACGACAGACTAAAGACGCTCTCGGGAGCCGACGTGCCAGCGAAGAAAGAAGATCAAGGCAGAAGAACGCCAGAAGAAACGATCCAGCTGGCAGAGCCCAACAGCCAGGACCAGGGGAGGTCTGCTAACATCGCCTACATCGTCCGCATTTTCGGGGGGGATAGGCAAAAAAGCAGGCCCACCCCTTACGAGGCCGATCCAGGTCTACAGCGATGATTGGGGCAAAGAGCTCAAGCTCGACTCCTAATCATCCAAGACCGTCATCTTTAGTCTAGAATATTGGCGCGTGACGAATTCATGAATATTTGTCATTCAGATATAGAACCTACATCGAGAATCTGCACCGGATATGTGAGTTACTCAATATCTAGAAAAAGTTAGTTGTTTAGGACCTAATAGAGGCAAAAAACTTTATTGCATAGTTAAGAGATGATCAACACTTAGAATTCCTTCAGTTACATTTAATTCTTGCCTTAACAACTTTAATTTCCAAATGGAGGAAATTCGGGATTACTTAGTAATAACGTTTGGCTTAATAAGATGATATATGTCTGTCGAATATTTATCAACCTCGGGTGTCCCACAGGGATCTATTCTGGGCCCACTTTTGTTAATTATGTTTATTAACGACATTGTTACTGACATTGAAGATGATCTAGTATCGCGCGTCTGAGGAACACGACAGAAATTTATAATGGACAGGTGCCAGCCGTGCCGTCGCAACGATGTCTAATAATATCTACTCTCAAAGGGGATTCTAGTGACTCTTAAGACTCCTCGGAGACGAAAATAAATAAAAGTATACTTGCTGTGATTGCTAAAGTTTGCTCTCTCCATCGTAATCTGATGTCGAGCTTCTGATTGTATCTTATAAACTAGCACTTTTATTAGAAACACTTCTTAGATTATTAATACCGTCGATAGATTCTGTGAGTATTCGGGTAGCTATACAAACTTGACGTTATCAAAGGTGACCCTTTGTAAGTGGTTATTCGATTCACGCAACAGAATCACATACATGTAGGTCGCCAATCGTAGATTTAGTGGATCAGTAAGGAATCGAATTCAAAATATACTTTTATTTATTGAAATAAAATTCATCAAATACAAAAATATAAATATTTAATACTTAGCTAGTATATAAGACAATTTGTCAGAGAGCACCACTACTTGGCAAGACGTTACGTCCCAAAGGATCGCAACGCATCCAGCGTTGAGAGAACTATAACAATCGACTGTACAAAACGATTCAGACTCCCAGCCTTCTTCTTCTTCTTTTATCGGGGCGCCTAGAGGTCGCCGCAGTCAGGTCTTATGGCCCATTGTGCTACCGCTAACAAGTTAAGGAGAGAGAACAGACTCCCAGTCAATTATGATAATAAAATGTATGTCGAACATTTTGAAAAATTATTCACTGAAATTTTCAAATTTCTTATAATCTTTGTCAGGATGCGTCGGGAAGCTATATATTATATGAATGCAATGGTTTTCCAGTTTGAAAAAACTTACTAACTGCATTGAACCCAAAGATCCCTTTTTTTCACCGACTCGCATTCGAGTGACACCTAAGGCGATTACCCCCTATGCCTTTTTATGAGGTACTTTGGGTCCGTCGGGAGTGATTCCTCGACTTTGAATTTGTAGACTATTTCTGATTGACGTTCTTGTGGTTCGAACGGAGTATTCTCCAACACTTTGAGAAATAAATTATTATTAATTTTCGTCTCATTGATTTTTGCTTAAATTTTATCTTTAAAAATAGTTACTCGCTTCATCATGACGTTGATTTCCGCCCTGTGCAAATTTCTACGTGGTACTTTCGAAAAAATATTTTGTGGTACTTTCAAAAAAGATTTCGTGGTACTTTCGGAAAAATATTTTGTGGTACTTTCGGAAAAATATTTCGTGATAGGTACTTTCGAAAAGTTCGACGAGCGGAGCGGATTTCCGACCGTCGCGTCGCGACCTTGAATATTTCAAAAAAATTATTTTCTAACGATGGTACTCAAAGGTATTTTTCCGTCGTTCGTAAACTGAAAATTTTTTCCAAGTTATTTTCAAAGACATTATTAGTAAAATAATTTTTAATTGGGATTTCAACGAAAGACGCTGCCAAAAGCACTTTTCGGTCTTTCGTGAAGTGACGAAGTTTCAATGTCGATTTTTTCATAGGAATTTGGTCTGAATTTAATTTTTCTTAAATATTTTGATATATTAAAATTGATCATTTTACATGGTTCATCAACAATATCACCCAGATCTGTCTTCTATATACTGTCGATTAGAAATTATTTTGTAGAATTTCGAGGACTGTTTGACTTGTAGATAGAGTTAATGACTAGTACATAAAAAACAAATTATTTCTTAATTCATCAAAAAGTGCAACACGTTATAAATAGTTCGAAAATTATAGAATGCCGCTGATGTAATCATTTGTACGTAAGAATAATTAAACGACTTGTATTGTTTATTTATTAAATTATTACCATATGACACAAAAAGTAATTTTGACAAGTGCAAAACTATGCATCCTGCACTCATAGAGACTTTTTGAAATTTGCGCGGCTACTACTCGGAAACTATTAACCTGAGGAGAAAAATGTGTATTACTTTTTTATGGTTAATTTAATTTTCTTTAACTTTGGATACCAGCATTTGGAGTGTAAGATCGATTGAAAACGGTTATTGCACAAGAACTCGATTTGGGCACCTAATTTGCGATTGACAACGGTTATTGCACAAAAACTTGATTTTGGTACCTAATTTGCGATTGACAACGGTTATTGCACAAGAACTCGATTTTAGTACCTAATTTGCGTAATTAACGATAATTCCGTATCTGTGCAGATTGTACATTTTTGACATGTTATTCCTGACCTCCAAACAAAGCTGTTTCAAAAACATCATTGTCGCCTCAGTTTTCCAAAAAAGAAAAAGTTTTCGCCCAGTTTCCTAGTATAATTCCTATACATTTGTTTATTTTCTTAAGGAAAATGAAAATTATTATTACCAGTATTATATCTTTGATGGACGTATTTTATTACTGTATGTAGGTACTGTATATTTTTTTCACTTTGTCTTGCGATATTAATATCTACTTCCTACTACTCTAAAAAGGACACCAACGTAATAAAGAGTACAAGAATATAATTTTAATATTAAAACTTTCTTAATATTGAACTTAAAACAACAACATGCTCGTTTTTCAAGGTGTCGCTTTATCAAATATATGATTTAATATCCTGCATATAAAAACATGTAATAAATATTTTGCTTCCTAATATTGTGGGTGGCCTCAAGAAATCAATGGATAATACTTTGATAATAAAGACTAATGGATTGACTGTATTTAGTGCATAAGTGTTAAAAAACTTTATATAGGGAGTCCTTCAAACAACAAAAGCAAAGTGGTTTTATTAGTTTTTTGTTGGATTTTAAAGGTTTCCTGTGGCACAATAAAACACACCCTTGTTAGCAGTTGTTCGATGCTTAATAGAAAATTCCTCAACTAAGAACATTGATATAAAATTCTTATTGTACATCCATAAATGCTTTATTTATTATGAATGACTTATGAATCATTCATAAAATATGGAAATATCTATCCGAACTACTAACTATTAAAATTACAAAAACAATTGTCATCCTCTCGTCTGTTATAACTAATTTGTACAAACATAGTTCTTGCATACAATGTTATTACTAAAAATACAAAACTTCAGTCGAATATGTGTCACTTACAAAGATAAGTATAACTTGTAGTACCTAGGAATTTCATACACTTTACAAAAATCAACAAAATAGCGTTATTATTAATGAACCCAGAAACAGCGTCCAAATAGCAAAGATTCAAAAAATTGAAAAAAAATAGAATTGAAAATTAGATCAAAATCGAAAGACCTAAAAACCAGGAAAAGCGCACAAAAAACTAAGAAAAAATTTATTATCCAAGACTGCAGAAAAAATCGAATTGAAAAATTTATCATAACGCGAAAGACATAAAAAAGCCTTTGGGCACCGTTTTGCTACGAAGAACCACTAATATTTTTCTCAAATTTCACTCAAAAATAACTTGACAGATCGCAAACGACGAAACAACGCCTTTGACAGACAAATCCCATTTTTTCGAAAATTTTCTAGAACAGTATTTTCCTTCAAAAATTATTTTTTGTAAGTAACGACTGGTGTAAAACCCAGCCAGCTTGTAATGCATTAGAGGACATCTAGAGCTACGTTGTCTTACATATAAATATCTAGCCAAGCTAGAATATTTTATTTTCATATTGATTGTCTTTTTACGATAAACAATAATCGAAAATATATTTTGAATTCGACTCTCTTTTGATCCACTAGAACTAAGACTGATGACCTGCGTGCGTTTTTGTGGCGTGAATCGGATAGCTGAGTTCTCGTGTCAAATTTGATCCCGTCACATATGTAACAGTATTCTGATTACTCAGAGTCTATCAAAGGTTATTATAGCCTAAGAAGTGTTTCTGAAGTGCTAATTTGTATGACGATAATCTGAGCAGACGTGTACTGCTATACAACAAAATACTAGGAAAGGCAGATGGTAACAGTCGCGACAAGTAAAACTTTTCCATACTAGTCTTTGGGGGTCTTAAGAGTTATAAGAATCCGCCTGAGAATGGAGGTAGCCACAGACCGTAGCAAAGCACGTCTGGCACCAGATGGTAATAAATTTTCGTCCTGTCGTTCAAACGCGCGGTGCTGAGTTCATCCACATTATTAGTGTACACAGATAGGAAGAAAATATTGAGAGTTGAAGAACTTCCAATGGATCCTCAGATGCGAGTGATAAGTTGACTTGTCTTCAATACATGTAATCTAAAAAAATAAAATATTGTTTTCCAAGTGCTATAAGAATATAATTAAATAATGGACTTAAGGATAATTTAACAACAAAAACAACATTGAATTTTTTGTTCAATTCCTTATCCAATAGCAAATCTTTCATGGCCTTATTCCACGTACAACTTTCTGAAATTGAAATCAACTACAAAAGGTGTTTCCTGAGTGGTCGACTGTCGCCAACTGGCAGTTCCCATTAAAAGCACTCTAAAAGTATATTGTCTTTTTACATGGGCGCTTTATAGGACGCATTCAAACTTTGGTCGCATGCAGTGGCCGGGCCCGTCCACTGGCCACAGGCTGACTTACACTTACACGAGCCACGTACTGGTAGACCAGGCAAACTTGCACGTGAAAGCTAACACGGTCATGCATGTTTACGATAATGTTTACGTCTGTTGAAAGCCAGTAGGTGGTATTCAAGAAGGACAAGGAACATTTGCGCTGTTTTGGAAATTTATTTTCAATTGCAAAACGGTGCAAATGTTTCTTGCACTTCTCGGATACCACCTACTGACTTTCAAGGAACGAATTTGACCTACCTCAAAATTCTGCAAAACTCACTGCTCATGAGCGGGCCGTGTTAGCTTTTACGTGCTATTGTAGACCACGTGTACATCGCCGCAGTTCATCCGCCTTGACACTGTAGTATCCGAGATGGAACCATTCGACACGGACACCGGACACGTCTATTGCCGAAATTAGGCTGAACCTGCGGTTTGGGATTACAAGAGGGACACACATAGCAACAGAATTGAAAAGATGAAAGAAATAATTGGTCCAACTTCCCGTAGAAGCTCTTCGAAAGAACACTATTACATTCTGAAGAAGCGGAAGAACTTATCCGGATGACTGCGAAGTTTGTGGTATAACGTATAAAATTGTCCGAATTGTAGCCGATCTCTAACAATTGGTTGTATCCAAAACCGCAGTGGCTTTTCTCTTCTTCTCTTCCGTCGTTGTAGGAGCAATAGAAGTAAACATTCTTCGTCAGAATCCATGGCACTATTGTATCACACCCTGAAAAAGCGTGAATTCCTATGCCAACCTGGACCACATTTTGACGCTGATATAACCACAAAAAAGTGTATGAGTTGAACCACTGCAGTGGTCGGGTAGGCGACAGACAACTATATTTCCGTGGCTGCCTTCATTTTTAGAAAGTGGTACGTAGAATAGGGTCCTTAGACCGAATGAAGAAGAATAACAATATGATAGGGTTTCTGCTTATTTACAACCTCTCAGCAGACGTTTTGCGATTCACGCATTATTCTAATTTGTATCTTTTTGCTATATGACTCGTATGACAATTTCACGCAATATGTGAAGATTATCTGAGTAAAGCCTCACCAAAATTCTTTTCAATTGGTCGCTTACCAAGATTATATATGTTTGTTTTCGCCACTTACATTCCAGTTTTTCCTGAACCCTTACCGTTTTCTATTGTTCTGTCCATTGTTTTCACTTGATGCGGTGATAATAACAGATTTTTTGACACATAATCTATTATTGTATGTTCTTCAGTCCAAACTACAACATCGTCTGCCTTGGTAAATACCTCGTGAGCAAGCAGGCTTTGTTAAAAGTCGCGATACTAGAGTACTCAAAAGTTGCTAACGTCCTAGTTTCTTTCATCTTACTTTACCTCCCTGAGACATATATTATTATTAGGGAGATAGAACGATGGTGTAATGAGTTTCTCGTGATATGTGTCTAGAGGCGTTTGTTACAAGTTCTTTGGACAGCATTTTACATCAAAAGCTTAATTCTCCAAGAAATTTGCCCACCAAAAAGACTTCAGCATCCCGAAACATATATTTTTTTCACCATAACTAAAAAGAGGAGAATATGTATTATAGAACGGTTGATAATTTAGAGAAAGTCGGACGACTCAAGGCGAACAGAACTAATATTCTTCAAAACGTTAGGGTGATGTGGAAAAGAACTTTGGTGAGGTTATTTATCTAACAAGCAAGGTGGTTTTTAATATAACAAAATTGGGGCTACAAATTTAGTATTCCCACTATTTTTTTGAACTTTTTACGGCCGATATTTCACTCTTTCAAACTTCTTTGATCTTAAATAATTGTCACTTTTTCGAAAACTTGGATGAAAGAATGTATAGTTTAAGAGAATGGATGTGAAAGTTACACTTAGTCGTGAATGGGACTGGAACTTAAATTTAATCAGTTCCCGTTGATACCTACGTGGTTGGTGGAACACGCATCGACTGTTGGCATTTAAGTGTAGTATTCAAGTGTTTCGGTGTTTATGTTACAAGTTACAGACAGCTATTTTGTAATTTCCTTCTTTTTAAAAACAAAGTCGTCCGCTTTCACAAAAAAAATAATTTTCTTTTCAAATTATATTTTCTTGTTTATATGTTGATAGATGTTTTCTAAGGATACTATTTGCATCTTTTGATTATGATTTTTACCTTCCTATACCCAAAATCAGAAAATATGAGTTTTATAAAATACAAAACGAATATACAGACTCATAGACTAAGGATATTGTGGATGTGGGAGAGCAAAACAACGACAGTTGGAGAGAGTTCGATATACGCCGGACACACTCTACTACAGACCGTGACAGGAAAGAATATAGCGCAGTTGGTTACGTTCCTACTATCCATTTACTATACACAGTCTAGGCAGTCTATATATGCTTTACCCTTTGTTGAATAAATTTGTCTCTTTATTAATAGACATCCATTTTTGAAATCCAGAACCAACTATGTTTCTAGTAGTCTTAAATGAACAGTAAAGCAACCTCATTACTCCATCATTTACTTTTTATCGACATTTGGGTTATGGTTATGGCCTCGGTAAATATAATCATAAAAACTGCATTACGTGCTATCTTTTCATATTTTCAGTTTCAATACCCACCGATTACTATATTAATTTTCAAGGCGGAAATTTTCATTATAATGTTTCTTAGACAATTTTATTTTTATAATTTTTTGACCAATGTAAATTCTTAAAATAAAGATGGTTTATAAGGGCAGATACTAGTTATTAGGTACCAACAACTACCGCTTATGAGTCATTATCAGAGAAATATGGAAACAATTGTGCTTACTCAGTTTCATCTTTCAAAGAAATTATAACGATCTTCGACATTTGACAACTTTAAGCGTATTACCAAAACATGCTAATGAAATTCAAGGACGAAAGCTGTTTTGTGAGCTTGAAAGTGTATTTCTTGAATTCCTATTTGGACTTTATTTCCGAAAAGAGCAAGAGGAGAGATTGAATCCAAACATGAGGGATGGAGCCTAGATACCAGAAGACAGGAAACATCAACATGATGGAAGATTATTTATTGTTTGATGTTGCACAGAGAAGAAAAGAGAAAATCAGTATAAGGACATGTAAAATCCAGAACGTGTTGAAACTGGTATTTGATTAAAAATGTTGTAAATAAAACTTGTAAAATTTTCCAAAGGTAAACATTTTAAGTAGTATGGGTATGAATAAATATATTAATTTCTCATATTTTGATACTTTGATAAAAACACGTTTTCCAGGAAGATATTGGCTATATTTAAAATCTTAACACCAAAGAGAATAAGAATCATAACTGGCAATTTTCAAGAATCATAATTTTGCAATAATCTGTTATAATAGCAATGAACCTGTAGATAAAATATGTTTTCAATTTACATCGTAAACACACGGAACAAGGGAAATATTTCATGTTGAATAGCTTATAAATGCGACAATTTTGCCTTTTAAAATACAATTTATAGCAATTACTCTTATAGACTTAACTTTCGGGAAACGAGAGCTCGTTTGATGGTGATTTTTATACTTAAGTTATATATCACATAAGATCCAAGTTTATTTTCCTGAGATTTCATCTAATGTTGGGGCATGAAGACAATGAAATGAAGATTGCTTTTCCTTTATAGGCAAATAAAGAAAATAGTATATTATTAAAGTCATTCTTCGATTTTAACAATCGTATATTTTAACACCTACACAATGCTGGCGCCTGGAGATATTTAACCTATTGTTGTAATCACAAGAATTATGTAACACCCCCTATATCTCAGCCTTTCATTATACCAAACCGAAACGGACAATCACAATACGTTATTAAAGAAAGCTAATGAAATAATAAATATTTCACAAAATTGCCCTAATGTTGCAAATCAGCGGCCATATCCAAAGAGAGTGTAGGTATAGTATATATTCACACACATAAAACATTTATTTTGCCATGGTTTACCATAAAACAAGGCGTTGAATTTTCTCTCGTAATACTTCAATTTATATCTTGTAATAAATTTAATATAACATTTTCAAATACTTGTATTTTAAACATTTCCTTGGGTTTTTAACCATTTTATTTAAAAAAAAGTACTACAGATGTTTGAAATTTCTGAAGGGTACAGTTATCTTTTCAACTGTATGTAAATTAATATTCTATATTATAGATTTACAATGTCGATAGAATATAAGTATTAGTTTGCAACTGAAGATAAATATGGACTTTTATTTGTCACTTAGTCATCGTATAGTTCATGAGCTAAAGTAAAAGTGTGATATTAATGCATTTTTTAGCATACATTTTAAATGAGTTCAATTAATTATACGTTAATTAGTTGCAAAAAAAATGAAATTGTTACACACCAATAACAAATGAATGAAAAAATAAGTTGAACGAATTATCTACTTAATTATACTTGCAAATCATAACCAACTTATTCAATGTAACAATTTAAATACAACAAGGAAAAGAATCAAATGTTCGAATACAGATCCTGCAGCCCTGATACAGACTAATTAGTTATTAAAAAAAATAAACGATATGAAATCGCAATGAAAAGACGGATGAACTTAAACAAGATATTTGGCTACTCCGCTATTTATTTAAACTTAGGCCAAATACAATGCGAATACTTCATTTTAGATATGTTTATAAATGTCTATAAACTATAAAAAAGTGAACTCATATTCTTATAAATGTATAAATACCTGTAATATCGTTCTTTGTGTTTGGAATACGGGATATCAAGAAGTACAATTTGTGAACAATAGTAGTATAGTTTGACCACAAAGTTATTTTAGGCAAAGTCACAACATTAATATTGTTAGGTACATACGAAATTTATAATGTTACATTATAAATATCGTAAATACGTCACATGTAGGTAATCAGTGAACAATAGCAAAGCTCAAGTAAGCTACCCAGGATATATCCTACAAAACGAAGATAATTAGTTTCTAATTAGGTGTTTTCACTATGTGCAAATTTGCTTTTTTGGTATTATTAAAATGAAGTACTTGTTGTACTAAAATACCTATTGATATTTAAACAGCATTCTATCGTCCGTCAAATTAAAATTTCAACAAATAAATAACATAAAGTTTTAGTAATTGAACGAGTACGCAAAACAAGCGGTGACGTCATCGGTTGTACTAGTTTCTTAAATCGCGTTTAAAAATTGTTAAACACAACATTTTATTCACTTTATTTACGTTTTACGTGTGATTAAATAAGTAACACCTACCGAATACGTGATTTGTAAAAGCTACTTTAGGAAATTTATCTGCAAAATAACTTGAATATAACACAAAATGACACTGACAATATAACTGATGACGCCATGAGTGCGTAGTGAATTGATGTAGTATTTTTGGCGAAAAAATTTCAATACAAAATTAAAATGGATTATTTTAAGGTATTATTCAACTGTTTCTCAAAATTCAAGTGTTTTTAACTATAATAAAGCATTATCTTCACAGTGAAAGTGAATTTAAAATTTGTGAAAACACCTAATTAGTGAAGTGTCTAGCCTTCGGTCTAGCCCTAGCTTGCATTTCATATGAAGCAATCTTCAATGTCAAAACTTTTCCATTTCCACATAAAGTTAGGATTAACCCGAAGCTAACCAAGATGACTTTAGTATGAGCCAGTTTTGTGAAGAAATTACAAATTTGATTAGCAGCATTCCTAAATTATTGAGGAGGGTATATTTCATCGATGACTGATTTTTTTCACAATGCGTTTGAGTAGAAATATAGACTAAAATATACGTATTGAAGCCATAGAATTCCTGCAGTTTTTGGAGTAGTGCCCACCCAGTGGCCACATAAAATATTTGTCTTGGCCAGCATAGTAAGAAACTCTGCATTGAAATGAAATAGTTATTTAAGAAGTGTAAAAAGCCATTCTTTATTGCACGAATGGCTAGATTAAAAATACAAGCGAAGCGACTGTTTTTGAAAGCCATGAGTGCAATAAAGAGGTTTTTTACAAGGGTGTCTTACAATTTTTTATCTTCAATCGTGCCAATATTGTAAGAAATTGGCAATTTTTCATGAATATTTATAATATTGTATCCACCTTTTGTGAATGTCACTTTGACGGTTAGTATTATTCGAGTTGTAGTTGAAGTCGCCATTTTAATTATGTTACTTCATGGTCGTGATTGAAAATCTGTGATGATAGTAACTAAGGAAACGATATTATAAATAAACTGGCGTAGTTGAAGTCGCCATTGTTGTTCTTGGAAAATATGATTGAAATTTATAGAAAATACTCTATTCTTAGGTCACCAGCAACAAAACATGATCGGCTGTTTGTGAACTACCGTAATGAAAAGTGCTCTGTTCAGCCGATAGGTATTAATAATACCTTTGGAAAAATACCAAGCGAAGTTGCGAGATATTTTGGGTTGCCCAATGCACATGAGTATACAGGAGGCCTTAAACCAAGGAATGCAATCCATTACAACGCGCATGCGCTAGTTTAATTTCCGCTCTCTCTCTCTCTCTATCTCTCTCTCTCTCTCTCTCTCTCTCTATCCTGTCTTGTGCTGCCCATAGAATTGACAATTGACACAAGACTAAAAATAAATATCTGTAAAAATTGTCGTCAACAAAAGAAAAGGACTTAAAATCAGAAATTAAGAAAACGGCATTAGAGGTAATAAATAATGTAGATAATCAAAATTATTCAAATGATCAACTGTTACTCATTTTAAAAAATATGAAAACTGCTGCTCTAATTAAGAACCTGCCGCCCACAATTGAGCAGTTTAATATTAGTGAGAAAGACTAAAATATACCTGCCAATAAAAATATCACAACACAGTCTTTTTTTTCTACTAGTAAGAAATCTAAATATAAGAAAGGTGTTAGGAAACCAAATGCAGAAGAAGATAAAATTATAAAAGATACTCTTCTAGGATCGAAGTGTATTTCAAAAAATTGGGAACATGATCATCAATATACCTAGTTTTTTTAGGCTTGTAATTAACTGTACAGTGTTTTATTACATATTTACAAAGTAAATAATTTTAATTATAAGTATAATAATATACTTTATACTTGTATAGTAAATATTACAAGTATTTAATACATTTATGCAGTGCAAATAATTTGTTGCCTTTTTTTATAATAACTCATACACTTATTGCTAACTAGAACCAATTAACAGTTTTTAAATTGTACTTAATGTCAGTTAAGAAATAAATATTATTAGGCGAATTGTGGTTTTTATTTTGCTTTCATTTCATTCATTAAATTTTCCCTCGCGTATCCAGAATAAAGTTTGTGGGAAGTCTTCCTGCTATGTATATAGATATATAAATATCACTGAGACAGAAAGGTTGATATATTGTTCCAAAATATAGGAATAATTGCTTGCCTGAACCTACTAGTATAAATTAAATAATTTTATAATACAAAATCAAAGCTCCTTTTACAACCAGCTTGTGAAGTTTAAATTAGATGAATTCAAATGCCGCGCCATGGGCTTTATTGGGTAGCCGAAAACGTTAAACTGGCGCATGCGCCTGGTAACGGATTGCATTCCTGTGTTTAAGGCCTCGTGAGTATACTGGTTATAGTTTCAGAAGGTCATGCGCCACCATGCTTGCAGATGCAGGAGGGGATGTTTTACAGCTGAAGAGACATGGTGGCTGGAAGTCATCGACGGTGGCAGAATCTTACGTTGAAGAATCAATTAAAAACAAAATTGAGATACCACATCAAATTTTGCAAGAAAAACTGTTTGATAAACAAGCTCAAATGATGCCATTGACGCTAATGATATACTGCCTACTACATCGAGGAGTCACGAGTTGCGTAGAATTCATATTGAAAATTGTGTTAATTGCAAAGTAGAAGTAAATATTGTTAAAAATTAATAATGAATAAAATACTGTTGTCTTTACTGATAAATTTTTTATAAACCGTGCAATAAAAGCGTGCAATAAAAATTTGTATTGCACAGTTTCTTATAAAAGGCCACTTTTTACATTGAAAATGATGTAAAAAACTGTTACTGTTTACACGATCGTAGATAATTTTTTTTAATAAAAACTTAATGGCAATACTCCGAATATGGAGGAAAATGCTATCGACCTCTTCTGATGGATGGCTATTCAAAATCAACTAAATGAACGTAGAAATCCTTTTTTACGTCTAGAAAAACTAATTTTTTCGCAAGCTCACCATTATGTTCCATCACTCTCAATGGTTGAACAACAACGTGTCTTTGACGAGTTGTAGTACCCAACCAGAAGAAATTCGGTTAAGATCAATTTGAAAAGAAATTGTTTAGAATGTTACAAGAGATTGATCTAGTAACAACGAAATAGTATTTTCTACAACAAGTTATGAAATGGCCCATATCCTACCCGAGCGAAAAGTTTGTAGTCCGAGCCGAAGGCGAGGACTACAGTTCGCCAGTGTGGAATATGCCATTCCAAACGTGTTGTAGACTATACTTTCTCTAACAATAATTCATAAATTATACAAAAAAACTTCAAAACTATTCAAAACGTCAAACGCGAAACTAGAAATAAATACGTCTTTTTCGACCATAGCAACCAAACCACTAAATGTGGCTTAACGGCTTCTGATTTGTCGAAAGCGTGCGGTATTATACCATCACAGTGTGTTGGAATAATACTTCTTCCGACAAAATTGTTAGTTGTGAAATTTTTAGTTCTTGAAATAGTGTTAGAGAATAGTATATTCTACAACAAGTTCTGGAATACCCCATATTCCACACGAGCGAAAAGTTTGTAGTCCGAGCCGAAGGGGAGTACTACGGTTCGCGAGTGTGGAATATGCCATTCCAAACGTGTTGTAGACTATACTTTCTCTAACAAGATTTTAGAAATTATGCAAAAAACTGCAAAACGGTGTAAAACGTCAAATGCAAAGCTAGACGTAACCATAGCAACCGAACCGATTTGAATTCGAAAACCGTGCGGTATTATACCATAACAGTGTGTTGGAATGGCACTTGTTCCGACATAATTTTTAATTATGGAATTTGTAGTTTCCGAAATAGTGTTAGAGAAAACATTTTGCACTTCTACTCTAGTCCTTGTTTATTGCCAGCTACTTAAAGAATTTTATCCGCCTCCACAAAATTATGCAATGTGTCATTCATTCGATATATTAAGCTATACTTAACTTTGAAGTAAATGAAAAAAAATATTTGATTACTTCCACATCTACATGCTGGAGTGGAAGTATAGTAATCGTAAAAAAAGTTCAAAGACTTCTGTTGAAATGGAATGAAACGTCGACATTTTAAATTTGAGTTAAATTTGAGCGAAATTAATTTCTGTCTGTTGGTTTGTTAGCAACTTTTTTTTGTGCGCACATTCTCTTTGGGAATGTTTAAGATATTGACTTTAAACTACGTACACGTACGTATCATAACGAGATATGAAACTAGATTATATTTTGAGCACCTTACCTTTGAAGGGTTGGGGGATGAAAGAGGCGTAAATAAGTGAAGCAAGATAGTGAGAGTCAAAGAACTTGGAATTTGGTTTATATACTAGAGCCAAGGTCTCAAATTATTTTATGAAATTTTCCATGTATATAATATATAATATGAACATGCTTTCATTTAAAGAAACCTCGATAGGAAATCTGAACGTAGAACTAGTAATTCCTTAGGCAGTGGTTTTTCTAATAAGGATACTCAAACCTAAAGGCGTAGACAAGAATGTTTTTTTATGTTTAGTATACGCAATTCTCAAGAAACCTGACAACTGTGTATTAACTCTAGCAAGTATTTATATATTTTAGTATAATATACAATAAGGGATCATTAAGGATTTCAAAGTTGGAATGACTGAAGATGAAGAGTAAAGGGATAAGTATTGAACGGAAAGAGTTACCATGTCTTGAAAAATGGCGTTAGATTCATTTCGTTATTATTTTCTTTTCAGGAGACTTAGAAGTTGGTATACGCGTTTCGCATACCTAACTCATTCTACTGGTCGGCCAGAAAAATGCTCTTAAGGAACCAACATACCATGTAAGAAACCATCATACAGTTTTTTCATATTAAACTCAGCCATTTATTTAACTGTTTTTTTTTAAATTTAGTGCCACCTGTACTTATGGATAAATATTTACTGTGGTTATTATTAAAAAAGAATAATATTTAAATAATTATGAAAAAATATTTCATTTCATTTGGTCTGAATAATGTAATCAAAATTTTATGAATCGTTTTAATTTAACGTACAAATACAAGAAATAACGCCAAGATTGTAATAAAGAATTAAATAATATACAGTTGAAACAGTCAACCTTTATTATAATATTTTATTTTCAACGTCAGCTTTTTCTGAATTGTTTTCTAAAAATATCCAAATGTAAAGGTCACATAAACAACCATTATGCATAATTAAGTTATGTTAACATGATAACAACGAATTTGCTAACAATGTTAAGTATTTTTCTTATAAAATAAACCATTTATCAAATTGCATAACAGAACTTAAACTTACATTAACATAAAGCAACGTATATACCTTTACAAAGGTAATATATTTCTGCCATTCAATTCATGTTGATGACTAAATTGATTTGAATCATTGAATTTTGTAATGCTAAATTATAATCCTGCTTAATGCATTGAGAAGTATGTTCGACTTTTGAAGGTTTAGTTGAGAATTTATTAAACTGGAAATTAAAATTTAAAAGTCATTTCATAAAAATAAAACCCATGCATCAAGAAACTATTAAAAAAATGGAAAAAATTTAACCGCTCTCAAAATGCTATCACTTACAGATAAATTCTCTAATGAATAACACCCCTGCACAAAATGGCTGGTCTTAATTTTTCAAATCATCGTCTATTAAGTTTCTTTCTAAATGAACAGATATTTGCAAAAGAGAAAGCTTTAATGAGGATATGGTTAAGGGCAAATGTATACCCTGTAAGTTCAATTGGCAAATTAAATAGGAAATACAGATACAGGACAACAATGCGGAACTCCTCAATCTTTCAAACTAAATTCAGTGTTTCTTGAACCACGATTTAGTCTACACAGGTTTTTAAAGATCTTAGATATAAAAATTGCTAATCGTTTCTTCGCACATAAACAGACCTAGTGAACTTAGGAGAATTAACTTTAAAACAGAACATGCTGATATTTTAATTATGTTGTTAATGGAATAGATTTAATGAAGATGATAATAATGGTGGAACTGATAATAAAAGTACTGAAAAAGACATAAGTGACTAGAAGAAATACTCCGAGTAAAAAGTATTCTTACTAAGGTAGTTCTATATATAATGAAAATTAACAAAAACATAATGAAACATATTCTTTATAGGATTTTGCAAAGAGAAAAAAAAATTATCTGAGAGCTAAAAGGAAAAACTATTTGTAAAAACATTAATCAAATCTTTGCACTCTTTCGATAACCTGAATTCTGATTATGCCATAGCAATTAAAATCCTAAATTGAATTTGTCTCTTTGTGTATTTGACAATTCTCATTCTAACAGTAGTATCCACATATTTTTAACGGTAATAACAAAACGTAACTAAAGTAAATATTATACTCTTCGCCAATTTACTGCACTTTTTATAAAATTGTTGCACATTCTATAGGATCCTCTTCGCAGTTTTTTTTGTGAATAATATTATTATGATTTTTTTTCCGCTTCGGGCAATATTACCGGTTTTAGAAATGTGCCGATCGAACGCAATATACTCTTCGTGTTGTATTTGCGAAGAGTGTAATAAAGAAAACAGCGAAGTTAGTGAAACAGGCAACAAATGTAATGAAAATTTCAAGGTAGTAATGAACACGATAATAAGTATAATTTTAAACTCATGCAGTAATTGATAATACAAGCCATGTAATTGCATGTAAATAGTAATAAAAATAACGAAAGCGTAGTGAAAATAATGAAGATATTAGTTTTAGTATACCTATTTACACTTTTTATGGTGAGTTTGTTTGTCAAAGCAAATGACAAATGCAGTAAATGTATTTACTTAGTTGTATTTCAAATTATCTTTTTATATAAACAGTAATTTCACCAATCTTATCCTAACCCATCGATATATTATTATATCAATAAAAAATATGGTGTTCTTATAAACCATATTTTATATATTTTGGTTTGAAAGTCTTGAGGATGCTAGTTAATTAAAACATTGATAGTTAAAAACAGTTCTTCAGGTGTCACACTGGCTCTGTTATCATTCACTAATTAAAGTCAAAATATTTTTTCCACGAATACATTTCTCACCTAAAATAAAAAATGTATGCGGGATTATGACTCCCAATGTTCCAACTCAATCTCAATATGATTTGTGATCAGTGTTTTATCATCGTTTCTAATGGACTTCGAAAAAGCTGATTTTCGAACGAAAAATGGATCTAATATTTATCTTAATGGTAAAAAAATTGTACAAATTGGTCTTAAGAAAATGACAGGTAACAATTTTGCCAATAAACAATACAATTTCGGAGTAATTGACCAAACTCCAGAGACGAAAATAGACCGAATTGAGTCAAATTGAGGTAGAAGACTGCTTTTTTAATAAATTCTGAATAAGTGCCTGTGGTTAGATTTCAATATTTTGAAATCAGGTTAAAATAGATCATTATTATCTACAACTTTTATCTGAAACATTTTTTTTGTAACTTCTCAAAAGAAAAGTTATCGCGAAAAAACTTATTATTTCAAAATTCTCTTGGCTGTAAAAAAATAAGCAAAATAGATTTTTATTCGCCAATCAAAGTACTTATTTAGAATCAACTTCTGCCATGTTTAATTATTGGTGTTTTATAGGATACAAAATTGTGTTATGGGAGCTAGGACTGTATACTTGACATTCAATTGACAAGGCTATTTTATTATAACAACATAATAAACAAAACAACAAAGTAGTTGAACTTGCGTATCGCTTGTAGGAATTAACTACTTAACTGTTTTAATAAGTATTAATGTGTATTCTAGTTAATTGTAGAACCCCAAGTTGTACATTCTTTCGGCTAATAGTCTAACTTAGTTTACGCAATGCTTATACTCGTGTTAAAACTTGTAATCTATAATTCATGAAATTAGAACATCAAATTAACAAAGTATAATGTATTTTTCTATTGTGAGATCTAATTATAAAGACACATATTGATAACAGAAAATATTCAACGTAGGTGTTCGTAAGTATTCCACATTTAAAGATGATGGAACATACCCGCCTATTGGTACTCCTCAGTCTGAACTATTATCGAGGTTCTCATTAACTTTTCTTTACAGATTGATACATAATATCACCGACAGCACTTATATACTTCATTTGCTTCCTTTTCATGCTCACAGAATTGCGCCAAACAAATTTATTTAAACTCAGGATAAATTAAAAAAAAATTTACCACTTCAAGGTATGTGTACTGCCTATAATGATATACACGGCCGCGTTGATGTTTTCAACCTTCGACCCTCGATTTTTTTTTGGACTTTTACGCTTATGTAATTAATCGAATTTTTGTGTTGAAAATTTTCGGTATCTTTAAATCTTATTTCGTTGCATTCTCCTTTGAAAATCAAGCATTTTACTTAATTTTCATCGTCATAAGTTGTGGTGTTATATGCCAGAAAATTGAAAAAGTTTCTACATTAATTTTATGAAGAATTAAATTTACTTTACGCCATTTAAATTGTGAACCACGCAAAGATCTCTAGGTACGATTTAGTGGTGGGGGTTTAAGAGTTCTTGTTATTAGTTCCTGCACCGTCTTCACTTCAAAATTGTAAAGGTGGGGATATATCATCGCTATCACTGCTATCAGTCAACTCGAGCTGCCAAGCGAGTGATTAGGTTAATTTACAACTTGGGCGCTTGGTGGGATCGACGTTTAATTTAGCCGTAACTAAGCATTGTTTTTGTTTTCTTTCGCTAGTACTTTTACGCTTAATTTATTATTAAAATTTTACTTAGTATGGCTGACAAATTAAGACGCTACCAAGCTATTAGGCCATAGGTCGCTGGTTCAAATCCGGCTCGAAGGACCAATGTTACGGCTTCGATAGCCGAACCATGGTATGAGAAAAGTAGACTGTATTTTTTAAAGTTTTAATCACTTACAGGATCTTTGTTTCCCTGTCGGTTCCTGCTGGTCGGTCTAGCTTCTTCGTGGAGCTCCTGGGGCCAGATTCCTTCAAACCATTCAATTGTGGGATTGTGTAAGATCCAAGTGATGCAAAGACACTTATAACTATTATTTAAGGTACCCGACATATAATTTAAATTAAAGTTAATGGCGGCGTGTTCGCGTGCTCTCAACCCGACTGTTATCTGATATCTACTGCGTGTTTTTTTGATTTAAGCAAAAACCGTCAATTTTCAGAGGCATTGACATTGAGTTAAAACGCGCTATTTAAATTGAATAAAATTATAATAATAATAAAAATTTAATATTTTAAATTAACAACCCAAAAAATAACTGAAACCCGAACAGCAACGTTGTCTGTAAAATTATGTACACAGTTTAATAATATACAGTTGGGTCACTTCCCCTCATTTTTGTCCATGGCCCCCCACTCTTACCACCGACGCGTGGGCTACACTCAGTACCAAACAAGTTAGTTCTCGATTATAGCGCGCGAATAATAGGTCAATTGATCAAAAGTTGCAAAATAAGGTTACATGTTGTGTTGTTTGTTTTTGTATTCAAAAGTTCAAAACGATTGGAAAAATGAGTACTGCAAGTTATTTTAATTATTATGGAATTGATTTAATAACTCTTCCAGCTGCTTCCAATGCAATTTTTTTAGAAATAGTACAGATCTCAATGAACTATTTGATTGATTACATTATTATTATGCGTGTAACACCATGACAATATTCTTTAATGTTTGAAACTGTGTCCTAATCATGTGAATTTTGTGCTATGATTATATTACAACATAGGACATAAGCAACAAATTTGACATTTAGTTCCCCTCTGTGCGCGTGGTCTTTGCGGACTCGGTTTGGTCTAGAGCATAAAAAACGAAACCAAGTCCCATTATTTCTACATAGAGTAGATAGGGAGTGAGTCTACTGTATATTTCTCTACTGTGTTATGTATCTTTAATTATAATTAACTCATTATTGTCCTTTATTGTAACAAGTGTACTTTGTGTTTCTCAAATTGTTCTGTTGGATAGCGTATGTGAAAATAAAATAAAATAAGTTTAAAAAGCCTCTGTACGTTAGGGTGACCCACCCAAAAACGATATTTTGGATCCACATGAAGTCCTAAAAATTTCATACAAAAATATTAAGATTTAGAGGTTGCTAGTATGAGTTTTTTTAAACTAGTCCAGTAATTTTAGTTCTCGCGGTCTGAATTCATTCGGATATGAAATTTCCAAATAAAGTACATGATCCAGACATCCAGACTTATATTTTTGGGGCCGCTAAACACGATGGTCATGGTTAATTCTCTATATAGATGCTATTCGTATTAACCAAAATGTGTTGGGAAATAGTACAAAACGGGCAGTAGTTTAAGCGTAAGTGAGGTAAACTTTGAGAAACTATTTTTTTTCTCAAGCTTAAACTAAACTTTGTAGTAGGAAAACATACCGAGAAATTCTGGGCAGGAACGATGGTTCGGGATTCTTTCTCTGAAGAAATGAGCGACAGAAAGTGAAAAACTCCTGAAAACGGGCAAATATCTAGGTTTGAGTGAGTAGATATTCAAGCATCCATTTTTTTTCTCAAACACAAACAAATCTACGTTGTAGTGGATGATTGGAGTAACATTTTCAGAATTCAATATCATTCATGTAGTGTTTGGAATCGGACAAAGAAAATAATCTTATCACAAATGATCCTGAAAATTATAGACAAAATTCGAGATTTCGTCTTTGAGTGGATTACCCTACTTTACATGTACTTTTTGGTAGTATTGACGCTTTGGATCATATCCCAAGAAAATGCTTATAAAACTGTCTGCTTTTTTTCACAACATTGTGCTTTTATCACAATGAGTTCTCTCTGTATACTGATTATTTCGTTTAGAAACAGTTTAGTATTTTAGTGGCATTTACAGACAAGTAATGAAGTAATAGATCTCTATAGTCAATGAATAAAAAATTGATATGTTATATAATAAAAAAGCTCCGAAGCATGTTTCAGCGATGTTAAATGCAATTTTATTGAACCTACACTTAACCGTAATAATACTTATTGTATTCATCTAATTATTTATTCATTTATTCTTTATTACTCAATAGCAAACACTATTTACAAGGTAAAAGACAAATGTAATATACTATTATGCGCGGTGGACCTGACCGCTTCACTAATATTGCTTCTTAATATGCTGAAGTAATATTAAATTGCTGACTTTATTAACAAATAAACAACTGTCACGCATATTACGTTTCTTGTAAAATTTATTTAAATCTGAAATATAAATCTTACATTATTATACGGAAAATATTGACACTTTGACCTGATGATACTCTCTTAGTCACCATCTTACTAATTCATTTGAATAAACAAGTTATTAATTTAATACAACTTGAATGAATGAATCATTTTCACTTAAGGCTATACAAGAAAAAAATCAGTGACAAATGATTTGCTAATTTTTGGGTTATTGAATTTCATATATTGAGCTTTGTGTAAAACTAGCTGTAAAACCTGACCTCCTGGGACAACTTATCTTCAGCACTCATTATTAAACATCTAGGAACTTTGGTGAACATCTCGTAGCTTAACTTTTAGACACGTTGACAAATCGTTTGATAACTCTTGGGTTATTAAATTTAATACACTGGAGTTTAACCTAGCTCTAAAACCTGACTCCGTTTAGAATAACTTACAGTATTCATTAATAAACTATTCTACTTCCTTGATAATCATCTCGCGTATTATGACAATCATAGCATCAAGGAAATTGAAACATCTTTTGATATTTGTTGAAGATAAGGTCCCTAGTGTTCTTGGCTTTCCCTCTTTCTATACTGTACAATTTAGTACTATAAACATCTACTTTCCCAAAAACCTGAAAAATAGCCAACTTATGTCCTGTACCTAAAATTGGTGATCCAAATTATAGTGTTATTTATAATTTTTCATTTTGTCAAATTACTGAAAATAATTTTATATGAGGGTGCATATAGTAGCATACGAAATACTTTATCTCCCTGGCAACATGAGCTTACAAATTTACCAAATATTCTGTTAAAACTTTAGACACTAGAAGTAAGGATGATATTGTTTACACATGGATTCAAAAGAGCAATCGGCAAAATTGATCATTATATTCGATAATGTTGATCTTAGCTCAAATCTTGTCTTAGTTAAAGTTTTTCGAGTCATGTATTTTAAACATAATAATATGTCAATTGTAATGATTTTAAATCGAATTTATTTTTATTTACATCGGGGGTTCCGCAAGGGTCCAACCTCGGACCACTCTTATTCTCGGCATGTGTCAACGATATCATTCAGTTACTACACTGCAATAACCTACAAAACAAATGTAAATAAAGTTAACACTGGTGTAATTTGAATAAATTAAATTTATGTTTCAAACTGTACGATGGTAACTTTTAGTCGAAAAACTATTCCACTAATATACAACTATAAAATAAATAATGATTCCTTATGAGATGTGGAATTGTGAAGTGATTAAGAACCTAGAAGCATATGCCTTGGCTCATCACTATCATTTTGAACACATATGAATCAAATATATAAGTCCGCCTCAAAAATACTGGGATATACCATACGTAATTGTCAATATTTTAATACTATCATTTTCTAAAAATACTATATTTTGCATAATATCTTCGGCTGGAGTTAGAATACTGCTTTTCTGGTATTCATTTTATGAGTGCTACAAAAATAAAGTTGAATCTAGTCAACATAGTCAAGTTTCTTGTCCTACAGAATCGATCAAACATATCCACCTCATCCATTTTAATGATTTTTGTGATTTTATAAAAATTATATTATAGTTAAACAGCAAGCACAATACGAGGAAATTTGTGAGACTTGCATACTAGGTATACTTTTTCTACGATAACATATTAATTTATATAATGAATTTACAGGAAACAGCTACGAAATTAGTGGTTACCTGCCAAAATATCGACAGAAATAAACTGATGTCGAGAAAAGAGGCTAAATGTTCAAATATTATCATTCTTAAACGTTAGTCGAGTAGTAAATAATCGCGAAATAATTTTAGAATAAGAAATGTCGGCCAGAAAGCTGAAAGAGATTAAAAAAGTATTCCTGTAATTATCCTCAAAAAAAGGCAAAATGGTAACAGTTTGTAATTCTTAAATGTTAATCGCGTAGATATAAACGCAAGATAATTTTTCAATCGGAAATATCGGTCAAGAATATTAAAAGAAATTTAAAAAAGTTATTTCAGCACGGGATTCGAAGCAAGAAGTTCGTTTAGAATCTCAAATGGAGGCTTAACAGGATGGATTATCGAAGATTATCGATTTAAATGTCAACTTAGGTTCTCCCAAAAGGTTGATTTTAAACGTTTATAGCTAAATAAATTCATCGATTGGAAGGCTGCAACATATCTCTACGGAATGACGAAAATTAGCTTTTTATTTGCATCGTGTATTGCACCGGCCAAATCTAAAATTCAGGTCGGCATAAGTGAACCAAAAACGAAATTTTTGACAATTCACGAACTCGATTTTTCTACATTCTCGCCATTCCTCTATAGTTTCTCTATTGCAATTATCCCAGGTGAGTGAGATAGCTGACTTTTGCACGTTTATAACCCGAATACCTGGAAGAATACCTCGGCGAAATATATATTCAGCGACGCAGAATTTCCTCCCACTTCGATCGGTGCAGGGCCGGATTAAAAAAAAACGTCTTCGAGAGTTCACGGTTGTTGGAAAACCGCAAAGAGTAAGGGGTATAGACCCTTCAGTTTACAGTGGCCTTAATATGATTGCCTAGCAACTGATACGAAATGATATTCTGTACAAAATGTAGTTGTTTATGATTGCCTTCATGCTCGTTAAATGAACATTTTTCCATTTGTCGTAGACAAAAAGTTTTTTGAGGTATAAAGTAATGCCACCTTAATCGAAATGTTCAGAGACTTATCTCTGAGTGGAATAGATAATTGGCACTATTTGGATTGGTCGAAAAAAAATAGAAAGACAGAAATTCTAGAAAAATTGTAAAATTAATATTTGTAACTTACTCCAACAGAAAAACGAAACAATGAAATGTTCTTAAATTTTTACCACATTATCATTGCATCGTTTCTACCAAAATAGTTTAATGTGAAGGTTAATTACTTCCACATCTACGAAGTGGAGTGGACGTGTAGTAATCGTAAATAATGTTTATAGTTCAAATAAGTTTGAAATATCATCAATCGTCGAGATTTTAAATTTGAGCGAAAGAAATTTATGTCTGTCTGTCGGTCTATCTCTGTAACTTTTTTGTGCGCACGTTTTCTCTGAAACGATTTAAGATATTGACTTGAAATCTTGTACACGAACTGGATTGTTTTTCAAACATATGAGGTGAAGGGTTGGGGTAAATAGGGGCAAATAAGTAAAGCAAGCTGGTGGTAATAGTACAAAAACTTGGGAAACGAAGGTCTTAGATTTCTTTATAATATTTTTCAACCCCCAACCACCATCATTCCAATATTATAGGGGTCAATATAATAAAATTAAGATATTCACTTCAAATATGGTGTACGTATGTATTGCAATGACTTCTGATTGAGATGATTCCGTTGTTCCGGGTGATTCCGGGTGTAAATCGGGGAAAAGGAATAGAGCAAGCTAATAAGAGTACAGAAACTTAATTTTTTGGCGTTATGCTAGAAATCAACATCTCAAATTTTGTTGTGACAACTTTTTCAAATATTATTAAAATTCTATAACCGATTATTTCCACATACTGGATCAAGGCCGTCGAGAGAAAATCAGGGCCCGGGGGTAGTGACATGCGGGTCCCCCACCCCCAGCTCTTCGATATAATTTTTAAAAGCGGAGGGTGGCATTCCTCACCGTAGAATATTTGATTGCAATTTCGAAGAGTGGGGGGGTTCCTTACGGCACAATTTTTGTCCCTCGATTGTAATTTCATGTATTCCTTAGCGATGAAATTTTTATCTCGATTTTCCGATTTCGAAGAGCGGACAAGGTAGTGCTTCTTACGATTCGATGCTTCCAACTACGATTTTCCACATCAAGAATTTATATATCACCTCTTACGATTTACAAAGAAGTATGCCTTCTCCTCCTCTTAAACGTTCCGGGCCCCTTAAAAACTCCGTGCCCGGGGGGAATCACCCCCGACCCCCCCCCCTTTCGACGGACCTGTACTAGAGTGAAAATATAGTCAAGATGTTTTCCTTTAAACAGACTTGGATGGAACATTTGGAAGTGGAAGTAGTGATTCCTTAGGCAGTGGTCGTTTTAAGGAGTATAGAAAATATGAACCTTTCTCTTTTATGTCAATAATACAGGGTGTCCCGTAATTACGTGCGAAGAATTTAACTTCCAATTCCTTATCGAAAATGAAGGTGGGTTTTTTTTTATATATTTTTTTAAATAAGCCATTCCTGTGCAACTACATACCCTTGAAGAGGTGTGGAAAGAATGGTTTTTCATTCCTATATGAAAATAACGTAATTGGAGAAATACGAGATTTGACGCATTTCGGTTTCTAATGAAAAGACATCTAACAAAATTATTTTATCCACCTAGCTTGGATACAAAGGGGTGAGATACTCTTCTTATAATTTTGTAAATAACTTTCTGCCTGCTATTTTTTTAGTCATGTAAAAATTCTGACAGTATTAGTAACCGAGATTGGCCAAATTTCGTCTTTTCAGATTACATTATTTTAAGATAGAAATTAGAAACCGTCTCTGGCTCGCCCCTTTAAGGCGCTGTAGCTGGACAGGAAAGGCTTATTTGGAATAATCTTATATCAAGAACCCACCTTCATTTTCGTTAAGGAATTGGTAGTTAAATTTTTGCACGTTACTACGAGACACCCTGTATGTGACAATTTGCAGAGGTAAGTATAGCATGCCGGAAACTTCTATACACCTCTAAACAGATACTAAGAATAAGAGAAGAAATACAGATAAAAGGTGGAGGCAACATTTTTGTTTGAAACTTTTTTTTATTAGCAGTTTTCAAGAAATCCTCAGGTGAAAATAGGAGACGTTCTCGCTGACGAAACGGCACTGACCGGCGTCGCGGGGCGCACGGAACAGTGGAAAAGTTGAACGTAAACTTATAAAAGTACTCATACTCGCTCGACTTTGAAACGGGACAAGATGATGGCAAGTTTTTTTTTATACGATTACATATTTCCCAATGACCGACAAATATAAAAGCATAATTTCAACAAATACAGAGAACATCGTTTTTCTTTTATTATTAAAGCTCATTCTTGATTTTTAAAGATACAGCAAACATTCAGAATTC
Source organism: Stenurella melanura (assembly GCA_963583905.1). NCBI lineage: Eukaryota > Metazoa > Arthropoda > Insecta > Coleoptera > Cerambycidae > Stenurella > Stenurella melanura. Next base: position 171,007,854 of record OY757309.1, read on the forward strand.
AGAATAGGTATACACTGTACAGGTACAGATTTAAATGGAATACTAATTTTTATACGATACTGCCGAGGTGTTCTATCTCCAGAAACCATATTCACCTGCAATTTTCGTGAAAACTGCTAATCTTAAAAAGAAATTCAAAACGAAAATTTCCTGCATCCTTTTTTCTTTATTATGCTCCTTGCAAATACTAAACGAAGAGTATATTGCATTTGATTGGAACATTCCGAGGTATTCTATCTCCAGAAAGCATCTTCACCTGCAATTTTCTTGAAAACTGCTAATCTTAAAAAGAAATTCAAAACGAAAGTTTGCTGCCTCCTTTTATCTTTATTATGCTCCTTGCAAATACTAAACGAAGAGTATATTGCATTTGATCGGAACATTCCGAGGTATTCTATCTCCAGAAAGTATATTCACTTGCAATTTTCTTGAAAACTGCTAATCTTAAAAAGACATTCAAAACGAAAGTTTGCTGCATCCTTTTTTCTTTATTATGCTCCTTGTAAATACTAAACGAAGAGCATAATGTATTTGATCGGAACATTCCTAAAACCGGTAATATCGTTCGAAAAAAAAACACCTCCAAAAAGATTTTCGTCTTTAGTAAGCATCGTAGAGCAGTCGGACCGCTTCACTAAATATGGCCCCATTTATTTATACTACAACCGAGATCGATAGTTTGCGGCACTAAGCGCAAGCGTCGGGCGTTCCAACCACCGAAATATGGCGTATGAAAGGCAATGCGCAAGACTTTTCCGAATAATTTCCCGAACAGTCCTAAATCGAGCAGGGGTTATTGATATTTATTGAGGAAACAGCGCTGCACGTTTGCGCAGGAATGGAGTATTGAATTCCTGCAATCTAGAAAATGGTTATCGTGCCTGTCGTGAATTAATAATGCAAGAACTAATCAAGAATTCAACATTTTAACCGTGAAAATCGTACATGAAAATATAGAAACTAATTTAATAATACTTCTGGAATGCAAATTAGTCGGATTTAAATAATGGGGATTAAATAAAATAAACATAAGCTAAATTGATTATTATTAAAACTTCGGTTTATGTTCCTTTTATTATAAGTGTATTTTTAACTGGTATTAATCACAATAACATTTAAATTTAGTAATAATATTCACTTTTACTATTACGGATAACATCCTGATTTTTTGTGGATTTGTTTAAAATAACAGGCTGTTCGTAGGTTAGAAATAATAGACTTCACATGAGGAAATTGTGAAAGATACTAATAATAAAACCACAAGTAAAGTAAAAATTGTATTAAAATTAATTTAATAGAACTTGTGGTTGCTTCAAGAACAATTCGCTTCTGCGGTTATGATTTTATTAATACGCAAATGATTGTGTAATAATAAATAATATTAAGCAAAAGAATGTGATTTTTTTCTTAGATACGGTGTTTTAAAAACGTACTTTTTGTAGAGCGGATTCGAAAATTCGATTGTCATTTTAGTGTCGAAACTATTCGACAAAAATTAAATTACTTTTTCTAATCCCATCACAAAGCGTTGGATTGTCATCTCAATTTTGAAAAGTATTTCTTTTTGTAATTGTTGAATGTAGAATTTTGTTACTAGTGGTGATAAAATGGTGTAACCCACTGCAAATTATCGAAAAGAAAATGAGCTGCCGTTAAAAAGTATAAAAAATTAAAATTAAATTATGAGAAAAAATTTTACCATCGCGACGCGTTGTTCGGTAATTGGTCCTTACCTAATATTGATATTAAGGTCAGTTCCAAATACGTACGATTTTGTTATTTGTACAGTTTTACACCGACCAGGCCCCAATATTAATAACAGATAATAAGCCGAGTGAGGATGAAATTTAATTTCACAATTTTCGGTGACCGTGTTTTTACAGGATGTTCAATTTAAAAAAAAATACCCGTTTGGAGACGTCATATACAGAGTGATTGTTTTAAGGAGGCCATTAGAATATTTCCCACTTGTAGATGAAATGTACATTTGAGATTTGGTACCCTACCATAGTCGATGATTGTGAGTCGAAATTCGATACCAACTTGCTCATTTTAAATAAAACACCCTATATATTTTCCACATTTCGCAATGGTCATAAAATTCTGAGCCGAATCATGTAGCACGACCTATTGAATATTTTAATAATGTGTTAATGTATTACTTTGACCTGAGTTTCCCCGTTAAAAAGTGTTTATTAAACAAAAAACCTAATAATGAAAACTGGATGACTGAGGAATTATTTGTACTAAAAAACAGAGTAACACTATAGTGATCTGGCTAAAAAAATCCCATTTTTAAAGGCTTAAGTAAATATTTACATAAACAGTATAGGCTTGAACTTCATAAAACTAAAAGAGATTATTATGATAAGAACATCCGTAATTCATATAATAAATCAAAGGCTATGTGGAGCACTATTAAAAATATTCAAGGTAAGAAGAGGAATATATCGGATATAACTATAAGTGTTAATGGGGTAAAAGTAGACGATGAAGAAGTAGCCAACGGTTTTAACTTGCATTTTACTACCCTTCCCAACAATAACAATTCATCGAATGACTACAATTTTCTTATGTCGAATGTTCCTTCCTTCTACAAAAACATGCTTTATACCTCCTGTTACGGAAAGTGATGTTGTTTTCCTAATCAATAAGCTTAAATCCTCGAACTCCAGCGGTTTTGATAATCTTTCTAATAATCTCCTAAAAAAATCTAGATACTTACGCTGTGGTCCGTTAGCCCATCTTATCTGTATTGGGGAAGGAATTTTTCCAAGAATGTTAACATTAGCATTAGTTCAACCGATATTTAAAAAAGGAGATGCAAATATGTATGAAAATTACAGAGCAATAAGTCTTCTCTCTAGTGTGTCAAAACTTATTCAATTAGCCTTTAAGGAACCTCTCACGTCTTTTTTTTTATATAGTAACGACCTGCTATCCAAATCACAACATGGCTTCACTAGTAATAAAAGCACCGAGACAGCATTATGTGTCTTCCATGATAAAATAATTAATGCACTAGATAACAAAAAGTTCGTGTTAGGACTTTTTATAGATTTCTCTCGAGCCTTCGACTGTGTTGACCATCAGCTACTAAAAGCTAAATTTTGTAGATATGGAGTAAGAGGCTCTCCTTTAAATTTACTGTCCTCATACCTAAAGGACAGGAGACAAGTTGTACAAATTCCCAATGGTGCATCCAGTAATAGTCTAGAGGTAAAACAGGGAGCTCCACAGGGATCTATACTTGGGCCTTTATTCTTTATACTCTTTGCGAACGATTTAATTCTATACCTAAATAAAATACCTAATGTTCTTACAATCTGTTATGCTGATGGCACTAACATCCTTATAGTTGAGGATAATTTAGCTAGTTTAAAACTTACCACTGAAAAAGTATATAATGCAATATCTAACTGGACAGACAAAAATAAATTGTGCTTAAACAAAAATAAGACCACTTCAATAGTATTTAGCTTAAAGAGAAACCCTAACAATTTTCAAATATTTCCTACAGAATCCATTAAAATGTTAGGCATTACTGTAGATATGCATCTACAGTGGAATCAACATATAGAAATGCTATGTGGGAAACTAAGAAGCAGTTGTTTTGGATTAAGATTTATGGCCAATCATTGCAGTGCGGAAATTCTATTAACTCTTTATTATGCCAATTTTCATTCAAGATTAAAATATGGCATAATTAATTGGGGAAATAGTTCTCAAGTAAATAGAGTTTTTACGTTACATAAATATGCAGTGCGCATAATTACGGGATTAAAAAGTTTAGAGACTTGCAGAAACGCCTTCAAAAATCTTAAAATTTTGACTTTGGCGAGTACTTATATATTGGAGATCTGCACGTACGTTTTCAAAAACAAGACTATGTACTTAAACAATCAAATAAGACACGGGTATGAAACGCGGCATAAAGAGCAAATGCATACTGCTTCCTTTCGAACAGCAATGTACCAAAAAAGTTTTATATATAATGGCTGTAAATGTTTCAATTTTTTAACCGATGAAATTAGATCATCTTCAAATATTAAGATTTTTAGAGTAAAACTCAAACATTTATTGGTAAATAAAGTATGCTATACCCTGGATGAATTTTTTATTTAATACAGATATATTTAAATCTTTTTACTGTCTACACGTTTTATATAAGTAATTTATGTTTTCTTTTTTTTAAGTGTTTTTAATTTTGTTTGTTGACTATTGTAATATTTATTACAGGTCTAGTGTTTATGTTTATATTTGCACTCTAGTATAAGGACTGACGCACTCTACATTTTGTTGTATATTTACATTTTAAATGTGGAAATAAAGTATTATTATTATTATTATACCCAAACCCAGCAGTTTAGGAGATATTTGACATTTTATAAAAAAGACGAGATGCAGTGGTTTGTAAGAACCGTTATAACTTTCGTCGTGTAGGAGATCCTCAATTGTTCTTTGACGCGAAGAAAGAACACGAAATGAGCTACTCTTCACAACAAAAATAAATTACATAATAGTATACGAAGTGTTTTATTTTCCACGTTACATTATGTCAAATTCAAACTCCAAAAACTTCTTTATTTCAAATGGAACACTCTGTATTTTTTTTTTCATCAAATTATGTAAAAATAAATTCCGTTTCTTTAGTATCGCATTATAGGGGTTAAAGTTACAACTTTTTGAAATATTGACGATTGCCTTAAATATTCAAGAATTTTAGCAAAAATTGCCATCAACTTAGCCATGATTACACAAATCTAAAAGTCTTCGTGGGAGTGACTGATATTAATGATTGTTTTTATCATGGCTAAGTTGATGACAATTTTTACAGAAAATGATTGGATATTTAAGAAAATCGACAATATTTCAAAAAGTTGTAACTTTAACCCCTGCAATACTTATACTAGAGAATAGACAATTTTATTTTACATAATTTGACGCAAAAAGAATGCAGGGTATTCCATTTGAAATAAAAAAGTTCTTAAGACTTGAATTGGACAAAATGTAACGTAAGAATTAAACACTTGGTATACTATTATGGAATTTATTAATATTGTTGAGAGTAGCTCATCCGGTGTTCTTTGTACGTGCCAAAGAGTAAATGAAGATCTCCTACACGAAGGAAGTTATAACTATTCTTGCAAGCCGTTGCACTTGTCAAATTTTTTATAAAATGTCAAATATCTCCGAAACTGCTGGATTTAGGTATAGGGTGTACTACATGTTCCGACTCAGAATTTTATGATCATAAGGAAAATATACAGGGTGTTCATCGAAAATAAGCAAGTTTCATCTTCAAGTGGGAAATATTCCGCCTTAAAAGAATCTACAGGGTGTATCCACAAAGTAAGGAAATAACTGCCACTATTGTATTCGATTTATTGAATTTGTAATCATTGACATTAGATTCAATATCAGCTCTTTCAAAAATACCTAACAAATATTGCTCAGTTTTATCTATGGCGCATTCGCCATATTCTCGAATATAATTGTTTTCTGCTTGTTTTCTTACCTTACATAGACACAGCTTGATGAAACTATTGTAGGTTCACTATACTGTACAGTTTGTAGAAATTACCCACGTCGCGTTGTTCTAAAGTTACGATTCAATAAACTTCGTACTTTAGAATTAAGATTCTCGTCCTTTTTCAAAATTCAGAAGTCGAGTAAAAATGTTATAGTTAAGTTATAGCACATAAGTGTTATACACCTAATATATAATTTAAATTGATTTAGCATAAATGCAAAGCAGTACTCTTTATGTATAATATTGATCTTACTTATAACCACACTTGCATACCAATAGCACTAATCAGTGATATTGCTGATGAATCCAAACTTAATAAAAAATTGAAAAAGAACAATAAAGGCAAAAGTTAGAAGCAGTTCATGGCACCTTTTTCACAATTAAAACCAGCAAACAAATTCCGCATCTGTTCGAAAATACTCCGAGACTAACCTACGACAGCGTACATTGATCAAGCTGGCCAATTTCAAAGTTTGAGTCAAAATTTCCCTAGATTCAAAATTTATGTAAAAATGATCTTGACAGGCATCGCCATAGGGGTCGCGCGAATGCGGTGCGGCGGTATTAAATAATTATTAGGTTCTATGCCGTTAGTACGGTTGAAAGAGCTGTAAACTGTAAAGCCTCATGGCACTTCTCAAAGCATTTATTCTGACGAGTAGTATAACCACCTTTAAGGAACATAAAGCAAACTAAAGCGATCTGAAATTTAAAGTACAGTCAATAATTTTACAAATATATTTAACTAGAAATCTTTTTGCGCCATCCGTTTGTTACATTACTCTCGCCGTTTCATGAGGGTACGACTCCTCGCGAGGTATGTCCTAGAGACGTAACGCTCTTGCCATGAATAGTGTGCTCTCTGATCTACGTTGTTTTATGTACAATTAGCTATCTAGAGTTAAATATTTTATTTCTATACTTATTGCATTTTTACAATCAATAAACGAAAATATATTTTGAATTCGGCTCATCTTTGATCCACTAGATCTAAGATTGACCACCTGCATGGGATACTGTGGCGTGAATCAGCTAACTGAGTTCACGGGTCCTTTTTGATCCTGTCGCGTCTATAGTAGTATTCCGATTACTCACAGACTCTATTAGTCTTTCGAATTAAATCTCATAATTGTGGAGAAGTAGGACACAAAAAGATAAATAGCAAGAATACATAAAAAGGTCAAAGAGGTAGAGAAAATGTTAGATATTATAATACTAAATGAAGAGAAGCCAATGTAGCTGAAGAATCTATGGTTGACACTGAAAATGAAATCTCATTCACGTCGTTAGAAAATTTGTTTAGCAATGAAAATATTTAACATGTGACAAAGAAATTATGTTTTTAATAGAAACTAGTGCTACAAATCATTTAATGAAATACTGGATATCCGTCACATTTTTTCATGATTTTTTTTTGTCCTCCGCCTTGTATATTCTTCGCCAAAAGTACATCACATTTCTTCGCTTCTACCGAATATTATTTTCGTTCATCAAATAGCACTCACTCGGCTCTGCTTTAAAAGTCTGGGTCATGGCACTGGGATTACTCCCAGGTACGCCATTGTTCGGTATGTGGTGCATTTTGATTGTCTTTAAATATGCAGCGGCTCCCATAGATGGCTTATTCTGGAATATAGAGGGTTGTATTACCTGGAGTGGTTAAAATATGTATGTATTATTTGTTTATCCACACACTCCTTCAATATTGTTACCGAAATTTTAGAGATTAAATTTAAAATTAAATAGAGCAGCGATCGAATATTACGGGAAAAATCAGAAAGCACAAAAGTTGGATTTTTTGCTTGTTACAATTCATGCACACATACACTTCCGCTGTCATGGTAAAGAGCATGTAGTCAAATGTCTCAGGATGTTTTGCTGGAAATTAAATTCAAATATGCGTTTAAAAAGAACCGTAATAACTTTAAACTTACTGATTTTAAAATTTTGGGAAATAAACTTTTACTAAAGGTGTTTCCCTGTTATCACATTTGTGACATTAATTTACTTTTAAAGTAGGTGTGCAGTGTACATATCAGATAAAGCTTTAAATATCCCACAGCTTTGTATGCGAAAATAGGTTAGAATCGTTTAAAATATTATTTTTTATTGGACATAAAAGCGAAAATAATAATTATATTAATCTCTTTAACCACCTAAAGAGCGTTTCGGTGTGTAATTCAAAACCAGCGTTAAACTGTACACCTGCAATCAATAAACAAACTTTCTCATTGAAATGTACGACAAATTATATGTATGAAAGATTCAACATAATTTGGCTGATAATCATTCATAAGTTCTGTTTTAAGTCTCGTTTTACTTCTCTCTTTAACCAATTATAAATGCAGGCTCTTCTTGTTTTACTGGATAGCAAATATGTATGGATTGAAGAGAGAGTAAGCGATATATTTTAGTACTGGAGAGAAGAGAATAATATAAAAAAAATGAAGTAAAGCAAATAATAAAATTTCCTTTTTTTTTCAATTTAAACACGGATTATTAGTAACCAAATTTACTCAAATAATATCTTCTTGCACATAAGAATATTTGCAACATGTAAGTATGTACCTATATACACAATATAAGGATTGCGCTATCACCTTTGCGTATCCTCTAACTCTAATTTTCAACTTAATCATAATAAACTGCCTATTTCCTGACCTATGGAAATATTCCAAAGTATGCCCCATCTTCTAAAAGGGAAACAAACTAGATATTGAGAACTTTAGACCAATCTCTGTAATTTGTAACTTCTGTAAAGTTTTAAAATATGTCATACAATTAACACCAATATCTCTATTAACCAACATGGATTTATGAAAGGGCGTTCAACAACGAAAAATTCATTCTGTGTAACTATTCTGAATCCTTAGATAAACGTGGGCAGACAGATGTCATATATACCGATTTCTCCAAAGCGTTTGATAGACTTGTTCACCAGTTGTTACTTAATAAATTAAAATGAATCGGCTTCTCATATTCTTTGCTCCTTTTATTTAAACCTTATTTATTGAATAGGAGTCAGTACGTTGCACTAAATGGGTTCAAGTCGATCAAATTTGCTGCCACATATGGAGATCCACAGGGATTTGTTTTGGGGCCCTTGTTTTTTTTTTACATATTTATTAACGGCATAGTGAACTAAATTGATTTGCCTCACCTTTTACATACCGACGATCTAAAAATGTTCACAGTAATTGATGAAATCGATGACTGCTTTCAACTTCAAACTTGCCTTGACAAAATATATACCAGGTGCATAGTAAATAAAATATCTATCCTAGTAAATGTTACGTAGTGTCCTTTTCTTTCAAAACATCATCTATTATTTTTGATTACAGGTTAGATAATGTCCTTTAACATTTCGCGACTTCGGCGTAACTTTTAATAGTAAATTAACCTTTACTAATCACATCGATACCATTGTGTCTGAAGCCTTCAAAGTCCTTTAAATCATCGTTCGTACTAGTCGAGGGTTCACTAATACCGATACTCTGAAACTTCTTTATCAATCCTTCGCCAGATCGAAACTTGAGTACGCATCGCTAATTTGGAGTTCCAGTTATGATGTTCACAAAAATAACTTGCAGGCAGTTCAAAATAGATTTCTTATATTACTGTGGTTCAAATCCGACGGTACCTATCCAGTGATTGGTTTTCCGCAAAGTAACTTGCTTGAAAGATACTCTATGGTCTACTTTTGAGGATAGGCGTACGTACTGTTCTCAAGAATTTATGTTTAAATTACTACACAATGATGTTGACGCACCTGAAATAATTAATTAGCAAGCTTAATTTCCACATTCCCAGATTAACCTCTCGTAATTACCAACTTTTCTATTTACCTACGCCGCGTACCAACGCACTAAATAATTCACCTTTATATACGATTTGCAGTACTTCTAACAAATTATGTAGCGATTTCGATATTTTAAATGCAACAAAATGATCTAAATTTATTATTATTATTATTATATTTAAACATTTTCCGTCTCATTTTTCTCTCTCTTCGTATCATTAGTTATTCGTAGTTCGTATATGTAAGTCAATTTTTTGTTTTTTCTTTCTGTGTTGTTGTATATCTTGTATTTTACTTAATTAATTTTGTATCCTTTATTCCTGTTCTGTAATTGGGTATCTTACCTGTGGAACAGTGTATGCAATAAATAAAATAAATGTACAATGTGTACCAAATTGTTATTATAAAAGATAGAAAGTCAGTTAAATGGACCATGTTTTAAATATAAAATTCAGATCTAAAGGTCAACCCTAGGTCTGTATATGTTTTAAATTAGGGGTTTTATAAGGCTAATATGGACATGCAATTAAAAATTTTTCTATTTAGTATAAAATGCATAGAATCACAACAAAACTGCAATTATTGAACTAATTTCAAATCCTTCTATATCCTCTGATACAGAAACCACCTGTAAAGCGGGGGCTATAAGAGTTATGAGTAAAACTCGCACAAGGCAACGGAAGTGCACTATTTCCGAGTTTTATCAAATTCATACAAGAAGGTCTTATTCTGACTCCATGAACACATTTCCTGCTAGTTTTTCCCCATAATATTCTTTATTGTCCCCGTTTTTGGGGTGATTTTAGTATCAGAGGGTATAAGCGGGCCTGAGATGAGTTCAGTATATGCAGTTTTGTTGTGATTCTATGCACTTTATACAAAAAAGACACTTTTTTAATTTCATGTCCTTCCTAGCCTTAAAAAACCCCTAATTTAGGACTAATATCGTAATATTAGCGAAATTCCGCCGTCAAACATAAATTCTGATATGAAATTCGGATCAGCCCATCAATATATATAAGATAGGCATATAAAGTTCTGACCTTTAGGTTTGAATTATCTTTATTGGGTGTTTGTTATTTAAAACTCTATCCAGTTAATCGACTTTTATAATAACAATTTGGTACACATTGTATATTGTGTATAATGTATATACATACTTATATGTTGCAAAAATTCTTTGTTATGTGCGAGATGTTGTTTGATCCTATAAAGAATATGTCTGAATACAATTATAAACAAACAAATAATAATTCATTTTTAAACATGTTATTTGACAAATTAAGGGACTGTCTATAGTATGCCTTGCTATTAAGCCTAGGATACAATAATGCAATAACAACATTTGAAAGATTAGTTCTAGTGCAGTAAAAAAACCAAAAAAAATGATGATATATGTATAACTTTGTAGCAGCAAAATTATGATTTCATACTTTCTAGAGTATCACCAGGAATACATAGCTGAGTTTTGGACTTCCAAATCCTATTACGTTTTATTTTTTATATACAATTTAGTTTTTTGAACGTAAATAAAAAGGTGAATATCTCCAGTTCTAGAGGTCCAATTGGGACAAACAAAGAACTACAATATTCTTAATTAAAATTCCATCTAATCTGCGTTTGGGTCTTTCGAGTATATATATACAAAATTCAATAAACTGGCTAAAAAGAGTTTCTTTTTTTCAATTTATCGCCCAGGGAAGTTTAGAGTTCCGATTGGCTTCAAACTTTCAGAAAATACACCGTTTGGAAAAAAAGAACTCCCTGAAATTTTGGTGCCCAAATATTGAACCCTGTGGGAACAAATGAATTTGTTATCTAAAATTTGAATTGCCCTCCATCTTATGCCTATTAAGTCAAAAATGGATCACTGAACTTTTTAAACGCTCATACTCATACCGTTACGTATATAATTCAATACCTGATGCATTGAAGGCACTAAAGCCTGCCCAACTTAAATCCACACTAAAAAAACCATTACTTAATAGTCAGGGATGATTAATACACTAAAATTAAATAAATTGAAATAGATTACTAGCTATTTGTAGCCTCCTTCCCTTTGTCTTGCTCTGTTAAAATAGCTATATACTACAACTCTTTCCTTACTATATTTATGTTCCTTATCAATTAACAATACTAATTTTCTATTGCATTATTTACAAACTTATAACTGTTTACTTAATAATAACATGCATTTAGCATGTATATGTATACGTGTATACACTAATATTTTGTAATAATAATAAGGCATTGTTCAGTGGAATAAGAACCATGTAGTAGAATTTCTACTACAAGGGTTGAACTTCGCCATTTATTTTCAATATCAAATTGACGCTCATGCGTTAAAACGTAAATTGAAAGAAAATAAAGACGTTTATTATTATTATTATTGTTACTATTATTTTTCAAAATGTAGATCTCGATGCCAGCTTTCCGTTAACATTAGAAAAGTTTTAGTCATTTTAATCACTTTTTTGGCATTTATTTATAAACAACAACAAGCAACAAATGTACTTTTTCGGCCATTTTGAAGAAAAGGTTGAGACAGTTTTATCAGGAAAGAAAGAAAATTTCGAGAACTGTAATTTTAAAAAAAGTTAATTTTCGTCTATCTGAAATGGTCTAAAAAATCCATTTGTTGTTATTTGGTTATAAATAAATGCCAAAAAATGGCCAAAATGACTTTTAAAAAAACGTAATTAAACTATTGAAAAGCAGTTAAAATTCCGATTTCAATGATATATCACACTTGCACCCTTTCAATTTTGTTTCCGTGGAAAAAATTAAAAGACAAGGCATACGCGCGCGCATACAAGAAGTTGGTAGCACCCGATTTTAAATGAAATATAAATTATTATTCTATTGCTGTTTTGGCGGTGAACACATTCGACGTCGTAAATTAGATAAATGGTAGGTGGCTCATATTACAATAATATATTTGATTTAAACTCATGTCATGTCGGCTGATTTGTTTACTCCACTATTCCTGCATTTGGTATAAATGCTAAACCATAACCCACTAATTAATAAAGAAGTAGTTTTCGTTCATTTTAAATAAGAAACTAATTTTATAATGTTATTTATATTTATCATAGAGAAACAAGAAACCAAATTAAAGACAATTTTATTACTGAAACCTACAATTCTATATTTTGCAAAATGATCGTTTAAAGTGATATTTACCAAAAGCATGCAAAAGCACAATGTGACCCCCATTTCCTCTACACACTACGTCTAGTCGATAAGTGATAGTGATTCGATTCCTTTAAACTATTTAATTTTATTTTCCTCTTTTCTAACCTTTCTTGTCTTTGTTTCGAGAGCTTCTTGTCCTATTTCGTCCGCTCTTATATCCGACGTCGATCTTATTAAAACATTAATTTTTTAATTAAACTTTTAACAAAATATTATTTATTTATTTTTATAATTTTAGGTTTAGATATTTCTTTTTATAACTATATATTTAGATTCATTACCTATTACAAATCAATGGAAGAAGAACTTTTTATTTCAATTTGTAGCATTTCTAGTCTTGAGTAAAATAAACGTATATTATTCTGAAAGAGTTTGTCTACATCTCATTCATGTCAATCATAAAACTTTATTTATATGATTATTAATTTTATATTTTACTTAATTAAGTAAGAGTGCAGTAACCTTACAAATGATTATTTTCTGATGATTGCTAAATACCATATGCAAAAAAATTATAATTACAAAAGATCTAATTTATTCTTTATTTATTATTTTTAGTATTTAATCCATAATACCAGACAAAAAACACAGTAAACGGCTGCGAATAGTACCTGCTTAATCTTAAATATGTTACGTAGAATAGAAAATAGATGCAATGTTTCATTTTGTTCGGGGCAATACAGAGTCCTAAACATAAAACTGGTAGGTACTCCAAGAAACCGGTCGTCCTATAGTTCAATTTAATTTAAGTCCGACTGGTTGGCTCGAAGGTGATGAGATGCACCCTTATTATTTACTTATCATTTTTATACAATCTAGTTGGTTTGAGAGTCACCACCACTCAACCAAGAACAGAATAAATCTGTCCTTTAATGTAACCGGAAATGACGTTTTTGTCTATTTCTGATTAGAATATATTTAGGTTGATTCAGGATTTCAATTTGCTATGAAATTAAGAAAAAGGGGAATGTAACGTAATATTTGGTCACAAATACTGCTAGTCAGAAAGCTAATTTGCAAGGCATTGTAATGTAAAAACTTGAGGAAGTGATAATGTAAATGGAAGAAATAATGAAATACATTGGTTTTCTTTCTCTAATTTTTATAAAACATGTTATCGTGGATAATGCAAGGCATATATTTCAATAATTGTAAATAATTACAAATAGGCAATATGCCAGAGTCACCCTTTATGTGTTCCACAAAAGCATATACACACATCGGCAGAAATGTATCGAAGATTAATTTGCATTTCTTTCTACATAATTTTTTTCTCCTGATATGTGTGAACGGAATCTCTTAAAGTTAAAGGATAACTAATAACTAGTTAGTTTCACTTTGTTTTGCAAAGTATCATGCCAGTTTGAAGCATGTATAAAACATAACATTAAAAACAGCAAGAGCAATAGCAAAAAACAGATAATACTTTAATAATTTATTGATTTGTTGATTGATTGATCAGCGTATGGTAGGCATTGCTGCTACTTCCCGACATCTAGTTTGGGTAGGCATTGCTGCCATTTTCGGATACCCAGTCTGGATGTTTTTATTTTCCGCCGAACCGGTCATACGCCGGATTGAACATGGGACATGCTTCTTGAAAGCAGCGAGACACATGACGCATAGGTTAGGAATATAGAATGGGAAGTGTAGATGTTTGCGAGATGCATCTTTTTAAGTTTCTTGTAAATTTCCATCTGTTATCATCGGATGCGAAGTGTGGGCATCTGTGAGATGCTTCATTTAAGCATCCATGCTTCTTTTAAGTTACCATCTATAATGATCTCCTTATTCCTTCTTCTTCTGAGTCTTTTGTTTCTTCTGTTTCTCAAGCTAAAAGTGTGCTAAAAGTGTGCACCCCGACCCCCGTTATGTTCGTGTCCTATTATTATGATTTCAGGTTTCCCAGAAATCTGTGTCTTCACTTCAACGTCCTGCATCAGTGCTTCCACTTCGTTTATCCGCCAAGACATACACTAGCTCGTCACAGGGAGCTTTTATTTCTTAAACGTTCCACAGGTAAATAGCCATTTACAGTGGAAGTACTAGAAAGAGCCCCGAGAGAACATTTAAGACACTCTGTATGTCGATCCGCCCAGGTAAAGCAAAATAAAAAGTAACATCTGCGAAAAATAAAAAAGAGATTCAGGGGACATTTGGGACGCTCAATCAAGCAGACGCCGACTTCTCCGACCTAAGAGACATCCACGTACTCGTAAATAAGCCCAATGTATGGACTTATGACACGGACTAATAAACCAATAAAGAGAACTTAAATAGAACTTATCTTTTCATCCGTTGCCCATGTTGGCTGTTTATCTATCTCTTCTGTAGGATTCCTACACTACTTCACTGAAAAGATAACTTTACGGTTCACAGCTTGTATTATATTGCCAGATGATTTCTTTATCTCAATAAATCACTTAAAGTTGTCTTGGGTCGTCTTGGGTATAGGAGAGGCACTGTCCTTGCACTTGTTTGCTTTATTTAATCAAATATGAACTACGTGAAATAACCAGTCTCATGCTAATTTATATTCGTTAATGTAGAATTTTTCACGCTTTAATTTAACACAATTGCATACGACATCTCGCAGTTTTAACCGAATTTGTTCATATTTTCGTAGGAGCGACAAAAAACACGTCTCCCGTCGATGCCATCCAAAACCGAACTCTTTGACTTGTTGTAAACATTTAGTGATGGAGCAAAGTTACAAGGATTATTTTTTACAAAAACATGTATGACCCCCACGAACCCTCATAATTACAGTCATCCTTTTTCTTATACTTTATGATGTTATCGATCACTTCTTGAGGTCAATTCTTCCAAATTTCAATTAGAGCAACTGTCGCTTTTCCTGTGTTTCGGACAGCAGGGATTTTGGACCTAAGTTGTCAGCCTAGCTTGCCCGCAAGTCGGGGGAACATGCAGACCAAATCATTATCGATATTTTCACTCGGTTCAAAAAGTCAGTTACATAGCGAGTGGTGTGCCGTCGGGCATGGCCTTGAATTAAGAGAAAGTTTTCTCCTATATGTGGGGCAAAATGTACCAGACGGTCGTTCAGAACATTTCTTATGTACCTATCTGCACTTAAAGTACCGCTGTCAATTCCCACCAATTCTATAAGTACCCCTAAACATGTGTTACCCTACACCGTAATTGAGCCTCCATCGATAAAGACAGCAGGAATAATATTGAATTCTTCATTTTGTTTTCTTGAACGTCGATACATTCTTTCACTACCATCAATCGAATTTGCACAGAAACGGCCTTTATCCGTGAACAAAACTGGACTCCACTTTTGGGTCTTTTCGTGACCTGTGCGATTTCAAATCAACTTCCTTGAGTCTTCTTCTAACTGTACGCTCACTTAATCTTTGGTTTCCTCGAACAATCGGTCGCGAAAAACCGAGGGTCTGCCCACCGATGCGACATGACGATTTTTTCCATAGTGAGGGTTTAAATAAGGCTGCTTTGCTGGAGTCCGTTCAATTGCGCGGCTCGGCAACGCACAACCGACCTCTCCGTCCGAACCTGTTGAGTTTGATTACAGCCGAATCGTACAGCTGAACCGACAGTATGCGAGTGCATTTTGTTGCTTTTGGTCTGCGAAATTGTGAGAAAATATGGGTGAAAATGTACTGCTAAAGAGGATGAAGGCTTGATAGACTTGGTGAGACAACATCCATGATTATATACTGTTAATGCCAAAATTAGTTGTAAAAAATAACATATGGAAGTAAATTGGAGACAGACTGAAAAAAAAGTCCTCTTCTAATATTAAAAGTGCCACCAATACAGTATCCATTCTCTGATCCATGCAGAATGCAAACATACAGGTTGACGAATAATAAGAAACTAGACGAACGGCCATTTCTAGCAAACCACTTGAAACGAAAATCGCCATCCTTGTCGATTCTCCGCGACGGATTATTGGAGAAAACCAAGGCTTTAGTCGGGTTTCATGAACTTCTTCCAATTCGTGTTTTATTTGAATAGGAGTGACTGCAACCGTATATATACAAATTGATCATCTACGGCAGGAATTGAGCATTTTCTGACTTGGCATCATCTCCTGACATATTCTTCAACAAGCAATACGTTTAGAAAAAAAATGCCAATCTATTTCCGTTCCTTTAATTTTGCCGGTATGTGTATTTACATACTGTGAAAATATGTTATTTCATTCATTAGCTTCATCCTACGTCATTTCTCAACGCATGTGGTTTTAATTCTAATCACGCCCATATAGCCCTCCACTCATTTTCTGAACAAATTAATTTACACTTTTAAACTAATTCAAGTGTATAAGGATACGCCAGATGGTAGGAAATGCATAACTTGAATTAAAACTAACGGTCTCAAATTAATTACGTTGAACGTAAATTAATATGTGCATATTAGTCAGTAATCATGTTTTTATAGACAATATGTGTTTTTATCGTTCGTTTATTTAAATTATGTGTTATTAAGAACTAAGATAATGTTACAAATGTCAATTTTTACATATGTTTATAAAATATTTAAAAAAGAACATTGTTTTCCCCGATAAATTAATTATACTAAACAGAGCTGAGTACTTCAGTACGAAGATGTACCGTACCTACTGCAAATACTTTAAGTACTCTACTTTAAGTACTTTTAACATTTCTATATTGGTACTGTAATTTTCCAGTACATGTTTGCAGTATACTTGTACTGGGTACTTATTTGCCACAATTCTTTGCGAAGTATTACTTGTTACTCAAAAAAAGTAAAATCATAATCTACTTTAAATACTTTACGTAAGTACTCTCAGCGTCGCTAGGGGGCGCAACCCTCAGGGGGGCGCACTTTGCAGGCCCTCAAAGTTATTGTGATGTTTCTTATCCTAGAAAATAAGTCTTGGGGGCGCACAATTTAAATCTTGCCAGGGGCGCTCATGACCCTAGCTATGATGCTGAAAACTGTAAAAATATAAACTACTCCAAGTACTTAAGAAAAAATGAACGAGTATTTTAACAAAACAAGTAATTTTTCGCAAAATCCTGTTGTGACATGTTTGGCCACTTCACTGGGGTGGACGATGGTAACATACAGTGTAATCTCATGATACAACAAACAGATATTCTATCATGGTGTAATCTAATAATTTTAATCAGCAAATTCATGTTCTGAATTATCAGTGAAAATAAATTCATTAATTCATTTTGACTGACAATTTAGAAAATGAACACGAACAATTTTGAAAATTGGTGTTACTTGTTACTGAGAAGCAATGAAGATTTATAAATTCATTATAAAAGCTTATAGTCTAGGAGCTGATGAGATGACATATTTTTCTGCCCTATTTGAATACGCAGACTTATGTTGTTCTGCGTTATGAAAAAAATTATTTCCACCTCCTTTTCCAGGAATAAGGGGATTTAATCTCTTAATTAAACGTTTGAGCGCATTTGTCCACACAGAGAAAAATGTGTGTGATATTTTACCACAATTGTAGAAAATTGTACTCCAAATTGGTCTTAAAATGGCGACAGGAACAATTTGTGCAAATAAATAATACATTTTTGGGGCAATGATTTTGTACAGTTTATGCATTAACATCACATAAATCACATAAATTGAATTCTTTACAAATTTGAATTATGGTTGCATAAAAATACATAATTTTATTCCACTTGTGGAACAAATCTCTGAACAGATTAAGTTAGTTTCTACAATTTGTGTGAAATTTTTAAATATATTCTGAAGGTTTCCTAAACAAACATTCACATCTAAACCTCTTCATTTGCAAAACATGTTTACAAAAAATTGTACTCTTAAGTGACACAATGTTTATAGTTTTTTAAGAGAATGTGTTTTAGTTTTCCACAATTTCTAAATGAGAAATCCACAAATTGTATATTTATTTTGTCAACTTTGTAATTCATTTTGCACAACATATACACTTAAGAAGCTCTTCAATAATGTATGAACTGGGGTTAGTTTTGCACAATTTGTTACTCTATTATCTCCAAATTATGTACCAATATATTTTTTGGTTCGCCGTTCACTCATTTCACACACTATATGTGTCCACTTCATTTTAATTGTATTATTCTGTAACACAGATTGTGAAATATTATTTCCAAAATTGGAGGTATTCCTAAAGGATTTCAATAAAAAAAATTAAAGAATGAATATATTATTTTAACAGAACAACAATACATAATAGAGCATGCATTTATATATTATAACAGCTTATTTTTAATCATTAAAATTATGATTAACAATTAATATTCATCTCATTTTTAAAATGTTTAAAAAATCTTTTGAAAACCGATTTTTCATTTCACAATATGTTTAATATATTGTTACGTATTTCCATCTTTTGGGAAACACCCTGTATTCATCCGTGGGTTCTAAAAGAATTTTAACAAGAGATTAAACACTAACACTTTATTTAATAATTTACTGACTATACAATACTTCAAAATAACCTTTACACTTTGTTTACTTGATATTTAACCTCACTTTTTCGCTACCTTTCACTTTTATAAACTTCTCTTAATAAACTTCGCTTTTATAAAACTTCCCTTTCTGCGCCGTTAATCGGGCCTTATATATTCTGAAATTGCATCTAGATTCATGCAGAAACAATCAAGAATCTTCTCACCATGCTCTAGAAAAAGTCCATTTCTTTCTACAAGTTTCCAGTTACTCACTATTAGGCACAGGCGTATCAATTTTCAGTTCCAAGGGGGTGTAATTCATAACACTGCCCCCTCCTTAAACCTGATCGTGCGATCAGGCAACTCAGGAATCATTGATGTATTTCGCCAGTCTATCCAAATGCATGATCTTCATCTTGGACTTTCTGCTTTGCCGAATCCGATAGACGACATCATTAATTCGGGTAATAACAGTGTAAGGTCCATCCCAAGGTGATTTTGGTGACTTTCCTTTCCTCCGCTGTGGGTTGTACAGCCAAACCAGCTCTCCCACCTTGATGAACCCTTTTGGATTACCCTTCCGGTCGTATCGAGCCTTCATTCGGCCACTGGCTGGTGATGGCTCCGCTATATCGTTAGCCAACCCCTCGAAAGGAGCTCCGGCGTTGAACTGCTTCTTTTCACCCTTACTTCCAGTCTGTGGTCCCTTACTGGCTGCACAAGTCTTGCATTTGCGACACCTAGCCTTCACATCCTGACGACTTCTTATCCAATAAAATCGTTCTCGTATTTTGTTCAGGGTCTTGTTAACACCGAAGTGTACATCGGATGTTCCATTGTGCACTTCCTGAAGCACCTTTGCTACTCGACACCTGGGAATCACTAGACGCATAACCACCTGCTTTTCATCCGGGCTTTCCCATGCTCTCGGCTACAGCCCGTTCATAACTTTCTGTGAGGCCCACTGCGCCCACAGTGCCTTCAGTCCCACTCTTTTGCCTGACACATCCTTCCATTTTGGACGAGTTCCCCTTTCTTTGGCTCTCAATATAGCCCCAATTTCCGCAATTGATCTTGCCTTAGCGCTTCATTTTCCCTGTAATCCAGCACCTCCACCTTGATAGTATTGACTGCTCCCATGACCTCCAGTTTCTCCTGGGGGCAGTACTTGCAATCTTCCTTGCACCCTCTTCCGGATGAAACATCTGCAATTTTCTGGGTTTTCATTTTATTTTCACATCCTGGTAGTAGTGGACTTCTCGGAATGCTTCGAAGCTGGGAAATATTTACTTCTCTCGGGGTACCACGTTCCCTATCTGTCACAGTCTCTCTGTTACCAGCTTCGTCTGATTTTCCTCTCAGCTTCACAGCATCTCCGGCTCTCACTCTCTCCAATCTCCTCCGTGGACATTCATGCTGGATATGTCCTAGTTCTCTGCACCTGTAAAATTTCATACGCCGTCCACTTGGCCTTCCACTACTTTGTTTATTCTTTGTCTCTTCCATGTTTCCAGCATTCACTTTCCTCGAGTTCCGCTGTCGACAGTCTCGTTTCATATGCCCCGCTATGCCACAGTTGTAACATTTAATACCCCCGCTTGGCTTTCCTCGTCTTTCTGCAGTATCCAATTGAACCAGTAACTGACGGAACATTTTATGTATATCGGCCAACATAGGGTTCTGGTTCTCCTTTTCTGACTGCGATCTTTCCAGCTTGTATTCTTGAACTCGGGGTATCCTGAAAGACGGCTTCCACGTCGAGTGCACGCACCAACGCTTCACTGTTGTTCTGGTATCGAGATAACCTGAGGACTCGCCAGATCTCATCGTCCCGTATACCATCCAGAAAAGCCTCTACTGCCAGTTGGTCTTGGAATTCCTTCGGTACATCCGGGTAAGCCAGGTGAGCCAGTCTCCACACGACAGCCTCGAACTCTTGCATGCTTTCCCCAGCCCCTTGAACACGTGATTTCAGCTGGGTCTGGTACACTCGGGCAAGGTGTTGATCGCCATATCGTAAGTCCAGGGCTTCTAAAACTTTAAAATCCTGTTGTTGCTCTACTGGGATTGTCTGGAGTATTTCCAATGCTTGGCCCCTTAATGCCACAATTAACGCCATAGCCTTCACTTCATTACTCCAGTTGTTTGCACTCGCTGCTGCCTCAAACTTTGATCGTCAAGGGAGGGAGGTTCGAACGGCTAACCTGATAATACTACTTGCTGGCTTCCTTTATCCCTCAACTGTCGCTTAAGTTGGTCTATTTCTCCCTCTACCTGGTGCATTTTCTCTTTGACTTCATTTACTTCTTGTTTGACTCCACTGACTTCTTCCGCTACCTTATTTTTGAGTTTTTTCAGTGACGAGAAATATGGCACTGTTGGCCTTCTATAATTTCCCTTAGTTCGTCTCTTTCTTCTTGTTGTTTAATGTCCAAGTCTTGCATGATTTTTCTCAATTCTTCCTGACGTCGTTTCTCTTTGTCTTGATGTCGTTTCTCTTCTTCTTGTTTTGCCTCTTGACGTCGTCTCTCTTGATCTTCAAGAATTTTCCTTAATTCTTCTTGATGTTTTTGTTCTTTTCTTTCCTGTTCCTCTTTCTCTTCCCGGCGCTTTCTTTCCTGTTCTTCTTTCTCTTCCTGGCGTTTCTTTTCTTGGTCCATCATCATCTTTTGCATTTGAGCGAATAAGTCCTGTATTTGTTTTTCGGATGCCATGCTTCTGGTCGTTACTGGCATACAGTTACGATAAAATCAACAAAATTTAACAATCACGTCAATATTGGCAAAGTAACTGTCAAAAAATCTCGAAACAGCACGAAAAACGTCTTATCTAGAGTCTTTGTCACTTAGCCACTAATGTCCAAATAGAAGGTTCCAAAAATGTCTCAAAAATGCACTTAACACTGTTTTTCCTGTTCGAAAATAACCCTCCAACAACGTCCAGTAAATCAGTCCACTGTGTTAGCTCTACTTCCTGAGAATACACTGTCCAAAGCTTCTCGAACACTTCCGAAAAAAGAATCCTCTTGTTAAAATTCCGCTTCTGACACCAATGTTATGTATTTCCACCTTTTAGGAAACACCCTGTATTAATCTGTGGGTTCTAAAATAATTTTAACAAGAGATTAAACACTAACTAGAAAGAATCCATTTCTTTCTACAAGTTTCCAGTCACTCACCCAAGGGGGTGCAATTCATAACAATGTAGACAAAGAGTTAACCGATCGAGCAGACGCTCGAAATATTTTTATCGCATCTGCCACCCTCCGTTATTAAAGGGTGTCACAAAATAAAACTGTGTTTAGTGTGTACGAAAACACGAGTTCTCAAAATACTTTTTAGCATCAGCCTTCCCTATTACCACCTTCGGACAGACGATTTCAAATATGATATTAATATAATTCTATAGGCAATTATTTGCTTATACTAGAGTGGAAATATAGACCAAGATGTTTTCGTTTAAGAGACTTGGATGAAAAATCTGTATGTGGAAGTAGTGATTCCTTACGTAGTGATTTTTTATATTTTCTTTTTACTCATATTTATTAGGTTATTATTACTTGTAATCGAAATCAGAACTGTAAGTGAACACACAAAACAGCAGCGCTTGGCGAAGACAGGCTTACGTACCTACAAGTAATTCATGGCTCTGTATGTATATGTTGTTCATTAAACGTAACTGTTAAATTTTCAGCCACAAAGTTGCAAAATGCGCAGTAACAAAGCCTAATGACTAAAAAAATATGCGGCTATTGTTTCCAGACATGTTAATTTTTTTGACAAACCACCTGGGCCAATTAATTTTGATTTGTTTGTAGCCTAAAGTTATAGGTCAGACAGCAACTTACATGCTACATCGCAGTTTTCTTGGCCAAATGTAAAGATTTCGTAAGATTAAAATCTTAAAATAATCGTTGAATGATAAAGGCAGAACAAAAGAAGATTAATAAATTGAAAGATAAATAAATAATGTGAACGCGATCCTTTGACAGATTTATATTTAGTTGAACTAATTGTAATTATTTTCCAACAGAGGTTATAAATCAGATTGTAAATTGTGCAAGAAAGTTTCTTAGCGCTTCCGAAAACATGTAAATTACTGCCACTGGTAAATTTTAATAAACAGTAATAGGCATTTCTTAACGTTTTTATTTATTACTACTGAGATTTATGTCATTATAGGCCATAAAATTATGCATGGGAATATTCTAATATAGAATTGTGCATTTATGAAAGTATGATATTTATGTTTTACAAAAATTGAATAACGTGGCATAACAAACATAACATATTAGGTAAAATAATTTCCTTTAGCCCCGAAGGCCTGAAGTGGCCTTGTGTAAGGCTTACGTATTTCGAGACAAGGGACACACACTCAGTATACTAAGATTAATTTCCTTTACTGAAAACATCCTGGTATAGTTGCCTTCATATTTCTAAGGCACGTAAAAAATTCCCGTCAAAGGAGTCCGCGCGGCGGTATCATTGAATAGGTAAAGATGCCGCCTGCCCGCTTTGTAGTTACCGCATTTTTTTATATGCCTTAAAATTATGAAGATGACTATACCATGACTGTGAATCGAACCCAGAATGGCAATATAAAATTCAAGTGTGTTTGCCGCTTTTACAAATATAAATATTGACACTGTCATTATAGCGTAGGCAAATTATATGATAATCGACCTAAACTTGAAAAAGTTTACCGAATGAATGGATTTTCACGAAATTTTATGGATTCTGTTCGTTTTGATGTCTAGATCAAACACCAAAAAAAAATTGGCTGCTACTGCACCGCAATTGTTCTAAACAATGACTGTGTTGCTCATTTGTTAACTAGCAAAATTGAGGTAAACTCCATAAGTAATTAAATGAAAGTAAACAAATATCATTTAACCTACGGCTATGCTACCGTCAATATTAAGAATGAACCAAGAGCAGGTAACGGATTTGTAATGGTGAGCCAGGTGTACAATCGACTACTTTCGTTTGATGTAAGCGCATAACATATATGGTTAACTACAGGGTGTCCCGTAATAACGTGCAAAAAATTTAACTACTAATTGCTTAACGAAAATGATGATGTACAGTTCCAAAATTTCAAAATTTTGAGAAAGTGATCAAATTCGATATGTATAAGTTTAACCATCTATTACTCTGGTTTAAATCGCGTTATTAGATTCTGTTGGTGCGATTTTTAAAGTTTGAAATGTGTACTTTGCGATGCTTTAAGAGAATTTACCTTCAAAATTAAATTAACCCTTTTCATTTCACGACAATAAAAATATGTATTTTGCTCAAAAATTCGTGAAATTAGGGGCAAAATAAACGTTAATAACTTTTATAAAAGAATTATTCAGCAGGCGTATCCAGCATATATTTAATGTAGGACCTCAAGATAAGTAAATTTGATGCAAACAATTTATTGGAATATATCTACCTATACTTTTCACGAAATATTGAAAAAATCAAATGTTGTTCGGCGAATCGACTGGATGTTGAAGTTTCTAAAATTTTTATCCTGTTTAAAATATCGAAAGTATATTCAAAATATTCATGAATCAAGTTATAAGGCCTGAATAACGAAAGAGATAGAAAGCAAAAGAACACCTGCGCCGCAAGCAGTACGCATCATCTGCTCCGCATGCTCTGCGTGACTTTTTATATCGAGATATATTATTTTTTTGACACCTCACCAATGCCATATTTAATATATCAATCCGAGCGTAATTTGTTTAAAATTTATCGAGTTACGACATTTATAGTGAAATTTTTATCGAAAAGTCGGTCATATTGAATCAGTCATTTTGAATAACCTTTTTTACATCATAATTTATTTCAGCGACCTCGAAAACCCCTAATATGTCAATTTGAATTTAATTTCCTTAAAATTTCTCAACTGACATAAATTTTGTTTTAAAAAAAAATCACTCATTTTAAATGTCCCAAACCCGGCTGGGTCAGAAATTGCATTTGAACAACGCTCATATTAAATCATTTTGAAAAAACTCTTCGTAAGTTATAAAAAGTGTATTTATACAATAAAATAAGCTAACCGTTATACCGATTTACTACTCTTTTTATATAATTGTTACACACTAAATAATATTAGTTTTAGATATTTTTAGTTTAATTACAAAACAAAACAAAATATGTGAAATTTTTTTTTTATTTAAAAAAATTTATAACTTTTTTATTTATCGATCGATTTTGCCCAAAGACAATAGAGTTCTTCCTCTAGCTAACACTAATTTACTGTCCAAATTTCGATGCAATCGCACTTTTCGTTCTTAAGTTATCATGCTTACAAGAAACGTGTCGGACGGACGGACAGACCGACAGATGGACCGACAGACGGACGGGCATTTTGAAAGTTGTTCAGAATTCGACCACCAAGACAGTGATATGATTTTTTTTCCTCTACGAGCAATATTACCGGTTTTAGAAATGCGAATCGAATGCAATATACTCTTCGTTTTGTATTTGCGAAGAGTATAATAAAATACCTCATCGACACATTTTATTTCTTTCCCATGAAAGTTCAAAAAACTGTTTAAATAATACAATCTCCAAAATATGCCTCTAACCGTATTTTTCTGACACATAATTAATTATAAAGCTAAATACTTACTCAAAATCAAATTTCAAAATCGTATATAATGTTGATAGAAATACGAATACTAGTATAAAGTTTCATTTATTTAGGTTAGCAAAGAATAAATTGCCTATTCATATAAGGTTGACAGTTGGTATCCAATTAGAAAAGAATTAAATTAGAAAATTCTTGTTGAGAAAACGATCCGTATATACTTAACAAAACACATATTTCATTACAAAACTAGCCTCGTCATAGCGATTTAACGAAAAAAACATGCGATCAAATTAACTTGTTAACCTAGAAAACAAGACCCAACAAAAGAGACCACACAGAAATTGCAATTATAAGATATGGTATATTTAACCAGAAATTTACCCATTTCGCATTAAGTAAACGAAGAAGGATATATGTTGTATACGTAATCGCTGTTATTCTTCGTCGCATTAAGTAAATGAAGAAACGGACTGCGGGAAAAAACCTCCAAACAATTTTTTATCAACGAAGACAAATTATATTTTTATGAATCGAATATATCTCAATTTATAAACTTTTTGTAATTTAGAGTAGGTAACTGAGTGAGCATAAATGTTACAATTATAATTTTTGTTATATATTTTCAGATTAAATTTTGTCTACGGAAGTGATATATTAACACATAACAATCACATATTTTGATAATCACATCTTAAATGTAATTCAAAATACCATAAAATCAAATTTATTTAAAACATGTGACTCAGGGTGATCGCTAAAACCAACGAGGAGAGTTTATTCCCAAATCAAGAAAAAGGTCCTCTGTGACGGAAGTTGTTTAAGGTTGCTAAACGATCGTAAAACAGTAATGAACATGTAAAAGAAATAGGCTAAAAAGTGGTTATAGAGACACGTCCGTTTCCTGGTTTTTGTGTTGCAGTAGAATGTATGGAACTTTATAAAAATTTGAACGGATATTTTCCGCCTTGTGAAAGCGGCGAGTGAAGAGAAAATTGGAAATTTTCCTATAAAGGACTCGCACAATTCGTATGGAAATGGCTCCCAGCTAAATCGGCTGAAATCAAAGTATATTGTAGATTTTTTTCTGATCAAAAGTTCTCATGGACACAAGGTCTGAAAATTTACAGTTTTCCAGATATCTGGGATGTAAAGGGGATGCTCATTTCTTATGGGAAGTGGCCCCCGCCCCGGTGAAATTCGCTAGAATCGCTATATGTTGTTCGTCTCGACCTCAAGGGTGGAAAATGGACATATTTCCTTCATACCCACCCACACCCACACCCCTCAACCATCCGGATTATGCTTCTCGAAGTACGAAGTGTGCAACAATGTGGAGTAAAAATATTATGTTTCTTAAAAATAATTCAGCAGAAACGGAAAACTCTTAACAGGTTAACATTTCTTAGTTATAATTACATCTTTTCATAGCGCTTTATGACACAATTTAATACTAAATCTTGGTGAACGCCTAATAGTACATATAGTCTAGGAAATGGCGTGCAAAATCGACGACGAAAGGTTACCGCCTGCCACTCATTGATCGAAGAGAACATATAACTACGAAATTTTTTTCTCTGAAAATTTTTGTTATGACGGGAGAATATGTAGCGGGGACATTTTTTTTAAACGAATAGTTATCGATATCTGTTCTTATAGGTTGTTAGTATATGTACTTGACATACCCCAATTACACTGACAGACAAAAATTCCGCTCGGTGCGCGGTAGAGGGAAATTTTTTAAAAAATTATCGTTTTAAAATTCCCTCTACCGCGCACCGAGCGGAATTTCGTCTACCAGTGTAACTGGGGTATGTCAAGTACTTACACTAACGACCCATGAGGTCTCTCCCTTCATGTTCTCCCACCATACCAAAAATTTTCAGAGAAAAAAATGTTGTAGTTATATGTTCTCTTCGATCACTGAGTGGCAGACAGTAACCTTTCATCGTCGATTTTGCACACCATTTCCCTAACTAATAGTTCGTAACTTACTGAATAGACTTTCCAGAACATTTTAGAAGTTAATTTGTTATTATAATCATGGCTTATTTTATTTAGGATGGAACGCATATTCCCAATTACTTTATCAATATTTGTCATATATCATTATCATTAACAGCAGTAAAAGATGCAGTTATATTACTGCCCAGGTCACTTAAGCATATAAGATATAGCAACGGTCCTAATACACTGCCTTGTGGCACTCCAATATCAACTAGCAGTTGGTCAGACTTAGTATTATAGTGGCTCAGAGCTTGTGTGTTGGATTTGAGATGAGGGATCCTAGGTTTGAGGATATGTATATTAAATTACGTTTTTATTGTGTTCCTAAAACTACAACAGTGAGCTAGGTCGTAGCAAAGTGTGACAATATAGCTAATCGCTATTAGCTCATCTGTGTTCTAGTCTCAGCTGCGTCAAATTGAAATATCTCAAAGAGTTTTCTTCGGAACGAGTCCCATTTAATTCTATGAGATAATAATCATAGAATTAAATGGGACTCGGCGAAGATTTTGGAAAAAGAGAGCAACGGAACTAAAAGAAAACTTAAAGAATCCGCGATTATTTTATTAAACGAGGATAGATGCGTTTCTAATTATTCAATAGATTTTTGTACTAGTTGGTTGCCCATCCTTAGAGACGAAGTAAGTAAAAATAAGATAAATATAATTTAATGTCTCACGTGACTATGGAAATACATAAACAAAGAACTGTCATGGTTGACGGCCAAAAAAGTTTTGAGAACGGAAGTAGATTCTCTTCCGAAACGTTAACTTCCTATAGCTTTGATTTTGAGTTTTTAGTTTATAACATAGTTTATATATTTTTAGGTGTGAGACTTTTTGAAACAGTCAAGTACTCAAGAACCAACCTCTGTCTGATCCGTTTGGCGCAGAGGTTTTTTCATTAAAAATTTTTAAATATTTTTCAGTGGCAAAATACCCAATAAAAAGTAAGAAAATCTGAATATGCCACAAATAAACAATTACAGACAACATCTCAAAGAATATTGTCTATAATTGTTTATCTGTGGCATATTCAAATTTTCTTATTTTTTATTGGGTATTTTGCCACTGAAATATATTTAAAAAATTTTAATGAAAAAACCTCTGCACCAAACGGATCAGACAGAGGTTGGTTCTTGAATACTTGACTGTTTCAAATAGTCTCACACTTAAAAATATATAAACTAGAACAATGTTATAAACTAAAAAATGAAAATGAAAGCTATAGGCAAAAATGAAAATGAAAGCTATAGGCAGTTAACGTTTCGTGACTATGAAAATACATAAACAAAGAACTGTCATGGTTGATGGCCAAAAAAGTTTTGAGAACGGAGTAGATTTTCTTCCGAAACGTTAACGGCCTATAGCTTTCATTTTCATTTTTTAGTTTATAATATTGTTCTAGTTTATATATTTTTAGGTGTGACACTTTTTGAAACAGTCAAGTATTCAAGAACCAACCTCTGTCTGACGCGTTTGGCGCAGAGGTTTGTTCATTAAAATTTTTTAAATATTTTTCAGTAGCAAAATACCCAACAAAAAGTAAGAAAATCTCAAAGAATAGTTAGTTGTTGAGTGGTTGTTTGTTGGATATGTGACCTGTTTGAGTGGAAGAATAGTCATTATAGCGAAACTCCACCAGGACTTCAATATAGAGAATATGTTAAAATAATGATAATTAATAAACTTTATCACAATCAACTCAGTCAAAGGTTCTCTGATCAATGATTACGTCCCTACCTATAAAAATGGGGAGGTTACTACAATTCGTCTAAAATCGAAAATTGAAATAAGATCAGATCTTTGCGTTTTAGATTTTTGAAACACAAAAAAGTTGTCCGTCTGTTGTCTGCTGTTGTTTCTAGAGTAATATTCACTGGTGTTGAATGCAGTTTTGATGTACTTGCGGCCGAAACTCCGCGCCGTTTAGACAACCGCGACTCCTGCAGGAATCTATCACCTACGCCTGAAGACACCCGGAAGTACAACATTATTGTACGTGTGTATAATAAATGTGTGTATATATGTATGTGGACATCATAGAGTTAAAACTAGAGAACCCCACAAAAGTAATATTGGTACATAAGTTGAAAAGGTTTTTGGTACAAATCGGATGACGTTCAGTAGTCTTCTGACATGTAGATTTTCTTATTTTCAATTCAATATTATTATTATAAGCAGATGTTAATCGTAACTCACTTATTTTCGTTCATTTTCGTTCAAAATCCGTTTGAAAATCATAAAAAATACCAACAAAGGAATAGTTGATAATACGAGCGAGATCATGAGCGCCGACCGACAATTTTTAGAACCACTTTTTAATTATTGTAAAGATTGTTTTACTACTTTATATTAATTGATAGGCATGATGCAAATTATTTAATTATAATACATTATTTATTTATAATGAACAGCTCCATAAATGATTCAATAAAAGTAAATAAATATGAATTCACCTACGGCTATGCTACCAGCAATATTAAGAATGAACGAAAAGCAGGTAACGGACTTATAATGGTGAGCCAGGTAAACAGTCAACTACTTTCGTTTGAGGCAAGCGCATAATATATCTGGTTAACCATATTCGTATACGGATATCGTTCGCAATATTCAAGCACGGTCTCGGGTGTTATTCTGTCACAAACAAGCTATGTAATGACTTATCCTGGTAGCATCGCTTTAGACTGACTGTTTAAATTGACAATACAAACACTATACCCGCGAAATGAAAGACTGGATCACATAGTTCAGCAGTGACAAGCCCCGTTATTAACTAAGTTAAAGAATTTTCGCAAACATATAATGGGGAGGTATCAGCCTCTTTCAGTAACTGTCTATTATTTTTTTTTTTCTGTTCGCATAATTCAACAGTAGCGGTCGAAAACACTTAAGTGTTAGCCAAATTTTACGATAATTCTAAAGTTATTTGCAGATTTCTTTCCCTTGTTAAGTTATTTAAGCAATTTATGGAATTCCCCAAGATTTACATTTTCACAAAAATTTTACAGCACAGTGTTTCTCTTACCTTAGTTTAACTTCCGTTCCTCTAGTAACCTAGCCTAAAATTTTGAAATTTAGGAGAATTAATATAAATCATAGTACATAAACACGAAATACAAGAATAGAAAAAACCTAGAGTAATTATTATACATTTCACTGATTTATTGGACATTTTATATATTTGTTTTATAATTAATGTTAGTTTTAAACATATTGTCGCGTATTTTCACCCCTGAAACAACCTTTCAGGATCCTTGGATTCCAAAATAATTTCAACAAGGGATAAACAGTAACACTTTATTATATAATTTACTGATAACTACACAATACTCTTTCTTAAATAAACTAAAACGCACTTTTACTGTCTAAAATAACCTTTGCAATGTTTATATTTACACTTTATATTTCTAACCTCAATCGTCGCTTTTCAACTTCTTCCTCTTTCGCCGGGAATCTCGCCTTATATACTCTAAAATTGCCTCTAGAGTTATCTAGAACACAATCGAGAATCTTCTCCAAAGGTGCGACAAGCATCTAATTACATGTTTAAGTTTAGTGATATATGGACTATTATAATTGGAACCTGAGTGTTAAAAAAAATATGTATATAATTTTTACAGGAATCGGAAAAATCGAATTGAACAACTCCCGGCACTGGAATTTAAAAAAAAATTATAATAGAAATCTATCAACTCTAATAAGTGTATAAAAGTGTCTAAAATTTAAACAAAATCAGTTTATCACCTTGCATCTCAAAAATTAAGAGCGACAGGAGAATTTCAATGTCCGTTCCTGAATATCAAAGTTGCCCTCTACCGCCCCTCGAAATATGTACAGTTTCTCATGAAACACCCTGTATAGGAACTCTGAGTTTTGTCTTTGCGAAGAGTATAATAGCGTATTAAATTAAACCTAACGTATTGAAATGTCTTGGATAAATTATGCATCGATTCCTAATTCATATTTGGATATAACGATATTTCAAATTGTATAAATTCTATCTGACTTTTTGATGGCTTATTAATTCAGTAGGGTTAGCACAAATACGTTTGAATGAATTCTGTAAACCTGAAACTGGGAAACAAATACTGACTTAAAATGCAAATATATGGTAATTTAATATTTGTGTTAATAAAAACAAATTGTTCTTTTATATAATATCTTAGATATAAAATGCGTTTTATATAACCATATTTTTATTAGAAATTTTTAAATGATGAAATGCTGGTACGTGGGAAAGCGCCGTTATTTTTCAAGAAGATACATTTGGCAAAACGGTGGATTAATTAATATACAAAGTTCTGAAATTTGATTCATTATATAGCGGGAGAATATATATTACCTGATGTTTACCTACATATATCAAGTTAATTAATACGAATTAAATACTAGTACGACAAAAAACTGTAGGAAAATTTTCAGAACCTAATTGTGAATGTATGATATGCATTTTTTGCTTCTATTTTTAGCTCTTAATTAATTTACAAAACCCGTTTGGATACGGATTATTTAATATTTGTTTATAATAAATCAAATGACTAAGAATTTTGATAAATAACAACGATACGTTTGTTCATTATTCTTAGCATATGATTTTAAGTTTACAATTAAAAGCCAATTTCGACGTAGATTTTACTAAATAAGTTCTTTCGTTTCCAGGTAAAGAAATACATGGCTCTATTACTGGGTTTCATCGAAGTAGTAAGTATTACGTTGAATTAATTCATCGATTCATCATTTCATCGATTAGCTGGAAATAAATGGTATACGACAGAAACAAATCAATTTTTAAAATGGTGGTGATGTACTTTTTATGTGGAAAAAAGAGGTGTCCAATATTTGGATCCATTTTCAATTATCGGTATATGTCCTTTACCAATCGAGAGACTGATCTATAACCATCGTGTTGATATATCATTTTGTACTGTCCGGCGCATACAGGGAAATATCTTACATTTGGTTGGACAAAAATACTCAATTTTCAATAATCATTACATTGCATATTGTTTGATCTTGTGCACCATTTCTGTATATAATTAGTCACAAATGTTGGATTTCTTAATAAGTAAAATCTTTTTAAAGTTAAAAAAAATAATTTGTTTATTTTTTTTACATGATATATTGATCTCACATTTGAAGACCGTCCAAAGGGTAATCAAATGGAATAAGTAGGTACATATTTACAAGGGAAATAACTTCTTCTGGGCTGTAAGTAGTGATTGTTGGGATTGATTCGTATGCTGTTTTTATTTTCTTCAAACTCCACGAACTTAATTGTGTCACAGGCTTGACTACATCAGCAGCTATCCATTTCTGGCTCTTGATTAGGGTCATCTGCATGGCAAAAGCTAGTGTTTCATGTTCATTCCAGGCACGATGAAGCTAACTTCACGTCTTTTACTTCTTCAGTACCGTCTGGAAATAGTTTGTTCGGTCTGCTTAGTTTTTTTCTTGGCTCATTTTGGGTTGAACCGTGTAGTTCTTTGGAGTAACTGCACCAGAAATGACAGATATAATGAAGGATCAAGCCAGTTAGAGTTCCTCTTCACAAATTTTTAAAGTCGACTGTCATTTCACTTCGAAATCAATTTTGATACAAAACATTTTAATATAACTTTTAAGCTTGTCCTAAAGTCTATAGCTAGATTACGTACACTACATTTGACTAGAAGACACTCAACAAGTCTTTCAGTACACCTAGAATTGCTCATACTAAAAAAATATTTCTTTTAATATTCAGAACAGTTCATTTTTCTAAGTCACTGTAACTTCTTTGGAATGACTACCTTAAACAATAGATTTTATTTCAGGAAGCGATTCATAGTGATAGCTAATTTTTGCTGAAATATTACTGAGTAATAAGGCTTGTATATTAACAAAGAAAAAAATCGGGACTAAGTGGTGCTTTTATTATATGACTCAATGTAACTTTTTCTTGAAGTTACAATCAAAATGTTGTGTAACCGTTAACATATTTAAAGAAAGGTTTGTAAAACCGTGTTGATATAAACGACCCTACCTGTGGCTACACACTTCAGCTGTAAATGTGTCCGAAAATCAGATTGTACCCACTAAAAAACATAGTTATTTAATACACAATTTTGCACGACTGACGGCACGCGTTTTGTGACGAGTAACAGGTTAACATCGGCAGCACTCGAGTTCATTTTAATTATACGCAAATAATATTTATTTTTCTGTGAACGTTTATAATTGCATCTTCCATCAATTGGTAACAATCCGAAACTTTATTTTTGTCCAGCAAAATGTGAGATTTCTCCGTGTGTGCGACGGCACACTAAAGGGATTTTCATCATATCTAAGAGATATGCAAACTTCCAAAGAAGGTTCACCATGAATGTGTGGGTGGGAGTCAGCAAAAATCATTTCATCAGCCTACATATTACCTGGTATTCAAATGGTGCTGCATATGGAGATTTTCTGAATCAGCATTTCGAGCATTATTCAATGAAATCCCTTTAGTATATTTCAACACGATGATTGTCCAGCACACTATCGGCGCAATATCAGGAATTGGCTTGATCAATATTTCCCTAATCGCTGGATTGGAAGTGGAGGACCGATACTTTGGCCCGCTCGGTGTTCAGATTTCACACCTCTAGATTTCTATATCTGGAGTACATAAAGGAAATAGTTTATGGCGTACAAATAAACTACAGTTAGCAATTGGAACCGAAAGGCTAATGCTTGTATTCAAAATAAGGCTAAACACTTTGAACATCAACTGTTAATATTGATTAATAAAAGTAAAAAAGTAGTTGATCTTTAGTGTGTTGTTTTACTTCATTCTTTTTACTTTCCCCATATATACTTAACATGTCCACTTTTTCATCTCTTGAACACAATTAACAACAATTTTAAACAGTTTTTAAAGACACAATAAAAACATCGTTAAACCAACAAATGTTTGACAAGCTAAATATTTCACTGTTTTCAAAGCCACCTTAGTTACTTCTTAACATTTAATTAAAACAAAATTGTATTTTCTTATTTTCTTTTAGCTGTAATTTTGTTTGTATTTATCGCACAATTTAATACGACATATGAATAAATTCCTTATTAATAGTACTAATAAGTGGTACCACGGGACCGATATGGTTCCATTTGAAAAATTTGAGTTTTGCCCCAAAAACAATTTTGGTGAATTTTATTTGCTCATAAATCACGTAATTTAATGTTTTTAACGGGATTTCGATTTTGGTAACATTACACGGGTCATTTAAAATAAATCGGAACCGTAATGGCACACTTAAATGGAAAACTAAAAATTGTATTATAAAAAAAAATGATGTTTGAAATGTCACTTATTTGGCATTGTTGGATTCAGAAAATTACGCAGAATTCAAAAATTCAATAATATATAGGGTGTTCTATTTAAAAATAAAAAAAAATCAATTTTATGTCAAAAAGTGCCGCATTATGTATGTAGTATGTCCTAAATTTCAATCAATTATCTTCAAAACTAAAGGAGAAAAGGGGAGTATACCATGATCCTGTTACAACCGGTATATTAGGAAACATAAGAAATGAATATAATGGAAGCAAACCGAGTGAATCAAATCTTATTCGAACATCTTTAAGGAAATATGCACTCTTCCACATCCCCCACTAAAATTTCAGATTTTTTGGCGGAAATTTAAAAAAGAATTGTAGTTATGGGCGAAGCTTTGGGTGCTTATTCTATTCAACGTCAACAGGTCTGAGAAATAATGTCGGACGTTTTCTATGGGCGGCTTTTGAGACATAAAGGTCAAAAGTTGCAAAATTTTGCAACTTTTATTTCTTTTATTTCACAAATACCGCACAAAACAACAATATATATATTTAATCATATGTTATAATTTTTGTTTTCATTCTTGCTGTATTATGATTAAGCTATTATTTTGTCTTTCTTCTGTTTTTTTTTTTACAAAATAATATGTAGGTAGGAAAAACAAATCAGCCATGTCCCCTAAATAAACATATGCTCATATATGGAAATTAATTATAATATTAGTACAAGGATTGAAAACACTACTATTCCATTATTTTTATAATTTACTTTTTAATCCGCTTAACATCTTCATTAATAACAATAACAGCTGTACATGCAACTAATAATAAAATCCAGCTTGTTTGCCTTCATTCTTACAATAATTTATATAAAGATTTAAATAGCTGACATTTATTATTTATTGTATATTGAGTTCTTATACATTATGAATGATGCATGGATCTTTTTAATATTTCTTACTGTCATGAGAGTATGACATTAATGTTTAATTGTGAGTTAACCGGTATAATAAATTGCAGTATATAGTTTTTTCTCATTTAATTTATGATAAAACTGAAATACCGTTAAAAGTTAATACGGAAAATGATTATGGATCGATGATGTGACTTATTTGGCACCACTTCTTATGTTTTTCTGATCAGCCAAAATAAATATAAAATTCATTTGACGTGGAGAGGGTGGAAACTTCGATGTAACGTTGTCTCTGGAGACCTTATTTTCACAAACACCAAAACTCTAGAACACAACACTCGAATACGAAACTTGACGGGAAATTTATATGAGTTTGTAGTCATAGACAATAAACTTAATTTCAGCAATCATGTCATTATGCGTGTAAAAAGCTCTAGCTGCCTTAAAAGAAGTTGATTGGTATTTGTCTCGGTATTTACCTATACAAAGTATAAAACTGGTATACACTATCACCTTACCGCACTTTAACTATTGTAGTACAGTTCTCTATCTCGCTCGCCAAGGCAACGTAAATCGCTTGCAAAAAATTACAAAGCAGAACCACGAGCGCTATTATACAGTGCATTTCGATGAAAACTATCCACCCTAAATAAATTTGGGTAGACCGATTTTTCAAAAAAAATATATATTTTTTATAAGTAAAAAAAATAAACAAGCTAAACATTACACTCTTCGCCGATTTACTGCACTTATTATATAATTGTTGCACATTATATAGAATACTCTTCGCATTTTTATCGTAAATAAACAAATATTTGCGGAAAATATAATAATATTCGTTTATATTAGCGAGTGACGGCCTTGTTTAACTGCGAAATGAATGAAAGCCGCCAAAGCTTCGTTCATAATCTTATCGCATTTGTGACAAACTTATTGCTGTTAAGTTGATAAATAATGTTAGGGACTATTGTTTAAAAGTGAATTATTTTTTGTTTGCTTATAATTGTAATGAAACATATTCTTTACAGGATTTTGCAAACAGCAGAAGGAACTGTCTATGAGAACTAAAATAAAAACTATTTGTAAAATTATTGATTTACACTCTTTGCATTCTTTCGATAACATGAATTCTGATTATGCTAGCAATTAAAATCCTAAAATGAATTTGTCTTTCTTATTGGACAATTCTCATTCAAGCACTGGTTTCCACATAGTCCCCCACGGCTATGCAGAGTAAAGCAGTATCCACATAACCAACTACGGTTATGAAGATTCAGTTAAATATAAGAACAAAGGCCTAAAATAAATTTGTTTACATACTTCGTACTACCAAGCCAATTATCTTCCAAGAGGCGTATAGCAGTAAGGAACTACCTGAAGTCCCTTACATAACCGATTTAATACAGCGGCACACAGCGCGTAAACATCAAGTCAACATAGGCGATAAGCAAGAGGACAGTTTGGCCCAGTACCTCGTTAGATAATAAGCAAAAGCAGTCTTGACAGGACCTGAACCGACCTCTGGGATATCATACAGAACCACGAAAGTGTTGACAAAGGACTAGTCAAAAACATTACTTGAACTAGACCCATTACCATTTAATTACTATTATATGTATATTGTATAACAATGCTTTTATATTTAAATATTTTAGTGTTTCATCGTTTATATACAATTTGGAAATAATTACAACGATCGTCACAATTCTTCAAAGTGTTTAACGACCACCGCCGCCGATGTAAGGCGGAGGGAGATATACAAAAACATTTTATTTCTGCCTTAGCATCATCGTAAGGACATAGATATATTTTATTTTATTTTATGATTTGGGATCTAAAAGATGCGAACTGGAAATTCAAAGTTCCTGGACTAGAACTAGACCCCAGATAGACCAGTATATTCATAAAATATTCTTAGAATAATCATCTCAGAATATTGGATCAGTATTAAATAATTCTTTAGATATACACTCTACCAAGAATATTATCAGAATACAGGAATGGAAACTGTTTTCACAATCTAAGCATTATCTGAGAATGTTACTGAAATATCCAAATTAGTCCAAGTTTAATTTTGGGATATATACACATAACTCGAAAAATTGATCAGATTCCCTTGATTATTAGTGCTATTTGAGACAGGAGCATCACGAATGAGACAGACACGCACATTATTTGGTGAACCATCCAAATCAAAGACCCAGCTTTCTAATGCTGAATAATAACCAGCTGAAATATGCAGGGGAAAAATTTCCTGGCACTACATATTAAGTAGATCCCTAACCAAATTAAAGGTGGGGGGTTATTCCGTTATTCACGATATATGGAGGACTTTATTGGTGTCAGTATGCACAACGGAAAGGAACCGCTATCAAATTAGAAAAGATAGCCGAAGCTTTCGTCGATCATACACTCTCTGTAATGGGAGGAATAGGTCTAATGGGATGATAAGACTATGTGATAATAGGGAAGAAATAATATAGAACTTTATACGTACTTCAGTATTAGATTAATTATGTTTGTATATCGAAAAATCATTGTCATCTGTTCTGTATGCCAGTGTAAGTAATAGATTAATATTCAATATTCCAGGAAATTACCAATACAAACTAATTACAGCCCAAGTAACCGTATAAAAAATTATCTTCTAGTTAACCAAAATTTATAAGCTACAAACTACAACATTAGTACTGAAACCACTTTGAATTTGCAAGTCCGTTATTGGCGTTGTGTTGTTTTGAATTAACATACATAATTGTAACTAACTGGTGTTGTCCTGCTCTCCTCCTCGAATAATTAACATATAGAAGTCATAATGTTCATTTGCGATGTGTCTCTTATCGTCTCATCGACACGAACGACTATGACTGTCTTTTTTGCAGTGGCGTTACATTAGTGAAACTATATAATATTTAAATAAATATTACATACTGCAAAAATTTAAAAATCATAATTATTTCTGGAATTGGTTTAGAGTTCAGATAAATAAATTATTTTAAAATGGGTGGATATTTTTGCTTTTTAAATTTAACTGCAAAAACTATTCAGTATTGTTAGTATAATAGAATAGAATACAATAGAATAATTTATTGGTGTCAAATACACAATATGTTTACACAAGTCAATAGAGTGGTAGTAAAAAAAACAGTTTAAATAGTAAAAATAATAATAGTTTTTATTCTAATCCAGAAAGAAATATTACAATACTATAACATAAGAAACAAATTGATTATAAAGGGCAGAGTTCAGTGAATTTAAAATAAATTCTCTGTTCTTCTACTCAACCCAGAGAGAAGATAAATAATAGTAAATAGTCGTGTAAATAATTAATTTTTATATACCGCAGTATTATAACTAAAAATACACAGCAAGCCCAGCGCTAGAAGTTTTACTACAAACTTAGAAATACATATGTTTTTAATTTTGTATATGTTAGTACCTTGCGATCTTCAGGAATCTTCAGAAGAAAAAAATTGCAACGAAATTCGGCAGTTTTATATCTTTGGATTTTGATAGTTGATTTGTGTCTGATATTTAAGTTATGTACTTCTGTTCTATATATAATTTTATTATATAAATAAGGAGGTGACTTAGTAAACATTATGCTGTGAAAAGAATATGTCAGTTCTTAATATTAAGCCAGGTAATTTCTTTCAAACTCAAGGATACCGGATCGTATTTTCTTATACCACAAAGTAGTCTAACACTACTATTCTCTAACCGTTGCAATCGATGGGCATCAACTTGGCGAAAGGGAAATACACAACTGAAGCATAGTTTACGTGAGAGAGGACCAGGAGCTTCATATAAAATTGTTTTAGTTTTTTTTTTAATCAGAATATCTTTACTTGCATAATTTAATTTTAAGTTAGCAAGAGATTTCTTAATAATATAATTAGTATGCTCAGTAAATTTTAGACCTAAGTCAACATATAAACCTAAATTCTTTGACACATTTGTCAGCTCAAGATGCTCGTTGTTAATTTGTATGTTGATGTTTTCCACACACTTACCTCTGGTGTCCCTCCTACCAAATAACATTACTTTGGATTTTGTTGCATGTATGGAAAGACAAAAGCATTCGGTATTTTAATAAGACATATTATATTACGGTTAATGAGTATTTTCAATATTAGCCTCTTTAAAAGAATAGTAGAGCTGAGTATCATCAGCATAAAAATGATACTTACAGTTTTTAATAACATCTTAAAATTCAGCTGTATACAACATAAACATAAGAGGCCCCAATACTGAACCTTGTGGCACACCTTGATTTACTGATAACGTGTTAGAATTTTCTCCTTTAGTGGTGACTCTCTGGTGTTTGCCAGTTATATACTGACTGCTTCATTAATTCTATATATCTGAAACATAATCCAAAATAACCTAAAACTGCCAGGAGTAGTCGATGATCTATACGATCAAACGCCTTACTGTAATCTAATAACACTTAAACTGTAGCCTCATTGTTGTCCGATGATCGTACAATAGCAGTTAATTTCTTTCTCTGGCTTAAGAGTTGACTTGCCATACGTTTCGGTTCGATTGATGCACTTTTGGTTGTTTTCCCATGTGTCCTAAAAAGGAGCTCCGGAATATCAATTTGTTTTCTCAATATAGATATTAGGTGATCAACCGAACGACGGAAACGGTTAAATTTTATATCATAATTTTTGGTAGTTTGGTGGTTTAATTTTTTTCAGATTTTTTTCTCCACTTTTTATAGTGGTAAAATTCATGTGAAATTTATGCAAGTATGGCAGCTCTATTAGAATCGTTATTTTGAGTTTTTAACTTTTGACAGATTCAGTATCAGATACTTCGAAAAAATTTTACTACTAATTTTAACACGATGTTCTCTACGGCGTTCTCCATTTTTTCACATATTCTCGGATAGAATTTTTTTTCTCGATTTTTGCTCTCCATACATCACATATTACTTGATGAAACCGATAGAGGACGAACGCGGTACTCCACAGTTTGCAAAAGATTTCCATACAAAATCGCTTACGCCGGTACAGAGAAATGAGCAAATATTAAAAAAAAAACGAATTGGGATCCTCCTCCTCTAAAACATTTAAAGTCTGTTAAGTCTAAAAATTCAATGTAAAACAGTTTATACGTAGAGTTTGCTCGCAAAGAATATAATCTGAAATTAGATATAAAATGGTTGATGACATCAGTCTTCCGAGATCAGTGTTCTTGATACGTCGTCGTATGATTAGT
This sequence comes from Stenurella melanura, assembly GCA_963583905.1. Taxonomy (NCBI): domain Eukaryota; kingdom Metazoa; phylum Arthropoda; class Insecta; order Coleoptera; family Cerambycidae; genus Stenurella; species Stenurella melanura. Next base: position 171,048,823 of record OY757309.1, read on the forward strand.
AATTTTAATATTTTGTCACTATTTGTCACACACTTCACCTGCATTTCCAGCTATCAGTTACCATATACCTTTTCTTCAGAATATGCATTTCGATATTTTTAAAAGCAATATTTAATAATTCTGTTCAACGTGCTAGCAGCGCTCAGTCTCGCTGATAAAAATTATTTTTAATTGTTTAGTTCTGCTTAGAATCGATTTTAATTATTGTGTTTTGAAAGGAATAGAGATCTACTGTATTTAATAATGATTTGTCGACTTATTATATTCTTCGAAAATACAAAACGAGGAGTATATTACATTCGATCGGCACATTTCTAAAACCAGTAATATCGCTCGTAGAGAAAAAATATGCATATCACTTTGTTACGGAACGAATTCTGAACAACTTTCAAATTGTCCGTCCGTCTGTCTGTCAGTCTGTCCGTCCGTCCGTGTCATTCTCGACGTCTATTGAATAATAGTAATAATTAAATATAAAATAAAAAAGACAATTATTTTTTCGTTTTAACCCTCTTTTAAAAATGGAACTATGAATTGGTCTCAAATTTTACTTGAACATCCACGTAGTTGAACGGAAGTACATTTTAAAAAATGCAGATTTTCTCCTGCTGAAATAGGTTTACATCATCACGAAACCTGAAGATTTTAAATTTGAGCAAAAAAATTTGCCGTCGGTCTGTAACTTTTTTTGTATGCACGTTTAATCTGGAAAGGATTGAGATATTGACTTGAAGTTTGACACACGTAAGTATAGTAACGAAATCTAGAGCTAGACTATATTTTGAGTTTATTTCGGTGAAGGGGTGGAGGTAAATAGGGGTAACTAAATAAAGCAAGCTGTTAAGAGTCCAGAAAGAACCCCGGAATGGATTTCAAATAAGTAAAGTAAGCTAGTAAGAGTCCAGAAATTGGTATATATAATGACATCTGGCACCCTACAACCACCCTATTCCATTATCAAAAGGGTTAACAAAATGAAATTGTGATTTAGTGTATGTACTAGAACAAAAGTTCTCAAAAAATGTTTTGGCATGAGTCATCCCCATTACCACTTTCACCCCATTATGTCCTAGTTAAGTCATTACAAAAATGAAATGTTCTACGAAATACAATATTATGTGTGGAAAATAAACGTCGTTAGGGAGATTTATCAGATTTGTGGGTTACGATGTATAGTGGTCATTTGGAACGTACCCATGAAGAGGTTTGGATCATCCTCGGATTTTTGACAAGAGGTTTCCGTCTTTAGTGATTTTTTTTTTTCGTTTGCCTGCTGCAGATAAGTTGTGTCGCTGAGCAAGTGTATAGCAATTTGCTCCTTTAATGGAATATGATGCTGTAGTGACAATTTAGCAGTATTTAATTTTGGTATTTGAGTATTATTTTCTGTTGCACATGGCAATGGAATTCTTTAAGTCCACTCAACATATAAGGTATGCCTCTGAAATCTCTTCAGAAAATAGATTTGTAATGTTCGTTATTTCTTTATTGCAGGGCTTTCATTTTCACTTCTACCTTTACGTTACTTTTATTTTGGACTGGTATCGTTTCCTGTATATTTGACCCTACGTCTTACCTTTTTGGTTATTTGTACATTTGAGTCTGGATTGTATGTGAACTTTGGTTTTTCTGAAACTTGGTTGTCAAGCTTTTGGTTGGATTTGGAATCCTGAGTTGTACTGGTGAGAATCCTGCCTGGTTCCATTGGAAGCTACGCTCCCCTGGTAGGCCTACTGAAGACATTGTGAAATTTGCTGGAGGTAAGCGTCTTCAAAAAGCATAACGAGGGACCTGCTATAACATCCCACTTTCTACATAAGGCATAGAGAGCCCGCCCGTCAGGTTTTCTGCGGTACTAAATTGCTGTCATTCGACCCTCGTTACTACAGTTATTCCACATATTCCCCTTAATATTTTACACATTAAATTTAAATTGTCAGTAAATATTTTGCACACAATCAATTACATTTTTAGTAGTTTTGAACACCACGCTTGCAATTTTTTCACTTTTGTCAATTTAACCTATCGTCACTTACCTAGTTCACATTATTTTGTTCATTTTACCTCATTATTCAGTATTTTAATGTAATTGTCTAACCCAGTATATTTTGGGGGTCATATATTGCATACTATTAGTTAATATTTTATTAGTTTTAAGTTGTCGTACATTTGTGTTAGGTTTAGTGAGGGCTACACATCTAGATATATTGATTGTGTGTAATATTATTTCTGTGGCATATGGTTGTAAGCGTACCTAAATGTAATCATTAAATCTGTTATAGTAAGACGCTTATTTGTTTTCACCAGCATACATCCAACACCCCATATTTATTGAATTCACCCCCAAGGACTTGACTAGTCGGCCGTGTGAGCCTCTTTTGCCGCCAATTGAATGCAGAGAAGGGGCTGCACGTAAAACATAAAAATTTTGTTCAGGGCACAGGGTGACCATCCTACCCCTGCAGTATAGCTGATACATCAGCCTCTAAAGTTAAATTCTTTTATACTATCCCGTTTTATCTGGGAGCCTTGCAACAACCTACGTTATTAAATATTACCGATGCGGTCGGTCGGTCGGATTGTCAGTTGGAAGATCGGGCGGACGATTGGCCGAACAGTTGGACGAACGCACTGTCGGTCGGACTATGAGAAATCATTTCCACATACTGGAGTGCAAATATCTCGGTGTTATTTAAAGAAACTTGAATTGGAAATTTGGATGTGGAAGTAGTAAGTTCTTAGGCAGCGGTTAAAAAATATATTAATATGAAGGTAACTTTAATGAGTGTAGAAAGTGTCGATATGTCTATGGGAATAGATATCAAATACAACTTAATTTTTAGTTCAGATTTTGATTAATTTTTTATTCTGAATGTTACCTGCGGTGTTATCTTCTTTTGCATTTTTATGAAGTAATGATGCAGATGAAAGGTCAACACTCACTTTTAGTATATCTCACTATTATGATCACATTGATTGAAAGCTTCAATATTACATTTTTTAAAAATCAGTTTTTTCGGAAAATAATAAAACAAATATATTTTTTTACATACCAACTAATTATTTATCCCCAAAAGTTTCAAAATTATTGCTTCTTGTTACGCCACTATATTACAAGGCTCGTTATAAAATATGCATTAGATTCACTGTATGGTATGCTTCGTAGAAAAACCTCAGGATAAAGTCCTCGACAACTGTGGGATAAGTCACAGAATTAGTTCTAATGTAACTGAACAGGTAACATAAGAATTTACTCTTGGATCGCATTATCATATTTAACCGATTCTAGAAAGAGTTATGTTTATGCACTTTACACGTTTGTGTCGTTATTTTATGTTTTAAACCATTCCAGGTGGATAAAAAATACCTCATTTGAATAATTATAGTACAATAATAGTCAATGAAAATAAAATAGGAGGATGTAGGTGTCATATAAAAACCCTGAAGGATTACATGGATTGATCTCGTAAATCCTGTTTAATTTGCTTTAATAATGAAGGTTATTTGTTATTTTTGTTAAAACATGATATCATAATTTATGCAACAAATTGAGAACTCGTGTTATACAGTGGATTATAAAAGTAGAATGCAAATATGTCAAGTGTGTTTCTCAAGGAAATTTTTGGGGTTCCCTAGGATCCTTAGTTTTCGTCCCTCTGTACGTTACAGTCCTATAATTTCTTCATTTACTTCCACATACACGTAGTGGAGTAAGTGTAAAAAAAATAAATTTTTTATTTTTTGGAATAAGCTTAGAATGTCATAAAACGCCGACATTTTAAATTTGAGTGAGAACAAGATGTTTGTCGGTTGTAACTTTTTGTGCAAACGTTTTCTCAGGGACGGTTCGAGATATTGACTTGAAATTTGGTACACATATGTATCATAACGAGATCTGGAACTAAATTATATTTTGCTCTAGTTTCGGTGAAGGATTGAGGGTTAAATAGGGATAAATGAGGGAAAATAAGTGAAGCAAGCTGATAAGAGTATATAAATTTCTGATTTGGTGTATATACTATAAGCCAAAGCCTCAGATTTTGTTTATAATATTTCACACCCCCCTCCCCACCAACAACACCCCATTATTAAAGGAGTTGACAAAATTGAATTGAAATTTGGTACACGTATGCAGTATAATGCCATCAGGAACTGTATTTTGAGATGATACCCTTGAAGGGTTGGGGGTTAAATAAGGGTAAATAGGGGAAAATAGGTGAAGCAAGCGTGTCCCGAAACTTCATTTTTGGCGTATATTTTAAAAGCCTACGTCTCAAATTCTTTTATGATATCTGCCTCAAATATATTATTAAAATTTTATTACTATCTATTTCCATGTACTAGAGTGCAAATATAGTCAAGATGTTTTCCGTTAAAATGACTTGGATGGAAAATCTGGATGTGGAAATGGTGATTCCTTAGGCAGCCGTTTTTTTTAGTACTTTCTGAATAATTTCGAAATTACTATTTTTAGAGAACGAGCTTTGTCACGAAGAAATACCTCTGAATAAGTAGCTATATATCTTAATATTTTAAAGTTGAAGGTGATATTAGTGAGCATAGGACTAGGAGACCCTATCATATGTGTGGCCAATGCACTCTTGGCTGGTTTTGTGTTTGAGCTCTAACTTAAAGTAATGTGTCAATAAAAATTATAAAATAAAATTTCACTATCAGCCGCTTAATTGGACGTTACTACCTATAATCGATATTGAATATTTTATGGAATAACAAAAATCACCGTCAATTGGTCTATAGGAATGGGAACACTCTAAAGATCACAATGCTTGACGGACCCACTTGAATTTTTTTAATCCCGTCATCTAGTGGCAGAATGGAACCCTATTAAACCCTAAATATATAATCATTTTACCCTCCCTCCTGGACCATTTCTCTCGTTTTCGGTGTCTATTGGATGAATAGTAATAATAAGTAATAAACATAGAATAAGAAAACAATTGCTTTCTCGTTTAACTCATCCTAACTAAAAAACGGAACATCAATTGGTATCAAATTCTTACCATGTGATACAGTGCAGAAAATATGAATATTTTAGGGCTATATGTAGACATTTGCATGGGTAAGAGATTTCAATGTAGATGCCAAGTATATGAAGAAAAAATAAAGACAAAGACAAAGGATGGAGGCAACTTTCCAATTTTCCAAAACTACGGAGCACTGTCTCAATAAGTGATGTAGTTAGTAGACACTGAACGTAAACTGATGTTGGCTTTACCATCACACACACGAAAAGTAGCAAAAATTAAATCGTGTAATGAATAAAACATAACCCACTGGAATGTGTTATATTCTCGCTCAAAGCGCTCAATTTTACAAGGAATGTATTTTAATTATAGTTTTTTGAAAAAGATGGATTTTACTCTAAAGTTTTATTAGTCTAAAATAACTAAATAGCTATTGAAAATTGCTATACCTCTCCGCCATTTTATGCATGGGCATCTATTGAATAAGTAGTAATAAAATAAGACAACAGTTATTTCTTGGCTCAAATCATAAACGGAACAATACATGTTTACAGTATTATTGTCACATAATTTATTAACAAAATATGTTAATAGAAAAGTAACATTTTAATGAGTGGAATAATTTTTTTCTAACGCTATATCGGTATGAATGTTTAGTGGCGTTTTCAATGTGTTACCGAGAGGGTAGCAGTGGGCTACACCACTGTTGAGTAGCACAACATGTCTAGTCGCTGTTATCTCTCCTGAGCTCGAGTCTCAGCTGCAGTAGATGGCAATATCGCAGGGAATGATTGTTGTGTTGATCTCTATGTGTACGTGCCCTGGTTGAATGATAGAGAAGCAATAGCTAAACTCCGTACGTAAAATAAATAAAACGATTAAATAAAGAAAATAAAAATGTGAGAATTTGTAGCGGTAGATTGTAGATTGTTTAAGGTGTCGTTCGGCTTTGCTCTTCTTCACATCGACAATTAGTTGTTGCCCAGGACTCCCGAACTTTTTGCAAAGCTTGTGATTTTCTGAGGGCTAATTTCCCTGTTTTCAGGCGTTAATTCCACATTTCCTAGGTACTTTAGCCTAGTGTGAACTTGCATCTTGCATTCGCAAAGAATATGTCTCGCAGTTTGTATTGAAGTATCACAGTATATGCACGAATCATGCCCATATTCTTAATATGATATCTCAAAGGGAAATAGCCTGTTAAAATGCTTTTCATCAGCTTTTCGAATACGAAAAGCCTTGTGGCATTCGTTGCCGAATATGTTATGAACTTTTTCGCTTGTCTTTGGTCTGGAGTGTTCCTACAGTAGAACTATTTCTGTTTCTTTTCCCCTTTTAGGATCTCCTCCGTTATGTGCTTATAAGCCACAAAACGGTTCGGGCTTCACCACCTTTTTCTTAAAAAGGCGTCGGCTAATTCTTTTTCTTCTATTCCCTCGTGCACTGGCACCCAGATCTAGATCTGTAGCATAATTTTCTGCTTGGAAGATGGTTGCAGGTCTTACCTAGGACTCTGCAATTAGGCCCCGCTACGCCCACGCCAACCCCTTCAGCCATCTTCGAACCATCTGTATGCCAGATAAGTGACTCTTTCACCGAATACAGGATTTCGACTCTGCCCGTCTGACGGCTCTCAATCAGCACATCAAATGGACAGTCAAAGTCCCGCTTGACTGGCTTTGGTCTTGGATTCCAATTGGATTAACTCCAGGATCCTTAAGTGACCAACCAGATCGCCTAGTTTGAGAGAGAGTACCTGCTGCAGCCTTAGGATAGTAAGTGCTGCCTCCTTCCTTATGTAAAAATGTAGAGGAAGTAGGTCTAGCATTGCTTCTATATCTACTGTGGAACAGAAGCGCATTGCTCCTGTAATCCCTAAGCAGGCAAGGCATTGCAATTTCTGCAATTTTCCCTGTGCTAATTTTTCTTCAGTTTTTGGCCACCAAACACATGGTGCATAGATGCGTTTACCATGGGTCTCACCACCGAAAGATAAGACCAGTAGATCATTTTCGGTTTCAGACCCCAAGTCTTACCGAACAGCCTACGTCACGACCAAATAGCCGCAGTGGTTTTGGTAAGTGTTCCCTCTAAATGTCAGTTCCAGGTAGGTTTTTATCCAGAATTACTGCTATATATTTAACTTCACTGGAAAAGTTCAGTACTGTTCCATTTAACAAGGGAGGTCTTAAATTTAGTTTTCTTCGACGTAGTTTCTTCCGGGTTTTGCCGGGGTCGTCAAACTTGACTTGACGTTTCGCTGATCATGCTGTCAGCTTCTTCAGAAGAGTTCCAAAGACCAAAGACAGTCTTTGGAACCCTTCTGAAGCAGCTGACAGCGTGATCAGCGAAACGTCAAGTCAAGTTCGATGACCGCGGCAAAACCCGGAAGAAACTACTTCATTGGACCACGGCCGTAAAAAGTTGCATTGCACTATTAGTTTTCTTCTTTTGGTAAACGGAACAAAAACTGTCTTGCTCGGATTGACACTGCGGCCCTCTAACGAGCACCATCTGAATATTATGCCTAAGGCGATTTACATGAGATTTGAAATCATAACATCATGCTTGCCCCTCACAGTAATAATCAGGTCATTAGTATAACCCTGAACGTTGAAGCCAGAATTACTCAGTTTATGGAGGAGGTCATCCACTACCATTGACCACAGCAAGGGCGATAGAACTCCACCTTGTGGACAACCCTTCACCGCAATCACTGTAGCGGATTCCTCTTCCACATCTGTAGTAATTATACGGCTTCTTATCATGGACTGTATCCGTTTGATTGTTGGGGACTGTATACCCCTTTCCTCCACGGTTTTTTATACGAATTCATAAGAGGTGTTATCAAATGTACCCTCTATATCTATAAATGCACACACATAGCCACTTCCTTTGCAACAAATGTCTTTTCAATGCCTTTAACAAGGTCGTGTAGAGCATTTGTTGTCGGTTGTTGTAGCGGTAAGTATAACAAGCGTGAAACCTTTTTATATTTCGAAGTAGATACCAAATATACTGGGAGTAATAAAAATAAAGGACGAGGGCAATTTTTTTAATTTGATTTTTTTTCTCTAGACAAAATCACTTGTGAAAAATATTTACTTACGATATAATGTTATATCGATAGCACTTAGTGGGTAAAGTAATGTTAAGAGTGTGCACTTTTAATTTTATTGATTGCTATTTTATTATTATCATTTAATCTTTCAATGAAAATGTAACGTCGAGACGGAATAATTATAAATTTTAATAATGTAGTTCACAAAAAGACATTAATGGATATAGTAGTAAAAGTGTGGGTATTAATGGTGTATTTCTATTACAACACAGGTGACGTTATGCGATAAGACATTAATATATTTCAACATATACGTTCGATTTAGTTAATTATTATAATTTAATTAAATATACTGTGTTCTTGGCCAAGTTCAACATACCCATTAGAAAACAACTAAGCCCGCCAATTATCGCATATTATTATTTAGTTTATATACAGGGTGTCAGGGGTATACCTGCAAATAGTTTGCATGTTAATACGTTGACCCAGCAGAAGTAAAATACCTTGATATATTTTTACTTTATTCTAACGGTCCCTTTAAAATAAATATTTTCTAAAAATACGTTATTTTCCGGCCATAATATTGACTCGGTCAGTAACGCTGACCAAATTAGGCCAAAATCAAGGTCGTCTTGCGATCTATATCTTCCGTTTTATTATACTCTTCGCAAATACAAAACGAAGAGTATATTGCATTTGATCTAAAGCCGATATCTCTGGCAGAGAAACAAAATTCGTATCACTTTTGTAACGAAGTGTTTTTCCCGATACCAAAATGCATTTAGTTACTATTGGCCTTCGTTACTTGTTCCACTTACATTCGAAAAAAATAGTTGCTATAAATCGTTGCTATAGATTCCTCCTAATTTAGCCAGTTTAAACCACGATATAGAACTCTATTTTATGTAGAAAATGTAATAAACTCGGCTGTGAGATGGTTACTTGCAATGATTACAAAATTTGACACTAGCGGCGCTGGCCAATCCAGCGCAAATCTGTTTCATTGAATCAGACTGGTATTAATTCCGCTCCGACTGTCCGTAAGATTAACACTTAGTTAATCATTATACTCCGACTACCGGCACAGGTAACATGCACTACATTTAAGAACGCCGAATATAGCCACCGTTTCTGGTCACAGTAGTTACATTTACAAGTTAAAATTGCTTTACTGAAATACTTGTATAGAAGTGATAATTTGAAATAATTCCGATCAAAATATAATTGCCGAATTCCGAACTATCAAGGTAAATTCCATAGTAAATATATATTTTTATTAAAGTAATTGGTCTCTGCAAAGAGTCTGTTGTACTCTCAAGATTTTGTCCAAATAACTACGTTCAAATAATTTTCTTAGGCCCGTACCTTGAAAAGGAACATAGACGTATTGCGAGAGAATACCCGTAAAGCTGCTTTCCGTTTACATTATTTTAACATAGACCGTGGTTCATATATCTGTCATTCTATCGAGCAGGTAGAAACTGTATTTTTTCTGTTCATTTTATTTTAACTATTTCGTACGTTTGCGAATTAAAATAAAATCTGCTACTTTAAAGAATTTTTCGAAATTTGTTATAGTCCGGAGACTTAGGGCAAAACTGTAAATCCTGAAAAATTAGCTATCTTAATATTTTGATACTTAGCATTTTTCGTATCTACTCTGACAAAATACCACGTGGCCGAAAGGGTCGACGCACATCCCGCTGGGCGTCGATCTTCTCTCTAAACCGAATTCATTTCACAGGCAGATCTTTCCAGACCGAAATGAGAGAAGCATTGCCGTTCCGACCCCCAACAGCCGTGTGCAAAACAACCATCCACCAGTAGGTGATTTTAAAGGAACTTAGCTGTGGGGTTTGATGCACTTGGCAAACGCATCATCAAATGTTGATATAACTTACACATTTCCTATACCGAACCGAAATAACAACGATTTTGATTACATTCTGCCTATCCGTCCAGACAGAATAGTCTCCGCCGTAAACTGATACCAATTACAAATCGTTTTATTTTCCGATCCGAATGTATAGTCGTCTTCATAATTTTAAGGCATGTAAAACATGCGGTAACTACAATGCGGGCAGGCGGCATCTTTACCTATTCAATGATACCGCCGCGCGGACACCTTTGACGGGAATTTTTTATGTGCCTAATATAGTAGTTAACTATCTTCGCACCACCTAGACCCTCGTACTCGTAGCTTTGTATATCACAAACATTAACTTAAAATAGAATGACATACTTATCTTAAGTTTTTTATTTTATTGATAATGAACTCCGCAGAAATATTTTTGGTAGTCGACAATTTTTATTGTTATTGTACATTTTATTATATTTAATAAACTTTGTTATTTACCGACTTGTGCGTTTTACTGTTGAATATGAGTGAAAATCTAATCTGCCGTCCAGACTCCTGGACATATTCGTTTCTTCACTGTAGCTATCCCAGCCTTACTCCAACCGGCTGGGTTAAGGGGCTAGTGTGGGACCTTGACCCCACGTAAAAATTGTAACGGTGGCGCTCGAAAAAAAAACCGAATCTAACCGAAATAGAGCTAAGCGTTAAAGTGACGTTTCCACTTGACCATGCGCTAGGCAACTGGAAGAAAGTACGTCACACTGTGTTAGTGATCGAATTCTGAATAACTTTCAAAATAACCTTCCATATGTATATCTGTCCCCGTCTGTCTATCCGTCTGTCTGTCCATCTGTCCGTCCGTCACGTTCTTTGTAAGCACGATAACTTAAGAAGGAGAAGATCAATTTTATTAAAATTTAGACAGTCAATTAGTGCTGGTTAGGAGAAGATCCTTATTAATGAGTAAATAAGAAGTTATTCATAATTTAAATCTTAAGAAAATATCTTCTTCATTTTTAATTGTTAATTGAATAGAAATCTTATGAAATGTTTTTCTCCATCATTATCTATTGATGTATTGTTCTAGTATAATATATTTCATAATATACTATTCATGGATATACGATTTTTATACCAACGTGTCATTACACGGACTCAAAGATTTTGAAGCAACAAAGAGAATTGGTCTGCTGGTGAAAGCTTTCGACTTACAGTCGATGGGTTGCGGGTCAGATGCAAATAAAATTTTTTGGCTCACGATATGGGAAGCCTCTCCCATTACCTCGCCAAAGCGATTCTGCAAAAACATTGTGGCTCCTAATTTATCTAAAGATTATGTCTGTTTTCTCTTCATTTGTCTGGCCTATTTCGAAAAATAAAAAGTTTCCCGCTTGCTATATTTACGCCTGCAAATTGTCGACATAGGATTATAGATTCGTGTATTAAAATTTTGCCCTCATATTCACACATCTTATTAACAAATATGTGGTGATAACACGGTGACAAGAAACAAAGCTTTCTGACATGAGGGATAATATACGCTTAGAGCTAAACTAGCTTATAATGCGGGTTAAGATTTAAATTCATTAATGGCCATTAAACACATGGTCGACTAATCTTCCTTTTAATTTAACTGAAATAAATAGCCAAGGCTTAAAATAAATTTGGTTGCGTACTTTGCGACATATTTAGCAGCTCATTTAGTCGATCCAGTTTTTTTTAGCTGGCATTATTAATTGGTCGGTTCTTCTTCTTCTTCTGTTGTATTACTTTACATTTAAATAGTCTAGAGCAGACATACGCTCTAAATGCGTTATATTTATAGTTCATATATTAAAAAGATATGAAAAATAAAAGCATGTCTTATTAAGTTTCTGTAGATTGAGGTTATGGTTATTTTCATTATCATTAGTTACTATTTATTACTCATGAAGACTTTCAGTATTCATGTTACTACTGTTCGGTATGTTATATGAGTTTCTAACTAGTACTGAGATCGAGAAAATAAACTGAAAGACTGATTTCATCTCGAGCGAAATTAATTTGTTTATGCAAACTTTGAAACTGGAGTTAATGTCTATCTAAAATAAAAAACCGATGGTGCCATTTTGACATGGTTATTTATATAGTCCAAATATTTATCATTGCAGTTAAATAGTTCAGCCAATTCAGGTAAATCCATTTTTCAAATTCCAATCTGCGAAGTACGGTGAAAACGTCTCGACAAACCTTACTTCACAAAGAATGTGGTTATGTTTAATCTCGATCGTCTCCGGTAATCGTATCTCGATGGTAATATTAACTTTAACTACAGTCACGCTCACATTTAACTACCATCAAGCCCTAATTGAGCTTGAAAGTAACCAAATAAACTAGTTAATATTTAGTCGGAAGCTAAGTGAACCTAATCGGAACCGAAAGTAACGGCCCTTAGTTGACCCTAATTTTAACCCGGTACTGAAAAACCGGCGTGGAAATTTTTCTGTCAAATTCGACATTTTGTTTTTACATCAAAATACACATTTAGGTGTGAAATATTCTTACCGAATATCCCACGAGCTTGAATTGATGTCCGGAAATAATTTAAGGGATATTATAAGTGAAAAATTTCTTATTGTTTATTATGTGACGTTATCACTAGGTGACGTTATCACTAGGTGACGGCGAAATGACACTTACTCAAGCGACGACAGACAATTTAGTAGGCCATTTTCAACTTTTAGGAGGACAAAATTCTGCATGTTTCTGAATGAGTTCAAAATAGTTGTTAAAAGCAGATCAAGAGCGTGTTGGTTATGCACATGTTAGGGTTCCGTAGTCATACTCACTAACAGCTACATCAATTTTGTGCTGTGTTCTCACATTTCCTACGTATTAAGAGCCTATTTTTTTAAGAAACATATTTTATTATCTGATATTGATAACAATTTGCATTTACTGAAAATCTGAAACAATTTCTTAAAATGAAATTCGAGTTATGCTTAGGAATTTAAATTTAATAGATCTGTTATTATACATACTTCTTGCAAATACAAAACGAAGAGTATATTCCATTTGATCGGCACATTTCTAAAATAGGTAATATCGCTCAAGAGAAAAAAATTTCATATCACTATGTTGGTGAGTGAGTAACTTGTTTTACCAAATTTTATGTTAACGAGTGCTTCATCAATTACATTGGAATTATTTTTAAAATAACTTTGTTTACAAAAAACTTCGAAGAGTATCATATAGAATGTGAAACAATTATATAATAAGTGCAATAAATCATCGAGTATAATGTTTAATCTACTTATATATGTCTAGTGGTATTTTCAATGAGATGGTAGCAGTGGACTAGACCGCTGTTGAGAGGCATAACATGTCTAGTCGCTGTTGTCCATCCTGAGTTCGAGTCTCTGCTGGTTGTTCTGTTTATTCTATGTGTAGGTATCCTGGTTGTGTGGTGGAATAGCCATAGCTAAACTCCCCCAGGATGTAAATATAAGAGAAAAGCATTATTGAATATAATTTAACCGCTAATAATTTAATTACTGACAGTGGTTAAGCAAATTTGCATTATAATAAACAAGTTAGTTTTATTTCCATCATTATATTCTATTTTTGCAGTTAGATAGGAATGTGTCAATACGGGCTTGTTGCAGTGGTACTATTGCCTTGTAATTTAAAGTTCTGGAGAGTTTCTTGATTGTGCAATTAATAACAAATTAAAAATTATGGGACCATTTGCTTCAAGTAACACAACAAATGAGCGGCATTTCCTTGTCTGGTTCATCTTATGTTTATAGTTGTGCTTTCTACGCTGAAAGCATTGCTTATTTCTAATTAATTTTAAATAAAACACAGGTTTGAGTTAGAAAGAAAACTTCATATTTCCGCAACGCCAGAGTTAGCTGAACATGAAAAAATTTTCATTCCTTCTAAAATTGAAGAGGGATGGTTTGTCAGAGTAGTTTGCTAACCATTATCAATAGAATAAAAACACTGCTATGAGTGTGAAGAAAAGGTGGGAGGAGAAAGGTAGCGTAAAGAGAAACGACAGTTCACACCGATCGAGAAGTTCAAATCTCGTTCAAGATAAAGTGCTAAAACGCTGTGTTCATGAAAAATTTTCCAACATCGAGGTCAACAGCTAGCCGAGGGATAGGAAAATCGGAATTAAAACTGTACAAGTGCCAAGAAGAGCATATGAACAGAAGAACAGAAGCAAGCCCGCATTCTGTTTTGTTAAAATTATGTCTATCGCCCGTTGGAGTTTTGGAACAACGTTGTGTTTACCGATGAAAGTTTTTCAGTCTTGTAATGACGAACATATTCGGGTGTACCTTCCGCATATTTACGGTTAGTCCTATACGTCCGCGATTGCTCGCTTCTACCAGTTAGTAATTGTTGTACGACAAGATATGCGCCAATCATTCACATGGTACAGCGAAAAGTGCTTTATGCGTGCGCGCGTCATCTTCACCCATGTACCTGGTATCCGAGAAGGGCAAGGAGCATGCACCATTTTGGCCATTTATTTTCAATTGCAAAAGCGGCTCAAAAGTTCTCCTTGCCCAGCTTGCCCTTCTCGCATACCACTAACTTTCAACAGACGACTTTGACCCACCTCAAAATTTTGTAAACAAAACGTTCCACTGCTCAAAATTACTTTTAAATACAATGCAGTCAGTAACCATGGTGGCGTAGTTCGGATTCTGAACCCGCTGTGCCCTGTGAGGGATTGGATTGTATTTTGTCATACAGCAATTACTAACCGGTAGAAGCCCACGATCGCGGACGCATAGGAGTTATCGTAAATATGCGTACCGTCCTGCAAATACCAGGTTTCACAAACGTTACCTATCTCCGCGGAACAGCTCTGGGCGATTTTCTGTTAATGTTTGGGCATGATGTAGCGTGGCGTATTATGGGTAATGGTAGATTTAATGGACACTTTTATGAGGATATTTTGAAAAACGTTATGCTTCCTTCGGTGGAACAATTCATTTATCAACAAGACAACTGCCCTATTCATACTGCCATGCCAGGATAATTACTCAATGGTTTGGGAACAACAATATTGAATTATTACCGTGGCTTCCGCACAGTCCCGACATAAATCCAACTGAGAACGTCTGGGGTTTGCTAATAAAAAAAAATATGAGTGAAACTTCAGATGAAGAAAAATTGTGGTCGGTCATTGCTGGGAGAAGCTAAGAGAAACATTAAACTATTGTCGTGGAGTAATTGCTTCTATGCTAACAAGATTTAATCACGTCGGAAGGAAACAGAGCCGTGACAAAATATTAGGTTACATTATTATTTACACAATAAATATAATCGCAATTATGTGCGGTCGTATCTGTTAAAATTTCACCGTCAATTCTTACATTTGTAAATTACATAAATTACATAAATGGAAATCATTCCCATCGAATGATGTAAAAAAATAAAAAATACAAAAATACGTATGTTCTCCTGGATTAACATTATTCAAATACCTTACTTATGACGTTTCACAATCAATATCAGTTTCTGATAACCTATATGATAATAAAAAATCTAAATTCCAAACAGACTGATTCACACCACTCAGTATTATTAAAAACTGGATTACTTTATTTTTCAAGTGTACGGGGTTTCATTCCACAGAAGTGTACCATCAAACAACATACTTGTACGTATAAACCAAAGACCCTGTATAATGTATTTATTTACGCCTAGAGCAATAGTTTTTGCAAAGTGAAATTGGGCCTGATTGATACAAGGCATAATTTATTGCGGATTATTTAGATATATGACTTGACTAAAATTTCATACACGTGCGGCTAGTATTTTCAATAAATTCACCTTTTACTTAAATTGATTTGGTATGTAACGCGAGTCCAGTGTTGCGATCGTCTATTTTTACTGTATAAAATGCATCAGTACACTTTCCAGATGACATAAAAAGCAAAAATAACACAAATATGCACTACCGTTTTCTCCTAGAACGGTCTAATCAATCGTGGGTGTTTTACTTTGTTTTAGAAAGTCTTTTCTTTATTACTGACCATATACGTCTCATACTTTAAATCTAGATCAAGTTAGTTATCTCAGCGACATACAACACGTATATTTCTAATATAACTGGTCTTTTCACTTGATAATGGTCTTTTCATCTCATAAGAGGGAAAATTAATTGGCGATTACATTTTTGTAGATCAAGGATATACTTTATACAGAGATGTATAACTGTCTAAATAACAGGACGCAAATGGCATAACGACAAATAAACTTATTTTCATATGTTATGGAATTGTATCAGGCCCACGCCTAACTGTTTTAACACCCTTGTGTATTTTAATATATTTCACCCCCGATTATTATAACGCTGATAATTGTTAAAAGTACTAGTAAAGTTTGGTATTAGGTATATAGGTATCCATCATTGAAAAATTATTTTAAAAAGTTTGACCTTATTTGTAGATTTTACATGTACTGAACAGCTACAAGTATTTTTTCACTGAGGTGTATAGTTACATTTAGAAAAGAAACATTGAAAATAGTTGAATACACTGTATGCGGCTCACTTTGAATGGAAAACTGGAATAGAATGGAGTGGACTACCAGACTTTTACTTTATGACAAAACTTTAGAGGTCAATTTAGATATTTAAGGGCCATTATGACTTTTTCATTGTCAAAAATTGACAAAGTCGGTTAACGATTTTTTTTTTAAATCTAACTATACCACTGAATTCAGAAACCTCTCTGATTCATTGATTGATTAGCTAGGGTACAATATGCATAGCTGTCACTTCCGTATATTCAGTCTGGATATTTTTTTTATTTACCACCGGGTCCGGCTACGTATGCTGCACACAGGCGAAATTTCATAAAATCCTGACCAAAACCTCAAATAACAAGATCGCTCCTAGCCAGTTGTACTACTGTTTTCGAGAATGTCATGACCTTGTACCATCCAATGACAGTAGCAGCACCTATCTATGAAAACATATGTTTTTCTTATATCAATCTAAAGTAGGAGTTGTCAGCTACTGAATGCGGTTCTGATTGCGCACTGCAAAATATTACTATTTCAAATATTTACTAGTTCTGATGTACGATCATCGTAATTTCGCAAATAGATTCATAATCGTGTGGTATGTAGCTATTTATTTCTTATAAAGAAATTTAGTTTTTGTTTATTCTATATTATAATGCTACCAATATTAGTTAAAAAAAATTTATCAGTTTTCAAATACTACATCACACTATAAACTTCCGAATCCTTCAAAATCATATAACTTTGTGAATATCTTAATAAAGGTAGAAGGGTTAAGTAAATATTTAAGTAAGTTTCAATTGCCACATCGTGTACCGTTCATATAAAGTGTGAGAGTTTGTTTGTTCTACTAGTCACTACTACTAGAAAAAAAAAACATGTACAAGCAGAATAAATTCCGGACAAGAATGGGTCTCCTAGTGGATAAACCCAATCCTGGCTTAGGAAGTACAAACGACTGAAATACCGCAAGGGGATTCTTCCATAATTACGAAAAGTTTGCTGATATTTAACGCAAGTTAGTTCAAGATTTTTTTGTCTAAAAACAGCAGTCGTATTTGTCCAATATTACCCATATAGTATTCCATGTCTACAATATTACATAAGGCATTATCTCACGAGTTTAAAATTCTGCAATATACCAAGGTGTCCTTAGGCTTACTTTCAAAAGAAGCCCAATAGTCTAGCAGAAGGACACAAAAGCATACAGGGAACGTTATTCTCGAAAGTTCTCTCGAGCTCAAAATATAGAAGATGTGGTATAAAATTTTCTCGTTTCCTCAGATCCTTTCATTACGGATATTTCGAGAAACACCCAAAAATAGGCGCAATAGTAAGGAAATATCCTAGTGAACTATAAGAGTTATTTGAAATATCTACCCTGATAAGAAATGTATATATACACAACTTGTATTTTTCTGTTTCATTTCTCTGTTTAACCTGAAATGCCATTAATAATTATTTAATTCTAATTTCTAAAGGGTTCATAATCGATTCACATAAATAATAAGTTTTGGCCAGGATTTTAGGAAATTTCGGCTGTATGCGCCGGATTGGATATGGGACATGCTTGTTGTCAGCAGCGGAGCCATATGACGCATGATGTAGGAATACAGGATGGAAAGTGTAAGTGTTTGTGAGAAATTTCCATCCTTCATCATCTCCTTGTTCTTAGTCTACTGTTTCTTCTGTTTCTGAATCTAGCGGTGTGTATATCCTTAATTTTTCTTCATTGTATTCCTTCTTATGATTTCTTTGTTCTGTAGTAGGGAGATGTTTCAGGTGAAATCACCCATGAGCACATATCACGGGTGATTTCTTCCGCGTCAGCGTTTCCTCCATCACTATTTTTATTTTCCAACTCATTGTTGTCCAGTTAAATTCTTTCCCTGTTAATTGTTTTCCATTTCCTCCTGGCATTTCTTTTTATATGCTTCTCTCTAGAGTGGGAAATGTTCCAAGTGTTATTTGGTGTTTTATTCTTTACGTACTTCCAGTTTTTTGGCTCCAGTTTTCCATACGGTATTTTATGGACTATGTTGCTTTTTGTTGTTCTTTTCGCCTTAATATTTTTACCCTCAGACATACAGACATAAACTGATGACCCAAAAACAGAAATGAAGAGATTTTTGGACCCCTATCCCACCCAAAAAAACGCCTTACGCCTTCGAGTGAAGTGTTTGTTGAATAGGTCTCCCATTATACAAAAAAATGTTCTGGAACCTTATAATTTTAACTCTTCAGTCGCAAGATATTCGTTTTCAAAGTCATTATCAGCACGTTTCCCTCTCTAATTTATAAACTGTCGATTCAAAATACTGAAAAAATTCCCGAATGTAGCTTTTAGTTACTTTAGTTACTACTTTAGCAAATATTATAGCAGATGCTGTAGCAGGGCTCTCTCTAAAAATAATGTAAATCAAATATTTTTAGAGAAAAAACACATTTGTCAGGGTGCCAAGGTGTCAAAGTGTCAGTAGCTCTTAATGCATAAGTATATAGCATACAGTTGAAGAGAATGTTAGTGAGTATGGCTACGAAACCTTATCATGTGCATGCCCAACAAGCTCTTGGCTTATTTATCATAATATCAATAACATTGCTTCTGCTATCTATGCTTTATAAATAATACATTATCAAAATCTGTTCGCATTCAATAATTTTTACAACAAATATAATAAAAGTAATATATCTGTTTATACATTTCTAAATTGCATTCTTTAGGTAGATTGTGAAACAGTCAAAAAATTAATATTAGCATTTAATTTCCTGAAATAGAATAAAAAGTGTTTTTGTTACATTTTACAACATTCACACTTGACCTTAAATACTACAGATGTTTCTATAATAAAGCTGAGAACGTGTCATAACTCATAAGGAACTAATTATTTTTGATTTCTTGCAGTTTCCTTATTATACGAATAGTTGTTAGTTACATTTTAAAAATTTGCAATGATTAAATAATTGGAATTTGAATATATTAAATTATTTAAAGAACAAACATCCGCGCTTGAGGATATACAACATGTTTAATTTACATAATACAAAAACGGAGATACAAGCATATCGATTTCTGTTGAAATTCCACACCAAAACTTCCTTGATTTCGTATTATATTAAAAAAAAAAAGCGCTGCCTAAGGAATCACTACTTCCACATCCAGATTTTACATACAAACCTCTTTAAAGCAAAACATCTCGACTATAATTGCACTTTAGTATGTAGAAATAATTGATCATATAATTTTAATAATACTTGAGGTTGAGGCAGACGTCATAAGTAAATTTGAGGCGTTGGTTCTTAGTATACCTATATGCCAAAAATGAAGTTTCTGGAATGTCATTAGCTTACTCTAATCATTTAGAAAAATATGAAGCTTTGTCTTCTAGTATTTACACCATATCCAAGTTTCTGTACTCTTACCTGCTTGCTTTACATCCTTTCTCCTATTTACCCCTACTTACCCCCGAACTCTTCACCGCAATAATCACAAAATATAATCTAATTACAGATGTGGTTATAATACATACATACATACACCAAATTTCAAGTAAATATCTCAATTTATTTTATCAATCCCTTCAGTAATGCAGTGGGATGGTGGGGGGAATTGAAAAATATTGTAAAAATCTGAGGCCTTGACTTCTATTATATACACCAAATCCCAAGTTTCTGTACTCTTACCAGCACGTTTTACTTATTTTTCCCTATTTACCCATATTTAATCCACAACCCTTCAACTTGATAATTTCAAAATATAATCCAATTCCAGATATCATTATAATATATACGTGTACCACATTTCATATGGAATGAAGTGGGGGTGGTGGGGGGATGTAGAATATCATAAAAAAATTTGAGGCCTTGGCTTCTAGCATATACACCGAATCTCAAGTGTTTCTGTACCGTTACCAGTGTGTTTTACTGATGTTTTCTTATTTACCCCTATTTACCCCTAACCCTTCACTGGACATGCTCAAAAAAAATCCAGTTCCATATCTCGTTATAATACATACGTATATAAAATTACTATATTTCCAATCCACTAGGGGTTGTGTAAGTAATTTATTTAGCAGATGGAAAATACAAACTAATTTTAAAAAGGTTTAGAATGTCATGAAACGTAAGATGTTAAATTCAACCGGAAGAAAATTTTCCGTTGGTCGATCGGTCTGTCTGTCTATCGGTCTGCCCGTCTAACTTTTTTGTGCGTACGTTTTCTCTGGAGCGGTTTAAGATATTGACTTGAAATTCGCCTCACATATGTAGTATAACAGGATCTGGAACTAGATTATATTTTGAGCTTGGAGGGTTGGAGAGTAAATAGAGGCAAATGAGGGAAAATCAGCTGGCAAGAGTTCAAACACTTTAGATTTGGTGTATAGACGAGATACCAAGGCCTCAATTTTTTTCATAACGTTTGCCGTAACATCAGCCACCCCCAGTACCACCTCGGGACCGATATTATTAAAATACTATGAGCAATTATTTTCACTTACTAGAATGCAGTTTCAAAATGTTTTCGTTTAAAGTAATTTTAATAGGAAATCGGGATGTGGAAGTAGTAATTCGTTATGCAGCGGTTTATTTCATATCAATTTATTTGTTTGCATTATCTTATTAACGAGCTAAAATTCAAATGATCTTTTGTAAACATCAGGGACATTACTTATTGAGTAAAGCAATATGTGGTTCCTGAATTATTTTCTCGTAACCTCAAATTGTCATGTACATAAAGGTTTAAAATTTTTGCTAGTCGAAGTTGTTATTTTTCGATTTTAAAGTTTTCCAAACGGATTTGTTAGATTCTTAGTGTAAATCCCTTACCCATGGTTAATATCACACTTCTCCATTAATCCCCATGCAAAACACGAGTGATTTATATAAGTCAACCATTTAATTCATTTAGACGTCACAAACTCGACATGTAAAAAAGGTGCTTTGCACAAGTGTGGTATAATTTAAACGGAAGAATAAATTTATATTAATCCCACTAGAATATTAAGCGTTAAATTTTAGATGAGCTTCCTTGACACATTCAGCTACCTGATAAATTGTTAGGGGCATATCAAGATCATTTAGCAGCCACGCATCCAGCCGTCGCATGGTAATTAACGCATTTTAAAAGGGGTAAGCAAAATAGCGTAATACATTTAATTATATTAGTATGCCATGTGGCGTTACTTTTACATAATTATTACTATTTGTACTTTAATCATGATACTCTTCTCATTTTGCATTAATTATCATATTCATGTTTACATGTAAATATTCAATTAATTAATTCTGTTCCATATTATAAAGCAACTACAGACCATCACCTGGCTTCGCCTGGGGCTGGTAGAGACACGGCACATCTTTCTTCATATTACCTGTGATAAGGTGATACGTAGGTAGTGAGACATTTGTCTTAGAAAATCAAAGACATTTATGAAGGTTATGTTAAGATCCTACTTAAATACCAAATACAAGTACTTCATAAAATTGACTGAACGCTTCCTAAGCCAAATTTGAGACAAAAATAACTATCGTTTGCAAGATAGGTTGGCAAATTATTGGACGTTGTCAACGCCGCGCCGCGCCGGTTAGGAATCTGAACTGCTGTAATGTTGGTTGGGCTCTGTTGTTATCTTATGGCATGTTACCAAATGTATCGAAACACATGGTCATTTGCTCCCGGTTTTCCCCTAATAGGCACCCGCACTAAAAGTGATTGTATGTCGTCTTTACAGCACTTTTTAGACTTACTCGTCTAGAGCGAAGCAATACGCTCTATGTTCATCTCGCTCTCATTAATATTTACCAATTCATTTAATAATAATATTCATACGACGCAATCTTTAAATTCCCCAATAAATTTCCCTCATCTCGTCCAGCCGCCGTTAGGCGCTGGGTAATATTTAGAGAATAGCTGTTCAATAAGTTGTCCATTATATCTAAATTTCCGACTATTTCAAGCGAGTGCATTGTGTGTGTACTCCGTTGTTTATTGATTGTTATGCTCTAATATTTCTAGATAGACGGATGTTTTCGATGACATCATTTCTTCCTGTTGTTATTGCCACCATAGATGACATGAGGCTGTCGAACATGCTATACAGCAAAGATAGGCCAACTACACCTGGAAAGTTTCATGAATCTCAAAACGTCTGCTAAGACATTGTGAGTAAGGAGAAGCCACGATCGGAAGGAAAATGCGATCAAATTCTTATATTCGTAATGCTATGTTTCCTTTGAACTTTAATGCTTTCCTCCAAAAATTCTTCATCACTGCCTCTAAACCAAAAAATAATTAGAAATGTGAGATTATTAAAACATGTGTAGTAATAAGTTGTCATAAGGAATACTCACTGAAGCTTTGGTTTTCATTAAACTGTTTCTAAAATCATACGAACAGCAACGAGATAATACTATCTGACATCACTAAATATATTCTTGCTCTAGGTTTGCCACGCGCACTGCAATAATGAGAATATCTTTAAGCTGTCCATGACATTGGACCAGAAATTCTGAAGTACGGATATGGATTTGTTCTTGGCGATCTACCATGATGGTCAGCATATGAGGTGGAGTGTCAGTTTAACTAGCTAATGTGAAGTCCAGTTTAATGTATGAAGTTCGTGGCTAGACATGACATAGACACAAAGTAGTCTAATTTAAGAGAGAGGCAGCTGTGGTTCTAGCACAGAAGACCTATACGAGAAGGGACACTCTCAGCAAATCCTTGGTTCTTTTATTGCTTTTGGAAGATATAACTATCCTTTTGGTACTACAGTAGGCGGTAATTTTATATCTCATGTTTACATTGAGGTTTCTGGGTAGTAGCGAAATACGAATTTTGCATTAAGAGTTTGTGTAAAATTTCTTCCCAATAATTAAATTCTGTTTGACAGGCAGCAAAGCATTCACGGAGTAATTCGTTTATCTTTAATTGTTTGTTGGTCTGCTTAAATAGCGAACAACATATGCAATCACAACAAGTAAAGTAGGTTGGCAACGATACCACCAAAAAGATAGGCACCTCAAATACAAGGACCAATATTCAGTTTTAGTCAGAAGCCAGTGAGTCCCTTCTAGTATAGGTCTTCTGTGACCCCAGATTAAAGATCCGGATGCCTTGGTTCCCAAATTGTGCTGCAAACGTACCGACGTTACTGGTCGCTGCTGCACTGCTCCCCGATCCCTGCTAATTCAACACGATTGTGTCGCTCTTACATTTTCACATGTTAATGTAAAGTTAACAACAGAAACGTATGCCATTGACGTATCCGTTGTGATGCCGAGTGACAGCCGCACAGGGGGTATTTTTCTAGTGACGTAGTAAGCGTGTATTTAGCTTGCATATCAGTTCACATCTGCATTTTATATATACTTAAGATGTTTCATAGTGAAATACGGAAATGAATTAGAAGACACTATAGGAATTGTTGCTGTTGGAACTTTGGAATGAAAGGAAAGAGAAAACCTGAACAAATACTATTTAAAAAGATATGATTTTTAGCTACATATTTTATAAATAGCTTATCATGATCCATGGAAAATGGAGTCATTTTCTGTTTGGTGGTTTTACCTTTCACCTTTATTATCTCAGAACACAAGCGCATACGTCTATGACTCCTTAACGTACCCCTCTGCGACTAACGCAAATATATAAGTTTAGATGCATAGATAGGTAATGAGCAATACATAACACAGGCATACAAAATAAAAAAGGGCTCTCTCTTTCTGTACTTCTGATCAGACCCTATTATTCTTATGTTTTTGGATCTGCTGAATCCGATGCTGTCGTCAGAATTGCTACATCGCGTCAGGATTTTCCCCTAACCACCTACCTAATTAAGATTTTTCACTGATTTTAAGTAATTTTTTGGGGCTACCTTGATCGAGCAATTATGAGGACAGCATCGGATTCAGGGAATCCAAGAACATAAGACATGGTCTGATCAAAAGTATACAGCAATTTTTTTTCGTGTGTCTGCTGAACAGGCCGGTTGATTCGTCTGTAATAAAAATACGTTGATTTACAAAAGGTAACTTTTGTGGGCCCCTTTCGGACCATTTTAAGTTTATATATCAACGATTTTAGTTTTGGTACTGTTGATACTTTTGTAATTAACATTTTATAAAAATTCGAAATTGAAGCTGTGTGTCATACTCTTTACTATCTGAAGTTACATTTTTTATATTTTTCGTACGTATTCCACTGGAAAAAAAAAATATTATGCGACTGCTCGTACAACAGTACGCATGTTCAGTGGTGGGACTGATATTAGTGGCATTGTAAGGTGGCTCTTCGCCTACCACTGTTACCATCCGTTCTTGTGGACTCGATGCATTGGTATACATTTTTAATAAATAAATATATCTGACATATAGCCTCCTTTTCGAATTTTTCGAAAATGTTAATTACAAAAGTCTCAAAAGTGCTAAAACTAAAATCGTTAATATCTCGGCTTAAAGTGGTCCAAAAAGGGTCCACAAATAAACGAATCTAATGCAGTTTGACATTTGTATAATTAAGAAAATATTGCAATTTTTGTTATTTGCAAATTTTATTTTTCATAAATAAATAATGTTAATTTATTGAAAAAAATTGTATTGAATAAGAATAGGTAGTACTAACCAAGCCATGTAATTTCCCGCAAAAACCATGATAAAAAAATGCTTTTGCCCAAAGTTATAATCAAATTAATTTCTTTTACAAAACGTCATATTTTGCAAAATTTTGCAGTCATCATAAGGCAGACACCGAGAGGCTATTTGGTAACCATTGAAGTATATGCAAAAAGTTTTTGAGCACTCTAACTAAAGAATTCGTACAGTTATGCAACTTTGAATACGGAACTCAAAATTTGCAAATATTCGCCAGTTTCGGCTATGTAAAAATAGTACATATTATTGAAGCATAATGGAACCAATTTGCTTTAAAAGTACATGTATTCCTGAGTAATATGAGCGTTGGAAAGTTCAAATCGGACGATTAGAACGGAACTTACAATGAAGAAAGCTTATAAACAATTATGAATTTTGCGGTATTTTTGCAATAACAAATTTAGCGGCGGGTGAATTAAGAGTATTTTTCCGGTTATACGGCAAATTTTTTACTATTCTTATTAAAAGAATCGGCGTGACAAGAGTAACAACACTTTTATAAATTAAAGTCACTTGTCTAAGTGTGTTTCGCCTCTGTCCTGTACACCCTCGTTTCTTCCTCAGTTTATCTCAGATCAACTTCAATATTTTGTCAGTTATGAATGCAATAAAATTGACTTAAAAAAAATACTTCGTCGATTCTGGCCTGCCTACTGAGAACTAAAAAATATGAAAATTTAAAATGCGTGGTAATTAGTTTAATCAAGAAATATCATCGAGAAAAGATGTTCAGTTTTTTTTCTCATTCTTTGGGACTCCCTGCCACATGTATTTTTTCTTTTTGGTGCTCGAGGAATCCACAAAATATCAGAATTAACCAGTATGTTACTGGTAAATAACCTCTACGCCTGTGACTTTTACGTCAAAGGATCAGTTAGAGGTTGCTTCTTTTAAAACAAATAACACAAATAACTATAAAAACTTGAAATTCAATATTTCGCCGACGTTTCGGAAATCTAATCTGTTTCCTTTTTTAAGACTTTTTTTGAAAAATCTTTTTTTGCTGTGTATGGTAAATACACAGCTTTAAGAATATTTGTGATATTCAATATCCATAGATACTTACTATTTACATAGAACTGTTGACAATTTTTAATATTTTCATACAATGTTAAGTTTGTGAAGTTCTTCTTTTAATATTGGCAATCAGGTTGTACAGACATCTACGGAACAATTCGACACACATCTTCCTCATTCAATAATATTATCGCCGATTCTTTAATTTTTTTTTGCTGTCCCCCTCTTTTGTTAAAATTTCCAGTTTATTCTATGTCCGTTCTCCCAAGCGTGTTCGCAGATCTTGGACCTCTGAATTTCATTTTCTCTGATGTAATTTTTGTGTTTGCCCAATCTTACACTAAACCGTCTGGATGACTCACCCACATTATGTTTGTTGCACACACACGGAATACTATAAATGCAGTTTTTTGAAATTTGCTCGTGGTTCTTCGGTGTCGTCATTGTCAGAATAGGTCCTAAAGTATTGCTTGTTTAAAATACCGTCCTAATATCAAATCTATCACCGATACGGCGCAACTTTTCGAATAATCCGCATACATAAGGAATTAACGCTGTGTAACGTTCTTCGGGTTTTTGTCGTACCCGATTGTTATTTTCAATATTTATGAAGGTTCTATCGACAAAACCCTCAGGGTTATTCATAACAATTTCTTTTATAAACCGCTTCTCGTTGTTTAGTATTTCATAATTACAAGAAGTGATTTTGGCCCTATCATACAAACATTTTATAACACCCCTCTTAAGGTGCATCGACTGACTTGAGTTGAAATTTAAATATCTGTTAGTGTTAGTATGTGCTGGTCTTCTATAACACTTGTTTTAATTGCACCATTTACTCTTATAATTAAAACATCTAAAAAAGGTTATTCATTTCTAGTTTCCTTTTCTAAAGTGAATTTAATAGAAGGTTCTTTATTATTTAAAGGTTCTAAAAAGCTATCTAATAACCCAATACCATGAGGCCAGATTGCAAAGATATCTACATGTCTCCACCAGATAACCGGTTTGTATGCA
Organism: Stenurella melanura; assembly: GCA_963583905.1. Classification (NCBI taxonomy): domain Eukaryota; kingdom Metazoa; phylum Arthropoda; class Insecta; order Coleoptera; family Cerambycidae; genus Stenurella; species Stenurella melanura. Next base: position 171,075,941 of record OY757309.1, read on the forward strand.
CAATTTTGAACTTGTCTAGTCCCAGAGTCCTCCATAAACATATTGCTTCAAATCGGTGACAGTGGAGAACCCATTGCCATACCGAAATCCTGATGATAGAAATCATTTTCCAATTGAAAATAAGCTGTTTTTATACACATAGTTAAAAGTTCCATTATGCTATTTACACTCAATTTAGTTCTAGCTTTCAAATTATTTTCGATTAACAATTTGTCTTTGATTATTTTTAATGGTATGTCTACTATGGATATTGAATATAACAAACATTCTTAGAGCCTTGAAAAAGGAAACAAATTAAATTTCCGAAACGTCGGCAAAATATTTAAGTGTTTATAGTTATTTGTTTAAAAAAAGCAACCTCTAACTGATCCTTTGACGTAAAAGTCACAGGCGTAGAGGTTATTTACCAGTAACATTAATTGTGATATTTTGTAAATTTCCCGAGCACCAAAAAGAAAAAATACATGTGGCAGAAAGTCCCAAAGAATTAGAAAAAATTAAGATAATGCCACAAATAACATTAGACAATATTAAGATCTTCAGAACTACAACCTTAGCTCATATACAAATATTTGTGAAAAGATATTCATTTTAAGTGTTTTTAATTTATGCAAGCAGTTAAAATGTCATTTACTTAGTCAGTTTTACAAATACGCTAATATTACTAGTATTAATAAATTAACAAAATTAAAGGTAAAATCCTTGATTTACACAAGAGAACTCAAGAATCGTTTACCCTGTTAACAAAATAACAAGTGGCGAATCAAATTGAGATAAAAAACAACCGCTTATTTATGCAAGTACCGCCTACGTACATCACAATTATGTTAAGTTTTCTAACTGGTTTACTACTTTGTATCAGACTTGAAAATTCTTATGTATTCTAAATGTTATGTCCTTATTTATAAAATTAATCAACATCTATTTCTTGTTTTTCATCATTTAGAACATGCAGTCTTATAAGCTAAATTAATGTATTAGCTAATTAGAAATATAATTGTAAAACACTAAGATTATTAGCATATTCATACAGGACTGGACTGAGCTACCGAGTCAATATATTTTTGAACCAGACAGTTAGTAGTCCATAAAAATTTTTAAATAAATTTTATTGAAATAATTTTATATATCGTTATAGAGGAAACCGTACTGGAAAAAACAAAGATAAACCAAGGGTATAAGTCAGGATTATTATTGTCAGTGATTTCAGATTTAAGAATCATGTTGATAAATTACTTCAGAAATGTTATTTGTCTCTAAAATTAAAATACGGAAATGGGCATGCTCTTTCTCAGGAAACTAAGGTTTACGCTTTGCGAAAGACATCTAAAATATGCAGATTCTTTATTATCATCCTGCTTTAGTACACGTATAATATAAAAATTGCGAAACTTATACAGGGTGATTTACCACAACATGCGGAAAATAAAATGGTGTAGTAGTTTTCTATGTGGGAAACCCCCTGCAAAATTTTAGAGTGATCCGAAATAATTTAGTACATTTTCTTGCCTTAAAACTTGTAATGATACGCTACTGAACCCTGGAATTTGGTTATCCTTAATGCTTCAATTATTTAGGCGTATTTACGCGTGTGCCGCTTCGTAAGCGATCAGAAGTTGTTTACGTATGGTCAGTTTCTTTCCGGCTGTTTGGATTTTTACGTTTTGAAAATTATATTCGTAGATCGATACCGGTCAATATGCCAGCGTCTACATCGCATGAATACTGCGATATGATTTTAACTTATAGCGCAGTGAATGAAAATCTTGCAGCCGCTGTACTAGAATATGAGAGAAAATTTCCCGGCAGGCGTGTGCCAAATAAAAGAACAAGGTCCTCGGTTACCACCCCTATGAATTTTTTTTGTGGGGTGAGATGAAGAGTTTGGTGTACGCTAAGTCAATAAACTCCCTAGAATAGTTACATTGCCATTGACAATGCCTCGAATATAATTCGTGATCAAAGAGACAAATGTGATCGCATACACGAAAATATTATCTGCGCTTTAAACAGTGCATTGAGTGTCAGTAGTCAAACACTCGAACATTTTCTTTGACTCTTCGTTACTTTTAAGCTTCGCTGTCAGTGTCAGTCCCAAGTCTGATAAAAGGGGAGGGGAAGTGATATGGTTACATCGCGTTACGTCAGATTGGTTAAAGTCGTAGGCGGCGAATTTCTACAAAAAAAAAAATCGGTAAAGGTATTTACACAGAACTTCCCTCGTTCATGGCAGTCTCTCTAAAAAAATAATAATTACGAAATAACATTGAGAATAATAATCGGAGTAGAGTTATTGCTATTATTACAAAGAAAACTTGATAAGTTTTGGTCAAAAAAATATACAGATTGCTCATCCAACAGCAAAAGTTCAATACTAAATAGCAGGTGCCACATATGGCAGGCTTGCGCAAATACCTTTACAAATGTCCACCATGACTGAATTATTTCTTGGGATGACCACCCTGTACATTTTTCAATAAAAGTATAATAGGTGCATATGCCAGATGTTATTGCCATCTGTCACATTTTCAATCCAACATTCACGTAATGGAGTGGAAGTATAGTGGTGGTTAAAAAATTTCATTTTTTTTTAATTTTTCAAAAGATGGTAAAATAATTTTCAAATTTTTTGCTTCTGAAATAGGTTTAAAATGTCAAAGGTAGAAATTTTAAATTAGAGCACAAAGGAAAGTTTCCTTCTGTTCTATAGTAGTGCTAAAAAAAGTTTAAAAATTAAAAATGATGTATTTTTAAAATAGGTTTAGAATGCTATGAAATGTGAAAATTTTAAATTTGAGCAAATAAAAAAAAATTCGATCTATTTTAGTGGTAAAAACTTTTTGAAAAATGTTGGTGAAAAAAAATTTCAAAATTTTTTTTCTGAAATACCTAGGTTTAGAATGTCATTTAAATTTGAGCATTCTGGTAAATTTTTTTCCAAACTGGTAACAAAATGTTGCAAATTTTTTTTTCCGAAATTGGTTTGGAATATCATGAAACATGGAAATTTTAAATTTGAGCAAAAAAAATTTTTTCGTCTGTTCTATAGTAGTGATACATAAATGGATTAAAAATGTTTTCAAATTTTTTAAAAAATTCTTCAAAAACATTTTTAAATTTGTTTGAATAGTTTTAGAATGTCATGGAAACGTGGATAGTTAAAATCTGAACAAAGAAAGAAAAATTCTATCTTAGTGATAAAATTTCAAAAAACTTTTTTTTTAATCAGGCTTAGAATGCCATGAAACGTGAAAATTTTAAATTTGAAGAAAGAAAAAAAATTCATTTTAGTAGTAAAAATTTTTTCAAAAATATTGGTGAAAAAAATTTTCAGATTTTTTTTCCCTGAAATAGGTTAAGCGTGTCATGAAACGTAGAAATTTTAAATTTGAGCAAAAACAAATTTTTTTCATCTTGGTAAAAATTTTTTCAAAAATGTTTGAAAAAAATTTTCAAATTTTTTTTTTTCTGAAATAGGTTTAGCGCGTCATGAAACGTGGAAATTTTAAATTTGAGCAAAAAAAAAATTTTTTTCAACTTGGTAAAAATTTTTTCAAAAATGAAAAAAAATTTCAAAAATTTTTTTTTCCTGAAATAGGTTTAGCGCGTCATGAAACGTGGAAATTTTAAATTTGAGCAAAAAAAAATTTTTTTCATCTTGGTAAAAATTTTTTCAAAAATGTTTGAAAAAAATTTTCAAAAAATTTTCAAAAAATTTTTTTTCCTCAAACAGGTTTAGCGCGTCATGAAACGTGGAAATTTTAAATTTGAGCAAAAAAAAATTTTTTTCACTATTTATTCCGTTTAGACGGTCCACCCTGTATATTTTTCAGGGAAAATTCTACCAGTTCTTCGCTGACAGTAGGGTTAACTACCTACCAAATTTGACTGCTCACCGTCAAGTAGTTTTTTAGTAAATATACCAACAGACAGACAGACAGACAGACAGACAGACAGACCGACAGACAGACTGACGGAATTGAAAAACCTATATTTTCGGAATCTACATGTTCTGAAACGTCAGAATCCGAAAAAATCTCGGAGGGTGATTTTTTTCTCGAATACAATACTTCCCTTCGGTATGCGAGGGAAGTAATAAGGTAATTTTTTTTGTCATGTTTTTTGAATTTTTCATTTTTTTAATTCGTTTCGGTGGGGAAAACTTACTTATAAATTTTCCGCATGTTGTGGTGAATCACCCTGTATCTTACATTAATTACTTAATATTTACTTTTAAAATCATCAACTTTGTATAAAAACGGGGATACAGTATAAGTGAGAGAGCAACACGCAGGCCGGTCTTCTCGATCCAAGTGTTTAACAAATGTATAGTGCTCTCACTTACTGTATGTTTGTTTCCTATACAAAGAGTGACCGCAAAAAAGCTCATTTGTCGCCTGTTTTGGGTAGCGGATTGCGAGCTTGAGAAAAATCTTAAAAAGATTTAGCACTCCTCAAATTAATAGTCATTAAGAACAAAAGGTAACATTGTACTTAGTTTTTTCAAAATGTTCATTAATTACCCCTATTCAGGGGTTGAAATGAATAAATCTGAAAACAATTCTGTTTGTATTATTTCTATTAAATCAATCTTAAAAAAGCGAAAGTATCAAGAAGGGTTCAAAATTCACCCATAGGCCCTCGAAAGGGGTGAAATCATCCCCAAAATATCAAAAAAATCAAAAATATTCTGAAAGTAAAATATTTAAATGACAAATGGGAAATTATTTCTATTAGTAATTTTGACAAAAACGCACTTTCTAAGGACTGAAAGTACCCTAAGCAACTACAAAAGAGAAACATTAGAAAAAATAAAAAAATTCTATTTAAGTTTTTTTTCATGATTTGTGAAACATTTAAATATTTTATTTTCAGAATTTTCAAAAATATTTTTAATTTCTTTTTTGTTATTTTGGGGATCATTTCACCCCCTTCGAGGTCCTATGCTGCAGGTACAGGCAAACACGTTCGCTAGACTAATTTGCGATTTATAAGGTACAGAATTAGGTGATACATCATTCCTTTTAGTTTCTTAGCAATAAAGATGGCTATTGCTAAGCAGTTAACTGTTGTGCAATACAATGAATAGATTTTGTGAAATTGGTGCTTATGAAAATAGACAGATTAAACAAAGGACTTAAAGTTATAGTAAGGTAGACACAATTCATCTAACGGGTGACCTTTCGTCTATGGTATGTATATGCACCGAGCTGAGCAAATCATTGTAATTTCTTTAAGACCTTTTCTTATGTCATATTAATATTATATTGTTTAACTGATGTATTTTATTAAATGTTCTCCATTTCCTTTATTGTTTTATTTATCACTCTTACTGCTATCATTAGCAGTAGGTTGAATGTCGACAACGCTGAACTTGAACATACATGCCTGCAAAAGAGGATAAAACAAAATATATCTACTAAATATAGAACTGTTATCAACAAATTTAACATTTGTAATAAGTATAAATTAGATTGCGTTTATACCTGGTTAAATTCATCAAGTAAATGTATTGTGGGATGTTTAAAACTACTCAATTCTGTTGTTTAACACTACAAAACTGTGAAGGTGAGCTAAAGTCAGTGTTCATACTCACGTTTCAAATGTTAGACAATCCAACACTGACTAATTTTTAAACAACCACAACATTTAGTCCGCAGATCATCAATGACAACTATACTTTGAACTTTCATTCTTAATTTCTAAACTTCATCAGATCTTTACATAATATTTAGCTTTTCTTTGAAGTTCCTCTTAAATTGTACCATATTTAAAACGGTTGTCTCTGTAAAATTTTTCTCCTTCAGCACGAGCCTCTTCTTCGCTCTACTCAAGTTTAGGTACAAAAAATATCAGTCAAACCAATATAAACTGTTAATTCATATACAAAATTGTTTATAGATTGCTCAAGCAGCACTTATTTTATCACAACCACGTTCAGTTTCATATATGGTATCTCATGTTAAGAAAGGAAACCTAACATGATTTTGGTCTTGTGAAAATAAAATTCTTACACATTAACGTATAACAATTTGCCATTAACAAAATGCTTGTAATACTCCTGAAAAATCATTTATTTTCATTGCTTGCAATCAGTTGGCATGTTCAACCTCAACTTCTCCTAGTTGAAAAATCGGGAATATTTAATAAAAACTGGCATCATTTCGTATTGCCTCACTTCCACAATTAATAATATAGCCAAAACTTGGCAGTTTGTAGTGTTTGCAATGTCCACAAAAGTACTAATTTAATGAAAAGTTCGATCAATTTGTTTTCCCTCAGCTCTGACGACTGTCAAAGCTCGTGACCCCACGCGCACACGACACATAAGATTGTTCATTGAACAGAAGTAAAATTTCATAGATAACTAAATGAGAATTGATCGTTTTTTATTTAACTTACATGATTGAATCTGTGCCTTACTTTCGTTTATAATAATTATAAATATGATGTAACTACATTATGTAATTTATTTAGATCAAATCTGCTATCGACAATAGATATTTTAATAATTTCAATGACATCCAATGTTCTTTGTCTAAATTACCCTCAATTAATATACGATTCAAGTGTATTGACCCCTCACTTTAACCGCGAATATCTCAGAAATGGAAGAGCAGAGAAAATTGGAAAAACTATGTGTTTATTATGAGTCTATTCTAAATCAGTCACTGAAATTTAAATGATGTACATTGGACACTTTTGAAATTCTGCTAAGTTATATTGAAAAATGTCCTACTTTTTAAGGAAATTTTGACCATACCAGTTTTAAATCCATTATGTCTTGGAAAATATGCACACTATGTAAATAATATTTTAGACACCAATAAAGCACGGCATTTTTTGTATGAGAAAATTTTTTCATAATTTTTTATTCTAAAATTTTGCAGTTATTCTCAAAAACGTGACGTCATGTTTATTTGGTTATTTTTCGATGTATTTAATTTTTTTTTTGTTAAAATAGTTAATTATGTAAAATGTAAGCATTTTCAGAAAAAATAATTGGTATATATCAAATATTAATTTAATTATCAAGCATAAAGGATAATATCATTCCAAGTTTGCATTAATATTATCTATTACGTTTCATAATTAAATTAATATTTGATATATACCAATTATTTTTTCTGGAAATGCTTGCATTTTACATAACAAACATTTTTTTGAAATAAATAAATAACCGAATAAACATGACGTCACGTTTTTGAGAATTACTGCAAAATTTTGGAATAAAAAAATTATGAAAGAATTTCCTCGCAGAAAAAATACCGTGCTTTATCGGTGTCTAAAATAACATTTACATAGTCGGCATATTTTCCAAGATATAATGGATTTAAAACTGGTATGGTCAAAACTTCCTTAAAAAGTAGGACATTTTTCAATATAACTTAGCAGAACTTCAAAAGTGTCCAATGTACACGGTGATTCTTTAAGGGCGCCCCCTCATTGGGTCTTAATTTCCGCCTTATATAAAAAAATATTTCAATAACTATTTAATCCTTTCGAAATGATTTTTTCTCAGAAATCCAAAAATTTTATGGAAAAAAAAATTTAACGTAAAATAAAAAAGTTATAGATTAAATTTATATTTTCTTAAATGGGACACCTTATATATTTTTCAATATTCTGATAGAGTGTTTTTTCTGATTTCAATAATATATCACTTATATATGCGACTTTTAACCGTTTTTGAGTTATTAATATTTAAATACCACATTATCAAATTAAAATTATTGTTTTGAGTCATGACCTACCCACAAAAATTAATGAATTATTTTTTAACAATGCGATTTTTAAATATTAATAAGTCAAAATCGATTAAAAATAACATATATAAATGATATATTTTTGAAATCAGAAAGAAATACTTTATCAGAATATTTAGAAATATATATGGTGTCCCATTTAAGAAAATATAAATATAATCTATAACTTTTTTATTTTACATTCAATTTTTCTTTCTATAAAATTTTTGAATTCCTGAGAAAAAATCGTTTCAAAATGATTAAATAGTTATCGAAATATTTTTTTATGAGGTCGAAATTAAGGCCCAAAGAGAGGGCGTCCTTAAAGAATCACCGTGTACATCATTCAAATTTCAGTGACTGGTTTAGAATAGACTCATAATAAATACATATTTTTTTCAATTTTTTCGGCTTCTCCGTTTCTGAGATATTCGCGGTTAAAGTGAGGGGTCAATACATTTGAATCGTATATTAGTAAAGAGTTCTTTAGCATATCCTGAAGAAGTTCTATTTATTACACACGGAAATTGGGCGTTCCCTAAACTGCAATCTTATATGCATACAATTTTAAAGTAACCCGATGAGTTTCTCAAGAAATGGCTGGTACTTTTCTACAATTACAATCTCGTATATTGTTTTAAGTAATCTGAACATAGTAGTCCTTAGAATTTTCAAAATGTTCAAAATTACATTAAATTACAACTGAATTTACTATACGACACACTATTCATTGTTTATTTTCAATTTGATCGTCTCCCGTTCTCCCGATGATATTCCTGAGTAATATTTAGGGTTCTTAAGCATAGTTTATTTCAACTTTTGTGGTCTGGTGGATGAATCTTGATATACTCTATTCAAAATAATTATTAGTATAATATTAGTACTTCAGTTTAGACTAAAATGCAGTGAATTTCCATGTTATGGGTCAAATTAGTGCATAATATATGAGTTGGACCATGTTAGGTTAGACGGTAGAATTATCACTTGGAAAATCTTCTGTCGAATCAAAGAGAAATTCAAATAAAAGTTGCTCAGAGTGGAATATTGTATCGAACAGGACCTTTACAAATTTCTTTTAAGTGCGTCAAGAAAAGCTCCAGGGAGAGCGTGGGAGGTAAAAATGGTAGGTGATGAGAACGTGCTGCCGTAGTGCATCTATATCGATTCAGTTATTTACAAACCCTAATAATAGTCAATGTCAAATAGTTTACGTTGTTGCTGTTGTCTAGTCCTAGTCCAGCCCTGTGGATAATATGTCTCTTAAAAAACTAAACATACTCGTTAAAAATAAATAATAACTCAGTAATAATTGAATCTAACAAATTGACATTTATTTACTTTTCACAATCTCCAAATGATTAGCCATATCTAAACTGCTTCGAGCAAATTCAATAAGGGAATTGCAATTGTTAATAACAAAGCCAACAGTTAATGTATGAATTGCAACACCTGGCGTATATTATAATAATATCGATATACGATTCATTATAGTCAGGAATAAATAAGTACATGAATCTAATTTAAGTAGATCAGATAAAAGGTAGAAAACTGAATGGCTGCTTCTGAAAAGGTAAGTTAAGTGGTATTAAGTCTAATCTGATTGTAGACAGATGAGAGGCCATCTTCGTCTCTACAGGGAGGCGATATTGGACCATCCATCTGCGCAAAATTATTCATAAGTCGACGAGATGTATCAGTGAAACTGTCCTTTCATTTCGTTTATCTCTGAATGAAACTAAATGGGACGTTCAGATTAACTTACATCTTAATAAAAACTCAATAACGAATGATAATTTGTCACTGTTGCACCCTGACTGGGATTTTATTGCATTTTTATGCAATTTCTCTCTTAAAACAAGTTCTGCTACTTTTTCGTAGGCATGCATTTAATGTATGCAGAGAAGTACTAATTACTCAATAAGTACTTTATTTATTACTAGCGGCTCATTAAAATGTTATTGAAATACCCATTATTTGAAATTTATTCAGATATTATAATCTCTATGTATATTATAAGGTAAAAGGGGTAAACATATTTTCATTATAATTTATATGAAAAATAATGGTTGCTCTTATTAAGCCTCAATTTACATGGAAAAGACAATATAATTATAGATTAATATTTTGCAGCAAATAATTTTTCAAAATAATTATAACTTGTTGGAAAAAAAAATTAAACAAAAATATTGTCAGATGACAATGTTACCCCCTAGAAAGTATAACATTGACGCACCCTATTAATTCGACTTAAAATTCGATCTATGGCAATGTTTAATGTGACTCGGGTATCATCGACACTCTTAGCATATTTTTTGAGGGAATTTAACTATTATTTACCCTGCTTGATCATTATTATATTAACTAAATTAAGAATATTTTGACGGTAAGTCAGTATAAAACTATAAAAAACAAGATTTCTTGCATACTTTACGTAACTAAGCGATAATTCTAACTCATTTTAAAATAAGTACCAAAATAAATTAATTTATTTCAGCAAATTATGGTTCCAGTTTTGAATTCTATCATTTTGAAATAATGCTTTCCCCTCTGAACATAACTTTTTCTCTGTCAGTAACATGTGGATATACAAATTATAGCCCTTTCTTACTTAGAAAGTCGATCGTAAGCCATATTATCACTTACATTTAAGACTTTTCCGACATAATGTGCATTACCATATTTTGCTAAAACCTATGATGATTCATAGATGGACTTCTGAATCTTCGTTTTTTCTTTATTTGAAGTAATTTCGCTTTCAGCAGAGTGTCCATGAGCTCATTCTCCAAGAGGTCATCGAAGTTCTCTTCTCCATCATCATCACTTTCCAAATTGAAAGTAATTTTCATTCTCTGATGAGCTTGATTCTTTTACAGGTGGCTTATTTTTTCCTTTCCCCCTTTACTTTCATTTTTCCTTTTCTTTTTCTTCTTTCTCCTTAGCGTTCTTCATTTTTGCATCTGCTTCATTCTTTAATCTTTCTCCTACCTCATGGTCGGTTCAACTTTCTGCAAACTTCCTATTCATCCACTGCATTAGCTCTGGGCAGACATTCAGATTCAATCAATTTTTTCATAACACAGGTCAACAAAAAAAAATCTGCTTCAATAAGAACCGGGGACTACTCGAAGACTACGCGGTAAAAAAATGTTTAACTGATAATTCGGTTTCAGCATTTTTTTGTAGATCTGTGCACAGGTCTACACCTCCTCAATGCCTCTTTTCTAACATCAGGTCGCCTTGATCTTGTAGCACGAAGCATCTACAATTATAAGAATATACATAAATAATTCTTATTGGAAACATTTACAATGGTAATGATAACCCAATAGAAAACATTGACACTGTCAATCTAATCCTGGAGCAAACATTGACACTGTGTCACAACAATTTAGTATGATAAATTTGACACTAAAAAGCATTACCCAACTAATAAACAAGATCTACTTACCCTTTTAAACGAAAATCGAGATAGATACACTCAATTTTGCACAAGTTCTCCCAATTCACTCACCACACAAAATGATTAGGTGAGCCAAAGTTGGCCATTACTACGAACTAAAAATAAAGCCACAGCTTTCATATACTACCAATTGATGACAATAGACGATGTGTTTTAATGTTAAAGGTTATTTCATTTTAAACGGCATGCTAAGAAAGTTAATACATATTTTTAAGAACGTGACAATGTTTACCCCATGACAATGTTGGACCCGTTTGTCTTATCTTGTACACCAAATATAGAACACCCTACATTTTCTCTTTTGAGGTAATATATCCTCGTTTTGAATTTGTGAAGAGTATAGTAATGACAATTAGGTAATATCTCAGGTTTGTTCCAACACGCATTTTGATCGTCCGTTGAATGGTCAAACTCACCCACTCATGGCATGAATATGCCACAACGGTAGATAATAGATAGATAGACAACTGAGCGACCACTTTTGACTGTTCAACGGACGATCAAACTGCGTGTTTGAACAAACCTCACATTACTAAAGGGAATCATGCTGATATTTTTGGATTTACTTGAAAAACCTACACAAATGATAGATAATAGCAAATTCGAAAAGTCTCTTCATTGTTGAAAGGTACTACATATAACAGGCGAATATTTTGTTTCTGGGTAAATGTCATACTGAATTATATTCTGGAACAAACCTCACATTACTTACGGGAGTCATGCTGATATTTTTGGAATTACTTGAGAAATCTACACAAATGATAGACAATAGCAAATTCGAAAAGTTTGATCATTGTTGAAAGGTACTACGTATAACAGGCGAATATTTTGTTCCTTGATTAATGTCATACTGGATCATATTCTGCTCCCACATAAAAATCCCAGTAAAACTTTAAGTGCAAATTATATCAATCTTTTTTTTGTTTTTACATAAAAAAAATTAATAAAGAAATCTATAAAAATATTTAAGTACACAAAACCCTATCTATTTGACACACTGTATTAATGTTACGCGTTACTAATGTTACAACTGCGACAGAGTAGGGGATATCAAACGAAACGGTCGACAGCGGAACTCGAAAAGAGCGAATGCTGCAAATGTGGAAGAGACTCAGAATAAACAAAGTAGTGGAAGGCCAAATGGAAGGCCAAATGGAAGGCCAAATGGACGACGTATGTAATGTTATAAGTGCGGAGAACTAGGACATATCCAACTAGAATGTTCACAGCAGAACTTGGCGAGAGTGAAGGCAGGAGATGCTGTGAAGCCGAATGGAAAACCAGGGGAAGCCGGTACCAGGGAGGCTGTTCCAGATAGGGAACGCGGTACCACTAGAGAAATAAAGATTTTTCAGCTTCGAAGCGTTCCCAGAAGCCCACCGCTACAAAGATATGAGAATATAACGAAACTTCAGAAAAATGCAAACATTTTATCTGGAAGAAGGTGCAAAGAAGATTGCAAGTACTGCCGCCAGGAGGTCAACATTGTTCAGGTGGAGGTTTCGGATGACAGTACAAATTAAGCAAAAAGCCCAATATGAAATCGTGCATTGGGATGGACTGCTGACATACATTGAGGATTCTGAATTGTCTGACCAGGATGTTCAGGCTTAAGGAGGGGGAATGCTGATAGCATATGAGAAATAGCCGAAATTGAATAGCAATGGTGATAGGCAACTGCAGCTGGATTCATCAAGGCCTGTAGTGGGCGCCATCTATGCAAAACTCGTTGTACGATTGTTCTGAAAACTGCTACATTGGTCTAGATTACCACACGAAGATGGTTCAACACTTTACTAGAAATGTATGGTCTTTGCTGGATAGTTCTAGAGACAATTTGTAGAGTATATAAGTCGATGTAAACACGCGGGAAGAAACATTTCTTAATTTATGGAGGTTAGATAATTCGGAAGTGAGCAGTAGAGTGTAAGTATCAAGTAACAATCATTGTTAAAGGTTATTTTAGTCAGTAAAAGTCGAGGTAAAAGTGTATTTTAGTGAATAAAAGTATTGTGTAGTTTTCAGTAAAATATTCAATAATGTGTGTTAGTGTTTATCTCTTCTTGTAATTTTGCAATCCACGGATTTTAAAAGGCGGTTTCCTAGGGGTGGAAACACCTGACATTGATTTTATTTTTTCGGTAGTATTCACCTTAATATTATTTTTACTAAAAGTACATCAAATTTTCTTTCTAGCGATAATGATAACTAGATTCCTAATATTATGTTCTTTCGCCGGTAATCTATTAATGTTTCTTTAGAATGGCCGTCCTGGACACTCAAAGTATATTAGCAATCTAAGCAATATTGTCAACTACATTTCAAATATTATTTACACTATAGTTTCTTAACTTATTCTGTTTTCACTTATATTTTTCATGAAAGGTGAATAGTTTTAGGTTAGCTACATTTTGCACTAAAAGTATAGGAGGTATAATCAACCGCCACTTACTATACTGTACATTAAACTCTATATAACACTCTTAATATAGAGTTCAATGCTACTGTACAAAAGAAGCGGTTTGCCAATGTACTGGCAGTGTAACATCGTTGTTGCCTTTTTCGTCGATTGGTAAAATGCGTAGTATGTGCAATAGCAAGTGTCCGTCGATTCGGCGTCGACTCGAGGAAAATCACTCATGGATTTCTAGCGGAGATCAACAGCGCCAAAAATATTTGCACTCTAGATTTTCCCAGATTCCCTCAGATTTCCTCGGATTTCCTTCAAAGTTCCTCTCCTCGAGATTGTCTCCAGATATCTTGGAGATTTCCTTTTAATTTCTATTGTTGGATGTACACAACAAATCTTTCGCGGTTTGCCTGTGTCTAGCATAAAAAGCACATTTAGTGTCAACATGAGGATCATGCGACACTTACAGCAATTAAACCTCCTGTGACACATCATGTCAGTAGAGTAACCATACGTTTGATTCGCTTGTATTGTATGACCAGTACCATTACTTTACATAAGAGCATCTGTCGATTCGGCTATGAACTCGGAGAATACTACTTTATGTAAATTTATTCCAGCTTTTATTTAATTTTCATCTTTCAATTTATATATTTCTCTTCTAAATACAACGTACATATCCCGTTACCTACTTATTTTTTTTACTTTGGCAATAGAGATTAATGTAATTATAAACATCCGGCTGAAACATGATACAGTTCGACAAGATATTTATTAAACCATTTTTAACACATAGCTTTCTATCATCAATAAATTAAATTATATTGAATGAAAATAATTATTAATGTTGTTAAATGAAATAGGTACGGATGAAACTAATATAGCCGTCATTTTTCAAATTCTTTAACCATACAACGCGTTTATCTATCAATCTAAAATTGAGTAATTGGATACTGTGCCGACATTCTTTCAGATAATATGCTTGAAGCAGAGCTAAGAAACTATAAAAACGTGCACAGAATGCACCTTCAGAGACGAAATTTTTAGAAAATATCTCCAAAATATGGTGATAGATAGCTTCGTCGGTGTAAAAGTGAGCGAATGACAAAGTCAAACGTGTTTTTAATCTACCAGTATCCATTACGTAAAAAAAATCGATTAATCGGGCGGTGCGCAGTGATGAAATTTTATTTCATAAATTTTGTCTTTCTGAATTTATTCATTTTTTTTCTTAATCGGCCATGCCTAATAAAGTTATATTATACCCCTCATCATAAATAACAAATTTGTATATACACTCTTTTCTCAGCTTCTGCTAAAGCTACATATCCACCATAATACATCATTTTTCATCTAAAGCTGTAATCTGTATTTAATAAATGATCTATCCCTGCATAATATCGTTTAATAAGAACTTGAGTAGTTTGTGGGATTAAGTTAATATCAATATAAATATCCTGGGAAATATTTCTGTGGAGTCTGTGCACAAGAAGTTTCGTATAAATATACCCAAGTAGCACATACTAGTTATATAATGGTTTAATGAACGTTAATAACACAAGTTTACAAAAAAAGGGTTGTGATCTGGCGATCTAGACCATGATTCCTTATGTATTTTTGGGCTGAAACCGAATTTTCAATTTAAAAAAATTTCTACCGCGTAGATTTCGAATAAATCAAATTTTATTGCAAAAATACGGTTTTTGACAATAAAAATCGGGCTTTACTCGAAATCTACGCGGTAGAAAATTATTTAAATTGAAAATTCAGTTTCAGCGCCCAAGAACACATAAGGAATCATGGTTTAGAACGTTAAATCGCAACCTTTTTTTTGTAAGCCTGTGTAATCCTTTGCTTAAAACTGTGTAACTTTTACTTAAACTCAAATATAACAAAAACATAGCTATCTCAACGTTCTATGAACGTTTATATCAATAAAGTGGGGAATCTATAAGACTGTTACAAAACGTACCGTACAAGCAGTACCGTTTCAAGCACTTTCTTTAACACTGCTAAACAACTAACCTTAAACAGTCTTGTTTTATTTATATATTATATTTTCAACAACATACTTATAAAACTTTTAGTAACTGTTACTATAGTTTATATAAAGAGTTTTTATAGAGGTTGCAGTCACAAATTTATAAAACTAATAGTGCATAGTTCCAATATAGGGGTTAACTGTGATGAATATAAAATTTTCCGGTCTCTCAATAACAACAGTAACTTTTATACAATTTTAGTTACTTTTGCAATACCATTTAACGTTTAGACATACTTTATTACCATTTGGTACTTTACCATGAACACAGGTTGAAATTTTATGGCCATTTCAGGGTTAGATTGCGTATGCTACTGCTATTTAAATAAATACTTACTTTTATCCAATAATAATGAATAAGATAAGTGTAAGGATGGAGTATAAAATACGCATAATACAAAACTCAATATTTAACAAATATTAAAATTAATAGGCGTACTAATGCAATCTAAAAGCTGCTGCGCTTTAATATTGCACTTGACCACTGTCTTGATTACACTTAAATAAATCTAAATGAATCTAGACATCAGTCTATAAATGATTGCATACTTTAATAGCATTTGAAACTCCAGCATGTATGCTTTTCTGTTTGCGGGTGTCCTAAAGGTGCACAATGATCTATCATTTTAAAGAGTATTATTAATATTTCAACGTGTTGTGTTACGATTCGTCTTGCCTTGTGCAATTCATAAAATGATATTTTGTAGCAAGACCGCCCAGGTAAATATTTTAAATTATATCTTGATTAATCAGCTTTATATACACACTTTTTAGTTGTCTTTCAACCATATGTTCATAGCTTGCTGATTCTCTTCTTCATATACACATATTTTTGAATACTCGCGTCCCAATTTTAAAAATGAAGGGCTGTCGATGATGTTGAATATTTTTATAGAAATTTTGAAATATATGCACATATACTTATTCTAGTAAATCATTATCTGTTCAGATCTTGATTTTCTGGCTTTGGTACCATCAAACAGAAGAAAGTATCAAAAATTCGGTCTACTCTCTGCATTAGATATATACCTATATAACTAATGTTTATAAAACTTGTAATCGGCAATTGAAAGCCATTGGACACACTTTGCTGTTTCGCGTTTCCTGTATAGAATAAAACTTTAATAAATTAATTGAATTTTGATAAATATTAGATTCCAATAATATTATTCAAGGCTGAAAATATAACCTCAATTAATCACATTCTTGGTTATATAGAGGCACAGAAGCTTTCATAAGAGTACCAAAAGTTTCTTAACAGTTTTTAGCGTGACTTGTATTTTCAATATGGATGCTATATTTTCGATTCTGTCAGTGGAGGACATGTTGATACAGCCGATACAAAGTTTTATGTAAATATAAATATGTAATAGGCATAAGTTAAAATGAGAATGAGGAATCGAATATTGTCAGACATATGTTTTTAGTTAAAATGTCTAAATATGTATAGGTAATGAAGATTCAGTTAAAAATGAGAACAAAAGCCTAAAATGAATTTATTTACCTACCTTGTCTTAAACATTTTTTATTCTAATGGATTGCATTTTCCTGAAATCTGAAGGCTAGTTGTTGAATGAGAATGTTCTAATAAGAAATTATACAAATCCATTTTAGAATTTTAATTTGCTAGCGTAACCAGAATTCAGGTTATCGAAAGAATGCAAAAATTTCATTAATATTTTTACACATAGTTTTTCTTTTAGTTCCCATAGAGTTATTTTTTCTTCTGTTTGCAAAATCCTATAAAGAACATGTTTCAGTACAATTAGGCAAACAAATAATGATTCACTTTTAAACATTATAATTATACATTTTTATAGGAAGAACAACACTGAGGGACCTGCACGTTGCAGCGGCCCCTCTGTAAATCTGATATAGCCCTAACTAGACAACACTCGATTACGTGGCAAACTACATTATAAACTAATATTCGTTTCCTTTGAATGATAGGAATTATTAACAAATGAAAACAAAACTAGTAAAAATAGACTCGCTCATGTCATATCCAATAAAATTTTCTTCATTGAACTGTCTAGAATTTATACAGGTTCTCTCATTCTTATTTGAAATCTTCAGGACAGAATACAGACTATCATTTCTTTCGCGCTACGTTTGTGAGTACTATAAGGAGATCAACATCCTTTCTGACTATAGCTCCGCCAGTATCTAGCTAAGTGGTAACAATTGGCGCGCTGCGTATAGTTTAACAATGAAATAATTTTCCACATATATATTATTATAACTAGAGATGAATTTAGTCTTATTTCGATATTTTGAGCGACATGTTTATTCGCACAATGGAGGTTTACTCTGTTTCTATGAATTACATTGTCATCCCTATCATTAACACAATTTTACACCGAGTCCGTTTCTCGTACGAATGAAGGAAAAATAATATGTTTTGCATAAAATTTAATTCTATACAACTTTATACTAAACAATTATTTACATAAATATATTGGTTCGCGAGATATTTGGAAAAAACTATTGTTTTCTGCCATTTTTACAATATTGCGTCCGAAGCTCACATCGAATAATTCAGGACATTTAGTGTATTAACCTACGCGCCTACTTACAGATATCTGTTTCTCTAGTACTGTGTTAATAGTGGTAAAATTTATTTAGGAAATTACATTGCTTAAAAATTATTGTCACCTGGAAAAACTGTAAAATTAGTTGATTCCATATAAAGAAAGTTTCAATTGCCGGTTTTTTGGCAACCAGGTCATTTTAAAATAACTGATTATATAGGTACCTATTCCCTTAAAAAATACCGTTCTTGAAAATTATTTCATATTTTACACTACTGTATTCGTATATTTTTCTAAGTAAATTTCATTTGCAATGATGACCATTAAAATACCACAAATATTTAATGAAAAAATAATAATAAAAAAAATGGTAAAAGGCGTACCAAATCGGTAAATGCTAAGGTCATTTAATTTCACATTATAAACACCCTATTTGTCGACAGTACACGCAAAATTTAGTAGAAGTAAGAATTTTATATAATCATCAATAAATTAATGGAAATCATATTAAAATAAAATGAACATTATCGATATTTATCGGAATTGAAATGTTAAGTTTCAACTAAAACATCCAGTTGAAATAAAACATCCAGTTGAAACATTTATTTTTTAATGTAATGGTGATAAATCACGTATAAAGACGATGGACATACGTCAGAAATAAATCGATTTGTGAATATTCATTGGTAACTTATGCTTTATTAATTTCATCCAGACATCGATCTAGATGATCTATTTGTACAAATATTCGTACTCACCTTTCCAAAAACGTGAATACTTTTTCTCGATGAAAATCAGTATTGTTATTAAACACAAATGACGTTGTATTTCATTTATATAAAATATAAAATAGAATTTTTGGGGACAACATGGAGTTTATGAGAAACAGTTTTGTACATTTCCAACTTTCGTTGAGAAATTAAATGGCCCCGTATACCCTTAATTGTTGAGAATAATTTACTTATGCCCGGCAATGCCCATTAAACCAAATTTGTAGCGAAAAATATAAAAAATATTTTTACCAATTTACCAGATATGGGTGGTTTTAACTCTCTCTGATTATCCCTAATCATATAATTTGGCTATATTTGGTATAAATCACCCGCATTTGCAATTTAATATAAAAAAGTGGATTTCATAGGATCCTTTTAATTTTTATTGAAATTATCGCGAAAATCCTTTAAAATGGGTGTTTTTGCGTCTTTAGGGGTGTTCCCTGACTTTCAGGACTAATAGTGAAAACAGAATTTGTCATATACAGAGATGATATCAGTACTCTGAGACTAATGTCTCACAACGCAAGTTCTCAACAAAACTGACGGATCTCAATTTCTTGATTTGTCCTTTAAGTTTTTCTGAGAATGAAATAATATTTGCAAAAAAAGCTTTAATGAAGATTATCCTGTAATGGCGATGGATACCCTGTAAGTGTAATTGATAAATTAATTAGAGAGCGCACATTGAGGGAAACCGTTCGGAATTACTCAAACGGGATTCAAAATGTGTATCAATTCTATATGAACCTCAATTTACCAGAGGTCTAAACTAGATTTTCAACAACTTAAATAAGACACTTGCTAAATTTTGCATCCCTTCGGAAATAAATTGTAACAACTTTTAGGCAAACAAAAAGCCGAAAAAAAAAGTTCAGAATTTATGCAGTTAGTTGTAGAGATTGTAGTTTGAAGTCTATTGGACAAGCAGAACGTACAATTATAATAAAATTTTTGGAACATATGATTCAGCTTAAAAACTGAAAATCTTGTGCTTCTTAACGATTAAAGCTAGCGGTTAATTACAAATGTAAACATAATATGAACAGTAACATAGGGCCCATCCAAGATAGCCCGCTTTACAAGTTATTAGATCACGGGTCATCGAACCGAGACAGAGTTTAGGGACAAAATTGCTTGAATTCGTTCAACCATTTATTTTAGTATAAATATAGGATCATTTTTAGTTGTACTTTAGCTTTAATCAGATCATGGCAACATATCATTATACTCTTCGCCGATTTACTGCACGTTTTTCATATAATTGTTGCACATTCTATAGAATACTCTTCACAGTTTTTTTTGTAAGCAGTGTTTGTTTTATACATTTTTAGTTTAATTATAAAACATTTTTTCAAATAATTAATACCTTTTTATTTATTAATCGATTTTTCTAACAATTTTCGACAAACCAGCTAACTCATAAAATTTTGTAAAATATATTTTTTAACAAACACGGCTACTTACTTGTAAGCAACTATGGGAAAATCTGTTATGTTATGAATGTTGTGAATAACCTTATGTGTTATACCTTGTTAGAATTTACATGAACAGCTCTTTCTGATAGTCTCTCTCGCAGCAGTATTTTTTTATGCATTGGAAATACTCTCTTCTATTGCCTCACTTCGTTTGATCGTCGACTAACGGGTCACCCTACATAGGCAAATTTTTAAAATTAATACTTCACTCACAAATTTTTATAGTTTCTATCACAAATATGACCATTTTCGAAATAAATAAAATATCACGTATAAAACTAATGGTACGAGTTGGACTAAAATTAAAAATTCCAGATCTATTGTCATCAACTTTCATCACAAAGAGGCTTGGTACCTACCAAATATAATAATTTCAAATGGACTGTTAATTTTTCAATGCATCTATTAAATTTAGATAGAGGTATTTTAATGAAGATATTGAAGTAAAAATGCCCTATTTTTATTGTTTAATTAGTATTTACTCGCATGCGATAGAGGTGAGGTTAGCAGATGTGTCTATAAATAATAACTTCCCACTCTATAGTACTTGAGCTAATTGGCGGTATATATAAGTAATCAATGTAGCATACACGTGTGGGACATGGAACTTGGAGCACGGCAAGCGCTATTAAAATCAAATGAGTTACCGATGAATCACAGCCATTGTGCCATCCGCATCCTGCCGAGGTGTAAATTACCAGTGAAAAAGTTATTACTTCCACATCCACGTAGTGGAGTGGAAGTACAATAATTGTAAAAAAAAAATCTTTTTCTTGCCGAAATAGGTTTAGAATGTGTGAAAACGTGGAGATTTTTTACTCGAGTGAAAATAAAGTTTCTGTCTGGCTGCCTGCCTGTAACATTTTTGTGCGTACGTTGTCTCTGGAAACGAGTCCGCAGTTTTTAAATCACTCCTGAACTTTTGCACAGTGGTAGTTCATGATATGCTGATAAAAAGTCTCCATGGTCACAAAAATTTGTACAGGATTTCGAGATATTAGCCAAAGAGAGTCGTAATTTCCTTTGTACAAAATTTCAGCTCCCGGGAGTGAAACCCAGATTGCATTTAAAAAGTGTGAGGTCCGCGGACCCTTAACTTTTTAAATGGAATTTTGATTTCATGTGAATATAAAGACAAATAAAAAAAAGAAGCCCCATTTGCATGTAAAGTTCGAATTAACCGTTGAAATTTTGTACAAAGGTGGTTCATGACATGCTATCAAAAGTCTTCACGGTCCCAAAAAATTTTAAGTGTCTCCACTCCAGTCATAAAACATTTTAATTATTGTGATATATTGGCCTAAGAGCGTCTCATTATCGACGAGATTACTACTTTCTTTGACTAATAGGTAAATCCTGTCATTAAGGTTTTTTGTGACCAAGGAGACTTTTGATCAATATGTCATTAACTATCTCAGTTTAACTCCTTGGAGTGAAACCTAAATTGCACGTAAAAACTGCGGAGTCCCTTGGCACATGTATGTATTATAATAGGATCTGGAACTAGATTATATTGCAAGCTTATTCCGTTAAAGGATTGGAGGAATAAATGGCGATCTTCTTCTTCTTCTTCAGCCCATGCACGTACACTGCTGGACATAGGCCTCCCGTAACTATTTCCACGAATGTCTGTCCTGTGCTATATGCATCCAATTCGGACAAACTCGTTTCAGGTCATCTGTCCATCTGGTTGGTGGTCGTCCCCTGTTCCGAAGAGCGTCTTGTCTCGGTTTCCATTCTAATATGCGCTTCGTCCACCTGTCATCTCTTACTCTTGCGAGGTGTCACGCCCAGTTCCACCTCGGATTTGCTATTTTATCAATCGAATCGGTTACGCCAGATCTAGTTCTGTATTCGGTATCCGGTCTCTTAAAGACAATCCCAGCATGGAGCGTTTCATCGCCCGTTGGGTTACCCGGATCTTATTCACTGTCGCCTTGGTAAGTGTTAAAGTCTCTGCCCCGTAAGTTAGAACTGGTAAAACACGTTGGTCGAACACCTCTCGCTTAAGGCAAATGGGAATGTTGATTTGAGAGCATCTCTCAGTTTTCCAAATGCGACCCAAGTATTATTCTACGCCCAAGTTCACAGGTCTAATTATCTCTGTTTAGGCGGATTTCATGGCCCAAGTACTTCTTATATGTTGTTTTTTCAATATCCATTCCAGGTACAGAGATGTTTTTACTAAGTACCAAGTTGGTCATCACTTGAGTTTTGAGTTATTCATTTTCAGACCCACTTGTAGGGAGGCATAATAAAGCCTTTCACATGCCGTAGAATTGTTATAGATGGTCCTAATATCTGTAGTGTAACGATGATCTATTCGACTTTCAGATAGGGCTTTTAGCATTTTCTGTTGATAAATCAACAAAAAATACTGGTAAATATGGGTAAATATATGAATTAAGCCAGTAAGAGTCCAGAAGCTTGGGATATGATGGATATACTGTCATCCACCCCTACCGCCACATCCATCTCATTCCATTATTAAAGGGATTAACAAAATAAAGTGATTTAGTGTGTGTACAAGAACAAATGTTCCCAAGAAATTTTTGGCATCATCCACTCACCCCCATTATTATCACCTTAGGGCAGACGGTTTCAAATATTATGTTATTCAATTTCTGTGAGTACTTATTTCCACATACTGAAAATATAGTATCAAGAGACTTGGTTAGGAAATATGGATGTGGAAGTAGTGATTCTTTAGGCAATGGTTTTTAATTAATATTTCTTCTCCGAGTCTCGTCAATTTTTGTGTGGGCTGGAGTTTTATTGTTATTCAATCAGTTCAGTTAATTATGCAATTTTTGTTGTAGGAAACCTTTCTGATTAACATAGAGTAGTTTTTGTAATGAATAAGCGATGGTGTTTAACACTTATTTCAATACTTTAAATAATTTGTTATTCCTTACACGGACATGAATGCCACTTTCTTAAAAAGCTCGTCTAGCTAACAAATGTAACTCATATTATAATAATATATAGTTGATCAGTCTGAGCCAAGTCAAACAAATGTACACATTTCTTTAAAAGTTCAGAATATAACTTTAGTAAAAATCTGGGTTGGCACAAATACCCACCGTTAGAAAAAACCGGTGGGTAAAATGGATGGCTTTTTTGCGTGATTTTGGTTTTTTTTGCAGGAGAAAGAAAGCAATTATTATAAAAAATTATATATTTGACTCACTGATACTTAAACAAAACAATAACAAAATGTAACGTATCAGTATATCAGTAAACAATAAAGCAAGTAAATAATAAACTTGAGAGAAATAAAAACATAAAACAAATAACAAATTTTCCTAAAACAGGAATGTGAAAGGCAAAATATACACATCTTTTGAAACGATATTTATGTTTTATTTAAATGTCTATAAATCTTAACCATAATAATAATAACTGCCAATAAATATATACGCAATTTCTCACTTACCTATGTCTTTTTATGAACTACTAATACAATTAGATTAGATTATAATAATAAATCAAAATCACTGTTCAAGATTTACATCACATCAATCCGCCCTAAGAGTGCAACTACAACCGAAGAACAGAATATTTCCAACACAGTCCAGACGTTGTCACATGCGATACGTTCGAATATATTGCTAATTTATTAATGTTTACACCGACCAATATTAAGTAATAAGGTAATAAGGTTCAATTAACCGGGAAAAAGTAAGCCCTACCATACCAGGGGTTGCCTATCTTCCAGCAACATCTCTAGCCAAACCTTCCCATACTAACACTGTCTTCAACCCTACACTGCATTTCATATATTTTCACTCTATCCTTCATTCTATCTTTTCTATTGTCTTGTTTTTTATTTTTTTCACAATGTTTAAAACCTAAACTTCTAGCTTCTCCCCGTATCTTCTCAACACAACGGCGGGAACACCGTTGGGACTTCAATTGCTTGGAACGAGGTTTTTCGGTTAGCTTTTCCCGTACCAGCAGCCCAAGGCAAATAAAGTGTTATGTGCGAGTTTTTATGATTATTGTTTTAATTTTAAATTGTTTTAAAGTCTACTGAGTAGGCTATGTTCCAATTTTAATGTACATTTTATGCCACTGATAGTGGCACGAGTTTTAACCGTTCTTAAATTATTTTATTGAACCCAACCGGTAGCGGTCCGTTTAACCTCATACATACCGCGACGCGGCGTGCCATGGTTGTCTGGTTGGCTCCGGGTCATGATCCAGGAAGGCGATATCTGTATTATTTTTAATTGTAATACATTGTTTATGACAATGATGGAAAATGTTAAATTTTATTTTACAATTTTTAGTAACCGATTTTCAAAAGTCGATTCAATTGTAATAAAAAAAATTCACCGTTTTTTGTGGCCTCTTATGTAGTTTCTACAAAGCAAAAGGAATTATTCGTTGTGTTGAATATTTTAGTTAGACTCGTTATCAGAGAATCCTAAACATAGCTTGAAAACGCGTCAGCCTTTACCCGAAATCGAACAAAAAAGTTAGCATTTGTAACTAAGTACGGCCCTCAATTTCCCAGTATCATATGAATATCAATAATAAAAACAAGAAAATTTTATTTCATTCCATTTTATTGATATAAATGTTCTGTGTGTAATGGTCCAGCTAATTTTGGAAAGGCTCTATAAAAATATCTGATATTTCAAAGCATCGGTTGCCACCAGAACAAATTAGATTGGCTCTTTTTCAAGAAATTCTGAAGTTAATTTTTTTGCATTGTTTTTTTTTAACAAAAAAAATGGCCGAACCGGATTTGATGAAATTTCTTCCAGGTCCTAATGACGTTAATGCATTTTGATTTGCACTACAACGAAGTTGATATCATTTCCTGTTCGCGAGATGTCGTGCAAAAAAGTTTCCACGTATGTACGTACGAACATACACACATCCGCATATTTATTTTCAAAAATAGTTGAAAAATACAGTGATTTTGAAACATACAAATATGTTGAAAATTTTGATTTCGACTTTCGAGCCCATTACAATTAAGTCTATAGTAATTAAGTCTAAAGCGTAACATACACACATCCACATATTTCTTTTCAAAAATAGTTGAAAAATACAGTGATTTTGAAACATGTGTGGTGTGGCCACACCTTTAGCTGGTAGATTTTTTATATATTTTTTTTTTCTCTTTAATTTTAATAAGCAACACACTACTTCCACAGTTGGAATAGTAATTTTAAGTTAGATACACAGATTGAGTACGTGGTACAAAATAGTGAGTTATTGCTAGGTATACAGTGGTGTGCATTTTTTGGATATACATTTGTTATACCTCTCGGCATCGAATATCAGAGAACATCCTAATCCTGTCTATCTATACCATCCCTTACTCTGTCTCTGATAGTCCAAGCAGAGCCGGAACTGCAGAGTTGCCGGATTGAGGGGTAAGTTTTTTTGTTATAGTTAACATTACCGAACAGTCCACTAAAGTAGATAGCGCGTGTGGTCGCTACACCACAATATTGGTTCCTTCGAGCCGGATTAGAACATTTTTTTGTAGTAGGCATTAGTGCAACAGTAGATTTAAACTTTTGTTTTGTTTCTTATAGACAGTACTCAATTAGATTCATAATCATTTCGATTTATACATTAGTTTATTTTACTTAAGACAATCGAACTCGAATATTATACATATAGGTATAATTTTTCGTAGAATATTACATACCACTGTATAGTACCTAGGTATCTTATAGAAAATAATTTAATGCTAATAGTAGAAAATTATACACTTGTACCTAATCGGTGCAGAATTAGTTCTGTGTCCTTGAACTTGTCTTTTTTAACTAATATCAGTTTATATAGTTTTTGAGGTAAACAAATAATGTTTACATTTATATTACTCTAGTTTCTTCGTTTCGACTTTATATTAAATTATAAATTTATATATGAAGCTACACATTATAATTTGGTACATGTTTGGAATATTTGTATTAGATGCAGTGTAAACTTATTAAAAATAATAAGTACTTATTACTATCTATAGTATTTATAATAATATAATTTCTCAATTTATTTGTCTAGATAAATAGGTATACATATTAATTTGAATAGGTATATTAGGATTTGGTTTTTTACTTAGTTTTTTTTATTGATATATTTTACGCATCGGAATTCAAATATTCTTTCTTTATTCAAAATGTCGGCTAAACAAAATAAATTAAAGGTTCTCACTGAAAAAAAGGAGACGCTGCTTTTGAGAATACAAGCATTATTTGATTTAAGTACCAAGCAAGATGCCACATCTTTGAGCAATTTTAAAATTAGGTATGCTAGGCTTGATCAGACCGAATCACAATTTGAGCAATTAATTGATGAAATTAATATTCTCCAGTTAGAAGTAGATTCAGAATATAAACCTAATTTTAAAGTATTAGATGTTGTTAACGAAATGTGTTGTAATATTCGCGCGACTTATAGTGAAATTACACAATCTCAAAATGTAGCTCAATCGTTCAAGCAAAATGAACAAACTTCAAAATTAGTAAAACTACCAAAGTTAGAACTACCTAGTTTTGACCCAGATAAGGGTATACATTTATGGCCCATTTTTTATGAAACCTTTAAAAACCTCATTCATAGTAGAAAAGATCTTAACAATAATGATAAAGTTCAGTATTTAGCATCGTGTCTAAAAGGTAAAGCTCAAAATATTTTTGCTGGCTTACCACCAATAGGAGATAATTACGAAATTTTATGGGATAGTTTGGTAAAAAAATATAATGATAATAGGGCACTGGCTAGTCAATACTTTGAAAATATGCTTAACTTTAAACCTTTAGTTAATGAAGATATAAAATCTTACAATTCGTTTTTAGAAAAGTTTCATGCACCGGCCCAAGCATTATGTAATCTACAAATCACGGATATGGCGAATTTTATGTTTGCCTCTTTGGCTTTAATGAAATTAGGTCCAGAAACTGTTAAAATGTTTGAATTAGTTAGAGAAAAACAAGATATGCCTTCATATGAGGAAATTGTGCAATTTATATCGAATCAAGTGAGGACATTAAATAGGTCGGTTAAACCTACTCGATTTTCTAGTAATAATACAAGTTCCAATAATAATAAATCACCAGTAGTACGATCATTTGTAGTTAGCCAAGAAGCTAATAATTTATGTAAATTTTGCAAACGTGACTCACATCCAATTAGTCGTTGTTCAAAATTTCTAAAACACTCGCCAAATGAACGATACAAAATTGTCAAAGAAATGGGCGTTTGTCTTAATTGTTTAGGGTCAACACATAAAATAGCACAATGTTTCTCGAAGGTTACTTGTAATATTTGCAATATGAAACATCATAAATTATTACACTTTAACACTGACAGTTCTGTTTCTCGAACAGTAACAAATAGAGCTAGTACTTCTTCTAGTAGTAACAGTCAAAATGATTTAAGCCATAATAGTAGCTCAACAGTAGCAACAAATAGCGGTTCTCTAACAGAAAATCCGACTCATAGTCTTTGTTCAGTGTCCAGTAGTACCGATCTGACGAAAAATCATAAACAATACACTGTTTTGTTGTCCACTGCAGTAGTACATGTTATAGATAGTAATGGTAAAAAACGAAGCTTACGTTTTCTAGTAGATATGGCGTCACAGTCAAATTTCCTTACTTTAGATAGTTGTAGACGTTTAGGTTTTTCAATATACAAAACATTTTCACTTGTTAGTGGCATAGGCGTAACTTCGCGGCCAATTAAGGGTAAAACTAACCTAACAATTATGTCTCGTTTTGACGATAATATAAAATATCCTATCGATGTCTTACTTATAGAAAAAATAACTGATCAGCTGCCCACTTCTACCGTAGATAAAAAATTGTTAGATCATTTAGAAAACATAAATTTAGCTGATCCACAATATTATAGGCCATCTCAGATAGATGGAATTTTAGGTGCAGATATTTTTGTACGTATTTTACAATCAGGTAGAATTATAGGCGTACCGCATACACCAAGTGCAATACAAACGCGCTTAGGCTATTTAATTTGTGGTAGTGCTCCAATCTTAGATGAAAATCTTAAAGATAGTTTAGCATTTTGTACTTTTACATCAATAGAACCATATATAAAAAATTTATGGGAATTAGATGACGCTATTTCAGTCTCAAATAGGGTGGAAGATGAAATCTGTGAAACAATATTTCTCTTAACTTATAGTCGTGACTCCACCGGTAGATATTCAGTGGCGTTGCCATTTAGGGAGGATCCCGTAAAATTGGAAGATTCATTTTTAACCGCACGTCAACGATTTTTGGCATTAGAGCGTAGATTACAAAAATCTTCACGGTTATCTCAAGAATATAGTGAAGTTGTACACGATTATATTCGTAAAAAACATATGACATTAGTTTCTGAAAAGAGTATTGATCAATTGTCGTATTATATTCCACACCACTGTTTTTAAAGAGTCTTCTAGTACACCTGTTAGAATTGTTTTCGACGCTAGCGCGAAAACCGATAATTCTATTTCTTTAAATGATATCTTGTATACAGGTCCGAAACTTCAAAATAACTTATTTAAAATTCTCTTAAATTTTAGACTATTTCCTATAGCGATAACCGCGGATGTTAAACAAATGTACCGCCAAATAAATATTAACGAAGAACATCGCAAATTTCAAAGACTTTTATGGCGATTTAATTCAAATGAACCACTTTTGACATATCAATTAAACACAGTTAGTTTTGGTATTAAACCTAGTCCTTGGTTAGCTTTACGTAGTATTAAACAATTGGCACAAGATGAGGCATGTCAATTTCCGAAGGCTATTGACTATGTAAATCGAGATATATACGTAGACGATATAGTTTCTAGTGTTTGCAATTTGAGTGAGGCTAAAATAGTATTTGAACAATTAGTTGGATTATTTAAGGCCGGACAATTCGAGTTAGTAAAATGGTCTACGAATAATACGGAATTGTATGACTATTTTCCAGCTTCAATTCGCTTAGTAAAAGTAGTAGATTTTGAACGGGATATTTTAAAAATCTTAGGATTGCAATGGATTACAGATATAGATAAGTTTGTATTTAAGATAAATCTTGATTCACAAATATGTACTAAACGTGGAGTACTTTCGACATTAGCTCGTTGTTTTGACCCCTTGGGTTTTCTAGCTCCTACGGCATTTTATATTAAATATATAATTAAAGAATTGTGGAAATTAAAACTAGACTGGGATGAAACTCCCCCTTCTCATTTTGTAGATTTGTGGGCACAATTTCAAAGAGAATTACCAGTTTTAAATCAATTACAAATACATAGACATTTGGGCATAGATAATAATAGTTCGATTATTTTAGTTGCCTTTGCCGATGCCTCCGAAAAGGGTTACGCAGGCGTAGTATATGTTAGGGCGACAGATGTTCATGGTAACATTCATATAAACCTACTCTGTGCACAGTCAAAAGTAGCTCCTATGAACTTAGTTTCACTTCCCCGACTAGAACTTTGTGCCGCTTTATTAACTTCTAAGTTAATTAATATTGTTATAAACACTTATCAATCTCGTATTGACTTTGAAAAAATTTATGCATTTTCGGATTCAACGATAACTTTAAATTGGATTCATTCAGAACCTTATAAATGGAAAACCTTTATAGCAAATCGTGTTACGAAAATTCATAGTAGGCTACCAGTTAATAGTTGGTATCATGTAAATAGTAGTAATAATATAGCTGACTGCGCCAGTAGGGGCTTGTCACCACGAGGTTTATTAAACCATCCCAATTGGTTACACG
The DNA here is from genome assembly GCA_963583905.1 of Stenurella melanura. Lineage (NCBI taxonomy): Eukaryota > Metazoa > Arthropoda > Insecta > Coleoptera > Cerambycidae > Stenurella > Stenurella melanura. Next base: position 171,106,132 of record OY757309.1, read on the forward strand.
GACCTGATTGGTTATCACTTACTGAGGAAAATTGGCCTATAAAAACATTTAATAGTAGTGAAATAGAATTTCTCGATAACAATTTATTGGAAGCTAAAACAATGGCTTTCCCTGTATATACAAAAGATAATGATTCTTAACTTATATTACATTTTTCTTCGTGGCCTAAACTACTTAACTCCATGGTTTATGTTTTAAAATTTGTTAAACTTATACAGCGTGGGCCAATAATTACGTATTTAGACATAGGTAGACAAAGCAGAACTTCTTTTAATCCGTATAATACAAAATATATATTTTGCAGAAGAGCTGCGTGCTCTAAATAAGAGCGAACCTTGTTCCCTTTATTTATGTAAATTACGACCTTTTTTGGATAATAACGTTATTAGAGTAGGAGGGCGGTTGAATAATGCGCCACTTACATTTGAGCATAAACATCCAGTGCTACTGCCCAAATCTGACCATTTTGTAAACATTCTTATCGACTATTACCATAGAAAGAATTTACGTGCGGGACCTCAATTATTGTTAGCAATTTTACGACAAAAATTTTGGATCTTGTCTGCTAGGAAAATTGTTAGATATAGGGTATGGGCGTGTAATATTTGCTTTCGAGTTAAACCCAAACCTGTGTTTCCATTAATGGCTAGTCTACCAGCTGTTAGAGTCACCCCCCCTACAAAAGCTTTCCTCCATGTTGGGACTGACTACGCCGGACCTTTTTATATTACGATGAAACGAGGAAGAGGTATTAAAAGCCAAAAGGCTTATTTATGTTTGTTTGTTTGCCTAGCTACCAAAGCTATACATTTAGAATTGACTTCAAATTTAACTACAGAATGCTTTATTGCCGCTTTTAAACGATTTATCGGTAGAAGGGGTCATTGTGCAGTATTGTATTCTGATAGAGGTACAAATTTTATAGGTGCGAAGACACATTTAGATGAAATTTATAGTTTGTTAGAATCCAAAGAATATTTAGATAGCTTTCAACGCGAATTACTGTCCAATAGAGTAGAATGGAAATTTAATGCACCTTCCAGCCCACATTTTGGGGGGATTTGGGAGAGCAATATAAAATGCGTGAAGAAACATTTACTAAAGGCCGTTGGTTCTCAGATTCTCACATATGAAGAACTGTATACAGTATTAGTCCAAATAGAGTCTCTGTTAAATTCGCGCCCTTTATATTGCTTGAGCCCTGACCCATGTGAACCATCAGCTTTAACGCCATCCCATTTTTTGACTGGAGATTGTTTAAAACATTTACCGGCTCGAGATCTGTCTGATCAGCCAGGTAACATAGTGGCAAGAAAACATTTACTTGACTCCATTGTGCAGTCGTACTGGAAAAGATGGCACTCGGAGTACTTATCTGATTTGCAGATTGCTCAAAAATGGAATACACCTAGCATACCTATTAAGATAGGGATGATTGTAGTACTGATGAAGGAGAATACTCCTCCTTTATATTGGCCATTGGGTGTAATAGAAGAAGTTTACCCTGGCAAAGACGGTATTGTTAGAGTGGCCTCGGTTAAAACAAAAAATGGTACTTACAAGCGGCCTGTTGTGCGCTTGTGTCCGTTTCTAAGCCAATAGTTTGGTTTTGAATATTTGTCAAATTTAATTAATAGTTTCTTGTATGAATATTTACGTTTTCTTGTTTTGTTTTTGTTTAATTGTAATTAATTTTGAGATAAGAAGAACCAGTCAAGCGAACAAACTAGAGTAATCGCATTTAAGTTATAGTATGGTTATTTTTGTTTATAAATTTAATTTGAAAGCTTGAGTTTTCAAGGGGGTGGAGGATGGTGTGGCCACACCTTTAGCTGGTAGATTTTTTATATATTTTTTTTTCTCTTTAATTTTAATACGCAACACACTACTTCCACAGTTGGAATAGTAATTTTAAGTTAGATACACAGATTGAGTACGTGGTACAAAATAGTGAGTTATTGCTAGGTATACAGTGGTGTGCATTTTTTGGATATACATTTGTTATACCTCTCGGCATCGAATATCAGAGAACATCCTAATCCTGTCTATCTATACCATCCCTTACTCTTTCTCTGATAGTCCAAGCAGAGCCGGAACTGCAGAGTTGCCGGATTGAGGGGTAAGTTTACCGAACAGTCCACTAAAGTAGATAGCGCGTGTGGTCGCTACACCAATGTGGAAAATTTTGATCTCGACTTTGGAGCCCATTACAATTAAGTCTATAGTAATTAAGGCTAACGCGTAACGTCGTAAGGATGGGGCCCCTATGTTAAAAAGTAAAATTTCACAATTTTGACTGAATAAATAATGCGATTTATAAACAAAGAAAACACAATTCCTAATTATGTTCAAAATCCGAGTTGAGGAATTAATCATATACAAATCAATATTTGATTTTAAAGTTAACTAATAAAGGAGGAAATTTTTATTGTAGCCCTTCTCATGATTATGCTATGTCCACATTTTGTAATTTTTGAACTCTTCATTCATCCACATGTTATTTAACCTTGCATAGTTATTTTAGGGGCTTGCTTTACTGCACTAGCCGTATCTTTTCTTTGTAGTAGAGGTAAGAGAATCCAAATACTTCTCAAACTTGATATGAATTAAGAATTAACCATTTTGTTTATTAACAGAGTTCTTACAATTTAATTTTATTTGCCAGACCTTTTGTTTTTCCAATTCTTGTTTCCTAATGAATAATGATGGTTAACCATTACAAAATTTCACTTTTATAATGTCTATAATAAAATTAACCACCCTCCCTCATGTGTATTGCATTTTATTTCCTAATGAAGAACTATAGCGCATCAGAGGGTACATATCATTATGGCCAACATAATAGACCTTGAACCAGATACTCGTGATGGATGAAGATTACGTGTACCACCAGGTTTTAACCAATTAACTTATTTCTAGTTGTGACATGATTCTGATGTTCTTTTGTATAAGACATTATTCAATAAGCTTGTGTGTTCATTCTTATTCCATAATAGAGTTGGATCTAAGTGTACATTCGTTTCTTTCCAATTTCTCCAATGTTTCATGGATAACTAAAGATTCAGGTAAAGAAAAAATTGAATTAAAATTTGAGCTTGACTCTAAATCAAACTATCCTCATTGTAATTTTTGTATGTGTCCTCATCAAGCTCCAAGGATTTACTACTCACGGTTAATTGAGTATTTTGAACCTGTTGTTCAGTTTCTAAAAAAGGAGATTTTTTTATGATATATTGTCTTGACAAAATCTGAAATAACATTTTAATAATCGTTATCCAAGTACTCTTATCTCATTTAGCAAATGTTTAGCAAACAATTTATCGTGAATAGTATTCTTCAGCGGTGACACATGACTGATGTTTGAAAAATAACACTTAAGTTGAGGACAGCTTTGGTTATATAATTTAACAAATGCCGGTAGCCGATTAGCAACAAATCTTACACATTCTTAGTGTCATTACAAATAAGTGTAGTCATGAATTTTTTATTTCTTTATTTACAAACATATGTTGTAATGTTTTTGAAAACTCTACAAAATTTGAAATTTTAAAAATACTCAACCCCGAAATTTTATATTTATTACTTCATACAAACACCTTACATCAAAAAGGTATCATCAAAATGTGTCGTGATCCAGTTTCGATTAGGAGTAGATATACAAATCAGATGAGCTTTTGACATGGCTGAGAATGAAAGATTATAACGGAGACAACAATCAAGCATCACAGACTCTTCAAAAGAATGAACCTCGCTTGCGCAATTCTTCATAAACATAATCAGTAATAATATGCGAAAAATTATTTTATTGTAACAGTATTTAGAAAATCTGGTACATAATATGTCTAATAAAAAATAATGAATTATAACATTTGTAACGTGCGGAATGCACAATAGCATCCTTCGTTACATTTTATAACATTTATTAGAAAAATTATTACTGATTACCGAAAATTTTATTCTCCTGTGCTCTGGTACTATAACGAACTTTCCTAGACAGATGAGAAATTGTCAGTAGCTTAGACTTACGCATCAGTATATTAAACGGCGCACGCTCGATAATATTCAAATTAAATTAAATAAATAGATCAAACTAACTGAAAAATGCAGTTGAGTCGAGTATTTATAATAAAGTCGGTTAATCACATGAAACGTAGAACTATCAACACCAATATAGATCCTTTATTTAATTTAATATTTCGTTAATAAAAGAGAACTACTTTTTGGACGGAGCCACGTGACTGCCGGTCCGGGACATATCGAACAATACGCCGCGCTAGACTAAATTCCTTCTCTTTCACTCGAGCCGTCTTTTGAGATGGACGTAATTGGAATTTTGTTAGACCCTAAAGGGGATGTTAAAATGGAGGCACCTCATAGACGTATAAGGTAATAGTTAAATAATTATATATCGCTAAATACCATCTAACGTTCAAAAATATTGTTTTAAGTTTTTCTATAAGATAACAAATTTCTTTTCAACGTCGAAGCACCTCAAAACAACACCTTTTTTTCTATACAATAAAAAATTTTCTTTTAAACGTCAAAGTATCTCAACGCTACACTTTTACGTTTTCTTAAGAATAACTTTTTCGATAAGAATACTGCGTTTCTCTTCGTCATGACATGGTATGCCGCAACACATTTAAGATTTTCTATCAAGTAAACGAAAACCTGGGCGAAGAAATTATTTATTTTATTCAAGCACAGCAGGTCTCTACGATTTCATAACCTTCAAAGTGGAATGGTACCACATGTGACATCTCGCTAGAGGTGCAAAATGGAGATCCTCAACTATTTAAGTACACAACGGTTATAATCTACTATCATCGGAGAACAGGGGCGTACTTAGGAATTTCTCGCGTCAGGATATTATAACAATAGATAGTATCTTTGATTATTACATGCAAAAGAGATTATTTTCACATATCCATTGCTACACATTAATTCGTAGTTACTTATATCTTAAATTCGCTGTTACAAATATTTCGTCGTAGTATCGATTCCTTGTCAACGCTTAACGTAATCGTAGTTGTTTGATAACATGATATTATTTGAACTTTGCCAATATCGCAAATTCGCTTTGTCAAAGTACTTTTGTTTTAGATGTGTCTCAGTGGTTAGACATGTCGGTAATTGTTTGCACATAATACGCGTCATGTGATCTGAAATTTATTAGATTTGACTCGTCAAGTCGCATCACGGGTGTCCCGTATTTTAACTGTTAGAGATAAGTTCTAGTATTATTTTTTGGTTATATAACTTAGGGTGTCCCGTTTTTGAGTATTTGGCATTACGAAGCGGGGAGGCTATATACTGGTAGGCTCAAATAAATATCAAGTTCGAGTAAACTGCATACCTTTTACTAGTCTAAGTTTTATTATTTTATCGTTGTAATATATTTTGTGTAGCCATTTTAGTATGTCTAAAGGTGTAAATTTTGTGTTGCATTTTATTATATCTAGTGCTGTAAATATTTTGTTCGTCGGATCGTTTGCGAGATACCTTTGTAATATATTTCGGTTTAAATCTCGTAAATGTTCATGTTTTGTTGTAATATATGATTTTTGGTATTGAGGTAACGTTACGAGACGTATCTTTTGTAATATATTTTTTGTCTCGTAGACGCCTCAAATTTATCTTGCTGTTGAGCAAATTGTAATATAGTGTATCTTGTAATATACTTTATCTTGTACATATTTCTGTTTGATATTTGGCTATACAGTATCGCGGATGCTGTGATAGCTCATTCTTTTGTTGTAATATAATATTTTGTAATATAGTACTATTGTATATATGTAACATTTGTCTTTGGTTTATCTTTATCTTTATTTTTTCTTGATTATACTCAGTAATCATGGCACCCAAGGCTTGAACTCACTGCCCTTCTGCTCTCCGTATCTTTACTGTGCTAGCCAGGTTAAACCAGTGACGCTAACCATGTCGCTCGTAGGGTGGCCCACTTTTGAACAACTTGGGCATATTATAACACCGTAACACTTGATCAACATCACACAAAGTAGCTTGATCAACGCGTTAACTCTTTCTTAGCCACACATTTTTGTTTAGCGATTTAGTTTCAGTGATTGAAACCACTCAATTTTTTAGTTAAGAAACAATAAAATATTTTGGTAGTAAAGTCAGTTTCGTAGATGAGAGAAATTTTAAAAATCATAGAAGTTAGAAGTCAAAGGTAGAACCAACATTTCTTTTCAACAAAAAATGGGTAGTTAGACGAAATACATCCTGTACTATAGAGCGAATACTCAATTTCTGTTGGATAGTACCAGACCCCCAAGGTTTTTTCATAGACGCCATAATGTTGAATATTGGAAAATATGACTTCTTTTTCTACTAATGTTTGGACATGTTATATATTTCACTGCTAATATATTGAGTACCAATTCGCATTAGCACTGACAGTTAACCTAACGCGCTGTCCAAGCAAGTCTGTTTTGAATGAATAAACAGTACTGGTGTCAATTTATGAACATCCTATGGCATGTGCTAATAGCAGGCAGGTAGTCGCTATAGTATATATATTTATAGATTATAATCCTTTTTTATCGAGAGGCTTCTACAGGACGTTGGTATGAACGTAGCTCCAATGTATGCAAGATCATCTGACTCTGGCAATCGTACATGTGTGACACAATGCCTAATCTAATTTGAAGTATGCCTCATAAAGTTAGAGATTGTGTAAAGGATCGTATTCACTAGAACCAAATTCTTATAGTGTAACTTCAACCGGCAAAATTGCACCAGTGTACAGTTTATTAGCAACAACAGAACCCAACATAAGACGATATGATTAACAGTTTGCAATTCAAGAGTGTCGGCATTCTGCTCTACATCAAATGATGAGATTACCCGTAAGTGTGCATGTGCAATTGCGTACCTACCACAAATATGAATATCACGTTGTTCTTATACTGACCATTGATTTATTAAATTACATATCTGTAAGCAACACATACCACAAGCTATGTGTATTATTCTGCATAGGGCATGAAAATCGTAAACTTGTAAACGCAAGAATATAAACACACGAATTTAAGAATGTCAAATGATTTGTAGCCATCGTAAAAAAGAAACGTTGAGTCAAGATGAATCTTTAAAATATCCAACCCCGCTATTCTTCTCCACATTTCTTGAGTCTGGGTGCAAGAGCTCGATCAGATTATTATGTGATGCCTATATGCATTTCCAATATACAATTTATTCTGAAATAACCAATTTTTAATAGGTCTGCGCCTCTTGAATAAATGTACTTATTCAATCTCGTTCCTGCATTTGTATTTTTTTGTGAATAGCACTATTGAAGACACACATATTAAACTAAACAAATTTAGTACCAAATGGTCAATACTATTTTCCATCTAATCTATTTTTGCACTTACATAGAGACATTAGCATAGTAACCAAGTCCATATTCTTATCTTAATGCGCGATACTTACCAGACGAAATGTAAATATTGAATTTATTATCATGATTTCCAACGTCGGTATTCCTTTATTTAAACAGCAAATTATGTGGATTTGCCGTAATATTGAATATTGAGAAATTTGATTTGTATATTATTATTTAAATCTTTGACTTAGGATCAGACCCAAACATTTTTTATTATTATCGAGAAATTTATTCATATATAGTCAAAACCGCTACTTAAGGAATCACTACTTCCACATCCACAGTACTGGTGTCAATTTATGAACATCCTATGGCATGTGCTAATAGCAGGCAGGTAGTCGCTATAGTATATATATTTATAGATTATAATCCTTTTTTATCGAGAGGCTTCTACAGGACGTTGGTATGAACGTAGCTCCAATGTATGCAAGATCATCTGACTCTGGCAATCGTACATGTGTGACACAATGCCTAATCTAATTTGAAGTATGCCTCATAAAGTTAGAGATTGTGTAAAGGATCGTATTCACTAGAACCAAATTCTTATAGTGTAACTTCAACCGGCAAAATTGCACCAGTGTACAGTTTATTAGCAACAACAGAACCCAACATAAGACGATATGATTAACAGTTTGCAATTCAAGAGTGTCGGCATTCTGCTCTACATCAAATGATGAGATTACCCGTAAGTGTGCATGTGCAATTGCGTACCTACCACAAATATGAATATCACGTTGTTCTTATACTGACCATTGATTTATTAAATTACATATCTGTAAGCAACACATACCACAAGCTATGTGTATTATTCTGCATAGGGCATGAAAATCGTAAACTTGTAAACGCAAGAATATAAACACACGAATTTAAGAATGTCAAATGATTTGTAGCCATCGTAAAAAAGAAACGTTGAGTCAAGATGAATCTTTAAAATATCCAACCCCGCTATTCTTCTCCACATTTCTTGAGTCTGGGTGCAAGAGCTCGATCAGATTATTATGTGATGCCTATATGCATTTCCAATATACAATTTATTCTGAAATAACCAATTTTTAATAGGTCTGCGCCTCTTGAATAAATGTACTTATTCAATCTCGTTCCTGCATTTGTATTTTTTTGTGAATAGCACTATTGAAGACACACATATTAAACTAAACAAATTTAGTACCAAATGGTCAATACTATTTTCCATCTAATCTATTTTTGCACTTACATAGAGACATTAGCATAGTAACCAAGTCCATATTCTTATCTTAATGCGCGATACTTACCAGACGAAATGTAAATATTGAATTTATTATCATGATTTCCAACGTCGGTATTCCTTTATTTAAACAGCAAATTATGTGGATTTGCCGTAATATTGAATATTGAGAAATTTGATTTGTATATTATTATTTAAATCTTTGACTTAGGATCAGACCCAAACATTTTTTATTATTATCGAGAAATTTATTCATATATAGTCAAAACCGCTACTTAAGGAATCACTACTTCCACATCCAGATTTTCCTTCCAAGTCTCTTTAAAGGAAAGTATCTTGACTACATTTGCACTCTAGTATGTGGAAATAATTGATCATAGAATTTTAATCATATTTGCGGCCGATGCCATAAAAAATTTTGAGGCGTTGGTTTTTAGCGTAAACTCTGCGTTGAATATAGAAAAATCTGAGATACTCGCTTCTAGTATATACAACAAATCTCAAGTTTCTGTACTCTTACCTGCTTGTTTTACATATGTACATTGGTTAGGCCAACTCAGGGTGTTAACTAGAGAGTAGACTGTATTCCAAAATGCGAACAAATTGCTAAAAATACTAAATAAAATGTGTCGAAAACTTACCACGTTGTGACGTTCCTGGTGTATCTTCGAGGTAATTCTGGAGATAGGATAGGAATGGTGTAAGAAAGGATGGTTCTCGACACAATTACCAAATAAACAATTTGTAATTCACTTCAATAACTTAAAACTATTATAATATTATTTTAAGATCAAAAATTCGGAAGCAACGATCTACCACGCGGCAGCGAGCATCTGTCGAAGACTACTAACTACGCGAAGTACCCAAAAAAAAAACTAACTTTTTTATATTCCCTTTTTATATACATTCGTTTACTTAAATTAAATTATTATTTTCCAAATTTTCTATATCTTCTAAAGGCGCCTCACCATTTCCCCCGGCCTTTGAAAATACATTTTCAAACAACACTAAACAAAATCAAATTGATTCTACACAAAAATAAACTAAATCTAATAATAAAGTGACTGCAAAAAGTAATTAACTACTGATTAGGTAATGGACAAAGTCGCACTACAGGGCGCTTATAAGTACCAGATTTCGTTTTAACAAGCGCAACCCGACTTATACCATCATTTCCATAAAACAGTTCCTCAATTACCCCTAAGGGCCAATGAAGAGGGGGTGAATTGTCCTGTTTGATAAGGACTAACATTCCTATGCGAGCGGGACAAGCGGGCGTATTCCATTTTTGTCGACTCTGCAAGCTATTTAATACTCGAGTCGCCAACGTTTCCAGTACGATTGAACTATGCCATCTAATAATTGCTTTCGCGTAAGCAAATTTAAATTTTGATCAGACATATCTAAGGCAGGCAAGGAGCGTAGTGGAGTTAATGTTAAAAAATGCGCCGGTGTTAGAGCCAGCGGTTCAGCCGGATCTGAACTTAACCAACAAAGGGGCCTAGAATTTTTGTTAACAAAAATGCTGCGCAAAGCTCTAACCTAGGAATTGACAAAGTTTTTATTGGCGCAACTTTTGACTTTGCACAAAGTAAATTAACTACAACTCTACCATACGGTGTTACTATTTTCGCATACACCATTGCCGCGAGTGCTTTTGACGAGGCGTCGGCGAATCCTACTAAAGATATTTGAGTGTTCGTTTCCATACCTATATAACGTGGTATGTGAAATTTTTCTAAAAGCGGTAATTCTCTATAGAAGTCTATCCATAATTTTTCAATGTGAGGTGTAGGTTTTTCATCCCAATCTATTTTTGCTATCCACAGCTCTTTTATTAGCAATTTCGCGTAAATTGTCACAGCGGACAAAAATCCAAGCGGATCCCAAATTCGTGCCATTGTTGATAAAATGTTACGTTTTGTACATTTTCCATCAGGTATATTTACTACAAATGAAAATACATCTAACACTGGATTCCACTGTAACCCTAAAACTTTTAAAGGTGCATTGATCTCCGATGTATCCGAAAATTCTACAGCTTGCGATAATCAATTATTTTGAGAAATTTTGTGCCATAATTCCTTGCTATTAGTTGACCATTTTAATAAATCAAAACCCCCGGCCTTGAAGAGACCTACTAGTTCAAAATATAACAAACAGGCTTCTTCAAAATTTGGAACGCTACATACCACATCATCTACGTAAATATCGGTTTGAACGACTTTAGCTGCCAACGGGTAATTTTCAGCTTCATCCGCAGCAAGTTGCTTAATTGTGCGTAACGCTAAGAAAGGCGCGGGTTTTAACCCAAAAGTAACAGTATTTAATTGATACGTGGCAAGCGGTTCGTCAGGCGAGAATCGCCACAGAATACGCTGATATCGTCTATGCTCTGGTTGCACTCAAATATTTCTATACATCTGCCGCACGTCAGAAATCATAGCAATTTCAAACAATCTAAAATTTAACAAAACTGTCATTACGTCAGTCTGTAATTTTGGCCCCGAATACAGCACATCGTTCAGGGAGCGCGAGTTTGAACTTTTAACAGAGCAATCAAATACAATTCTATGAGGTGTTGAAACGCTATTTTTTATTACAGAAAAATGAGGAATATAATAAGCAGTTTCACTCAAATTGCTATTTTTTACCAATGTCATGTGCCTTTGATCTAAATAATCACGAATTACTTTGCTATAATTTTCTCTAAATGAAGGTACGGACTGGAGTTTTTTCTCTAAAAAATGAAAACGCCTGATGGCTATATCTAACGAGTTACCTAATATAGGCGGATTTTCTTTAAATGGAAGTGCCACCGTATAACGCCCATTTTTCTCACGAGTCGTAGTGGATGTAAATATTTTTTCACACTCTACGTCTTCCTGATTTAATACAGGAGGTGCCCCCACTTCCTCTATTTCCCAAAATTTTTCTAATATTTTTTCTATAGAAAGAGGCTTTACTGTTGCACAAAATGTGTACGTGTTCGTACTTTCATTAATTATAGGCGCTTTTCCCATAACCACGAAACCCAAATTTGTTTGTACTGCTATAGGCCTGTTAGGAGGACCCATTATTTTATTTTTACCTATAATGTGAGGAAATAATTCGGCACCAATAATGCCGTCGACTTCTCCAGGCTGATAAAATCTATCATCTGCCAATTGTAAATTATTTAGATAATCCAAGAGCTCTATGTTTACAACAGATGTTGGCACAGCATCTGTAATTTTTTCTACTACTAGGGCAGATATTTCAAATCGAATATTTAAATTATAGCGTGAGGTTATAACAATATCTACCTGACCGCTAACCGGTTGAGTGGAAGTTCCTATTCCTAAAACTGACAAATGCCCCTTTTGAATAGGTAATCTAAGCTTTTGACACAATTTAGTGGTAATAAAATGAGACTGACTACCACTATCTAATAAAAATCGCGCTTGTCTCATTTCACCCGAAGCAGAAAATATATTTATAACTATAGTTGAAAGTAAAGTTGTGAAATTGTTTTGTGATAAATTTTTATTTGAAGTAGAACAAAAGTTTTGAACAATATTTTGATTGTTTGTATGTTCCTCCGGCAATGGTTCACTATTTGGTACAGAAACCTGTGCTTGTGCCCCACTAACCCCACTACAAAGTGCATTTGACAAACGTGGTTTGTCAAAGTGTAACAAGGTGTGGTGACATTTTTGGCAAATATTACAAGTGTTGACAGACCGACATTCGGATATTTTATGCTTGGAACTCAAACAATTTAAACATAAATATTTTTCTTTAGCTAATTTATATCTATCACTTGGAGAAAGGATAAGAAATTTAGAGCATTGTGGCACTGAGTGCATTTGACCACAAATACGACAAGGATTATTTGCAGTATCACTACCAGAAAATTTTTGATTAGAGCTATTTTTTGTTATAAACGACCTAGTAAATTTCGGTTTATTATTATTAATATGCGATTTTGAATAAGTTCCGCTATAATTATTTGATTTTGATCCACTAGCACTAAAAACTTTTGAAGAATGAACCAACGTCTTTGACTGCCATTTAATAAATTTTACAAGTTCCTCTCGTATTTTGGCAAATCTGAGGATGTTCTGGACATTTCAAAAAATTTGTGTGTTTGATTATCTAATTTTGAGAGAGCAATAAAAGCAAACATATAATCTGACAGATCTTCTATTTCTAAATGTTTAAGAGAATTAACTGCGGTATCGAATTTTTCTAAAAATGCATTTAAACAGCTTGCAGATTCACTTTGAGCCGTTTTAAATTCCATAATTTGTGTTAAGTACGTGTCTGCAAGTAAACGTTTGTCCTCAAATCTATCTTTTAGCATTATCCAAAGAATACTATAGTTAGCGGCGGTTGGCATTATCCCCGCACAAATTTCAAGAGCTTTTCCCTTTAAAGAGCCCAACAAATAATGAATTTTACTTGTGTCATCTAATTCTTTGCTATTGTGAATTAAGCCACGAAAAGTTTCGTAAAACAAGGGCCACTGTTTCTTATCTCCATGAAATTCCATAATGTCGATTTTAGGTAACCTAGGCTCTGCTTTAGTTTGATAGGCATAACGTGGATTCGCTCCATTATTATCAGATTTAATTGTATTGTAAGCCTCCTGAATATGGCCATACAATTGCTCGGCTACGTCTAATGTTTTAAAAGAAGGTACATAAGCATCATCTAACTTCAAATTAATACTAATAATTTCATCTAATACAAGTTTAAGATCATATAAAGCCTTATCTATAGTGTTGAATTCTGCTTTGAAATTGTTTAGTGTAGTTTCATTATCTAAATTCTTGATATAATCATAAATACGTTGTATTTTAGCAAAATACATTTCTTTTTTAGCAACACAACTTTTTAATTCACGTTCAAGGGAAACAGCGTCGGCTTTAGGTGCCATTATTTAAATTAGAAATAACCAAATGTGATTGTAAAGTTAACTTAAATCAAATAAAATCTACTTTGATAAAGAACGTTAATATGTAAACAAAACAATTTAACCTATCTAACCTGTCACTATTAGTTCTAATGTACCTACTATTGAGTAGGCCAAAAATAGCTACTATACGCGATATATCTATCTTTCTCTATAAACTACTACAAAGAAGCAACGAAATGGCGAGTTTTTGAAGCGAATTACAAAAAACTACTAGAAAAACTATTAAATTTGCAATCTGAGCTGTTACATATCCGGATCGTACGGAACAAATGGTTAGGCCAACTCAGGGTTTTAACTAGAGAGTAGACTGTATTCCAAAATGCGAACAAATTGCTAAAAATACTAAATAAAATGTGTCGAAAACTTACCATGTTGTGACGTTCCTGGTGTATCTTCGAGGTAATTCTTGAGATAGGATAGGAATGGTGTACGAAAGGATGGTTCTCGACACAATTACCAAATAAACAATTTGTAATTCACTTCAATAACTTAAAACTATTATAATATTATTTTAAGATCAAAAATTCGGAAGCAACGATCTACCACGCGACAGCGAGCATCTGTCGATGACTACTAACTACGCGAAGTACCCAAAAAAAAAACTAACTTTTTTATATTCCCTTTTTATATACATTCGTTTACTTAAATTAAATTATTATTTTCCAAATTTTCTATATCTTCTAAAGGCGCCTCACCAACATATTTACTCCTAGTTAACCTCCAACCCTTCAACGTAATCATCTGGAAATATAATCTAATTACAGATGTCCTTATAATACCATACATGTACAAAGTTTCAAAAATATCCCAATTTTAGTAATTGAGTATTGGTTGAAAAATATTATAAAAAATCTGAGATCCTGAGAAAGCGTGCGCACAAAATAATTACAGACAGACAAATTTTTTTCGCCAAAATTTAAAATCTCGACGATTCAAATTAATTTTCTTACAAAACATTATTAAATTTTGTATAGTTCGCAATTCTTTTTTACAAACAGGTTTTATTTTCGCTATTTTAACTTGTTGTGCTCGTGGCGAGATTTGGAAGGCTACGTGGGGAAATGCAGATTTATTTATTAAGTTTGTGATCACCTTGTCTCAAGCGACAATGAGACACTTAATACACAAATTAACTATTTATGAAATAATAATGTCCTAAAAATGTTCTCGTTAATATAATGAGAAATGATGAAAAGATATCGTCACTATTCTCTGCTTAATTTTCCATAATGCTCGTTGATTGTCGTAAATTAAATCACAATATAAATTCAATCAGAGGCAAGACTTAAATACATTGACAGCGTTTGTGTTCTGTTCATTTGTTTATTTTGGTCACATGCACGGCACACTCATAAAATAATGACAAATCGCGGTCCTCAGTCAAGAATTCAACTTGATTACTTCTTTATTTTGATATTTTATAATGGTCGCAGATAAAATCATGTGCGTAATTCGAACACAACGTGTCATTGAAGCACATTGCTCTCTTAATACACAAATAGCTGTTGTATTGTGTATGTCTCGTAACTTCTTTATTCAGTAAGATTCTGACACTTTGTTCATAATAAATTTCAATTTAATAATTTTGCTACAACGGAAACGTTTTAATAAAATCTGTTAATATGTAGTATGTTCGTCAAAATCATGAAGAAAAATTATATCAGATTTTGTAGCGCACCATTTAAAAAAAAACACAACAAAATATTCACATAATTATATAAGTAAATCTATAATTGATGTAGCAGTACTGTTAAGTCAAAACATCTACAAGAAAATTAACATTAAACTAACATAATTTCCTTTTCCTTAGTTTATTATACATGTTCTTCTAATGAGGTCTTTAGCTATCAGTAACGAATATTTATGATATTTCAAATAATGTAAACATTTAATCCAATAAAATGGTTCGAGCAATATTAAGTGTATCTGTGCTGTTGTACAACGATATTATTATTTTTAGTATCGTTTAACCGTTAAATACCATAACATTACAAATACGGATATGGAGAGGTGTCAGACACACCGGAATGTACCTTGGCAGCACAGGCGTACTGACGGGTAAGATAAAATGCGTTATACAATAATATTTTATCTACGATCAACACAGCAGACTTTTTTACTCACATTTGATAGCGCAAAGTTGATGTTCACTGAGGAGCTCAGAATAATGTCATTTTACCACCCGTCTCTCATGACAAGGAACGACAAAGTGCTTTTTTTACTGACGTTTAAAATATTCTATATTTCAGTATTAATTTGAGTTAGGAAAAGTTGATCTTTTCCTAACTAGAACGGAAAAGATATTTCCGCACTTGTGTCTAAGCCAACATTCTCTATAGTAACGAAATTAGATTTCTTGATCCAACTTTTTAATTTATAATTATCGTCAAAAAAAGTATATAAATGTGAAATATTTATTTATTGATTTATCCTATTTATATAAGGCGGAGTTTACCTATTGCTATTTCACCACTCAACCAATACATATACATGTCGTACATATAGTCATCAATACAACAACCATTCCCTGCGACATTGCCATCTACCGCAGCTAAGACTCAATTCAGGAGAGATCACAGCGGCTAGACATATTGTGCCACCCAACAGCAGCCTAGCCCACTGTTATCGTCTATATCTGTAATATATTAAAACGCCACTAAACATCCAAGCCCTGGCCAGGAATCGAACCTGGGACTCCGTGGTCGCAAGTCAAACACCTTAGCACTAAGTCACTGAGGCTTTAAATTGATCTCGACTATCGCCTCTATCAAAAAGCCTCTATGCCTAATACAAAAAAAGAAAAATGTTTGAGTAGATTGGTCTTTACACAATGCAATTTTATGATGTAATATTATTCTGTAAACTTCTCTTAATATAATGAGAGTTGACAAGAACACATCGTCACTACTTTTGATAGATTATCCATAATTAATTAATGCACGTTGTTTGTCCTAAATAAAATCAGAATTTAAATTCAGTCAGCAGCAAAACTCAAATAAGCTGACAGCGTTTGTGCCTTATTCATTTGTTTATTTTGGCCACATGCGTGGCAAATTCATAAAATGTTGAAGAATCACAATTTCCAGTCAAAAATTCAACTTATTTATTTCTTTTATTTTTCTGTTTTTAAAATAATCGTAAATAAAATGAAAATGATCATAAATGTGTGTAATTCTAGTGCAAAGTGCCATTGTCGCCCTCGAGTGTTTGACAACTTACTCTCTCGAACGACAATGAGGCACTCTGCGCTCGTCATATGCAAATAGCTTTTGTTACTATAATATTTCCTATATCACATCACTAAATGTTCCTGTTATTACAGGAAGAGTGGATGATGGAGTCAGTGCGAAAAGATGTATACTCCAGGAATATAACATGCATATTCTAGAGTCATAGGCTATAGCTCTATTGACACTTATTAATAGAGTAGACTCAAAGTCTACAGACGAAGGAATGCTGTCAGATATCCCATACAGCAAATAGAGGCTAGGTTAGGTTAGATTAATATGTGAGAACGCTCTTGTTAGACCCTCCACTGCGACCATCAGGTCTATTGTGGCTCGCTCCTAATTATAGTTTACCCAACAGATTCAGCTTTTTAATAAACCCGATAATCTTGTTGGATGAAAAATCGTCCAGGTCCTCTGGCTCCAGTCGCCCTTTGCCAAACAGTGAGCACCTGGTTCTTTCTGCAGCAGGACAGGTACACAAAACGTGCTCTGTCGTTTCATCATCGTGCAAACACAGACCGCATTTGTCGTTTTCCTCCAGTCCAATTCTGTATAGGTAATGATTTAGTCTATAGTGCCCAGTGTATAGGCCAGTTAGTTCTTAGGTGTAGCCTATTTAACTGTAATAGTTTTTTAATTCTTGATTTCCTGCCAGTGCTGGATTATTTTCAATTCAACCCAGGCTAGGATAGTAGCCATGGCAGAGTTTGCAGATATGCCAAGTGCCGGTTCTGGTCCTATAAATTTAGTTGCCGCGCCTTCGCTGGCCAAGGAATCGGCAACTTCGTTGCCCTCCATGCCAGAGTGGCCAGGTATCTAGATCAGAGTCAGTTTATTGTTTCTGCCCAGTCGGGTAAGAGCTGGCAATTCTAGACAGTTTTAGAATTAGTAGGATCCACGGGCTTTAAGAACCAAGGGCTTTTTAAGAACCGCTTGGCTGTCTGAAAATATATTGATTGATCTGTGTCTAGGCTGTGTCTGTTCTAGCCTCCGTGCACACAGCTCAATGGCATGGATTTCTCTCTGTAGTCGCATTATCACCCAGGTTCAAAGTTATTCTTACCTTTAGATTGCGACACTAACCGCAGTCCCCTCAGGAGTTTTGGAGCCACCTGTGAACAAACAACTGTCTGCCCTATGCAGGACGGTTTAGGTCCGATCCCATTCGTCTCTTCCAGGAAACAGGACTTTAAAGGGTAGCTTACGGTTGATCAAGGTGCGCATCACATCTGAAGGCATTCCCAGGATAGTTTAAGTCGTCCAGCAGCTTGTTGTGCTCCATGATACTAGCCTGCAGCATACTAGTTACCGCTAGATAGATTCTGTATGTTGCCCACATGGCCTCTCTCTCCAGATAAATATGGAGAAGATACCTACTCCAGGAGAACTTCCAAAACAGCTGATGGTGTGGTGCTTATTGCACCAGTTATTGCCAAGCATGCTTGTCTCTGCAATTAAGAGAGTTTGGCTTTGGTCGTTTGTTGCAGCCCTTTCGACCAGCAAACTATTGACGCATACGCTATCATTGGTTCAGGCTAATTAGGATAATAAATAGACCACAAAGATCTAGCAAGACGTTGTGAATAAGCAGTTATATACCTTGGTCGACTCTCAGCAAATAGTAAGCAATAAAAAATATGAAATATTCAAACAAGAGTATTCCATCTGTAAATATTGACTTTACCACAGCATTACGAAGTTTTAAAATTTAGATATTGTCTTATCTCGATTCAATCAGCCCCATATAATTTTGATGAGTATATGTATATGTATACCTATATTTAATCCTGGATGGTTGTTTTTCATAGTTATTTATTAAATAAATAATCTACCGGTATATACATGTTTACAATGTACACTGTACATACACATGTTTGATAGTTAAATCAATTTGTTAAATTAATAAAGTTTGTTGTCTATTAGAGAAATAAATAAGAACAATATACCTATAACCATGTGTGTTAAATTTTAAACAACTGGACAAAATGTAAAAAAAGTTCTCGGTTAAAAACTTGGTAAGAATTAAGAAGATATATATCCCGTATATCAAGAAGGAAGGGTTTCAAGATATACCATATAAGTTTTACAGAAAACTTTTTACGATGCAAAATATCGTGTCCTGCAGATAACTTATTATTATATTGTAGTAAGAATGACTCCATCCATCTAAAATTTGTCAATAATTTTTTATT
Organism: Stenurella melanura; assembly: GCA_963583905.1. Classification (NCBI taxonomy): domain Eukaryota; kingdom Metazoa; phylum Arthropoda; class Insecta; order Coleoptera; family Cerambycidae; genus Stenurella; species Stenurella melanura. Next base: position 171,125,126 of record OY757309.1, read on the forward strand.
TCTATTTCGATGTTAGATGTTAGAAACGACATGTGATAAGTACTGGTAATGTTACAAAAGGACGATTGGAATTTAAAATCCATAAAATAAAACTTTACAATAAAGTACTCTACACCATTGCCGAAAAAACATTATTAACAGATTGGCAGACAGGCTTATCTCTAAACCTTAATTTCCCGTTTAATTTAGAATTTGAATTTTTGTACACAAATATTGTATCTGGCCTTCATTAGAAGACCAATCAGTTACCGCAAGACCAGAATGTTCATAACACTCAGAGAAGGATAATGCAAAACATTTAAGTGTAATTACATAATCCAACGAAATGTGTTTACCACTAATCCTCTTGACCAAACAGCATTACATCATTAAACGTCAAAGAATAGTTTTATTATACTTGGCTTCGTAAATTGTCAAACTTTTATTAACAGCACCTTCAAAATTTGTTTAAACTGGTACTTAACATCAACTATACAGCTGTTTTCCACTTGATAATATAATAGAACATTACGGTATACAGATAAGACAATAGACAGTTCATCAAACATTCTTAATTTTAACCGACTTCAAAAAAGGAGGAGATTCTAAGAGTCACTTATATATCACTTATATTTATCTGTCCTCGCATAACTCGAAAATGGCCGCACCGATTGTAACAAAATCTCTCATATACTAGTTACGATTTCTTCGGTTTGATTGTAGTTTTATAATTATTTAATTATACTTTGTTTGTACGGTCTTAAAAATATAAAAAAATTGAATGTTTGTGTCCTTCTGACTTATTTAGGTTAGAGTTAATAAGTTGGTGATTGTCAGGTCTATAGATTGTATTCATAAATCGTACGCAGTTTGCAAAAATACAACACTTCATCGGATGTAAGAAAATTTTTGTTATTGTACTATTGTAAAAAGTCAAGAGGGGGCTGAGGTTTTTTAAGAAATGTACTTGTACATTAAAAATTTCTTGCAGCTTACGTTAAGGATTAAAAAATTTGAAAAAAATACGGAACGTAGATACCTTCAAAGGAAACTCGGAAAAAAATATTGTGTCATATTTGGCGCGAAATTCAAATTTTTAAAAATAAATAATTTTAAAAACTACTCTTTCCACCATTTCTTGAAAAGGCGCTATCATATTTTTGTATTTTGTTAAATAGTCTACTTTTTACATAACACCTTCGGCCGAAGATTGGATTCGGATGAGGGTTAGTATGAAGAAATCGCTCATTACAAAGACAGCAGAAGAGGACGTGACAATTCACTTGTCTTAAGAGCAAAGGAAAAAACGTGGAGTAGACGCGAATTGCCTTTTGAACATATGTCGTCAGCTATCCTTCTCGATTTTCTCGAAACGAGTGAGAGGGATTTGAAAATATTTTTTACAGGTTCGTAACAACTAACTCAGGCAGTTTCTTACCTTGCAGAAATAATGGACGATCAAAATAACATCAATATTAGTTATTTAAAATAAATATTATAATACAGTGAAATGTGAAATAGGGTCCCGACACATTAACAGAAAAGCCTACAAATGTTATATCCATTACATAACAAATTCTGTAGGTTATACAAGTATACAGCGTTATTTTTGTGAATATGCCAACGGATTGCGCACAGTTGGATGCTATTCACACATTGCAGCTATTGTGTACTATTACTTATCACATGGTAGATATCTATCACGAATTATCAAACCTGCTGAAATTCTATCCCATGTTTTTACGTCATTGCAGACATGGACAGTGATAGATAGAGAAAGCGACGAGGATTAATTATTACTCTATTTATAGTTCTCAACAGTTTTATTGAAAAATGTAATAAAATGTTTCTGTTGAAATTATTTTTTTTGGCATGTGCCACCAAATCAAAAAATCTGAAAAAAATTGAGAATAATAATGATGCGAATATACATCTAAGTAAAAAATTTATGATAGCACCCTGTCAAGAAGTGGTGGAAAGAGCAGTCTTTAAAATTATTTATTTTTTAAAAATTTGAATTTCGCGCCAAGTGCGACATAATATTTTTTTCTGAGCTCCCCTTGAAGATTTCTACGTTCCATTTTTTGGTCCACAACGTAAGCTGCAAGGAATTTTTAATGTACAAGTACATTTCTTATAAAATCTCAGCCCCTTCCTGACTTTTTAGAATAATACAATAACTAAAATTTTCTTACATCCAAGGAATTGTCTTGGTGCCCCTCTCGTGTTGTTTCCTTTATGGGCATTTTCCAAGTGATTATCCGGCTACACCCGTTGATGTATTTTGTCCCGAATGAGAGAAATATGGTTGAAATCCCTATACCCGCTGTTGATAAAGCTAAACTGTAAAATTTGGTTTACTCAGAGGTAAAACATTTTGAGCCGACGGAAGTGAAAAATTTGGATCAAATTCCTCTGTATCCTCATCAATGAAGTGGAATTGGAATGTAAGAATTTTCATAATTTCTTCTGAAATGTATTTTTAAGACTATGTAAATTGAAGTTAAAAGTCACCCGATGCCGGTTTATTATTTTGAGGGTGGTACTTCTGGCGGGGTAGAGAAAAAATTAAAAGCTATTAACTGAATCTATTTTTCTTGAAAGTAGGTATTTTTCAAATTATAATAATTTGAAAATAGCGGTTATAGGCATCGAGAAATTGGTACCTCGAAACAAATAACAAATAACTAAAAAAATATTACACTCAAAGGAAAAGTGACACTAAAAGGAAGATTATAAAACTAGAAATATTTTCTTTATTTTTGTACGGTAAAGAGTTCGAAAAAACCGCCGTCTAAGGAATCACTATTTCCACATCCAGATTTTCCATCCAAGTCTCTTTAAAGGAAAACATCTTGACTATATTTGCACTCTAGCATGTGGAAATAATAATTGGTCCTAGAATTTTAATAATATTTGACACAGATGTCACAAAAAAATTTGAGGCGTTGGGTTCTAGCATATACGCCAAAAAATGAAGTATCTGGAGTCTTATTAGCGTGCTTTACTTATCCCACCCCCCGAACCCCTTCAACGGAATCATCTCAACTAGATGTCATTTAAATACATACGTGTACCAAATTTCAAGTAAATATCTCAATTTTATTTTATCAACCCTTTTAATAATGGAGTAGGAGGTACTGGGGGGGGGGGGGGTATAAGGAATCTTGACTTCTCGTATATACACCAAATCTGTACTCTAACCAGCTTGCTTTACTAATTTCCTTCTATTTACCCCCAACCTTTCAACGGAATCGTCACAAAATATGACGTAATTGCAGATGTCGTTATTATACATACATGTACCAAATTACAAGTGAAAATCTCAGTTTTATTTTCTCAACCCTTTTAATAATTGAGTGGTGGAGGGAGTTGAAATATATTATAAAAAATTCATTCGCCTTGGCTTCTAGTACATATATCAAATCCCAAGTATCTGTACTCTCACCAGCTTGCTTTACTTAATTTTCCCTATTTACCCCCCAACCCTTCACCGGATATGTTCAGAAAACAATCCAGTTCCAAATCCCGTTATAATACATACGTGTACAAAATTTCAAGTCAGTATCTTGAACCGTTCCAGTGAAAACTTGCGCACAGACGGACAGACAGACAGAAAAATTGTTTTTCGCTCAAATTGAAAATCTCGACGCTTCATGGCATTCTAAACCTATTTCAACAACAAGAAATGAATTTTTTTTACAATTAACTATACTTCCAATTTACTACGTGGATGTGGGAGTAATTAAGTTAGTTTAGAGATGACACCCAATCACTTATAAGTCGAGATATGCTTAAATCTCAAATATCTCAAAAACAAGAAAGGTTAAAAATACATATGATAGAAATTACATATCTTGAAATGTCATTTAAAATATGCTTCACATTCTTACCGTTTTAAAAATAACGAAATTATCTAAAAACCAATGAGTGCTTTGTAAATTTTTTGGTATTTGTAAGACTTAATTTTTTTTAAGTCGCTAATTTAACTTATTAACCTTGATGAGGAAAATGATATTTATAATGTTTATGGTAATGACGTTATGTTAAAAAATGTTAATAAATTCTACACCCCTTCGCTAGAAGATCATATATATTCTTGTACTTTCATACGGCCATTTTCGCGAATTTTTACATAACTTTTGACTTCATATTCATAACCAGCGACCTCAGAAACATAAGTATAGACAGTTTGAGATAATAATTCTCAATATTTACCTTATTATTCATTTTCTTGCATTTAGAGGTGGGGACAAAAGCCGACTTTCCTTGTTTTTAACATTATTCTAAATAGCTGGCTCAAATTATTATAGAAGGTTTCAAATTAATTTAATCATTAGACGAGAGTTTCGGAGTTTTGCCCGTTTAGAGCTTCAATAACTATATGAAAGCCGCCAAAACTTGGTCCATAACCTTATCGCATGTGTAACGAATTTATTGCTGTTAGCTGATTCTGCAATGTAACAATATTATATAAAATTAATACATAAATTTAGTTAATTAAAATAATTCATAACTTTTTTGTTTATTCATCAAAACAATAGGGTTCTTCCTCTACCTCACACTAACTTACTGTTCAAATTTCATTGCAATTCGACTTTTCATTCTTACATTATCGTGCTTATAACAAACGTGACGGACGGATGGACGGACGTTTTAAAAGTTGTTGAGAATTCGATCATAAATTATTATTAAAGCAGTATGCTCGATTGGGGGCTTGTTAGATTCTTAAGATTTCATCCAAATCCTTGGCAAAAGAACATAGAAGATATTTCGAGAGAATACCGGGAAAACTGTTTACCGTTTATATAATTTTAGCTCAGACCGTTTTTTTTTATTTAATGAGTTAGGATAATATCTGTTGTTCTACCGAGTGAGTAGAAATTGTAGTTTTCCGTTTTATTTTATTTTAAATATTTCGTACTTTTACAAATTAAAATAAAATCTGTCACTTTAAAATAATTTTTAGAAAATTCGTATAGTCCAGGAACTTAGTACATCTAGGCATACCGTAAATAAATGAACTATTTTTATATTTTGATACAGTTCTCTTCATATACTGGATATACTTAAGGCACATAAAAAATGTCGGCGCCTTTGACTTTGCGGTAAAGATCAAATACCCCGACATTTTTTATTTGCTTTAAATATATGAAGAGAGCTCTACATAGAAATTTTCCGTATTAACTGTGACAAGTTACCACATGGCCGAACAAAAATTCATTTAAAAAAGGCACTTAGCTGTGGGGTTTGAGGCGCTTGGCAAACACCTCATGAAGTGGTAGTGTAATTTTAACATTTCTGAACCGAACCGAAATAACACCGTTATGCTTATTTATGTCTGTCCGTTTAGGCAGAATAATCTCCACTGTAAACTGATACCGAATCCGATAACCGATTTATTTTCCGATCCGAGTGTAACTAAGATTACACACCGCACCGAAACCAATAACCATTTTACTCATTTGGTATCAGTTTTATGTAGTCTTGCCAAGTTCTTCATACCTACACTCTGACCGTTCATGTATGCACGATTATTGCTGTAGATAATGGCTTGCTATTACCTGGTATTTGAACACCGCTTGTTTTTTTTACTACTTACTCTTGTTTTTACCGCTTACTGTTTTTTTCATCTCTTACCTTTTTTACCTATTTTATGTCTTTCCGCTCTTACCGCTTGCTTGCTTACCACCGCTAGCTTCCGAATTAATACTAGAAACAAGTAGTTAACTAGCTACTCACCGCCTCATTCTCGTAGCGTTGAATGTTATTGAAATAACATGACATATTTTAAGCTTCTGTTTTATTTATAATGAACTCCGTATTTTTTGTACCTGACCTTTTTTCTTATTGCTATTGTATTTTTTTACATTTAATAGACTTTGTTATTTGCCGACATGTGCGTTTTACTATTGATTGTGGGTGAAAATCTAATCTACCGTCCACACCCCTGGACATAACCGTTTCTTCACTGTAACTGCCCCAGCCCTACTGCAACAGGCTGCGTTAGGAGGCTAGTATGAGAACCTTTACCCCACGTAAAAATTGTAAAGGTGGCGATCGAGAATAACCGAAATATAGCTCAGCGCTAAAGTGACGCTTCCACTTGTCTATGCGCTAGGCAACTGGAAGAAAGTACGTCATAGTCCTAGATTTCAGCGGATTGATTCCTTGAAGATGATCAACATATACTTGAAATATAAAATATTCTTTATTAAATTTTATTAAAATGTAAATATTTTGCAGATAGGGATTAACTTTATGAATTGCGTTAAACAAACATCTGCATGTTAAGCTCGTGTAATAGCCATAGTCACGTATTCTTTATAGCTTCCGAGCCAAACTTACATTCGTTAGTGTCTTCTTTGTCGTCGTCGTCATATTTCGAACTTGGTAGAAAAAGATAAATTCAATTCCAAGTTAAACTTAGAAATCTGTTAAATAAAAATTACAAAGCGAAATGCGTGGTTGTAACTCGTTCTATTGTTGTATAAGTATTGTTATTCTGTGTGTATGTTGCATATTAAGTACGTTATTTCAAACGAAATAATAATTCAATTCAACTGGTTGTAATATGTTATAATGATATGTACTATTACAGCAATATCGTGTTACTTCAGACTCATCCCGTTTTATTCATTCACTTGAAATAAGGAAATATAATAAATCTGGTTTTTTCCACTTTAAGGTGGCCATTCCCTAGAAGGAGACATCCGATAGAAAATATTTATTATTTTTGCTCATTGCTTATTTTTCTTAGTAAGTACGTATGTTTAAAAAAAAAACTATAAGAATACCTAAGTAGAACAATAACAAGAATATTACTATGAATTTTCCCTCAATAATTTCAGTGGTTTGCAAAATAGCAGATTTAATACTACGAAATAGGAAGATTAACATAATTTTTAAATTATTTAAATAATAATTAATAACTTTCTTATTTATTGATCAATTTTGTTCGAATAGGGTTTTTCCACTAGCTGACATTAACTTACTGTACAATCGTACTTTTCATTCTTAGGTTATCGTGCTTTCAAGAAACGTGACGGACGGACAGGCAGACGGTCGAACATTTTTGAGAGTTGTTCAGAATTCCGAATGAAAAATATTATAAAGAAATCTGAGTCCTTGGTTTCTAGTATATACACCAAAGCCCAAGTTTCTGTACTCTTACAGCTTGCTTTACTTATTTTTCCCTATTTACCTCTTCTTATCCCCCACTCCCTCACCGTAATCGTGTCAAAATATAATCCACTTTCAGATGTCGTTACATACATACGTATACTAAATTCCAAATGAAAATCTCAATTTAATTTTATCATATCAACTCTTTTAATAATGGAGCAGGGCGTGGGGTGGTGGGGAGATGGAAACTATTATAAAAAACCTGAGGCCTTTGTTTCTAGTATATACCTATCCGAAGTCCCAAATTTCTGTACTCTTACCAGCTTGTTTTATTTTTATCCCCTATTTACCCCTATTTACCCCTATTTAACTCCCAGCCATTCAACGGAATCATCTCAAAATATAATCTAGTTCCAAATGTCGTTATAATACGTACCTGTACCAAATTTCAAGTGCACATCTCAATTTTAATTTATCAACCCTTTAATAATGGAGTGGGGGCTTGAAAATCTGAGGCATTGGCTTCTAGTACATACACCGAGTTTCAAGTTTCTGTACTCTTACCAGCTTGCTTTACGTATCTCCCCCTATTTACCCCTATTTAACGCCCAACCCTTCAACGGAATAAATCCAAAATATAATCTATTTGCAGATATCGTTATATTGCATACGTGTACCAAATTTCAAGTGAATATCTCAATTTTATTTTATCAACTCCGATTTGGAAAATATTATAAAAAATCTAAGGCCTTGGCTTCTAGTACATACACCTAATATCAAGTTTCTGTACTGTTACCAGCTTGCTTTACTTATTTCCCCCTATTTACCTCCTAACCCTTCACCGTATATGTTCAAAAGACAATCCAGTTCCAGACCTCGTTATAATATATACGTGTACAAAATTTCAAGTCAGTGTATTAAACCGTTCCGGAGGAAACATGCGGGCAAAGAAGTTACAGACAGACAGACCAACAGACAGACCGACAGACCAACAGACAGACCGACAGACAGAAACATTTTTTTCTCCCAAATTTAATATCTCGACATTTCATGACATTGTAATTTTTTTTACTGTTACTATTATACTTCCAATCCATTACGTGGATGTGGGTGTGGAAATAATAAGGCATACAGATATCTCATGTACTGCACTTTAAAGTAAATAAAAAATTACATCGTAGCAAAAGAAACTAAGTCTTTGGTCAATTCATTTACTGATAGTTTCTAAAATGTTGTTAGTGTTCATCAACTATTTTAGCATCTATAGTGGAGGGGCATTTGACATTTAACATTTTATATAGACAAACTTTGAAACAGTACCCATTCCTAATCTATTCCATATTTTTTATTGAATTAGACTAAAATTGGAAAATGTTCTCTCAGTTGAGCCAGATGAATGTGATAAATGTGCGCCAAAATCTAAAAACATATTTAGAAAACTTTTTCATTTTCATCAAGAATATCCACAAAACATTATCTTTTGCAGCATTTCCACCACTGATAGGGGTGAGCGTTTTTAAAACATACAACCGTGATTCTTGCAATAATATTATCTATTGCGCTTGATAACTAAATTAATATTTGATATATATCAATTCTTTTTTCTGAAAATGCTTACATTTACATTAACTATTATATCATTTTTTTTAAATACATTGATAAATAACCGAATAAACATGATGTCACGTTTTTTAGAATAACTGCAAAATTTTAGAATAAAAAATTATGAAAAAAATTTCCTCGTACAAAAAGCGCCATGCTTTATCGGTATCTAAAATATTATTTACATAGTAGGCATATTTTCCAAAATACAATATATTTAAAATTGGTATGGTCAAAATGTCCTTAAATAGTAGGACATTTTTCAATATAACTTGTAAACTGTCCAATGTACATTATTCAAATTTCAGTGAATGATTTAGAATAGACACATAATGACCACATAATTTTTTCAAATTTTCCGCTCTTCCGTTCCTGAGACATTCGCAGTTAAAGTGAGGGGTCAATACATTTGAATCGTATATTAGTAATATAAATTCAAGCGTAGCATCCGCAATGATAGCACTTTCCGATTGTAATTTATTTAGGGCATTACCAATGTTCTTCAATAAATTGCATAACCAGTTTCGACCAGAGGTTTTTCCACTGTTTGTGTTTTTTTCCGTTTAGCCTACCGGCCCGGACTTTTCTACAAAAAGATTGTTTTTTGCCAACCCTGGGTTCCGATTACTTTATTTGTATGCAATCGTAATTAAAGTTGGAAAAAATCAAACTATGTGATTTCTTAGATGGTACAATATTTCAAATAAACTGTAGAATGCATAAACTGTAGAAGAAACTCCAATAATATGTTATGTATTTGCACAAATTGTTCCATGTCTCTATTAAATTCAATGTGGTGCGTTTTTTTTCACAATTAGGATGAAATATTATATCCATTATTATCTTCAGAAACTTTTCTGAAGTCTGCGCCCATCTTGTTATCTATGTAAAATCGTCATCATTTCGGTAGAAATATGTGAAGATAATAAAATTTTCCGCTTATGATTTATTTACTCCTTGAAACATAAAATAACGTGCATATTCAAAGAAAATTATTTGCAAGTAAATAACTCACATGGAAATAATCTACACCGATGCTTTTATGAACTTACAAGTATATTAAATCTATTATAACTCTGCAAAATGTAAGTCATAGAAACATGTTTCTTTAATTAAAATTCATTTTCTTTTAGACGATGGCAAGCATACCTCATGTAATAAATATTAGATAACAGTAAAACCATCGTACTTCTATAGCCGGAAGGCAGTTTTTCATCAGTATTGTCAGTTATATATTGGAATTATTTAATGGATACTTAGGATGAATTTAATTTAATAGACGTTAACTATGTATGATTTTTACAACTTAGATAATTTACAACGACGCGCGACGTTGAATTATTAGATAGCCGACTTTAGCTGAGCTGTCTGCAAAGATACACATTTTAAAACAAAAAGATTCATGTCATGTGTCCTCAAAAGGAAAACAGAATTGCTGTTATTGACAGCGGATGTTTCGAAACTGTTTTTCATTCTTAGAGTCGACTACTTAGATTTGAAGGGGTGCCGATTATTAGCCACTTCAAAATTAAGCAACGGGAAAATATAGTCCGCAATTTATATTTGCACATTTTACGTACCACAGGATCTCGATGAAGTAGGTAGTTATACATAGAGCACGCACTGTGTGTACCTACTCAACGTAAATAACCTACATCATTTTTTCTTCCTGTACCATCTAGTAGAGTATTTACACAAATCTCAGTCATATCGTATATGGATTAGGGTGATTCGAAAAAAAGACAAAAGTCCTCCGATCGTCCTCTTATTTTACCAGGTTCTTCAAAATTTTAAAAGAAACCGCTGTCTAAGGAATCACTAATTCCACATTCAGATTTTCCATCAAAATCTCTTTAAAGGGAAACATCTTGACCACATTTGCACTCTAGGATGTGGAAATAATTGGTAATAGAAATAAAGTTTCTGAACTCTCATTAGCTTATTCAAATTATTTTCCCCAATTTACAATACATACGTGTACCAAATTTCAAGTGAAAATCAATTTAATTTTATCAGACACTTTAATATTGGAGTGGGGGTGGTGGAGGGGTTGAAATATGTTATAAAAGAATATGAGACTTTGGCTTCTAGTACATGCACCAAATCCCAAGTTTCTGTACTCTTACCAGCTGGCTTTATATATTTCCACTGTTTTCTCCTATTTACCCCCGAACCCTATACCTGAATCATCATAAAATAAAATCTAGTTCCAGGTGTCATTATAATATGTACGTGTACCAACTCAAGTGAATATCTCAATTGTATTTATCAACTCTTTTAATAATGGGGTGGGGGTGGTGGAGGTGATGGAAAATATTATTAAAAAATCTGAGGCTTTGGCTTCTAGTATCAATACCAAATTTGTGTACTCTTGCCAGCTTGCTTTACTCACGTTCCCCTATTTACCCCTATTTAACCCCCAGTCTTTCAACGAAATCATCTCAAAACATAATCTAATTACAGACGTTGTTATAGTACATACATGTACCAAATATTAAGTACAAATCTTTTCTTTATCATCCCTTTTAATAATGGAGGGTAGGTGGTGGGGGGAATTAAAAAATATTGTAAAAAGTCTGAGGCCTTGACTTCTAGTATATCCAAATTCCAAGATTCTGTACTCTTACCAGCTTGCTTTACTTATTTTCCCCTATTTGCCCCTATTTAACCCCCAACCCTTCAACTTGAATGTAAAATCTAAATTCCTTGTTAAACTAAATAATAAATTGATCAGCCATAATAGTAAAAGTACAAAATTCTTAGGACTTACAGTTGGTATGACCTCGTACCGGAGATCGCGGTATTTGGTCGGATTTTCCTCCTCTCTTAAACCAATGCTTAGCTCAGCAGGAGCGGAGAATTCGATCACAAACATCACTTTGTTCTGATGGGCAAGAAGGACTATATATATATCAGACTTGTTGGCTTGAATTAGCCTGATTGTCGGAAACGAGAAGTTCCAATAAATTCTGCACTTCTCGTTCTCGACAATGGACTCGATGTCTCCGAGGACGTCAGGTGGCACTGGTATCTGGTCTACTCCCTACGAGCGCCGTAGTAATATAGTGATATAGTGATAATACAGCACACGTAACGCAGAGTTAGGGTGATGGATGTAGGCCGAAATCGCATATACCGCATGCAGAGTAAATGCATGAGTGATTCCGGCGCCTGACGGCAGGTCATGCAGCTAATATCAGGAACCTCCCATTACGCGGCTTCGGAAAACCAAAGTGTTAAATACACCATCTTGGCAGACCACAATGAATCCCTCGATCTCAGACTTTAGCCCAGCTGACCTTAAAAAGCTGAATGACAGTCTAGTCGATAAACCCAGTGTTTCTAGGTTCTTATAGAACACCCCGTGCATGGGTTTATCGACATGCTGCCTAAACAGACGTTCCATTTAATACACAAATAATCTATTTTATTAAATGACAATAATTATTTGATTTTTTTGTATTCAAGTACTTTGTTGTCTCTATATTTTGTCCTATAAACAAAGATTTTAATGCTGCGTTAGACAGGGAACGTCCTAGTTTATGCGAACTTAGACAATGTATCATACTACCTAGTAATATCAAAATTGTATTACATATTATCGATTTCAAGGAACTTTCCTCGACCAAGTTACAGCGGAAAAAATAGTCGAATCCCAGTTTATTGTATATCCACCCTCCTAAGCATGTTCGCGATCTTTGATCTCAGAATTCCATTCTCCCTATTTTAATTTTCGTGTTCACCTAATCTTACACTAAAAGATCTAAATGACTCACTCACTTGATGCTTGTTATACTCACACGGAATACAGTAAATGCAGTTTTTTTATTTTGCTCATGGTTTTGCGGTTTTGTTCTTATCAAAATATATCTTAAATTGCGGCTCGCTTAAAATACCGTCCTACCATCAAGTTTATCACGTATAGGGCGTAGTGTCTGAGATAAACTATATAAGGAATTAATGCTGGGTAACATTGTTTAGGTTTTTATCATATTTGATTATTATTAGTCTTCGCAAATACAAAACGAAGATGATCGGCATTTGATCGGCACATTTCTAAGACTAAATAAAAAATAATACAAAAATTTTATCGAATTCTGAACAACTTTCAAAATGCCCGTCCGTCTGTCCGTCCGTCACGTTTCTTGTAAGCACGATAACTTAAGAATGAAAAGTCCGATTCTACTGAAATTTGGAGAGTAAGTTAGTATTATACCGGGTGAGTCACGAATTGCGCTCGCCCCGATATTTCTTAAAATATTTAGAATAGAAAATTGAAATTTGGAGGCCTTATTACACGACTAGAATGCCATCTTTTCAACATATAATAATTGTGAGCAACTGTACGCAGAGCCGAATTGTGTATAGAAAAAAATGGTTCACATTTTGAACAATATCTATAAATGTCAATTTATGGTTTAATTATATTAATTATTTTAAAGATACGTACTGTCACCTAGTTTAAGTATAATTGTTCAAACGGAATTGATTTTTATTTATTTATAGGCCCGATATTTATGTTCATTTGAATAAAACTCTGAAAACCGAACTGATGTCGCATTCTATTGCAAATTTCCTTGTGGATGTAATTGTGTTTACCTCCACATACCTAAACTTAATTGTAACGTTCTTTGCGCTCACAATTATTAAATGTTTGATAGCTCAAGATTGCCTATAACTACACGAGTCTGTCTGACAGTTGATATTATTTTATTACATTCAATGGCTACTATGATTTTTCCAATGTTATTAGGTTACCAGATTTACACAGAAATGTGCCATTTTAGTTTCTAAAGCCCACTAATCTATTATCTATTAGCCGCATGTTTCTAAAAGCTTGGTTGCATTGTATTTTGGCTGAAATCTCAAATATTTCTGAGCGGATTTTCAAAATTTTGGTATCATTAGATTCGTATGAAAATGAGGTATTTAAAAATGTTGATGAACGATTAAATTCCCATTTAAAAAAAAACGTGTTAGTGGGTAAAAATCACATTTAAAAATTTTATACGCCTCTAGAGAATTAAGTAATGCAATCATATTGCTCTTTTTATTTTTATAGTAACGTAGCACACAAACTAAAATATATTTTGGGCACCACAGCACTCTGGATTCAGAAATAGATGTTTTAATAAAATGTTTAATGTTTATCAAAAAGTGACCAAAATGGAGGTATTGTATTCAAAATTTCCTCTAGATTTCAAAAATGTAAAAATATATAGGGTGTTCCATTTAAAAATCGATAGTTGTGGGCATTTCCGGTCAAACCGGATGTGCACCAAACTTGATTTTTTATTGAAAAGATGGCATTTTGGTCGTGTAATAAGACCTCCAAATTTCAATTTTGTATTCCAAATATTTTAGGAAATATCGGGGCGGGCGCAATTCGTCACTCACCCGGTATAGAGTTTTTGAGCAAAATTAGTCAATAAATAAGAAAGTTATTAATTATTTGAATTTTTTTTAAATCAATTATTTACAAAAAACTGCGAACAGCATTCTATAGGATGTGCATTAATTGTGCAATAATTATATAAAATGTGCAGTAAGTGGGCGAAGAATCTGATGGTTAGCTCATCTTCAATATTTATGAAAGTTATATCAAGTGGACTCTTCTTTCTTAAGTCATCGTGCTTACAAGGAGTGTGACGGATGGACGGTCGGATGGAAGGACGAACAGGTGGACTGACAGACAAACGGACAGACAATTTGAAAGTTGTTCAGAGCTCAACGATATGAAAAAGATGTCTCTACGAGCGATATTTACGGTTTTAGAAATCTGTTAAACAAATGCAATATACTCCTCGTTCTCATATTTGCGATAAGTATAATTAAACAAGCTAACCATTATACTCTTCGCCGATTTACTGCACATTTTATATAATTGTTGCCCATTCTATAGGATACTCTTCGCAGTATTTTTTTGTAAATAATATTAGCTTTAGACATTTTTGTTTAATTACAAAACATGAAGAAACATATTTAAAAAAATGAATAGCTTTTTTTATTTATTGATCAATTTTGTTCAAAAACAATAAGATTCTTTCTCTTGCTAACACTAACTTACTGTCCAAATTTCAATACAATCGGACTTTTCATTCTTAAGTTATCGGGCTCACAAGAAACGTGACGGACGGACGGACAGACAGACAGACGAACGGGCAGACGAACATTTTGAAAGTTGTTCGTTCAGAATGCGACCACCAACACAGTGATATGAAAATTTTTTCTCTACGAGCAATATTATCGATTTTAGAAAAGTTCCGATCGAATCCAATATACGCTTCATTTTATATTTGCGAGGAGTATAATAATGAATATAAATTAAGGGAGCTTATCATTTCCAGTTGCCCGTAGTAAGTGTCATTGATACGGTTGAAACGAAATAGACATGGATAATATTGGCATTGCAATCAGTACATGGCGCTCAGGAGGTGCATAATTATAATCGTTCATGTATATAGGGTTCTTCACGAAAAGCGAGTGTTAGACGTTTCTTGGGATCTGTTTAGAAATTTGAAAATGGGGCTAAGGGGGTTGTTAAACATGGGGGATCTAACAGAAATATTTTCATGCATGTGTTACTTCCGCTTACACCGGATGTGACACCTAACTTTGTTATTTTAAACGGAACATCCCATGTTTTATTTCATATTTGGATTCCTCATAAAATTTTAGCTTAGGTTTATGTTCATAGCATGCTCTTAAACCTAACAGTTTTCCAGATAATTAATATTTTTGGAGATTTATGACGGTTTCTACCCTTCCGAAAAACATCTACATGTTCTATCTTGTGGCCGATTTAGAGACTTTCTTTCTAAACTCATACAAATACCCTAGGATCTAACTAAAAATTGTCTTATATTTTCACAATATCATACAGAGTATTTTATTTTCACAGTCGAACATTGCTTCAGTTCAAAAGTCCAAAAGTCATTTTTTTCAAATCGAACCCTCTGTATATTTTCACATGATTTAATAGAGTATTAAATTATGCATCAATTGATATTTCATACCCTATATCTATCTATCTTTTTTTGTTTTTTTATTATGGACAAATTTTTGTAAAATGTACATGTAAAGTCAGCACTGTTTGTTAGTAACCAATACAAGTCACCGAACTTGTTTTTATTTTATCACAAACGAGAATAATCATGTAGATAATTGATAATTATTTGTTTATTATCAAGACAATAACATCAAAAGAGATCATTTTATTTTAGATGTATAACAAATACTTTGGAATAAAATTTACAAAATTAATGAACACATTGAATATAAATATTTAATGCAACAACTGTTCAAAATTCCCCCCACTTTACTGCTGGCAAGCCATTATCCTGGAATTTACGGCACTTACAGTGGCTCAGTGAATTTATTCGTTGAAATGCAGCCCGTATTCTGTTCTTCAGAACTTCTTTGGTAGTAGCCGGGGTAGTATATGCAATATTTTTGATATTACTCCAAAGGTAAAAATATAAGGGGATCAAATCAGGGGACCATGCTGGCCATCTCCAAGATCCTCGGTAGCCAAACCACCCAAATTCGAACGATGCTACTAATTCGTCATACACACATATATTATGTGGACCGTAACCATTCATTTGATAATACATAGAATTATAAATATTTAGGGGCAAATTATCAATAAAAGTAACAACTACTATTCACAAAATTTGTTATCTACTAATAAGCAGAAAACGTTAAAACATTTGTCCTAAAAATTTAATTCTCGCACCGCATGAGAATTCAGTTATGCCCAGTGTACATTTCGTCTGTTAAAAATTCCTTCATTGGAAAATACAAAAATCATGATTCCCTTGAAGACGTACGATCACATGCTTACACAAATCTGTTCAATGTGAACAAATACTACGTTCCTGTATTATCGCTACCACTTGGCAACACTAGCATGGTGTTTATATTGATAAAACAAAACATTCTGTAATTTTTCATTGCCTACTATGTATGTAGCTGTATGTACATTATACAGTACCGATTGTATATGTACATTTTACAAAACTTCGTCCATAATAAAAAAAACCTAGAGAGATAGGTATAAGGAATGCTGATATCAATCGATGCAGAATTTAACACTCTATTAAATTATGTGAAAATATACAAGTGATTCTATTTGAAAAAAATGACTTCTGGACGTTTGAACTAAAACAATGTTCGATTGTGAAAATAAAGTACCCTGTATGATATTGTGAAAATATAAGACAATTTTTAGTTATACCACATGGTACTTGTAGTAGTTTAAAAAGAAAGTCTCTAAATCGGCCACATGATAGAAGATATACCTATTTTTTTTTTCGGAAGGGTAGAAACCGTCAACAATCTCCAAGCATACTAATTACTCGAAAACAGGTACATAAACACTAGGTACATAAACCTAAGCTAAAATTTTATGAGAAATCCAAATATGAAATAAAAAAATTGGGTATTCTCTTTAAAATAACAAAGTTAGGTGCTACATCCGGTGTAAGCGGAAGTAACACATGCATGAAAATATTTTCGTTTGATCCGTAACATCAAAAAACCCGCTTAGTCCAATTTTCAAATTTTTAAACCGAACAGATCCCAAGAAATGCCTAATACCCGGTTTCCATGAATAACCCTGTACTCGTCTTATTCCCCGATAGCTTACTCTTACTCGATAGCTTCTCTGTTCGTTCCTCTTTTTATTTTTGCTTGATTTTCGTTTTTTATTCAGAGAGTACGGCACGGCCACAATTATGAGTTTTAAGAAAAACTTATATGAATACCAGTTACGAGACATCTAATTAATATTTTTGGATCATTTTCATTTTCTAAAACTGTACAGGGTGGCCAAAAATTATTTTTCAATTAAGAACTTTTTAAATTGAATTTTCTCAATTCTTTCAAATGGAACACTTCCTTATGGCTAATTGCAACCATTTTCGTTTTATAAATAAATAAGTGTAAAATTCAAGAATCAACTTTAAAAAAAGGTTCTCTCAAATAATTCATTAGAAAAATTTATAATAGGTGTTCGTTGTGTTGCCCATTTTGATTGAGACACGTCTTTATGCAATTTTGAAATGAGGCCATTTAATGGGACCATTTCTTCCAATCCATTGAAATAAGTAAATAGTATTTAACAGGTGCTTTGCAATTTGTATTGAATTTAAAATATTTGGAATTGTACAATACGAATTTTGATAAAGCGGAACTTGTAGGCATGACTTTTGTTCTGGGCGAGTCAGACAGAAATTGTTTGCTTGCCAATAGAATTTGTCACCAACGTTATCCTGAAAGAAGGATTCCTGATGTTAGCAGCTTCCAAACCCTTTTCGATAGATTTCTGGAAACTGGAAATGTCGAATATAAAAAAAGTGAAAGAATAAGACGTGTTGTGAACGAAGAAAATGAGTTTTCTGTGGTGCTGGCAGCGGTTGAGAATCCCCATGTTTAGTCAAAGAGAAGTGAACTCATTAGTAGGAATAAGTAGATGGTCTATGGGTTGAATCTTAAAAACAAATAAGTTGCATGCATATCATATTCAAATGCATGCAGAGGTACAATGCAAGATGTCAACTTCTTCAATAATGTTTTATTCACTGATGAGGCAACTTTTCATAAAAATGGATTTGTTAATAGGCATAATTTCCATTATTATGCTTCGAGAAATCCTCACTTTTTGATGTAAGTTGATAACCAACACATATAGCCTATACACGTTTGGAGAGGAATCATTGGAGACATTCCTTTGATGGTACATTGACAGGAGCTATTTATCTTCATGTTTTGGAAAACCATCTGCCACAATTATTGGTAAATCTCCCTGAAAGAATTCGAAATATGATGCGGTTTCAGCAAGATGGTGCTCCGCCACATTATTTAAATACAGTTAGAAACCACTTAAATAACACCTACCCTCATCAATGGATTGGAAGAAATGGACCCACTAAATGGCCTGTTAGAGCCCCAGATCTTACAAAAATGGATTTCTTTTGATGGGAATACATAAAATTGTTTATAGAGACACACCAACAACAGTACAAAATATGAAGGAAAGAATAATAACTGCCTTTAGATCTATCACACCGGCAGTTTTAGGAACAGTGGAAACCTAATTTCAAGAGCGCATAGAGATGTGTGTCAATTAAAATGGCAACATGTGGAACATTTATTATAATTTTAATTCAATTATATTATATTAAATAGTTTTATTCAATTATAATGTTATTTAAAGAAACTTCTTTTTTAAGTTTATTTTTGAATTTTATAAATATTGCTTAATAAAACGAAATTGGTTGCAATTAGCCATAGGGAAGTACTTACAAAAAATGTTCGTCTTTCATTTCTACATCACATCGTTGATATATAGGGTGTTCTATTTGAAAAAATTGAGAAAAGTCAATTTGAAAAGTTCTTAATTGAAAAATAATTTGTGGCCACCCTGTGCAGTTTTGGGAAATGAAAATGATTCAAAAATATTAATTAGATGTCTCGTAACTGGTATTCACATAAGTTTTTCTTAAAACCCATAATTGTGACTTGTGATTTGTTTAATATCCATCTGCAGATTGCATTATTTCAACAAAAAAATTCATTACATCCAAGTGGTTGGGAGATATTCCATGCTAATATAGGAATGAATAGAGTCTAAAAAGAGGCATCAAAAAATGTACTGATATAAATAGCATTCCATTTAAAAAGAAAGGCACTTGGTCCTGTAGTTTCGTCTTGGCTCACCCTGTATGTTCGAAAATAATTTCCAGTTATAGACTTTTTTATCTGCTTTACTTGCAATTTCTTAAAAAAATTTTAGCTATCGTAGAACTCGAGATATCGAGGTCTGACGCACTATTGCCCCACTCTGTATTGGGACGATGTGATAGAAATTAATTAATAAACATCCTGAATAGCCCAATATTACACTAAGTATAACTGATGTGGAACTATTTGTGAGAATATGTTGTATAAATAGATCGTTTACCTACACTTTGTTAAGGTAAGGCGTCATATACATGCGAATAATATATCTGTTTTAATTATCTAAAAATTTGACGAGTAATAAATTCTATTTGTTTTTAGTTGCCGTTTTTAATTTGTGCTATTAATAATTTATATTTTTATAACTCCGAGTGTTATTTAAGTAATAATTTAGCGAGTCTCAAATATAAACAGTATAATTTATGTTAAATATTTAGATAGTGTGCTTCGGCTACCAAGAGTATGTGGGAATTGGGTTATATGTAAAGTAAATGACTTCACGAAACTGCAATTATTAGTAGTTATAGAATTAATTAATTACTATTTTGAAGGCATTACAATGCATATAATGCAATCGTAATTATCTGAAATATTTAATGCATTTTCTTGCATTATTGATTAATACTCAATGAAACACCTTTCAATGTTAATTAATGATCATTTTAATTTTCTGTTATTCATTTGGTATGTGCGCTGTGTGTTACGGTTTGTACCAGCATTTTTTCTTAACACCTAATTCTCTTCAAAAGGAACACGAAAATATTTTTAAATGTTTTTATAATTAACTATCAAATTTGAAGACGTTACAGTAAGTTATATCTCTTCTCTAACCAAATTTTAAAAATCGATTTATTGTCACATTTTCCTGATAAAACTATTGGTCGAATGTTAATGTTCTTGGCATCATTCGATTCCTATTGCTGAGTATAAGAACTGCTTATAATATTCTAGAGCTTACACTGTATCTAAAAAAAATTTCTGCCACTAATATTTTTCCTCGCAGCTGAAACCTTCGGTGCGGCGTTGCCTGTAAACTAGTTTACACAAAACATTTGAATGCTATATTTGAATCCTAACACTCGACGCGCATTTCACCAATCGCATTTGCATCATCAGGAGATAATTAAAACATGATGTATATATGTTAAACATGAAAGTTTAAGTAGTAATTCAAGTTTCACAACATTAATTTATTGTTTAATTGTTATTTATAAAAACTCTAAATTATTAAACGTTAAGTTTCCTTTTATTAATTTTCAACATAATGTGAAATACGTCAACGGTCAACATCACTGTAACATATCCGTCAGTGGATCACAAAAAAAATCCTGTGTAAAACTACATATTTACTCCACCAAGCGAAATATTTTCCGACATTTTTTTGGTTGATATGGAAACAAAACAGATTAAGACTTCCCATTGAATGTAAAATATAGGTGCGTGTTCCAATTCTCATCGGTCATATTAATAAAAAACCGCTGCCTAAGGAATCACTACTTCCACATCCAGATTTTCCATCCAAGTCTCTTGAAAGGAAAATATCTTGACTATATTTGCACTCTAGTATGTGGAAATTATTGGTCATAGAATTTTAATAATATTTAAGGCAGATGTCATAAAAAAATTTGAGCTGTTTGTTTCTAGCATATACGCCAAAAGTTTTAGGACTCTACCTACTTTTCCCAATTTATAACCCACTCCCTTTAACGGAATCATTTCAGTAAGGTGAGAAATGTTATAAAACTATGTGAGGCCTTGGTTTCTACTATACACCAAATTTCAACTTTCAGCTTGCTTTATTAATTTTATTTTATTTACCTCTACTTACCCCCCACCCCTTCAACGGAATCGTCTCAAAATATAATCTAGTTTCAGATGTCGTTATAATACATACGTGTACCAAATTTCAAGCGAATATCTCAAATATATTTTATTAACCCCTTTAATAATGAAGTGGGAGTAGTGGAGGGGTTGAAATATGTTATAAAAAATCTGAGTCCTTGGCTTCTAGTATACATCAAATCCCAAGTTTCTGTGCTCTTACCAGCTTGCTTTACTTATTTCCCCATATTTGCCCCTATATAACCCCAACCTCTCAACGGAATCATCTCAAATAATAATCTAAACCCTTCACCGGATAAGTTCCAAAAGCAATCCAGTTCCAGATCTTATAATAGTACATACGTGTATAAAATTTCAAGTCAATATCTAAAACCGTTCCAGAGATATCGTGCGCACAAAAAAATTTACAGACCGACAGACAGAAAATTTATTTCTCTCAAATTTAAAATCTCGACGTTTCGTGACATTCTAAACCCATTTTAACAGAAAGTAAATTGATTTTTTTTAGGATTGCCATATTTCCACTCCGCTATGTGGATGTGGAAGTAATTAACATTATTTCATATCCTTCGTCGAGATATGTATAGATTTCATTCAATAATGAATACAGGGTGGAACATTAATAATAGATCATAATACAAGGGTAAGTTCATTGCACCAAAATGTGATATAACCAAACATGCTTTAGTAAATTGTTGTTGTGGAAAAAGATACATGGTGTTAAAGCATTTTTTTTTCCTTGCAATGTCACAAATACCTCTTGACCGATCTTCTCCAAATTTGGTAAGTAAACATTTTTTAAGCAAGAACCAATAAATTATATATCACACCACGCTAGCCCGTGGAGATATGAATATTTGATGAATACTCTTTCTTTTTATTTATTTTTTTTTTCGAAACGTTGTTGCACTTTTGACTTTTAGAAAACCTCATTTCTACATAAAAAAGGTGGACAGTTGATAGAATTTGATATAACCAACCGTTTTCGCATAATAATAATAACATAATTCTGCAAAGAATAGATTTTAGCTAGAGATTTTTGAAAATGGTACAATTTACTCTAAGTAATTCGGTGTTTGCGAATGGCTTTGCAGCCACAGTCATATATTACCGGTATAGAAAGATAGACTCTAAGTAATGGTACCTACCATTTTTAAATTTATTTGAGCTTTTATTAAGTTCTAAAATTGTTATAGAAAAATGCCACGCATCTTCGTCAGTTGGTATGTCATACAGAACCATTCTACAGGTTGCAATACTTAACAGAATCACTTTATTTTTTGTATATAGCGCCAACGGACAGACAACAGACCGAATTATAGACAGACTGAAAATTCGAAAAAATCTCGGAGGATGATTCCTTCACGAATACAAACTTCCCCTCGGTAAGCGAGGAAAGTAAAATTATATATTAATCACATTCAACTTAAACTGAAAAATGTGTCACTTTTGAAGCATATTTTGACCATACCAGCTTTGAATCTGTAAATCTCGGAAAATATACATCCCACGTCAATAAAGCTTTAGATATTGATAAAACACGACGAAATTCTTTCATAATTCGTTATTGTAAATCTCGGAGTTGTTCTCAAAAACATGACCTCATGCTTATCCAATTGACAAATTTTTTTTAAAGTGGAACATTTTTCTATATAAATTAAATTTCCCCGACTTATTTGAAATGAACACATAATAAAGACATAATTTCCTCACTTTCTTCAGCCACTCCGATTTTGAAATTTTCGCGGTTAACGTGAGAGGCTCAACGCCTTTGAATCGTATACTGATATTATTGGATTAAAAAACTTACGAGGTACACTACTAATAACGTTATGAAAATTTTTGGAATACACTGGTTAATAACGGGTTGGGCGAAAGTTGTTCATAGTTTTAAGATTTTATTTTTTAAATAAACATAACTTTGGAAATTGTTCGTAAATTAAGAAAAAGATCATCTTTCCAGGCATAAGTGATTTCGTTATTTTCCAATTACTATATAATTTATTGTTTCCTGTTATGATGTTGATATTCGCTTTAAATGCCGATTTTTTCTAATCGACCTAGTATTGGCTCTACCTCTGCATGAAATGTTGTATCAAATTCCATTATTTCTAGGTTAAAGAATGTCTTTCTTTTAAGTTCAACTTTTTCTAGATAACTAAATAATTCACATATCTTCACTCAAAATTATGTCTTTTAGAAATAGTGTATTCAGTTATCGACAATTTAACGTCAGGATTAAAAAACGCATATTTTCCATTTCTCTGATATTTCGTATAATATGTATGTTACTATATTTATGCACAATTATTTATTACAACATTTAAATCTAACAACAGTTGTGTTCTTACATCAAAACTTGTACGATATTTAAAAGTTCAAAGCCATTTTGAAACGATAAAATTTTGAATCATTAATAACAATTGAATAATAATATGTTTTTAATGGACTGAAAATATTGCAAAATAAAAGCGCTTTTGTTGTTTTGCGTTGTTATGTGTGTAGTGGTCGAACGTAAGAAATATAACATTGTTATTCCATGTATGGATATAAGTATAAACACTCATGTTGCAACCAATCTTGAAAACAATCAATTATAATAATAACACATCATTTTTTAACATTACCATTAGAACATAGATCAAGAAGACTTATATAGTATCTCACTCTCATCCAGAGAAATCTGAATTTTGACAGTTCATCACACTTCTGATTGTTATCACGCCTACTCTAACGAATTGTAAAAAGTACATGTCGACTTTCTTTTTGTTATTTCAAAACAAATAGTCAATAATTTTACAGATACTAAAATAATTACCAAATGGTTTACAGCACTCGAATGCAAAAGTGCTCGCTTGTACACTATTATTAAATCGGACCACATACTGTGATACAAAAACAACTCATTCACTGCAAACAAAAGGACTGACCATTTTGATAATGACTGGTTTCTCATTCCTTCATTCGTCACGACTTTAATTTTAGTATCACCTCAATATTTTCACTTCTAATTACAATGCTCGGCCTAAAATTATTCGTTTATATATTCACTGTGAATTTGGCAGAAAATTGTTTTACATTGGTACCCAAGACATTGCGTAGTTGCCGATATAGATAATAATTTTTCTGAAAATTAATATAACAAAACTTGTAAAATGTCTTCGATGTACTTTGCCTAACACAGCGTGTTTCTATGCTCAATAATTTTTAAAAAAAGTTGACAGACACATCTATTTTCCAAGAAAAGCTCCATTGTTACCAAGGATATAAATATTTTAGTGAATAAAACACAATTTTCACGTTTCAGACCATATAAATTAAGAAAATTAAGGTTTTTGAATTCCATCAGTCTGTCTATATATCTGTCTATTTGTCGACCTGATGCCTGTTTGTTTGCTAGAGCTATATTGATAAAACTATTTGACGGAGAAAAATAATATTTCGTAGGTACTTGACGCTATTGCGAACAAAGGAATGCGATATACTTTTTGTGAAGAATATACAAGGTGTATATCATTTAAAAAATATAATTAACGAAGAAATGTGACAATAAATGAGAAAATGAAAAAAATAATACGTGGCATGTACTTAACCAATTGTCCAAAAAGCATACCTTTACTGAACAATGTACAATTATACAAGCTGTTAACTCTAAAAAATAGTTAATCAAGAAACAGTGGTGGGAAGTAACATTTGGAGTTGGTACTATTTCCAGGATGAAAACTTGATACATTTTTATTTTTTTTAAATACATCGAACAGAAAAATAATAAATAAAAACAAGCTAACCATTATACTCTTCGCCGATTTACTACACTTTTTATATAATTGTTGCACATTCTATAGGATACTCTTTGCAGTTTTTTTGTAAATAATATTAGTTTCACACATTTTGGTTTAATTACAAAACATTAAATAAGATTTTTTTGTTTGAAAAATGAATAACTTCTTTATTTATTAATCGATTTTGTTCAAAATCAATAGGGTTCTTCCCTTAGCTAACACTAACTTACTGTCAATTTCAATACAGTCGGACTTTTCCTTCTTAAGTTATCGTGCTTACAAGAAACGTGACAGACAGACAGACAGACAGACAGATGGACAGACGGACGGAGGGACGGGCATTTTGAAAGTCACCAACACATGAATTTTTTTTCTCTACGAGCAATATTACCGGTTTTAGAAATGTGCTGATCGAATGCAATATACTCTTCGTTTTGTATTTACGAAGAGTATAATAAATAGAAGTATCAAATAGAGATGAGCGGTAGTCCAGAGGTTTAGCGCGCTTTGCTTGTCCTGACGTACCTAGCGAAACGAGTTCAAACCCTACTTACTGTAAAATAATTTAATTCAATTAATTCAAGTTAATAAAATTATTAGGAACAGAACAAAAGTTTCTGACGTTATAGAGCGCATAGCTGCAAATAAGTGGCTCTGAGCATGGCATGTTACCAGTGATGAAATCAAGTAGATGAAGGCGATAATGCCGTGGCGACCGAAGAAAGCTAGGCTGTGTCAGGTGTCACTGAATAAGGTGAAGGAACAACATACAAAGGCAAGCTGGTAGGAAGTGGATCTTGAGTGCTTGGGATAGGCTAATATCCAGAAGTGAACGAGAACGAGCTAAAGAAAAAGAAGATGAGCAATAATACTATTTCCGGGAAGTTTCGGTTTTCTACTATAAACTGGACAGCTTCGTTTCTTTTTACCTAACGCAAAATTCTGGATATTCAAAGAGTTATCTTGATGACTTGAGAAATGGTTAAATAAATTGTTTTCAACGGAGGGAAATTTTACGAACTTTTTAAAAAAGTGTGGATCATTGTGAAATTTAACGTGGAGTGAGTTATGTTTATGGATTTTCAACATATATGTAGATAACTTCAACTCTTTTCTTCAGAAAGTAACGTAGGAAGGAGTATATAATCTAGTTATCGTAACTTTACAATAGAATTCCACGATTTATCCCTTTTTAAGAAAATTCAGAAATTTCTTTCAAATAAGTTATTGAATATTTTGAAAGATCACCGAATCTTACTCCCCTTGTTTACTTTTCTGCGATTACCAAGAGATATTACTCGCAAAATTCACCAAATAAGCCCAAATGTTATTAAAAACATTCAATATATCAACATTTCTGCGACTTGGATATAGACTAAACGTCTCTTTGATTTTTAACGTCTCGTATCAAATTGGCAAAACGGAATACTTACTGGCATTTTCTCAGTGACGGTTTGGCATAGAGAGTTGAAATTTAGCAGAGTTTTAGGAAGTTGTGGCTCAATGACAGTAGTGAAGTACAAAAAGTAGAAGTTGAGTTTGGGGTTTAGTTTCTGGTGGTAAAATGAGCAGTAAATTATTTTTTCCAAGGCCATCATGTGGGGTGTCAAATGTAAGCTTGTTATAGCACGAATTCCAAAATTTATCGTTTGTTTTTCTTGTATTGTATTGTATTTTCTTGTATTATTTTTCAACAGTTCTCCAAAAAATTGTGCAAGTACGACTTGCACCTGGCCGATTTTTCGTGTTTATTATGTTATTTTTTGTTCTCTTGCTATTCACAACATCCTTTTTTTAGGAATGAGTGTAGCTCAGTTTCGACTGTTTTTAAAACAGAATTATTTTTTGTTTTTAGTGCAATATTTTGATATAAAAGGTTACCAACTCGAAGCACGGTTAGTACCTGGATGGGAGACTCTCTCCAGAGAAATATAGCGTTTTCACTTCATCCTCTAACGGCAACTTTAGGCGGGTGTTACATAGTACATATACCATGCTTCGGAGGGGATGTAAAGCAATCGGTCTTTTGTCTTTTAACTGTTAGGCAAGTAAAACATTCCTACTCTTCGATAAAGAAGAGGTTCGGCAAAATCTTCAGGTTGGGGGTAGCTCGTCTCCTAGCAAGGTGATTGGGCCTTTGTAGTGGAAATAGGTTGACATTAAGTAGGTGAATAAGAAAAAGTTATTTGGAAATCCGCCACTCAAAATTTTTACAGTACGATACACTAAAAAGTATGCTATTTGAAGTAACAAAAAAGTACACTGACATTTAAAACAATATCGATGCTATCTATACCTTAAAGAAAATGGCGATATACTAATTTTAAAACTTAGTGAACTAAATGCAGCATTTTCAAAATAGTAGTTCACATTTCTAATCATTTTGTGACAATATTTTTGGCGGTTTTTGTTGAATACGGTTGTAATTTATTATATATAAAAATATGCCAAATTTTAACGCCCTGCTAATTATGAATTCTACTCCTATTTCTTATATATTTTAGAGATTTCCCTCGTGTATGTAAGCGTAAAGTTTCAACTCTCTCACTGTATTGGAAGTAGATACTGGAGTTTTACGCAATGCTGAATATACCAGACACTGGTGGATACACAAACAATTGAAACAAATATGAATTCAAGATATTCTAAAGGGTCGCTTTTGCACAAACCTAGCCTCTGCTAAATGCTAAAGTGGTTTACATAAACCACAAAATACTGAAAACTCTACTTTGCTTTCGCCAACTAAGTTAGCATCATCTAGAGATGAATATGAACAGTTTTAATTTAATTGCCACGATATACTAACTAGATTATAAAAACACGTTTAGAAGTTTTTAATTCATAATTCAGTACTTTAATGCAATGCACATCAGAATCTTCAAGCCCCCCTTTAGGGCTAGCCTACGTAAAAAAGATTCAACTATTAGATCTCTATATGTGTTTGTCAAATTCATGTGATATTATTGATTAATTCGATTGATTTAACGTTTTAATACCTTTTACCTATGAAGTTTTATTTTTATGTTTGTATCTACGTGTTTATCTATTACTAATTAAATAATTATTAATGGATGAGATGTGAAAATTGACTTTTATTAATTAATTAAGAAAGTAGCCGTAATGTGTCATCTGTCAACACAATGTCCCAGAATTGTCACTCCACCAAAATCCAGTAGTCTAGAATTATCAGCTCTCAAAGGTTAACTCTACAGTTAATTTTTCTTAGATAATGGTTCTAACAGCAATAAATGTAACATTTAATTAATGGCTACCCATTGGCTTTAGTGATTTTGACCCGTTTATCTTTACTGGAAATCAATGTTTGCTTGTAAGATACGATTAATTTATTTTCTATACTCCATCATAGAAAATTAGATCATGCTTTGTAAATTAGCTATTCACGTACCAGGCGACCCACATTTACACCACTGATGACATTTTGCTTACATGAGGAAATAAGAGCAATTAAAACTTGGCACGATGCTGAGTTTATGCTCGATCAAGACGACGTTTCACCTAACATTTTCAGGAACTTTCAGTAAATCGACTAAAGATGGTCAAAGAATATAATTTGAAACGCATGATTTAATTGAAATGTTTGATCTTGAGATGGTCAAAACAAAAACAATTGCAAGGCAACTATAGCCAGAAGGAAACTTTTATGTCTTTCGAAATAAATATCTAGTATAAACAGTATACTCTTCGCGGATCTACAGAACATTTTATATAATTGTTGCATATTCCAAGGGATACTCTTCTCGATATTTTTTTGTAAATAATAACTTGACATTTCGAATTTTAGGATACCAACTTAGTAGACCCCTTAGTGTAAAATAAAGTAAAATCATCGGTAAGGGTATTTACATAAAACTTCCCTCTTTATTTATACAGGATGGTCACTCTAAAAAATTATTAATTAAGAAGCGACATAGGAGAATAATAATCGGAATGTAATTGTCACTACTGCTATAATATAGATAATAAATAAAAGGTGTCAAATATGAAAAGTTTGTGTAAATGCCTTTAATTTCCACCATAGTTGAATTATTTCTTAGGATGATCACCTTGTAGATCTTTCAATAAAAGTATAATAGGTGTTTTCCCTGCCAATTTTGTTAACTATATGCTAAATATTATTGTCACATTTTTTTCATTATTTATTCTCTTTAGACCTTGTATATTTTCCAGTGAAAGTCTACCCATTTTTTCGCTGACAGGTGCGTCAACTATCTACCAAGTTTGACTGTTCTCCGTCAAATAGTTTTTTGGATATAGCGCCAACATACCGACAAACAGATAGACTGACGGAAATGAAAGACCTTCATTTTCGTAATCTACATGATCTGAAACGTGAAAATCCGAAGCAATCTCGGAGGGTAATTTTTTCACGAAAACAATACTTCCTTTCGGTAAGAGGGGGACGTAACAAAGTTAGGTGCCATTGCTTTAGATAAATTATAAATTTTCACATCGTCTAGAGTTATAGCTGTTGATAATAATAGTATATTGTTACATGAACGATTATGATAGCCATTATTCACGAGGATGATGTTTGAGCCCACGAGCCGTAGGCGAGTGGCGCAAATCTTCTGAGTGAAGAATGGTCATAGTCGCGAATGCAATACTATGCTTCTTGTGCACCTATTAAACAGATAAATTAGACTGAAATTTGATACCATTAATCTCTACCTACTCATAAGATGTGGAAAATGTAAGCAAACGATATGGCGATACACTTAGTTGTTACTGTCAGCGAGTTGATTGTCAGCTGCAGCAAAGATTGATCGCAGTCGAGTGATTGGCCGGATATGTAGTGAATTATGATTCGCTAATTCACTACAGTGAATTATAGGTACAATTTGTCGCCAAAAGAATGCTAATGATTGTCATATATAGTAGCGCCAAAAGGTGTAGGCAGTAGAGCAAAAAATCAGCGGCATTGTGTTCAAGGGATAGTAGCTGTTATGTAATGCTTAAGCGGCACCTCGTTCTACTATATAACCCCACATAATCTAGAGCAATGTATGAAAGTTTTATCTGCCTACCAGAGATGAAAGCCACGACTAGGTCATGTGTAATTGCTACAATCGATCAAATAGAATAAAAGTTTGAATGCGGTGTCTATACCTAATTTAATTTGTTCAGCTACTATGAAATAACGGAACGGTCATAAACAAACGTGAAAAAAGCCCAAGCATCAAGCAATCAGTGGCGCCACACATATATTTTTAGGTATATATAAAATAATATGTAGTATTATATATTTCATAAAATAAAAAACTAATATAATCTTTGTTCTTACACTCAACTCAGCCAAAAAGAAACTGGCAAATTTTTAATTGCATGCATAATTTTGTTTAGGAGTGGAGTACCTACCAAATCTGACATCAAAACTGTAGAATGTTTGATGTTTATAAAAATTTACACAAATTTCAACCATGCCAGTTGTTCTTATAGCCCAGTAATGAACAACATGGAGGCGTGAGCATATCCCTTGTCAGGAAAGGATGGTGACGGGGTTGTTAATTAGGGAATAACAGGTTAAAAAGCAAATAAATGAACAAACTTGCAAGTTGGTAATAAATAACTCTTCTAACAACATAACTTAACTTTCTTGTTAAAGTAACATAATTAAAAGCAAAACTTAACAACGATAATTTTCCACAATAAATAATTTGTCTTATCACAATCACTGCACGACACTATCACAGGGAACCGCACTCACTCATCACTGTCACTGTCACTATCGCTGCTGGCTCATGCATTTATAATTATTGGCTCAATTACTGCGTCAATCCTAATATCCGTAGTATCCCACATTTTTTCTTCACCTTTTTAACGTGCTCTATGCATTTTCGCCAATTATCAGCTGTAACTCTCTTTAATGCACTAGATAGGAGGCCTTTTACATGCTCTAATTTAAAGGTTTTATTTTCTCGTGCAACATTCGCCTTTACTTCAGTCCAAATAAGCTCAATGGGGTTGAGTTCACAGTGGTAAGTCATATTACCTCAATACCTTTAGCAGTTCGGCCTTAACCGAAGCACGATCGAATGAGATACCTTTACCATCTACCTAACCATTCTTCAATTTGCGATTTTCGTCATGCATTGGTTGGTAATTTTACCAGTAATCGGCTGTAGTGCCGGGCGTTAACCATAATAACGACAGATCCTGGCTCTATCTTTGCGAGAATTTTTGCAAACCATTCCTCGAAAACATCCGCATTCATGTCCTCATGATAATCGACACAAACCATATAAGTGCATCTTCCACGAATCATGAATCACTTATTATGTGCGTTATTATTAAGCGTTTTCCTTTTCTTGTTGGCATTTTTAATCTTGTTGATCGATCTTCCATATGACCTTGACGAACACTTTTTATATTCCTATCTTGCCAAAATTTCGTTACACTATGTGCCTCATTCAACCACGCTTTACCCAAATAATAGGATTTTCTTCCTCTTTCACGAGCAGCTCTAATTGCCCGAATATAATTTCTTCGCTAACAAATAATATCATCTCTCTCAAGTAGGAGGCCATTCCTCTTTCCTTTTGCAAATACAAAGTTTATATCGCATAAACATTTTTTAAATGTCGATTTGCCCATTTTGGCTATATCTTTTTCTTCATTCAAGGACTGTAAAATTTTCTTTACAGTAGAGATTTTATTATCATAGACAGATATATGAACTTTACGTCGAACTCCACTTGTCTAGAATTTATCTAATATTATTTGATTTCTTCCAGACTTTGCTTTAGGTTTCTGACCATCCCCTTCATTTTTTTCTTCTCTCAAAATTCTGTAAATTGTCCGGTATACCTTGAAGCCATATTAACTAAACCTGTTGATCCTGATTTCCTAAATTCATAAAATTGTATAACAGTTTCAAATTATAACATTTATTTTTCATCCTCCGAGATTTCTTCGGATTTCACGTTTCAAACCATGTGGATTGTGAAATTAACGGTCTTTCAATTATGTCAGTCGTTCCTGTCTGTCTGTCGGTTGTCTGTTTGTTGGTGATATAACTAAAACACTACAGGGGAACAGTCAAATTTGGTAGATATTTGACGCTACTGCCAGCGAAGAAATGGGTAAACTTTCACTGCAAAATAAGAGAATAAATGATTTTTTTTTCTCTCTCAAATTTAAAATCTCCACGTTTCATGACATTCTAAACCTATTTGAACGAAAAATAATTATTATACTTCCACTCCACTACGTGGATGAGGAAGTAAAAATGCGACAGATGGCAATAATATTTAGCGTACCGGGTGTTAGAAAAGTATGGGAACGGTGAAAAATCTCGAACAGTTTGCATCAAATCGAAAAATAAAAAAATACGTGTCAAAAAGTTTTCAAAAAACTATCTACTCATACCAAAAATTACCTCCCCACCCACCAACGAGGGGGTGGGGCGAGGGGCAACTTTAAAATTTCAAATGGAAACCCCTATTTTTTTATTGCGGAATCGAATTCTACGGCAAAAAATACGTAAGTTTTATTCAGGACATTTTTTTCGATTCTTGCACGGTGTCGCTGTAATCGCAGAAAATGAAAAGAATGCACGACTGTTTCAAGAGTAGCGTCTTGTGCCCATAAAAAAGTCCAATTCAAAAACTGAAAAAGACGTATTTGTTATTTTTACGAAATCTATCCTATGACATTGGATTCGACTCTCCCACCCCCAACCCAGTGGGTGGGGCGGGGGACAACTTTGAAATTTGTAATGAAAATCCCTATTTTTTATAGCGGATTCGGATTCTACGACCAAAAATACGTGAATTTTATAACGGGATTTTTTTTCGATTCTCGCAAGGTGTCGCTGCAATCGCAAAAAAGTTACAACTCGTAGAAATTTCACAAAACAAATACTGTTATTAACAACACTTAAAAAAAACATTCATAAAAATCAAGATATCACAGATATTGTTTTTTAAACTGAATGTTTTTTTGTCAACACGAGTAGCTGTATTTACAAACTTATGGAGACTTCAGGTTTATTTCAATTTTTTGCGATTGCAGCGACACCTTGCAAGAATCGAAAAAAATGTCCGATGTAAAATTCACGTATTTTTGGCTGTAGAATCCGAATCCGCTATAAAAAATTGGGATTTTCATTACAAATTTCAAAGTTGTCCCCTGCCCCACCCACTGGGTTGGGAGTCGAATCCAATGTCATTGGATAGATTTCGTAAAAATAACAAATACGTGTTTTTCAGTTTTTGAATTGGACTTTTTTTATGGGCACAAGACGCTACTCTTGAAACAGTCATGCATTCTTTTCATTTTTTGCGATTACAGTGACACCGTGCAAGAATCGAAAAAAAGTCCTGAATAAAACTTACGTATTTTTTGCCGTAAAATCCGATTCCGTAATAAAAAATAGGGGTTTTCATTTGAAATTTTAAAGTTGCCCCTCGCCCCACCCACTGGGGGTGGGTGGGGAGGTCATTTTTGGTATCAGTAGATAGTTTTTTGAAAACTTTTTGACGCGTATTTTTTTATTTTTCGATTTGATGCAAACTGTTCGAGATTCTTCACCGTTCCCATACTTTTCTAACACCCGGTATAGTTTTAACACATTTGGCAAAGTATGCCTATTATAATTTTATTAAAAACTATAGAGTAATCATCCTAAGAAATAATTCAACTATCGAGGAAATTTCTACCATGTTTAGTACTTTTTATTTAATATTAAATTTTTGCTGTCAAATAACCATTCTGTATATTTTTTTCACCAGAAGTTTTCATGTTTTCTTTGTAATAATAGTGTTACATTCCGATTATTATTCTCATATGTAGTTTCTTAATTTATAATTTTTTAGAGTGACCATCCTATATAAATAAAGAAAGAAGTTCCGTGTAAATGCGTTTACCGTTTAAAGGTTGTCAACAGGTGTTTTGCGGTAAGGCGGGAAATTTTTTAATGTTTGAATATAATGTGTCGAGTTGAAAATCATATTGCTACTGTTGAATATTATATTATTATTTAATATACAGAACCTCCCACAGAAATTTCTGATTGGGCCTTCATTACGAAGTTACAGGGTGTTTTGTCACTTTTGGCAGAAACTACTTTTTGCCATTACTTTAGCAGGGAATGGAATAATGGATTCATATTTGGTACAGCCAATACTGTAACGATCCTTCAGAAGTACATGTGAGATAAGAAAAAAATTCCAGGTCCGGAGTCACTAAGATTTAGGTTCCTTCCTTACCTCTAAAAACATGACCCTGTATATATTCTTTTGGAATTTCTGTACCATATTCGAAAAGAACACAAAAAAAATAAGCAAAATGGCCTAGTTTACTTTTTGTTAAACCTTTGTGGTTATTTAAATACGGTGTTAAATGTACAAGAATATGAATTTCAGAACGGTATTACATGAAAGAAATAATTTTGTAACTAAAATTTGCAAAAATTTTATTGAGCGTGGGTGATTTCTGATTCCAGGACGTTTTAAAGATTAATATTAGTAAAGAAGTGTAACCCTAATGAACTAAATCGGGTATAAATTAACAAAATATTTAATCAATCATAATAGGTTTATCGGCAATAAAAATTGGAAAGCAGAACAAACTAAAACCCCGAAATTAATAAAATAATTTCCGTTCCGGTAACAATAAACAACCAGGCAAAAGCTGAATGTGTTTAAAAATAAAATACAATTTACACAAGTAAATTTCCAAAGTGGCCTCCCTCAGTTTCTGTCCATTTCCTTGCGCGTTTAGCTAGGTCATCAATTGCTCGACCTATTATTGCCGGATTATTCCGTATTTCATCGCAGGTTGTAACGATGAGCTCGGTTAATTGTTGCCTGCTATCAATTTCGACGCTATAAACTTCATTTTTTAAGTGACCTAATAAAAACTGATCGCAAAGGTTACAAATTTTCACAAT
Source organism: Stenurella melanura (assembly GCA_963583905.1). Classification (NCBI taxonomy): domain Eukaryota; kingdom Metazoa; phylum Arthropoda; class Insecta; order Coleoptera; family Cerambycidae; genus Stenurella; species Stenurella melanura. The sequence continues at coordinate 171,160,109 of OY757309.1, forward strand.
TTAATGTACTCCACAAACTAAGTGCTGATTATTGACACATTAAATTACAAACAATTAATTATTCAACTTCTTAGGAGATTTCTTGTTATTATCTGTCACTTTGATTAAGCCTACCATGATTGATTAAATATTTTGTTAATTTATACCCGATTGTCTATTAAGGCTACATTTTACATTTTTAAAACATGCCGGAATTAGGAATCAATCACGCTCAATAAAATTTTTGCTAATTTTAGATACAGAATTATTTGTTTCATGTGACTTTCATTTAATACCGTTCTGAAATTCATATACTTGTATATTTAACACCGTATTTAAATAACCACAAAGGTGTAACAAAAAAATGAACTAGGCCGTTTTGCTTATTTTTTGTGTTCTTTTCGAATATCGTATAGACATTCAAAAAAAATATATATACAGGGTCACCTTTTTGGAGGTAAAGAAGAAACCTTAATTTTATGGATTCCGGACCTGGATTTTTTCTAGAGTCACATGTCCTTCTGAAGGATCATTACTGTATCAGCTGTACCAAATATGGATCCATTATTCCATTCCCTGTCAAAGTAATAACAAAAAGTAGCTTTTGCCAAAAATGACAAAACACTCTGTAACTTCGTAATGAAGGCCCAATGAGAAAATTTCTACAGGAGGTTCTGATTGCCACTGATGTTCTCTACCTCCTGTTAAGCTATGTCCCTCTCATAATGCAACACCCTGTATAAGCAAAATGTATAACTCAATGATAGGAAATAATATTTCACAAGATTATTGTTCAACTACAAATCACAAAAACTAAGAAGACAATTTAAAAAAAAATTAATATCTTATTTAATAACTGATGAATTTTGTTCAAAAACAATAAGGTTCTTCCTCTAGCTACCACTAACTTACGGTCTAAATTTTAATACAATTGAAGATTTATTCTTAAATTTTCGTGCTTACAAAAAAACGTGACGGACGAATAGATGAACACAGACAGACGAACATTTTGAAATGTGTCTGCCCAACATAATAATATGGAAACTTTTTCACTAATAGCGACATTTACAGTTTTAGAAATGTGCCGATCAAATCTAATGTACTCTTCTTTTTCGTATTTGCAAAAAGTGTAACAAAAATAAAGGATGGAGGTAACTTTTTTACTTCAAATTATTTTCTAGGGTTAACAATTGTTGAGCAAGTCGCGCGTGAAAAATTTGACCTATAATTCAGTATTATGCACATTACATAATATTTATTGGATAAAACAACTTGCAGACTGTTCACTTTTGGTTTTACTAATGATTTTAACTTATACCCGTTTTTCTGGGCTCCAGCAGTTCTTTTTAAACTTATTTCCTTGTTATTCTGTCTACTCCTAAAAGCGAATATGAATACTAACAAATTACCCATAAACGATATAATAGCGTACCATGTTTAGTAATAAAAGTACAAAAGTAGTTATTAAGTATAGTTAAATTAGCTATAAATTTTGCACCAATGCGGCAGATAATGATTAAATTAAAAATATTGCACATTTACTGTGCCGCAAATATCGAACAAAACCAGGAATCTCTTAATTAATGGCGTCCATTCGATTTAACTATATTATCTCAAATATGCTTATCGGTATACGAGATCACCTTCTTGCCCAAAGGGTGCCATTAATTTAGTTTTTTTCCTTAAGATGACGTTTACATTAGAGTATCTTTCGCATTTATATAATGGCCTCTCTGAAATGCCGTTCCATACACGTTTCCTTATAGGGAAGAAATAAATCACACATAAGTGTTAAAACTGACCGAAATTCAAAGATTCTCGAGTGCTGTTTAAACAATAAGTCTGATTCCCACGGGGAAGGTGATAATTTTTCTACTTGTAACGCCGGCCAATGTCGTCAAAGCGCTAATTTAATTCTAAAGTGTTCGAATTATATCCTCAAAGAGTTATGTGAAAGCTTTTTTGGGCACTGAGTTATTGAGATGTCAATTACAATAACTGTTCTTATAAGAAACAGCTTAAAATTAAATTTTAAAGCAATCACGTTATATTAAAATTAACTGGCATTCTCTTAAATAAGTAGTTTGTTTTTTTAGTTAAGTGGAATAAGTTTTTAATGTGTTTAGTTTAGTAAATAGAGGAATGAATTGTGTCAGTTTTGACATGATAAACACAATGGTTATTTATAGTAAAAACAATGCCATCTTAATTAACAGTTTACGTGCCCCAAGGCTCATTGTATATGGCGCCCCCCACTTAAGAAGAAATTACTATGCCGGAAATATGCAAATTTGCAGAAATAGATGTGTAATAAATATTGAAATAAAATTAATTCTTCCCCGACTATAGCTGATCGTTAGAAATTATATTAAAACCATAATAAAACAAGCTAACCGTTTTACTCTTCGCCGATTTACTGCACTTTTTATATAATTGTTGCACATTCTATAGGACACTCTTCGTAATTTTTTTGTAAATAATATTAGTTTCAGATATTTTTAGTTTAATTACAAAGCATAAAAGAAATTAAGTAAAAAAAAAGAAATTTTATAAAAAAAAATAAATTTTTTTTTATTTACTAGTCGATTTTGTTCAAATACAATAGGGTTCTTCCACTAGCTAACACTAACTTACTGTCCAAGTTTCAATACAATCGAACTTTTCTTTCTTAAGTTATCATGCTTACAAGAAACGTGACGGACGGACAGACAAGACAGACGGACAAACAGATGGACAGACGGACGGACGGACATTTTGGGAATTGTTTAGAATTCAATCACCAACACAGTGATATGAAATTTTTTTCTCTACGAGCAATATTACCGGTTTGCGCTTATGTCGAAAAAAAATATATAAAAAAATATTTTTTAGAGAAAGCTTCTATTTAAAAAAAAACGATTTTTCGGGTGCTCCGGGGCTCGACTCCGCGGCCAGAAGTCAGGTCGGGGGCGGAGCCCCCGGCCAAAAATATTGTAGTTGTATTTATATTTGTTTACTCCAAAACTAACAGACCTGGGCTCCGTAGTAGTAGTAGTAATAGACAATTAAGTAGGTACTTTATTTTGTTCTTGAAGAGAGAATTTATTTTTGTTAATACTACCGTAAGTATCTAGAACTGTTAATACTTGTTTAATACTGCTTATTTTAATGTAAAAAATACTGAAATAAAATTTTTGTTTTAAAATTGTCTGAAATATAGTCCATGAAAATTTGCAAAAAAGTGCTGTGACCAGCACGAGACCTGGGTACCCTCCGAGGGTGCTCAATACGATGGTTATATTTTTAGGCATCCTATCCCTCGGGAACTAATCCTAAACGCGAGAAACCACCACTTTTCGCGATTTTTCCATTGTAGGCATGCAAGGCCTTGTCTGATCTGGTTTATCGGGTAGGCCGTACGAACTGTGACCATCCAACATATCATCAACCCCCGGGGTTGAAACTACCCCCTGATCCTAAAATCTCCCTAAAAATTTCAAAATTGATAAAAAAAATCCTATTTATTTTCAAGGGTGCTCAACATGATAGCAACATACATTTCTCCCCTAACCGCCTCAAATCCCCGAAACCACCCCCTTTTTAAATTTCTGGCTACTTGTCATGTGGAAAATCATTGGATCGAATTTTTTGACAAGATTTCGCTATTGTAAGGCAAGTTGAGTGCCGAGAGATGTTATCGCTCACGGGGTTAAAAAGTACCCCCTCTCCTAATACTAAAATTTTCCCAAAAATTCAAACTTTGTGAAAACTGTTTATCCCCGTTTTCGAGGGTGCTCAACACGATGGCAACATAATTTCCTCCCCTACCCTTTACTGAACCACCATCAATCCCCAAAACCACCCTCTCGTAATATCTCTTGCTACTGGGTATGTGAGAACGTTTTAATCAATTTTGAAATTTTAGTATCGGGGGGGGGGGTAGTTTAAACCCCGGCGGTAGATAATATGTTAGATGTCAAAGACCGTACGGTCTACCCAAGAAACCCGATCCGACAAGTCCTCGCATGCCTAGAATGGAAATACGCGAAAAGGGGGTGATTTTTCGCATTTAGGGGTAGTTCCCGAGGGGTGGGAGACCAAAAATATCACCATCGTATTCAACACCCTCGAAAACGGGGGGTACCTAGGTCTGGTCCTGGTCACAGCACTTTTCAAGTTTACAGCTTTTTTGAAATTTTCCCATGGACTATTTTATTATACAGTAGGTATTGCGGAAGAATTGGCGGACCCCCGGCCAAAGTTTCAAGTCGGCGCCTATGGCTAACAATATTCGATAGTATGTATTTATTTTATGACGTTAATAACAGTTTCAGATGAGACACTAAGCACATTTTTATGATTTAAAACATGTTTAAAAGTGAATTATTTATTATTTGTTTGCTTATAGTAATGAAACATTTTCTTTATAGGATTTTGCAAACAGTGGAAAGAAAAGCTATCTATGAGAACTAAAGGAAAAACTATATATATAAAAATATTAATGAAATCTTTGCATTCTTTCGATAACCTGACTTCTGGTTATGCTAGCAAGTAAAATTCTGATTTGCCATTCTCATTTTAACACTAGCATCCAACCTAGTCCCCTACGGCTAAGCAGGCTAAACTAGTATCTACATGATCCCCTACGATATGTAAATTCAGTTAAAAATGAGAACAAAGGCCTGAAATTAATTTATTTACGTACCTTGTCTTTAAAAAATTTTTCATTCAAATGAATTACATTTTCATAAAATCTCACTCAGTTTCTTGGAAATGCTTAGCCTTTGAAACGTTTTTCGTCCTTAATGGGTACTCTTCAGAAAAGCCTAAAGCCACTCATAACGATGTTCCATGCAAAACTAAGACATTTTCCATTTTATACCATTCATGGAAAATGTCTTAGTTTTGCATGGAATATCGTTATGAGTGGCTTTAGGCTTTTCTGAAGAGTACCCAATAAGGACGAAAAACGTTTCAAAGGCTAAGCATTTCCAAGAAACTGAATGAGATTTTATGAAAATGTAATTCATTTGAATGAAAAATTTTTTAAAGACAAGGTACGTAAATAAATTAATTTCAGGCCTTTGTTCTCATTTTTAACTGAATTTACATATCGTAGGGGATTATGTAGATACTAGTTTAGCCTGCTTAACCGTAGGGGACTAGGTTGGATGCTAGTGTTAAAATGAGAATGGCACAAATCAGAATTTTACTTGCTAGCATAACCAGAAGTCAGGTTATCGAAAGAATGCAAAGATTTCATTAATATTTTTATATATATAGTTTTTCCTTTAGTTCTCATGGATAGCTTTTCTTTCCACTGTTTGCAAAATCCTATAAAGAAAATGTTTCATTTAAAACATATTTTGATATTGTTTTGGTCTGAAAACTAAGATTTTAAAATGAGATTTTTATTCGTCATATATTATATACGATTGTGTTTTGACAAGTCAGAAGGTACAAAAATATAATAATTATATAAAGAAAAACAAGCCTTACATAAAAGTAACAATTCGCATAATAAATAAATAAACATATTTAACATATACTTAAATGTTGTGGAACGTAAGTAAATTAGTTATTGGTGCATTATACAAACGTATTTACACAGGTCAATATACAATTAAATTATAATCACTACAAGCTAATAAATAAATAAAATAAAATAGAGAAATATTACATATTTCATAAAGTTCAAAAAATTCATCAAAATCATAAAATGCGACCATTTTTTATAAACGTTTTATTTATCTAATTATCGGTGGCGTGCTCTTAGATTTTGGTCCTATTTCAATAAATATTGATTAAGTGCTTATATTATTTTGTGCAATTTTAACACTACCTCACGCTAGATATTAACAAACTAAAGACACATAGTCCACCGTTCTTTGAAATAACAACATTGCCGTTAGTCCAATTTTCGTTGGGAGTGTAATTTTCCAACAATTTTGGAAATCTCTGATCAAATTCTCTAATGTAACATTTTGCCTTACCAAACTATTTTCCTATTGACTTATTTAAGGAAGTTGAGGCGAGGCGTTGCAGTCCCAACCAAAAGTAATTCGAATTCTAAATCGGAACTTTTCCATAATAAATTATTACAAAAGGTTATAAATTGATGATACCAATAATTATTGTAATAAAGGCATAAATAAATCATTTTTATTATTAATTAATTATTTAAGTAGATTTAATTATTTTACTTAATTAAGTAACTTTTAGATGTTTTGTCCAAACTTATTAAAAATAAATAAATTTATGTAAATATCTGTGTATTTTACAAATTTGTGTCAACAAATAATTTGAAAAAATTTTGAAGCAGTAAATATTAAAATTAAATCATTAAATAATTGAAAAATCATTAAAAAAAGGTGAAATTTCACAGTTTACAAACGTTTATTCATTTTTTTTATTTATTAAAAGTGTCCTAATTAAATTGGAAACAATATTAAAATATGCGTAAGACATCAATGCTTTACATAGTTACTTTTCGGAACTCCTGACATTATTTGGTTATTTGCGACAAATTAAAATGTACCGTTTGCATGCTGGATTGACATATTTTCCATAAGACTAAGTTTTTTTAACATTTTTAACTTTATGAGTTTCCTACTGACTGGATTTTTTTATAGAAAATTGTGTCATATAAAATCTATTAAAAAACATATTTTTTTAAATTGTTTTCGTCTAACGCCTCAACCTCCTTAAACTTACTTACATTGTATGAATTACATACAATATTAAAAAACGTGTAACATTCTTTTAAACAAGAGTTGATTGACTAGATTATAGAAAAAAAATAAGTACTGATAAACAAAACACCTCCATGACCTTCTAATTAAAAATGATTTTATGACCTTGGCAGTTACTTCTTATATCTACTGAAAAGAATTCTCAAGTGCAGCAGTTGCCATTAATTATTTATTTAAAAATATGCGCTCAAAGGTTAAGTAAAAAAAAGTTGCACACATATACTTCCATATCTAATGAATATTAATTAGATTGTTTGCAATATGTGGTACATTTTTTATAAGTTTTATGCTTATTCACAAAAATATCTTCTCTCTACTAAATTTATTTATCTGTGTTACTAGATAATTTAAGTTGACTGCTTAATATATTTCCGAGAAGTAGACTGAGCCAGGATACAGAGTAATATATTATCAAAAACGACTTTTGATTTTTTTTAGGGCAAATTGGATTTGCCACATCTTCGGTGGCCCCCTCCCTACCCTAAAATCAAACATATTTGTTGAATGGTCCCAAAGTTATTTTAAAATGTTATGATTCCTCGAGAATCAAAACCGTTCAGGTTTTACGCCAATGTGTTTATAAACAAAGAATAATAGATAAAAGATTTAAAAAAATATATTACCTTGAGTTGTTAATTGATGTGCCTGTGATGCATCTCATTGGAAACTTACCTGTTTATATTAATAAAATGAAAATTAATAAAAATAATTTTAACAATTTAGTGAATTTACCTTTGCTTTCCCGGATCAAGTTCCCATTCTAAAGTAACCAATAATTCGATGCACCGAACAAACACACTCGCGCACACATTGCAATTAACAGTATTGTCAAACACCATGGACACTAAAAGTACGATAGAAACATAATATATGTATAACTGCTTGCAATAAACGTCTTAATCACTTCATAATAAATTTAACGATTAACTAGAGAGGATTGACTTGCACTGGTAATAATTTCTATCAATACTCAGCACTCAGCCAGTGACATTGTATAATACGTTTTTTGTGCACAAAAACACGTCTCGTTATCTGTAAACAAACTGAAAGAAACAGTTGACTGCAATAAAATGTGAGATTTAAATAAAATGTGTTACTGATGATTGGTGAATGAATTATTTTGATATAATAACTATATGCCTATCAGATGAACAAATTAATAATTTAAAGTAATCTAGTGGTGATGCTAATGTCACTACTCAATCGTAAAATCATCAGATATTTAGATCGGGGAGGGTGGTGTGAAAATTAAGGAGTGCGTTCGCCGAAGGGGTGTGATATGTAGTATACAGTATGTTCTATGAATATGGGGCAATACGTCAGTAGCATATAATTGAAGTCAAAATAGCATTAAGATCACCAATATCTATTTCTTAGATTGCCCCTGCCTTCGAAGCTATACCTCAAGATTATATCTTGAAGGTTTTTGGGCCACCATTGGGGTGAAATGCCCCTTGTTTTTTTTACCCTAAACTTTGATATAAGTAGACACACTTTTCGATTCAAGGTATCATTTTTAATTTCCTTAAACAATTGTCCCCTTATTTGATACCAACAGAATGAAATTTAATTGATTAAGGCTGTGTTATCAATGTCAAAATACCGCGTTCACAGTCGTAAATCTTTCAACATATTGTTCTCAAAAACAAACCAACAAAAATCGGATTTGATTTAAATATTAGAACTAGTTAACTTAAATCTAGTACGTATCATATTTTATATTTGAAAACTAAATCAAATTAAATATTTCCTTTGGATTATTACACGCGAACGTGCCACTGAATCGTCCGTAATTCACCATTAATTATTTTATATTCTTTAATGGGACTCAAATATTCAAATAAAATATGATACGTACTAGAATAAATATATTAAATGTAAAAAAAAGTTAAAACTAGGCATAATATTTGCTCCTAAGGGAGATTAATATGTTAGAAAAAATGTATTCAATTTTGCCAATTTAATTGGACGGTTTACTAATAGAGGGCGAAGCAGTAGCTATTCGAAGTACCAACTATGCTTCAAATCACTAAAAACTGCAGGGTCGAACTTTTTGTTTTCTCTACCATTTGAAATATAGCTTAAAATTATTTAAATTTACTTACCAATTGAATTGTTACATTTCTAGTAGCCCGGGAGGCAGCGACAGATTTTTCGCGTTAATATCTATAAAGCTAGATTTTTTTTCAAAGAGAGTTTAGATAGTATCTATAATAAAGGCGCAATTCTACCAAACTCTTAGTTATGCATAAATGAGTAAAAAATTAAATATTTAAAATTTCATTTTCCGAATTGTCACGAATTGTCAAGAAATGATGATTCGCCTTCGCTCCTGCCGGCCCCAATTTTCGATTTTCACCTCGCGATTCATGTTGTACGGTCATTGCCGACCTTCTCCTCGCCATCGAGATATAGAACGGGTCTCCGATTGCCGTATTTGTTCAGTTCTTACGTTTGAAAAAGTGACTTGCGGTCGTGCCAATAGGCGACTATTTTTAAGTGGTTTCCCGAGTTCGAATCCCGCCCGGGGATATTTTTTTTTTCATTTTCAATTTTTTGGCACATATTTTTGATTCTATAATTGCGATTTGCTCCGTTCTATTGCATTTTTCGGAGAAGTTTTGCATTTTCCGCCGCGGAATATTAAGATGCTCTATTTGGATCAAAAATCACATTCTACTTCCGGGTGGCTAAATCTTTGGTAGACATTGCAAAAACGGCAATACGTAGTCAAATCACGACAATTATATTCCTCATTAGTATTAATGAACAGACAGTATTTTTATAGATCTGTTAATAAGCTTTTATTTAGTCCATTATGTTATATTATTTTGGTAAGGAAATTTCTAATTTTTAATCGAAATAGTGCAGATTAATATTTCGCGGCGGAAAATGCAAAACTTTTCAGAGAAATGCAATAGAACGGAGCGAATAGCAATTATAGAATGAAAAATATCTGCCAAAAAATTGAAAACGAAAAAAAAAAGTATCCCTGGGCGGGATTCGAACTCGGGAAACCACTTAAAAATAGTCGCCAATTACCACGACCGTAAGTCAATTTTTCAAACGTAAGAACTGAATAAATACGGCGATCGGAGACATGTTCTATGTCTCGATGGCGAGGAGAAGACCGGCGATGACCGTACAACGAGAATCGAGAGGTGAAAATCGAAAATTGAGGGCGGCAGGAGCGAAGGCGAATCGTCATTTTTTGACAATTCGTGACAATTCCAAAAACGAAATTTTTGTCCATCTGTTTTTTTCTTTAATTTTTTACCCATTTATGCACCACCAAGAGTTTGGTAGAATTGCACCTTCATTATAGATGCTATCTAAACTCCCTTTGGAAAAAAATCTAGCTTTACAGAAATGATTTCAGTCGCTGCCTCCCGGGCTATAGTTTATTCTACATCTTCAATAACTTTTTGTTAGTAATATTGCTAATAAATCAGGAGCATATCTAATAATAACATATCATTACTGTAAAAAATAATTTTTATATGGAGTAAATGTACCTATTTGTAATCCAGATTGTGAAAAATCAATGCCACTCGGGAGTAAAAAGAACTTTGATCTTGTGGCATATTGACAAACTATCTTTGCATACACTCTAATAGTGTAGATTGTAGATAATCAATTATTATTTTGAAAGAGTAAAATGTCTCTTACTCCCCGAAGGAGAGCTTACATTTTTTCTGGGAGCAAAAATGACACGTTAGTCTTTGAAAATGATAACTAAACTAGCAGTACAGAAATATTGTTTTGAAGAATTCCGATTTTCTCATTTCCTCAAGCACGCAAAATGTCTTTCCATTGTTTTCCTCTGGTTTTTGTAATTTCCTTTTTCAAACATTCTAATTTTATGGTTATTCATTGCTTGTCGTGTGTATGTGTTTTCGTGATATTTCACTTTCGGCGTGAAAGTGATCATCATCAAGTGACGAAAATTTGATGTTTAAGGAAAAGCCTGCAAAAGTTCGCACCCGCAGTGCGTAGGAAGACGAGAGAAATCGATTGGCGGACACCTGAGTGTTCCATCTGCGTTCTTCTTCTGAATAGGGCCTTCAGAAATTTGAAAATTTGTCACATTTTCCATGTTTAGGTGTTTTTCGTTGAATTTTTCTTTCGGTGTGAAAGTTACCATCATCGGGTGACAAACAATTCGATGTTTTAGGAGAAATCTAAAAAAAACAGGGATACGCAGTAAGCGGAGCAAAATCGAATAGTGGACACCGAAGTTTTCCATCTGTGCTATTTCTCTGAATAGGGGCCTTCGAAACAGTTTCCCAATGGAAAATGTCAAATTTTCCGTGTTTACGAGTTTTTCGTGATATTTTACTTTCGGTGTGGGTAGGGGTAGGTATGAAGGTGAGAGAAATCGAATGGCGCAAACCGCTCTTTATCTCGTTTCGTTTTCGAGATACGATCGCAGGAAGCGATCCTTAGTTTCCGAGATACGGCCGCTGAAAGACTCCGGAAGGTAAAAATCGAAGTTTCTCACCTCTTCCCGAGGTCATATCTCGAGAACTAAACGAGATAAAGAGCTGCGGTTTACGCCATTCCATTTCTCTCGCCTACCTAGTTACTATAGTTCAAATAGAAAAGTTGTATTGAGCTGAGATGTAAAATAAAAAGTCTAATATATTATTAGTCCTACACTTTCCTTAAGGGTACAAAAAGGATGAAATTGTTTATTTTTGCGTATAAATCGAGAACGATGAGAGATATGGAAAAGGTTTCAGATAAAAAAATGTAGAGCTAATAATTTGGCTTACGAAAGGTCACATGCGTTTACATCCTATTTCTGATTGTTTGGCTGTAAGATCTGTCTGACTTTTAGGGGATGAATGGAATAATAAAAAAATCCCCTTAAAATAATTTCAACTTTCTTTGCAGAGAAGTTCCTCTGTTTGTTTAGATAGAAGTTATAAACATCTGAATTTTTAAATTCACGACTTTTCAGGTCTAAACGCTTTACTTTAATTTTTTTGAAGCAACACTGACCTCTTAATGAAATTTCTTTAAAAAAATTCCATTACAGTTTTTTTTCTCACGCATGCCAACGTTGATATCCAGATATAATTACTACAATTCCTACGATTTTTATTTCACTCAACGCCAGTGCAATATAGTCGTTGTAACTTTTTCTAGAAAATTGATCCCTCTTGTACGCTTAATTGATTGCTGATTAAATTTCCAATCCGATGATTTTTCGGTAATTTTTGCGTGAGATATGGACCGCTAAAGTGAGTCCAGCTTCGAGGACCAATTCTCTCAAACAAAAAATCTTACGAGCTCGATGGCATATTTAGCTATTTAAAATCAAACGAGAAATCGAGTGGCGCAAACCGAAAGTCGCTGCGGTCCTTCGTTTCCGAGATACGGCCGCTCAAAGTTAGCGGAGAATGAAAATCGAAGTTTTTCACCGCTTCCACCGAGAACGAAACGAGACACAGAGCTGCGCTTTGCGCCATTCCATTTCTCTCACCTTCCTACGTCTTCCTGAGTTTGTTTAGATTTTTTCTGAAACGTCGAAATTTTGTCACCCGACGATAACCACTGTCATTCCAAAAATGAAATGTAACAAAAAACACCTACTTATGAAAAATGTAACATTCTTTCACGTTCCGAGGGTCCTACCTACATAAAGAACACAGAAAGAGAACGCCACTGTGCTCTATTCGATTTGTCTCCCATTACTGCATACCCCTTAATTTTTTCAGATATTTACTAAAACATACATCGAAATTTTGTCGCCCGATGATGACCACTTCCATACCGAAAGTGAAATATGACATTATTTCACTTTCCGAGGGTCCTATCCACATAAAGAATGCAGACGGAGAACACCACTGTGCGCTATTCAATTTCTCTCCCCTTACTGCGTACCTCTGATTTTTTTCAGATTTTTCCTAAAACATCGAAATTTCGCCCGATGATGACCACTTTCATACCGAAAGTGAAAAACACCTACACGAAAAATGTGACATTCTTTCACTTTCCGAGGGCCCCATCCACATAAAGAACGCAGACGGGAACGCCACTGAGTGCTATTCGATTTGTCTCCCATTATTGTATACCTCTGATATTTTTCATATTTTTTCTAAAACATCAAAATTTTGTCACCCGATGATCACTTTCATACCGAAAGTAAAATGCCACGAAAAACACCTACACATGAAAATGTGACATTGTTTCACTTTCCGAGGGCTCTATCCACATAAAGAACGCAGACGGGAACACCACTGTACGCTATTCGATTTGTCTCCAGTTATTGCATAGCCCTGACTTTTATCATGTTTCTTCTAAAATATCAAAATTTTGTCACCCGATGATGATCACTTTTATACCGAAAGTGAAACGCCACAAAAAACATCTACACACGAGAAATGTGGCATTTTTTTTACTTTCCGAGGGCCCTATCCACATAAAGAACGCAGGCTGAGAACGCCACTGCACGCTATTCGATTTATTTCCCCTTGCTCTGTACCCCTGTTTTTTTTTCAGATTTTTCCTAAAACATATAATTTTTGTCGCCCGATGATGACCACTTTCATACCGAAAGTGAAATGCCACGAAAAACACCTACACACGAAAAATGTGACATTTTTTCACTTTCCGAGGGCCCTATCCACATAAAGAATGCAGACGGAGAACGCCACTGTGCGCTATTCGATTTCTTTCCCGTTACTGCGTACCGCTGATTTTTTTCAGAATTTTCCTAAAACATCGAAAATTTATCGCCCGATGATGACCACTTTCATAACGAAAGTGAAATTCCATGATAAACACCTACACACGAAAGAAGTGAAACTGTTCTATTTTCCGAGGACCCCACCCGAAGAAAGAACGCAGATGGAGAACTCCGGTGCGCGACATTCGATTTCTCTTCCCTTACCACCCCTAATTTTTTCAGGTTTTTCCTAAAACATTAAATTTTTGTCACCAGATGATGACCATTTTTACATTGAAAGTGAAATGCCACAAAAAACACCTACACACGAAAATCGATGAATAACCATTAAAATTTGAAAAAAGAAAATCACAAAAAACAATATCTAACAATAACTGAAACTATTACTGCGTTATTAGATTTTGTAGATAGTTGCGGTGGCTACCGCCTAACGTAACCACGAATTGTTTAATTATTTACAATCATCAAATCCTATTTCAAAAGTTTAATAGGAACTGAATCATTTTTTATTCACTGCTGTAAATCTAGTCAAGGCTTCCAATAGTGTCCGTACGGCCCTGCACAATTCTGTTGCCAACAACTGATGATGAAATCACTACTTATAGCTAGCCAATTTATGATTCCTATTATATCGGCATAACCATTAGTTCGCTTTTTCTATATACGAATTTACTGTGGCGTGCAAACACATTCTTAAGTGACACATTTTTGGGGTCAAAATGACATCACAATTATAGAGCTCTATTCAAACTGACTATTTCCAGCTAACAAACCTAACGCCTAAGCCAACAAAAACTAATTGAGAATTTCTAGGATAAAAGAAGAAATATTTTCCACACACCTATGAGAAGCGCTGATTATGTGGCGCTAAACATACAACATACATTAAAACCTGTCAGTGGGGTCAACATCTTGCAACGCTGAGAAAGATCGAAGGTTATGAAACAGATGTCTGTAATTTTGAATTATGTTGTACCACTGGATATAGAAACGAAAATAACCGTTTGATATTTTCCTCAACCTAAAAAGACATTTCTTAAGAGTTATGTCTCTATAAGTCTGCCTAACGATTTTGCTTATGTGCCTTTCTATGAGCATGGAGCTTAAGTATCTTTTGAAATTTTTCATAAAATCTCTTTAAATAGTTACTAATATCATATTGGACCAATATCATCAGATCTTCTTCTTGTTCACAACTTAATAGACATCTGATGATCCGCACATTGTTCATATTGATTTCCCTTTGTTGTATGGCACGTGTAACAGCATTATACCACATGTCGTCGTGGTTGTCTGCTAGGGGTACGGCTCACCAAAATTCTTTGTCATCACTTTCTTGGTCATACCAGCGCAACGTTTGGATAGCATCCATCCGTAAAGAAAGATGGAGAGAATTAGGATTTTAGCAAGCGTTCGTAATACCAAAACTCTAACTTTATTTTCTCTCATGTGAGTTATCAATATTTGACTAAATATCATTTTATAAAAAATATTTCCAACAAATATTTATTTTACAAAAGAAAATATTTTTTAAATGTTGTGGCTTTGTATCGTAAACCATACAGCAATGCGCAAGTGTATGACTTATCTCAGTTAAAAATAAAATTATTTAAATATCTATTATTTATGCAAAACCTATAAAAGAACAACATAATGCAATTAGAAAATATTTCGACTAACCTCAATGGGAGAAACAGTGATATACGTTTCTCGCCTATGGATTTTGAGGGCAATTAAAAATAGGCAACACAAAAAGTACCACGGAGAGGAGGGGAACGAAACAAGATAAAACATAGATAGCTAAACTAGAAATTAATATTTGGTACTCTCAAAAGACATAATTATTTCGCCAATTCCTTGAAAGCTAAGTGACAGTAGATTAAAAGTATCTAAATCATATTCGGTAATTTGAGGTTGCTTTTCCACTTAAATTGTCAACAATGTTCATATTTATTACACCCAAAAAATATTGTGATCTAGGTCCCTTCCGCATCAATATGTAAAAAATAAATAAATAAATATTTTCTATGTGTATTGAAATTAGTGCTATAAAAGTGTTTAGGAGGTTGGATTTTGCCATAGATAGAATTGATTACCATATATTTTTGCCAGTAATTTTTCCACTTACTATACTCTTCGCCAATACAAAATGAAGAGTATATTGCATTTGATCGGCACATTTCTTAAACCGTTAAGAGGGAACAACGCGTTAGGCTAGTGGGGAGGGGGATAAAGCACCAAATTAGGAGATATCTCCCTTATAATCTAATTTTATCGAAAAATAGTCTTCAACAATCCTGTAGTATTTATTTATGTATAACTTACATATATTTTCAGTTAAATAACGTCACCCAATTCGCAAAAAACAGCTTATTGTTAATCATTAAATTTATGATTAACAATAAGCTGCTTTCTGCAAATTGGGTGATGTTATTTAACTGAAAATATGTGTAAGTTGTACATAAATAAATACTACAGGATTGTTGAAGACTATTTTTGAAAAAAAATTGATTATAAGGGAGATATCTCCTAATTTGGTGCTGTATTCCCCTCCCCACTAGCCTTACGTGTTGTTCCCTCTTAATATCTCTCGTCAATATCAAAATGACAATATTTTTAACTTACAGATATTTTATAACCATCAGCAGAAAATTCTATTATATTTATAAGCGTTTGGTATTGTCTATTATAATACAATAATATTGCTGTTCACAAAAATATCTGCTTTCTTTTTTCAACAAGTTCGCCCTCAATTTTGTACAGTTCCGATTTCACATCTGACCACTTTTTAATTCCCGACTTTTAAAAAACTTGATTGCATTGATTGCAATATATAAAAAAAATAGTTAAGTGATCACAGTTTTACATGGTATAAATTATTTTGTAATTACCAGGATATACTACAATACATATATATGAACAGAACATATTAGCATGTTATTTGTCGGCGAAAATGGACAGATAAGAAAGTACAATATATGTTATAAATAATAATTTACTACCTTGAAAATTTCAATAGCTGCATTTTTTAAATTGCCTTCTATCAAGTTCTAATTATCGGCAGTTCCGCAATTGTTACTTGTTCTAATGTAAAAATATGCGTACCCATATAGTTGAATTCGACAAATACACAGGATGATTTATTGCGTCAGAGATAAACGGCGTGTGGTCCTGATAATATTTGATTCATAAAATTTAATGGGAGTTAATATATTCGGAAATGATTACTAAAGTAGATGTCAGATATCACAAGGTGAAATTTCTTAGTTAAATGCTTATAATATGTAATTCTTGTGGCTTCATTATTTTATTATTTATATTAACGTCTTAACGCAGTTACTTCTTCTTCTTATTCAGCATACTGGCACCTCCTAGATGAAGGCATGTTCCAGTCAGTCTCATGCAGACCATATCTGCTTGTGTTGAGCTGTCTGAAGTCAGCTTCTTTCCCCGTGTTTTTAAATGCTGTTCTTCCATGTTGCCTGAAGTCGTGCGGCGCTCCGTCTAATTTCCCGAGCTCACCATTTAAAGACTTCTCAAGTTATATGTCCTGATCAAATCCATTTTCTCCTCGTGATACTTTCCACTGCGCTCAGGTGTCTCGTCCTTCCTCTGAGGTCTACATTTCTGAATCTGTTACCGAGGCTTGTTCCCGAAATGAATCTTTCCGAGGCTGACTGGTAGATTCCAAAACAATTTGTCCTACACTTTGTTGACGTTACGGTTTTAAACCTATATGTTTTGACTGGACGTGTGACTTTCAAAAACTTACCGCTTCAGGTTTATGGGAATTCAGAGTTTTCCCATGATGCTAGATAGAAAGTTTCCAAAGTATTCATCTACTTAAAGTGCGGTTGCCGAGTTTCATCTTGGAAGCCACTGTTTTCGACGCTTTTTTGAGCTTCTGTAGCATATTGACGAGTTTTCTGTTTATTTATTTAATCGTCTTATTTATATTAACGTCCTGACAGAGTTTAGTTAATGCTATTCCACCACTCAACCAGGACACGTACAACAGATATTAAAACAACAGCCATTCCCTGTTGTGATATTGCCATCTACCACAGCTGACACGCGAACTCGGGAGAGATAGCAGTGACTAAACACGTTGTGCCACCCAACAGCGGTCTAACCCACTGCTACCATCTCAGGAACACATTAATGACGCCACTAAACATTCACACCCTGGTCAGAATTCGAACCCGGGACTCCGTGGGCGCAACCCAAGAACATCAGCGCTCCGTCACTGAGCCGAATTCCTCTGGGCCAATGCTCATTTGGATGATATCAGCAGCAAATACCAGACTATGTAAGTGCTTCATGTCGATATTTCATCTCTTCCCTTTGTTGCAGTGCCGAATTCACCTCTGAACTATTAATTTCTGTCACGTCTTCCGCATTTACATTCAGATCCGGACCTCTTCCTTCCTCGAGGCGTTCGAGTTCTGGCTGCATTTACCTGTAGAAGTACTGATAGAAGTTTTTACAAATCTTCGTTGTCTTCTCTTGATAACCTTCACTTCGTTCTTTTTTAAATTTATGGATGATTAGCTTTCATTTGGCCTTTTCAGATCTAAGGACCTTCAGTTTCATGGTTGTCTAGGTTGCTAGGTTTATCTTGGAATCCTTGTGGACAACATGGAAAATTGCGAGTATAAGATTTGATGAAGAATACAGATGGCAACTTCCCAGTTGAGCGCAGTTTGGCGTGGCAGACATACCCTGCGTGTAGTGACGGGTTAGGTATAGGGAGTAAGAATTGCAACATCGCGTATGCCGGTCAGCAATGAATAACTACAGCTGGGATACTTCAGTGGCCGCGTGCCGTTGTGTCGGGAGAGTTTGCTATTGCTGGGTTGCCATATCTCTCATACTATGTGAATATACATACCTAGCCCGCCGCTACACACACGGTATCGCGAGGCGCACAAAAAAAAAGCACCAACAGCTCGATTTTTCAAGATATACGTCCCCTAAAGCGACTTTCTAGCATCGCATTTTCTCGAATCTTCTCATTTTTTGATCACATCGACCGGAGATAGTACAATGTAGAACGTTTAATTGACCAGGGTAAACCTGAGGTCAAGAGGCGAAGGTAAAGATCACCAAAACGTTAGGATGATGCGACCAAAGAGCTAATGGCAAAGAGCTTCCACGAGGCCGTGCGCCTAACAGGAAGCCGCGAGAGGCTTGAGGCGTGAGGCTGTCGGAGACATTATACGGCAAAAAGAGACCAACTAGATTATTACATGAATCACAAAACGTCTGATAAGGTACTGCGAATAATGAGAAGAGGATTGCTCTCTATGGCTTCCTAAACGCGTCGTGTGGTATAAGTTCTCAAGTGCTTTCTTTCGGATATCTTCTTAACAGCTATTTGAATGGAGTTGTGTTAGTGATTTTTTCGGATAACTCGTTTACATGTAGTTCTTCCAGTGCTCCTTGGTGTATAGGTTATGCTCAATGTAACAGTGATACTCATAACGACTGCCTTGCAGCTCGTGGATAGTGAGGGCTCAATTCATTTGAATCGTATATTATATATTAATAGAAGAGGGAGTTAATTCCCTGTCTATAAGGATAATACCATGTAGCAATAAATTTCACATCATTTTAGAAACATATCGAGTTTTTTATGTTATAATTTTTATGTTACTAATGGTACGCCAAGTTAATACATAATTAATAATAATGATTTAATAAACGCGCACCTCTAATTTATATCCACAATCAAAAACAACACAGTAGTCATTCATTCTGTACCGAAAAAGAAAAAAAATAAATAAAATAAACAAGCTCAAGATAAATCTGTGGCACGTATCCCTCCATGAACCCATTACGACACCCTTAAATTAAATTTCGTGGCGCATTAATCAAGTAGCAGGTCCAGTGGTTGACGGGGCCCTTAATAAATATTGTAATTCAGAGCACGCACGCACGCGATACGCATTTCCACGCACTTTCATTGCCTTTTGTGATGTTACCAAGAATGGTTGATGATGTGGTTAGATAATTTGATAGTAATTAGAATTTAATAATGGTGAAAGTAAGAATAGAAATTGCAGACCATATAAACGCAATGTTTATTTATATCGTTTGAAATAACAGACAGATTTGAATCGTATCTAATTTTATACAATACACCATTTTCAAAGTAGAACATTTTTATGTTATTAAGCGGACAGCTGAAAAAATAATTGATGATCCATCAAGAGGGAATATTATCTTTATTAATATAGTAATTCATAATCATTATATTTCTTTGATAACCTAAATATTAGGCAACAATTAATAGGAAACAAAAATCATGATTGTATTTAAATTATTTCCGTTGGTATCAGATAAAATCCCTAGCTTAGATGTGAACATGACGGTTGTTAAAATAACCTTGTATATAATAAAAACGTTTTTCTTATAATGTACGAAATAAAAAATGGATTTTAAATGATGTGCTTCTCAATGCACTAACCATTGCCATTCGTCGATGTCAATTCGACTTATTTGCTAACTGTCGCGATCCCCCCGATAGAAGGAAATGCGCCAGCGCATTTTTAACAGACCTTAGTCACGATGAAATCGGTGGTTAGTTATAGTTAGGGACGTTCCGATACCTCAAAAGTATCGATACTTGTGATACTGATATCGAATGAAAAGTATCAATACCGGTATCATATCGGAAAGAAAGTATCGCTACTGGTATCGAATGAAAAGTATCGATACTAGTATCATATCGGCAGAAAAGTATCGATATTTCTTTGGAAATTTTTGAAGAGCGGGGGAACACATTTTCTTACAAAAAAAACTCTTCCGCAATTTATGATCACTTTTCTCTTTATATTAGCAATACTGATATCGGCTGAAAAGTATCAATACCGGTATCGTATCGACAGAAAAGTATCGAGCACACAACTACTTAGTATCGAACGAAAGGTATCGATACTGGTATCGAAAAGAGTTGGACAAAAACTTAAAAACTTGATAACGCATCCAAGGATGTCATTCGTCGATTTGTGTACGACTTTTACAATGAAACCGAAGGTGCCCTCATTAGAAATGATTAGGGATAACTTACGCGACTATCCACATTATAACTATAAATCATTAGATACTTTGCGAGACGTTTTGCTCGATTGCGGTTTTAGGTACAAGAAATTGGACAAACGAATGGTAGTTATGGAATCAGCATGCATCGTTGATCATCGACACGAGTACCTGCGTAAAATAAAAGAATACCGAGATGCAAATAGAGACATAATTTATCTTGACGAAACATGGTTTGGCACCCATGATGTAGTTCAATACGGTTGGGTAGATAACACCAAAAAGTGTAATTTAATTGCTCCATGTTGTAGAGGAAAGAGAATTATAATTCTTCATGCTGGAAGTAAAAACGGTTTTATTCCAAATGCGTTAATGTTGTCTGCTAAAAATATCAAGCATTCTTTTGCCGACTACCACAAGAATATGACAGCCGGATTATTTGAGAAGTGAGCAAAGGAACAGCTGTTACCAAATACCCCACCAAATTCTGTAATTTTTACGGCATCATACCATGCCCGGCAACACACAGAAATACCGAACACCAACACAATAAAACGCTATATCATTGAATTTATGAAAGGTAAAGGGTTAGAAATACCAGAAAAAAACACAAAAGAGAATTCATTAGAACTGATTAGAAAGCAAAATTTTAAAAAGGAATATGCCGCTGAAAAAAGTTTTGAAGGACACGATCATACTATTTTACGTCTGCCCCCATATTATTGCATTTTCAACCCCGACTGAAATGATGTGGGCTGATGTAAATACAAAACTAGGTCAATATAATCAATCCCCACAATTACGCGAGTCTGCCTTAAAGAATATAAAGATAATAGTAGACGAAATAGGCAAAGCGATATATGGAGGAAGTGGTGATAGTTGTGTCATCCGCAAACATTGTGACTAATCCGCCAGTAATATGATCAGGTAAGTCATTTATATCCATTAGAAATAGTAGGGGGCCCAGAACAGAGCCTTGGGGAACTCCTAGTTAGACAATAGCCGTAGCCTTAATACATCACTTACGTGACTTCAATCAAATATGATAACCACTTCTATTGAATAACGGTATTATAGAAATCCCTTTCTTTAACAATTAAAAAATCATTATTTAGTATTTAAAGCATTTTTACATTTCTACCGCCGCCGCCTATGTCATATAAAGGAGATACCGACTTTACTCCGAGTTTTCGTTTTTATACTGTCCAATTGAGATCATATATACTATAATTACTGAGAAACTCCCGCTTTTAAAAATGTAACACATCCGCAACTAAAATACCCATAAAAATGTTTCTCATAAAAGACAATAGGTATTTACCAAACAAATTTTTGGCATATTTTAAAAGAACACAAAACAGTAGAGGAGTCGAATACAAAATGACCTTTCTGTTTTTTAACGTCTTGACCGAATTTACTCGTAGCTATTCTACCACACAACCAAGACACACCCACAGACAACACGACAACCATTCCCTGTGACATTTCCATCAGCAGTAGCTGAGACTCGAGCTCAGGAGAGATGATAGCGACTATAGACAATTTTATGCGTCAAAATTAGGTAGAAGGTAACTGTTTTTTTATCGTTAGAGTTCGCAATTATAAATATTTACCTTTGTACTTAGATTGGTGGATAAGAATTTCTTCTGTTTATTTCTTATAGTCAAGATAATTTTGTATTAAACATGTTTTTTCTCGGTAACCTATTTTTAATAAATACAATTGTTTCAGATGAGAGTTGTAGAGAACTAAATTTATCTATCAACCTGTTCAATAATTATACTCTTCGCAAATATAAAACGAAGAGTATATTGCATTCGATCGGCTCATTTCTAAAACCGGTAATATTGCTTGTAGACACAAAGTTCTCATATCACTGGGTTGGTGAACAACTTTCAAAATGTCTTTCAGTCCGTTTGCCCGTCGGTCCATCCGTCTGTCCGTCACGTTTTTTGCAAGCACGATAACTTAAGAACCCTATTGTTTTTGAGCAAATATATCAATAATTAAAAATATCATTAATTTCTTATTTAAAAAAAATTGTTTTGTTTTGTAATTAAACAAAAAATGTCTAAAACCATTATTATTTTCAAAAAAAAACTGCGAATATTATCCCATAGAATATGTAACAATTATATAAAAAGTGCAGTAAATCAGTGAAGAGTATAATGATCAGCTTGTTTCTTTGTGTTACTTAACAATAACAAATAGTCTCAATAAATTATTATATTATTATTATTAAGTTATTTGATTCTCTTGTCTGGAATATTCCTTCAGTAGGATTTATTCCGCACCTTTCTTCCGGTATTTTTCACTTGGTTAGGCCAATAAACTCTCCGGAAAATGCGGTTGGTGTAACAGATAACTCGTGTTCTGATTTTTGTATTTCTTTCTAAGTATAATGAATGCTTGACAATTCAGTTATCTTGTCTAGGCCTCTTCTGAAGTAAAGTTACACGACATTTTAATAAGATTCTATAAATACAAAAATGCAACATAATACACCAACAATAATTTCGCCAACTAGGGTAACATCATCAGATGATTAAAATTAAAAGTATATAAATATGTCTAAGACTGGCTTATTTTCAAAATATTGCTATAACTGTACAACAATTATTTAAAAACTTCAGTAAATCAAAGAAGAGTATAACATTTACATCTAATATACGATTCAAATGTATTAACCCATCACTTTAACTGCGAATATTTCAAAAACGAAGAAGCTGAAAAAGTTTAAGTGGTCATATCTCGAAAACAACTTATTATTTTTGTGTAAAATTTTTGTATGGCATGAACGAATAGTTTTTTATATGTGGTAATTTTTTAAAACATTTTTGTTCAAACTCCTCGTTATTATCTACAAAAATATGCCACCATGTCTGTTCAGGTATCTTAGGAGTCGAGATGAAAATTCTTTTTCCGATGTTTACTTCTAATCAAAAAACGATTATTCAAAAAAAAAATCAAAAATCAATTGCTAATTAATTATAACATTTGAAGTAAGTAAATAGAGAAAGAAATGATTCGATCCGAAGAGGTGAGGTCCCGTGCAGCGCGGACTTGCTTGCTTACTGCTTAGACGTTCTGTCGACCTCACTGTCTTATCTCCATCTCTCACTCCCCCCCTCTCTCTCTCCCTCCCTCCCTCCCTGCCTCCCTCCCCCCTCTCTCCCCCCTCTCTCCCCCCTCTCTCCCCCCTCTCTCCCCCCTCTCTCTCTCGCATTAATATTATTTATCTATTGGGCTTAATAACTCAATTAATACTTGATACACTCGAATTATTGTTTCTGAAAATGTTTATAATTTATGTAATTAATCATTTTATCAAAAATGTTTTAGATACCTTGATAAATAACCGAATAAACATGAGGTCACATTTTTGAGAATAACTGCAAAATTTTAAAATAAAAAGTGATGAAAAAATGTGCTCATATAAAAAATGTCGTGCTTAATCGGCATCTAAAATATTATTTACATAGTAGGCACATTTTCCCAAATATAATGGATTTAAAACTGGTATGGTCAAAATTTCCTTAAAAAGTAGGACATTTTTCAACATAACGTAGCAGAACTTCAAAACTGTCCAATTTACAGTATTCAAATTTTAGGGACTGATTTACAATTATGCGTCTAAATTAACACGTAATTGTTTCAATTTTTTCCGCTCCTACGTTTTTGAAATAGTCGCGGTTAAAGTGAGAGGTCAATACATTTGAATCGTATATTCGTTTATATTGTATAGTAAATCTAATAGCCACAAAGTGCCTAATTGTTTCCACATAATAAAAGGCACGTTTGTTTTATCCGACCTAAACAGCAACTTCACAAGACAAAAAAGATATTGTAGAAAAAGGTCACACTTCAGATCTACCTGAGACCACAAAAAGCAGTATTTAATAACCGAACGTTGATTCCAGGCACGCACGCACGTGATACGCATTTACGCACTTCCATAGCCCAGTCAGACATTTCCGACTTGTTACCTAAGACGAGAACTTGATGGCGTTAGAGTTTAGAAGCTAGGAAGTGCTACTAGCGTGACCGAGGCACGTGTTGCAAATTACACGCTAAGTGCACCCAGTCTGTCATTATTTTGTAACTTCTGATAACATTGGTGTGTGCGTAAAGCGCTACATAAATGGGAATTAAAATAATATTCTGTTAATTCATGAATTCATGTCACCCATATTAATGTTATGAACAAATTGCATTATACTCTATTTGGAAGTAAAGGAGAGTCATAAAAGCCCATTATAAATACAAGTCCTATAAAAACATAATCATAAAGGCACAGCTAACCAATATAGTATAACAATATATAATAGCAAGAAATTAAATTGGCTAACTATGTTTTTATAAGATTTACATTTCTGGTGAGCTTTTATTTCTCTTCGTTATTTACAAATAGATATTAGTATACAATTTTCTATTTCACGTTTCTTACCAATTTTAATAAGGAAGGAATTAAAGTTAACTTACGCAAAATCAATGGATAAAATACAATCAAATGATTAGTTTAGACGCATTTATAACTAATATCTTATAAAATTAACATATAACAAATGAAATTGAGATAAATTATTATCCTTACCTTTAAAGGAAATGTTCAACACAATCATTTTTTTAATTAGTTTATTTTTATGACCTTAGGAACAAGGTATTAGCCAGACGTCAATAAGAATTGATATTTGTGTAACGATAATAGCTGATTATAACATGTAATTTGTTTTTCATTTTTATTTTTACTTTCCTGGCGTACCAAAGGAATGTATTGCAATGGTGAGAAGATCATCCTGGTCATCCAAAACAAAAAATAATTAATAAATAAAAGAAGGAATTTTCACTTAAGGTGGCCATTCCCTACAAAAAGACATCCGATCGGATGCCTCTTTCTAGGGAATGGCCACCTTAATTATTTTTTTCTTCTGAATCACCACCCTGTAGAGGAATTAAATGTTGTGTAAATACCGCCACCAAATCTCTTTTCTTTTTTTAATATTGTTTAATCTATTTTTGTAAATAGTATCGCCAATAAGTCTAGTCAGTAGAGAAAAAAATAAGCGGCGTGCTCGTCAAAGAATAGTAGCTGTTATGTAATACTTAAGCGGCACCTGATTCTACTATATAATCCCACATAACCCAGAGAAGTATTTTACGTTTTATCCGCCTACTAGAGATGAAAACCACGACTAGGTCATTATGTGTAATTGGTACCATCGACCAAATACAACGAACGGTTGAATGTAGTGCCTGTATACCTAATAATTTATTTAACTACTGGCGGAACTCTGATAAACAAACTACACGAGGCTAAACTACAGCAATCAATGGCGCCACGTATATATTTACAATAGTAACGATTTTAATGCAACAGATAAATATTTGCAACTGCACTGCTATAATACGTGAAGATAATGTTGCCAGATTTAAGCATAATAATTTAAATTTAAGACATATGGTGGCTCATGCATTATTAACACAATCCGAGTGCTTTCATTTCTTATGTGCGAATTTTCGAATTTCGTAAATCCGTACGCCCCTGGCTCTATTGACAAGACTTCTTGGCCCTGGTGTAAATACTTATATAGATACGCACGTTTCAATTTCTCCATCTCTTGAAATTATAGAAACTTAATTATTTAAATGATTTTTTTTTATATGCATTCTATATATATTCTTCATAAAAGTAGAGTAGTATTATTATGATAAGATGCTTGCAAAAAATGATGCGCAGAAACGAGTTTGTGTGCGTGCATTGATCTAAGCCAATGAGAGCGATTTGCATCATATTTGACCTCGAATCCAGTGGCACCGTCAACCTGTAATCACAGGGTCTGTGCTGCAGTATACTTGTTGTGTTCGCCGTTTCTGATTGAATTAAGCGATATAACCTTGTTTTCAGTGAAGAATGTCTTCATCGTAAACACCAGAGTGTGGCGAGGTTTTAATCTACTGCATTACATAGCTCCTCGACCTCGAAAATTTGATTACAATTATTATATATCCTTCTACCCCAGATAATGCTGTCACTGGTAGAAATATTCGCGTACGTTGGCTCCGCCCCAAGCATCTTCTCATAATAATACTACTCTATTCTACTAATAATTCGAATGTACATTAAGTATCATTATCTTTGTCAAATAATATTTCGATGGAAGGATGGACGAAGCTGACACGAGAGACTTTTATTAAGTTGTGAGAGTATTATTAATGGTGATGGTGATATTCAGAATGCTTTTGCAGAACATACATTGCTCATTGTTAATGATTGTCCTCAGCTGTAACTATTATGAAATTTCCCACACCTCTTTGGGGAGGAAACTTTACTAATCCCTTGGCATTACACCAAGAAATGCAGCTCCGGTGGAACTCGTTCCAGGTTCTGCCTCAGGGCTCTGTCCTGGGGCCGGTCGCCGTTTTCTAATCCATATTAATGACTTTCAGCATTTTTTGTTACCTACTAAATCAACATTGTTTGCTGATGATGGCACTCTCTTATGTTTTGACCACAGCATTGCTAATCTGATCTAACTAAGCTCTGACGTAGAACTCGAGGCGAAAAACTAGTTCACTTTAAATAAATTAACATTCAATCAAGAGAAAACTCAATATCTGCAATTGAAAATTTATCAAAACACGCTCACGTTAAATGCCTATGTGAGGTACGGTACCGGTTTCGGCGGCTAGATCACGATCGACGAAAGTAAGGCACGCCGAGCGAGTCCGTCACTTAGATGGGTGGCCGTATCTCATTTTGCCGCCCTGATTAAGTGGTAAAGTAGCATTAACTAAACTTCGAAAGATCCTTAAAATAAGGAAATAAATTTAAAAAAATTAAATATATCTAGATGATAACTTTAGCTGGGTAAACCATATTAACCAGTTAAATAAAATAAGAGGCTCTCATTCACTATCTTCCTCATCAGGGAATTAAAAAACATTTTCAAATTCGGCACCCTAGAAAATGCTTATTTTTCCCTTTTCCACTCTAGACTTTCCTACGCAATTCTCCTATGGAGTAACACCTGCCATGCATCAAAAGCTTTTCGTTAACAAAATAAGATTATAAAAATACTCGTTGGTGCTGGGTTTACGGATCACTGTCAACCAATTTTCATAAAACTGGGCATTATGCCTCTGCCTTAACTATTTATTGTTTACAATCTTGTGGAGATTCACAGGAGTGTGTCCAGCCTCTCTATCCAGTCTGATTATCATGAGCACAACACACGTGGCGCTGGACTTCTTAGAGTGTCCAACCAATCCAAGTGTTAACTAATAGGTTAACTCTAAGCACCAAAATTTCTCCCAACCTAAATTTATATAATCATTTACCACCTGATATAAAACAATTAAACTTATTGTTCTTCAAAAACAATGTAAGAGATTTCATTCTAAAGCACGTTTTTACTCGGTTTAAGTTTTTCTCCTGATTATGTTCTTTAACTAGTCGTGTATTTATCCTCCACCTGTCAGATATACGTGCTCAGTCCTACAAAATAGTGATAAGCAGATTCCAGCTGTATTAATCTACGGCCTTCGTCCCTTCTCTTGACGCATAATCCGTGCACATCTGATATGGGATGATGACTTCTACCTTTTACTCGGATTATCCTTCTCTTCTTGTCCACTTACGTGATGTCCCTTCGAAGTCAATCGATAACTTCAAAACCATGCATTACTATGGGGACAGCAATAGTGTTTATTGCCGAAATTTTGTTCTTCGCATTTAGCTCGATCTTAAGAGCTTGCCTAATATGTCGGTAGTATTCCCTTACTACAAACATGGGGAAAATAACCTTCTAGCACATATACGCAATTTGCATACCAAGATCTGGACACAAACTGTAATCCTTCCAGAATAGAACCTTGGCGTAATATGCCCAATACATAAAAAAGGGGATATACTGAACTGCACCAATTTCAGAGGAGTTACGCTACTAAACACAGCGTATAAAATCGTCTCCAATATCCTATATACCAGGTTGCAGCCTTATGCCGAGCGTATCGTAGGAGATTACCAATGCGGCTTTCGCACTGGTAAAGAAACAGTAGACCAAATCTTTTGCACTATGACAGATTTTGGAAAAATAAGAATTTATAACATCGATACACATCACGTATTTATCGATTTTAGTGCCTATGACACAATAAATAGAGAAAGGGTCTACCAGTCCATGCGAGAATTTCTTATACCAGCTCACCTAATACACCAGCTCACCGTATTAATCGTCAGTTCGATTAATCAATCGAACTGACAATGAAAAATGTAGCTTGTAAAGTACGAATACAGAAGGACATAACAAGAGCTTTTGAGGCACGCAATGGTCTCCGCCAGGGCGACGCCCTGTCCTGCCTACTGTTCAACATTGCACTGGCAAAGGTACTACGAGACGCGTAAATCAATGTTAAGGGAACAATCTTCTATACATGAGTAAATACAAATAATAGCACATGCCGATGACATAGATATAATTTCAAAAATGCAGATGCACTAGTTGAAACATTTGTCCGATTGAAACGATCTGCAATAGACATGGGGCTCACTATAAACGAGAAAAAGACAAAATATATGCTCGCTGCAACTCAACAGCAAGAACGATAGGTGCCCAATATAGACATCGACGGTTGTACCCTGGAAACAGTTAATTGGTTTGATATATTTAGGGTCGCTAGTCAACAGCGCAAACATCGTAAGCGACGAAGTCAAATGAAGAGCTCTCTTGGCCAACAGACGCTACTACAGAGAAAGATCAAATGTACTCTGTACAAGATACTAATTAGACCTGTACTAACTTATGGCTCAGAAACCAGGACACTTCCAGAAAACGATAAGGCCCTCTTAGGATGCTTCGAGAGGAAGATCCTGAGGAAAACATTTGGTACTGTAAACGAAAACGGCTTGTGGCGCAGGTGCTACAACTTTCAATTATACCAGCTCTTCCAGGAGCCAGATATTGTGAAGCACATTCAACTGGCATATCTGAAATGGATAGGCCACATGCAACGTTTAGACCCAAATAGCACCCTATCGAAGATGAGGCCTGATGGTTAAACGAGCAGTAGGAAACCAAGACTACGATACTTATACGACGTAGAATGAAACCTTAAGACAGTGGGAATAATAAAATAGAGAATGCTCGCGGCGGATAGGAACGCATGGAGAAAAGCAGTAGAGGAGACTAAGGCCCGCAACGGGCTGTAGCTGGCAATGATGATGATGATTCCCTTAGTACTCTACTTTTCATGTTATCGTTATTGATTTCAACGTATTCCTCGACACCCAGATACGTATACGTTTCCTCCAGGTCTATACCTCTTATTGTAATCCGAACGCCATGCTGAATATTCAGTCGATAGTTTGATCACTCAATAATAATCTTCTGACCATTCATATGTTGAATATTACTGTAGCGCATGTATCTAAACCGATTTAATTTGTTTAATATCATCAACGATTTGACGATATCTGGCTCTTACTTTAGTTGAGCCTCATTTTTAGGTAATAACTTCAGGTCGTCCGAGCAGCAGAAGCAGATTATTATACTGTTGTTACTGGTGATATCGAAGTCAACTCTCTGTTCAATTGGTTTCACATTTACCCCAGCGCCAAGCAAGGCAAAGAGACGATCTTTTTGGAAAAATTTTCTTTTAATTTGTGTGTTTTTATGTTTCTCTCTGGAAACACTACATATATGGTGTTCCATTTTCCATCCTCTTATGATGGTTTCTCTGAAGTCGGTTATTATCAGACACACACAGTAAGTTGTCGGTGATTCAACAACTCAAGTACGAAGAATGCTATCAAACACCCATGTTATATTGAGATTTCTGTGCCACTTATTGTTATTGCTGTTATTAAATATTATTTCTTGAAGTATGGAAATAAGTTTATTGATTATTTATATGTAATGGATGTAATTAAATTAATATAAACTAAAGGATTACTTACCTTCAAACCAATTCCAGGATATGCTCGTGAAGTATAATACTCACAATGCACCACATATTGGCATGTTGGGTTATGTTATGACTCGTAGAAGTATGAAAAAAGTGCCATAACATAGACGCATATATCGACCACGTTATATACCACGTGATATAGATGTTATAAGATATTGATTTCTCTACTCCTCTTCCTAATAGTGATTATTGGACAACACATCTAACATAAATAAATATTATTTTTGCATTATTTCATTCTTCTCTCATCCAAAATAAATACATATAACGGATAAATTAATTTGTCACGTAGACGTGTTAATTAATTGCTTAATTAAGTATCGATTGGGTAAACTTTACACATTGTTTCCGGCAATTACTAAAGTAAACAATTTTAACCCCTCTGGCATTCTATGCTTTGATATTTTCTTAGTCGCGCCGTTTAATATGAATGTAAACAATTCAAATAACCGTTCTGTAATTTATTAAAATTTTTACGCGGAACTCAAAAGGTTTTCGTTGTATATTTCCATTGAGTACTAGTAAGAGTGTATATTTAAGAATAATACTTATGTAATAAACTATATATGTTGTTCTGGTGTTGAGTTGTTGGATGTATCCACGGCGAGAATTAGAGAACGGTTTGAAGTACATTAGGTCTTTTCCAGTTTTTCACAATCGGTTTCTTGGGATTCTGTATGCGCAGAAGTGAAAAATGAATCCATCCGCCTATCTATCGTAGCGGTTTATCTCTAAAAGTATTCAACATTTGCACGTTGGCGACCTTGATTTAGTGATTTATATAGGTCTTGTGCGAGGGACGTCTCAAATTTATACATTTTTGTTAGAATTTGGGGACAACAAATCCCAATTTCCAAGATGCTAAATGGAAATTGATCGACCGTTTCATTATATTAGTACTTTTGTGGACATTATATCAAAGATAATGCCAAGTTTTGGCTGTGTTATTAATTGTGGAAGTATGGTAATAAGAAATGACGCTAGTGTTTATTAAATTACCTCGATTTTTCAACCAGGAAAAGTTGAGGTTGGAACACGCCATCTTCGTAAGCTTCGACTTTTTAAATATCTTGGACTTGTTCTTTTAATTATGTACTCCTTTCAAAAATCGTAAATATATGTGTGTAACATTCGGAAATACATCGGCATCTGTACTAAAGTCTTCTTTATTTAATATATAGGGATTTAAACCATACCAACCATTTCCATACACCTATACTGTACATAGGACAATTTCGTAAAATATAAACTTGTCAGTAGTATGACTATAGGGCTATCTGATCACTTCCGTCAGTAGAATAGCTGTGGAAGTACGTCGATGGCATATGTCCATCCGAAGAGACAAAGAGGCTACTGAAGAAGTGCCCAGAGGCTGCTGATGGTGTTCTTAAACAGTATCTGTACGATTCTAAACAGAGTCTGTACGTTTAAAAGTGAATTATTTATTATTTGTTTGCTTATAGTAATGAAACATATTCTTTATAGGATTTTGCAAACAGCGGAAAGAAAAACTATCTATGAGAACTAAAGAAAAAACTCTATGTAAAAATATTAATGAAATCTTTTAATTCTTTCGATAACCTGACTTCTGGTTATGCTAACAAGTAAAAATTCTTATTTGCCATTCTCGTTTTAACACTAGCATCCAACATAGTCCCCTACAGCTAGGCAGGTTAAACTAGTATCTACATGATCCACTACGATATGCAAATTCAGTTAAAAATGAGAACAAGGGCCTGAAATTAATTTATTTACCTACCTTGTCTGTACGGTTTTTAAACAGATCTGTTCAAGTTCAAACAGGTGTTAGACAGCTTTAAAACAGATATGCAGGTATAACATGATGTCCGCCAGCTTAGGTACGATGACCGCGGCCACAATATAGCTATACTACTCTCGTCTCCATCCTAATAAAATTCACCACATGAATTGATTACGGATAATTGGGGATGTTAAATAATCCGAAATTAAGTTTTAAAGCATCACGAAATCTGCAAAATATACGGTTAAACCAACGCGTTCAATGAGCTGATCACAAAGTGGCGGCCATTGGTATTTTAGTATTCTAGACTAGGGACTCTAGTCTAGTATCAGAGAAAATTAGTTTTAATTATATACGTAGAATAGAAAACAATTTTGATAATGTTAGTGACTTCTCTCTGTTACGTGACCTTCACTCTTTCTCGATCGCACTATACTATATGCAGTGCCACTCTACCATGCATACACTCCAGACCCAAGAGAGGTGTCGGTCCCCCCGAGATCGCGTGGATCGAGTGGATATGGATATTCATCATTTTGTACGTATTTCTATTAACTGATGCAGCTTACCTACAATCTATTTAATTACTCCGAATGAGTAGAGCAAAACAAGAATGACAAGCATATAGTAGCAGAGACCTAGTTCTTTCCCAAAGGCCACCAAATTCTTTGGAATAGATATCTGTTCTTGTCACGGAGATATTTGCTATATGCTTCAGCCTACTGACTACGTCTTCAGTGAGCGCCTCACTAGTAGTTCTACCACTGCAAAACATTTCTACAATTGTGACAGTAGTTCAGTAATGTGTCAAATGTCATGCAATAGTCAATCCAGGCCATCAATATATGTCCCTTGTACAATGTAGAGCCCTGTGGAATACAATGATCTACCAGTAGGCTGTTCTTACAACCAACAACGCGTATTCTCACGCTGCGCTGCTCGCACATCTGCTGGAAAACCTAGTCAACCTAGTAGTAGGGGTTCTATATAAGTCTTTATATTGGACAGGTCTCTCTTTTTGGAAACAAGCAGAGCAGTCTCTCGCGAAATCAGTTTGGAATTTGGTTTCACCCGCCCAACCATGTATTGAAAGATTCAGGCCAGACGACGGTGGGTGAAAGGAATTTTTTCCACCACACCACACCAGATATTGATGCCGTTTGGAGATCAGCCAAGTTCTTGGTGCCACCAAGAAATTGTTGAACTTCCTCCGTACTGATCACCGAGCACACCTCTTCAAAGGTTGTGTGGTAGAGAGCTCTGAGGTGCACTATTGCTGAAGTGTCGCTGTCGAAAGAATGTGTCGTTTTGTTATTATTATTATTATTATTATTATTTATTTCTAAAGAATCGCCTGAATAATGATACTACACACGAGACTATTTGTTAAAGAATTACTTTCAATTGAGTAATACATCATATGCCTTAGGGAATAGTAAGATACAATCTTTAATTTGTTTCATCACTTACCCAACATTACCACAAGAAACTTTATTTTTCAATTTATTAGGTATTTATTTTATTTTTATTAACTGCAATTCTGATATTATCTCTGTAGATGACGATATTACGATATTAAAAAATTGTAATTTAATTATACTATGAGAATCTACAATTTAAATGCATAAATGTAAATAATATATATCAGTTTCATCAAGGTTAGATACATAAGAAAATGTAACATTAAAGTTTTATTTATTACCGCATTAAATTATTTGTAACTTCTTAGCTATTCCGAATATGAACGACATAAAAATAACTGTTTAAGTGGACGTTTACAATGATGTATGTCTTATTTACTTTTACCAGTAAACTAGCATCATCCATTACTATTCCATTGGCATTTTTAATGACACAGTATTATTACTCAGAGATACACCTGATCTCATACAGGTAGTAAACATTCCAACAAGAAAAGTATTATTTAAAGTAAATCAATGTCAATATTTTCTGATATTCAATTTTAATTTTACAGTTTAGAATTCAACTAGACTGTTCGGCATAAAGATAAAATGAATAAAAACAACCTAATGGCAAATACTAAAAATGTTTTGTCATTCTTCAAGAGTGATTACACTTTTTGAAATAATGCATACATAACGTTTCAGTCGATTCTAACGCTGAGTTTACACGCATATACCAGCTAAAGTTGCTACATCAAGTACCGAAATTTTGCTTCATCCATCGTATAAACAATTTCTTCTTTTTTTTAGTACTTGAGCAAGAAGGAACTAAGTGATATGTTTATTCAATTAAGTAGAAATCACTTCTGTGTACTTGAGCAAGTGTCCCACCCCCTCTACGTTTGACTATAAGCCAAGCTCGTGTAGATCGCCAACTCAGTAAACTGTATTAGTATGGAGAAGAGGTTTGTTATAAAACTGGAACTGGAACTGTGGAGCGTTCTTGTAGCAAAATATCATAAGATGATTTTAGTTTAACTCTAATACATAATCAATACATCGACTAATTGCACTGTAACATTTCTAATAGAATAAATACGTTGCAAAGATGATGAGTGTAGATGCGCACAGCGCACAGTACTAAAATTTAATAAACTTAGCTACTTTAATTACCTGTGTGAACAAAAAGAAACGTACAAAATTCATATCTTTGGTATGTGTCATTTGTCAAAAAAATCCTCGAAGAGGTCGATTTTAGTTTTGTAAACGCTAAATTTTGTCACTATACCAAAATTTATGATGTCATTGGTTTTTGAGTTATGACGCCATCATACATCTTTTTTATGGAAACAGATACTTTTGTTTATTGTTTTTTGTGGATTATTCCTTTAGCTTTCTGGTGATATAAGAAAAATGATATTACCTGAGCCATTATTTTGGAAAAATAACATTTTGTGTAAAAATAGCTTACCTTTCGCAAATTCACGAGTAATGTTCCACTTTCTTATGGACTGATAAATCTTGTTGCCTACATTTTTGTTTTAACTAGCATGAAAACATTTGACATAAAAACAAAACAAAGAAAATAATAAAAAACAAATCCTAACAACAGAGAGATACAGGCCTTTTTGTGTAAAGTATCGATAACTTTTTTTATTTCTGGCTCATGTGGAACCTCAGTTTTGTAACACTTCTGAGACAGTGTAATACTAGTGAATGCACGTTTAAGTGAAAGAGAACGCGTAGAACTTTTGATGATGGTTGGATGTGGTGATAGGCTGAGAACTCATTAAGAAGCATGTGATGTTTTCAATGCCAAGTATCCCGAAAAGCTAATTTCTAGATCCACTGTAAGTAGATTGGTGGCTAGATATGATGAATCTGGCACTGTAGCTGACCTCACTCGATCTGGTCGCCCTAGCACAAGCAACGAAACCAAATTAAATATTCTTCTAGAAAGTGAGGAAAACTATCATCTTTCGACAAGGCAGCTGGCTTTAAATCATAACGTGAGTCAAACTGCTGTTGTACGTCTATTGAAAAAAAAAAATACCATCCATACATAGTGCAGTTAATCCACGAACTGAATGAGGACGATCCAGATCGGCGCTTATAGTTTTGTGAACAGTTGATGACCTTGTGCGATGAGAACATTGTTTTTCCTGATGAATCTACATTTTCTTTAAAGGGGACTATACATCGGCATAACTGTAGGTATTGGTCACGCGAACATCCTCAAGAAGCCCATGCACAGCGACGAGGCAAAGTAAATGTGTGGACAGGCATGATTGGTGATCGTTTATTGGGACCTTTTTTTTGAAGAAAATCTTACGGCCGCAAGATATTTACAGTTTTTGCTGAAAACGTCTAGTTTCAGCAAGACGGGGCCCCACCTCATTTTGGGATAGCAGTGCGTCAGTTTTTAGATGACACGTTTACTGGAAGGTGGATAGATCGTCGAGGTTCAATTGAGTGGCCCCCGCGTTCACCGGATTTGACCCCCATAGACTTTTTTCTTTGGGGTTACTTAAAGCCAAGGGTGTATTTTAACAGACCGGATACCATAGAAGAGAGAATTGGCTTGGAGATGAGACGAGTTGCCCATGAGATGATTCAAAACAGCGTGCAAAGTGTCTACACCCGTCTTGGTAAATGCTGATTTTTTTTTCACAATTACTTATGTAAGGTATCAATCAATAAAAATATTTTTTTTTCAAAAGAATGGCTTAGATAATATCAATTTTTTTCATATCACCAGAAAGCTAAAGGAATATACCACCAAAAACAGTTAACAAATAATCTGCTTCCATGAAAAAAAAATATGATGACGTCATAACTCAAAAACCAATGACGTCATTAATTTTAGTACAGTGACAAAATGCAGCATTTACAAAACTAAAATCGACCTGTTCGAGGATTTTTGTGACAAATGACACCAAAGATATGGATTTTGTGCATTTCTTTATATTCACACTGTACATGTGTAAACACCGCAGGTTCTGCACTAAATGAGGCACTCAAATTTTATTATTTGCATCGTGCAATCAGTTCTGGTTAATACTTGAGCAACATGGTTTTTTCTCAGGAAGTCAATTGAATTAAACCTGATTTTATATTCTCAATACATTTCAAATGCTATGGACTACCATATTAGGCTCGACCCCTTGTACACCAACTTGAGCAAAGTATATGATACAATGACACAATATACTGATCACCATCTTGGTTGAAATCGATGTGCATGAGGATTTCCCGAGATGGTTCACATCTTACGTTTATAAAACTTCACAAACAGTAACAGTCAATAGATATTTCATCTGTTAGAGAATCATAAATGTAAGGTTAACTTCTCCCTTAATAAAGACATTTTTTATTTATATTGTTTATTATCTCAGTATATAATTATCGCAGGAGTACCCCACAGTTCATATCGCGGGCCGTTGCTGTTTTTGATCCATATCAACAATATCTTTCATTATTTTAAATTTTGTCATTTTTGTTATACACAGACGACCACAAAATATAATAATATGCATCTCAATCCAGGAAAAATTAGGATATCTTTACAAATATTGTATATAAAAAATGTTCTTGAATCTTTAAAAGAGACACCATATCGATGTTACATACAATTTAAACATCTTTAAGTATGATTATAACTTCAACAATATGGTGTTTAATCAAGTACAGTCAATTTAAGATCTTGAAATAAATTTCTATTCGAAAATAATCTTCTCTCCGTATATAGATGGCATAATATCGGAAAGTAAGAAAATTTTGAGTTCTTTAGAATATTTAAAAGATTTATATACACAAATGCAAAAACAATCTATTTTTTCACTCTGCAGGGTAACTTTTGCACTACTTTACAAATCTTGATTCTAATATGTACAAATATAAATAATCATAACCCCACATAAAATTGTCGTGGCTATACGGGCTACGTTCCCAAAGCCATTTCCTTAGGGAAAAAAAAAACACATAAAAAACAGACCAGCGAACCAGACCCATGTATCCCTATGTATTTGCGGTCGCTGAATCCGAATCCGAGGTAAAAAAAAATCGTACACCCCCAAAATCATTAGCTAGAGCCCAAAGACACCCCTGGAATGGAATAAAAAAAAAATTAAACCACGGGAATAGTTGTTGCATCTTAATTAATCGAATTATACAAAATAAGGTTAAAAAACCGCATCCATACAATAGATATGAAACATCCCCCAGGCAGGGGCGAATACTACCCCCCCCCCCCCCCCGAAAACTTCCCCTGCTGAAAAAGCTCGAAATTTCTAGGTTTTATTAAAGTGATGCAAAACTGCATCAAGACCGACGTAATCTTCATAATCTAGCCCTATAGGGTTTCAGTCTTCAGTTTTTAGTTTTTTAGTTTTTCAATTTTTCAATTTTCAGTTTTCACTTTTTCAATTTTTTAATTTTGTTTTCAATTTTCAGTTTTTAGTTTTTCAATTTTTCAGTTTTCAGTTTTTGTGGTTTTCCGTTTTTAGTTTCATTTTTCAGTTTGTCAGTTTTTCAGTATTTCAGTTTTTCAGTCTTTTAGTCTTTCAGTGTTTCAGTTTCTCAGTTTCCCAATTTCCCAGTTTTCCAGTTTTTCAGTTTCAGTTTTAAAGTTTTAAAGTTTCGAAGTTTTGAAGTTTTTAATTTTCTAAGTTTTTAAGTTTCTAAGTTTCTAAGTTTTTAAGTTTTTAGGTTTTTAAGTTTTTAGGTTTTGAAGATTTGCAGTTTTTAAGTTTTGAAGTTTTTAAGTTAAGTTTTTCAGGTTTTCAGTGTTTCAGTTTTTTGTTTTTCAGTTTTTCAGTTTTTCATTGTTCAGTTTTTCATTTGTCAGCCTTTTATTTCAGTTTTTCGGTTTTTCAGTTTTCAGATTTTCAGTTTCTAGTTTTTCACCTTTCGATTTTTTAGTTTTCAATTTTTCAAGTTTTCAAGTTTCCAAGATTTCAAGTTCTCAATTTTTCAAATTTGCAAGTTTTCAAGATTTCAAGTTTTCAACTCTTCAAGTTTTTAAGTTTCCAAGTTTTCAATTTCCCAATTTTTCAAGTTTGCAAGTTTTCAAGATTTCAAGTTTTCAAGTCTTCAAGTTTTCAAGTTTATCAGTTTTTCATTATTTCAGTTTTTCAGATTTTCAGATTTTTAGTTTTTCAGTTTTTCAATTTTTCAGTTTCAGTTTTTCACTTTCATATTCGATTAGGTACTTCAGCAACCTTCACATTCCGAGTTTCAGCTGAATCGGACGGCAAATAAGAAAGTTACAGTAAATAGCGGATATTAGGCTATGGGGACGCCGCCACTTTGAAATTTTCAATGTCGACGTCATATTCACAATCAACTACTTCAGTAACTTCAACATATCGAGTTTTATTTGAATCGGACGATAAATAATTCACTTTTAAATAAGGAAGTTACAGTAAATGATGAATATTATGCTACGGGGACACCGCCATTTTGAATTTTTGAGTTACGATAACATATTCGTGATCTGTGACCTCGATAACATATACATACATATTTTCAGACGAATGGCACCGTAAATGGTAAAATAGGTCCTGCAACTCCGCCGCCATTTTGAATTTTTCAATTTCGACGTCATATTCACAATCAGCTACTTCAGTAACTTCAACATACCGAGTTTCATTTGAATCGATTGAAAAATAAGGAAGTTAAAGTAAATGATGAATATTAGGCTATGGGGACGCCGCCATTTTGAATTTTTGAGTTACGATAACATATTCGTGATCTGTGACCTCGATAACACATACGTACTTATTTTCAGTCGAATAGCATCGTAAATGGCAAAATGTGTCCTGCAGCTCCGCCGCCATCTTGAATTTTTCAATTTAGATTTCGGATTCGTAATCGGCGACCTCGAAAACCCCCACATACCGATTTTGAGCGGTGTGACGCCATAATCGACAAACATCGTCCGCCATTTTGGCGCCGCCATTTTGAATTTTGCGATTCCGACGTCACATTCGTGAGCACCGTGGTCGATAATCCCCGAGTACCAAATTTCAGGCTAATCGGACGACAAATAAATTTAATTCGATAAACTTGGCTCACCCTATATCGAGATTTGTTTTGGGCACCCGACTATTGGCATTCTATTTAATTTGTAAAAATTTTACATCAAAACTTATTTCCGCGTTGCTGGCAACGCCGTGTTGCCAGCAACGCGTGCTAACTTCACACACATAATTTTTACCACCTATTACAGTGCTCTGCATTGTCGACAAAAATTTATGTCTGAAAGGAAAACATGGACTTTAAAAACTGTGATTTTTCAGGAAATAATGGGAGTTGAGAGGCTTTTTAGGTCTCAAATTAATCATAAAGGACGATATTTTGTTGTGATAGTGGAGTGTGCGGGCCAAATCGGAAATTCGGCCCGACACGGGCGTGTGAAAGTTGGGTTTTTTGTGAGAAAGTGAAAAACGTCTACGTACAAAAAAATTCATAATTAAGCAAGTACATAGAATAGAAGCTCGTTCTGTGTATCGATGGAAAGGGGGAGCTTGGCCCTTTCCCGTGATCCCAAAATTTACAGGGAAAATCGAAAATTCGGCCTCACAGGGGCGAGACAAATGTGACAAATTTGAGTGTGTTAAAACGTAACCTAGAAAATTGTAAAACATGAAATCTTAAAACACTCATATTTTAGTTAATACTTGACGTAAAAGCTCGATCTTAGTCTCTATTTGAACACGGAGATTGGCATTTTATCCACGCAGTACGTGCTCTGGGTTAAATAAAAAATTTAGTGTAGTTCTGTGCGAAATAAGAATGGATATTTTCGTAAAAATTGAAAACCGTAAGTACTTTAAAAATTCATAAGTAAATAAAAATCGGGAGTGAAACGGTGTTCGACGTCTCTCTGGAAAGCAGAAGAACGTAGCTTTCTGGCGATACCAAGTTTGACCGGAAAAATGGAAAATTAGGCCCGCGGCGAGCGCGACAAAAGTAGCTTTTCTGGGATCTTTTAAATTTAAAATATCACGTAATTACGAAAAATTCTTCCACTTTGACCGCCCGTAGCTCGTTAATCTTTGGAGCTGGAGAAAAACAAAAAAAGAGACTTTTAGATAATTCATTTTTCTACATTTTCGTTAGGGCGGAGTATTTTGCTCTAGGAGGCCCCGTTTAGAAGTTATGGAGGTTTAAAGGTAAAAATGTCCAATTTTCCGCCTTTTTGCACCGCCGCACCTTTCGGACGATATCTCCAAAACGAAGACACGTACGGAAATTTTGAAGATACCGGAGGAAGCGGAAAGAAACGCTCTTGTCCTTTGAGATTTTTTTATTTTGAGCTAGCTCCGACCGTTTTCGAGTTATAGGCGAAAAACCGAAAAAATGAGACGTGCTTCGGAGCCGAAACAGTGCAAAAACGTGCAATCTTAAAACGTCCGTATTTTTGGAAATACATATTTTGGAGCGCCGTGCGGCATCGCGGCGGAACGGGGAGAGATTCTAGTTATAGCTAGCCGCAAACTGCGAGGTCGAAATCGAAAATTAAGCCCGGCAGGAGCGAAAGGAAATCGTACATTTTTGACGTTTACGAAATACCAAATCGCCTTCCCCTATTTTCTCTTTTACCCCTCGACTCCTCATTCCCCAAAAACGCAGGCGAGAGACTTAGGTGACTTTCGTCCGATTGTAACGGAAAAACCCGGAAAAATACCGGAACCGAGTATAGCCTATACACTGTAGAATTCCGTCCCGATCACTTTCGAGGCGGGCACGGACCGGCGAAATGAAGCGCGTCTCGACAGCATGTACCTTAAGATCGCAAAGAGGAAGGGGCTCGCACCAACTGCTCTTTATTACTATGATTTTTACCAAATTATCAATACATATTATTTGTTAATATGAAGACCAAAGATAACTTTAGAAAATATGAATCTTGATTCCAAATAACTTCAGTCTTCAAAACTACCACAACTCCTTCACTGTTGGTAAATTGTTTTATAACAAAAAAATTACCACATAGTTAAAACTAATAATAATAATAATTTGACCAAAGAACTAACGTTATAGGCATTGCAGTTATTGGATAAAACCACTTGTGGGGTGGGTCGGTTTACCACGCAGCAAGAATTTAACTTTTTTATTTCCTGTTGTAAATAGTAAGATAATTAAATGAATTATAATTTACTTTCATTCACTCGACTTAAAATAAGAGCAAAATAGGTTTTAGTATACTTATTTTAAAAACTCTATATATATTTTTTGGAATTATTTAGTTAATATACAAGCACCGAAGCGAAAGCCCGAGGGTAAAAATAGAGTTAGAACAATTATACCTCAAACGGAGAGTTGTTTTTGTTAATATTAATTATAGCCCCAGAAATATTTCATCGATAATCATTTTGAGCAAAAAAGTTGCAATTCGTGATAATTTATCTTCCAGCAAAATGAGTCGTTTCCGTTGTAAATGGATTCCGCGGAGATAATAACTCAGTGTATTTAAAGGCGATTCCAAAAACGCATGTTCGGAGTGATTCGAAACGACGTTTTGTGTGAAGCCTAGCCACACGCAAACTGGCAATCTGAATCTGTCTGAAGCGCAAATGAATGCCACTTTAATGAAATTAAAATTCATTTATTCCTACTGAACATTATCTGTCTGCCCAGTGAAATTCTTAGAAGGTTATACATTTAGCTAATTAATTAACACGAATAGTATTCTTACTGCATTTGAATGCAATATTAGCCGAAG
Source organism: Stenurella melanura (assembly GCA_963583905.1). Taxonomy (NCBI): domain Eukaryota; kingdom Metazoa; phylum Arthropoda; class Insecta; order Coleoptera; family Cerambycidae; genus Stenurella; species Stenurella melanura. The sequence continues at coordinate 171,202,413 of OY757309.1, forward strand.
TCAAGAATTGAAAAGGTATTACAATAAACTTATCTGGCACATGTGCAATTCTAGATACATTTTACTATTTGTGTACCTAATATTGATACAGAAACGCACAAAATTCATATCTTTTGTATGCGTCATTTTTCAAAAAAAATCCTCGAATAGGTCGATTTTAGTTTTGTAAATGCTACATTTTATCACTACCGAAATTTATGACGTCATTGGTTTTTGAGTTATGACGCCATAATGTTTTTTTTTTAATGAAAACAAGACATTTTTGTTTACTGTTTTTGGTGGTATATTCCTTTAGCTTTCTGGTGATATATAAAAATAGATATTACCTTAGCCATTCTTTTGGAAAAATGACATTTTATGTAAAAATAGCTTACCTTTCGCAAATTCACGAGTAATGTTCCACTTTCTTATGGACTGATAAATCTTGTTGCCTACATTTTTGTTTTAACTAGCATGAAAACATTTGACATAAAAACAAAACAAAGAAAATAATAAAAAACCAATCACCCTAGCAACAGAGAGATACAGGCCTTTTTGTGTAAAGCATCGATAACTTTTTTATTCCTGGCACGTTGGAACCTCAGTTTTGTAACACTTCTGAGACGGTGTAAAACTAGTGAATGCAATGCCACGTTTAAGTGAAAGAAAATACGTAGAACTTTTGATGGTGGTTAGATATGGCGATAGGCTGAGAACTCATTAGGAAGCATGTGATGTTTTCAATGCCAAATATCCCGAAAAGCAAATTTCTAGATCCACTATAAGTAGATTGGTAGCTAGATATGATGAATCTGGCAGTGTAGCTGACCTCCCTCGATCTAGTCATCCTAGCACAAGCAACGAAACCGAATTAAATATTCTTCTAGAAAGTGAGGAAAACCACCATCTGTCGACAAGGCAGCTGGCTTTAAATCATAACGTGAGTCAAACTTCTGTTGTACGTCTATTGAAAAAAGAAAAATATCATCCATACAAAGTGCAGTTAATCCACGAATTGAATGAGGACGATCCAGATCGGCGCTTACAGTTTTATGAACAGTTGATTACCTTGTGCTATGAAAACGGTCAAAAATTCTTGAGAAAATTGTACACCAGCAATTAAGTAATTATATCAAAGAACACAAAATTATTCCTTTATTTCAATCAGGTTTCCGAAATGGTCATAGTGCAACATCTGCCTTAGTAAATGTGACCGATAATATATTTAGAGCCCTAGATAACAAACAAGCCAGTTTTAGTTCTGCTCGATTTCGCAAAAGCTTTCGATAAATTAAATCATCAACTTTTATGTGCAAAGTTGCACTATTTTGGTTTTTCCGACATAACTGTAAATTTTATCAAATATTATCTGACTGGTCGTAGTCAGAGAGTATTTATTGAAAACAATTATTCTCGTAGACAGTTAATAACATCCGGTGTGCCTCAAGGTTCTGTATTGGGACCTCTTCTTTATCTCTTGTATACAGCAGATATGTTTGTAAACATACAGCACTGTTCTGAGCAAGCGGATGACGATGATACACAACTTTATTTCTCATTTGATCCTAGTAATTACCGCGCAGCTACAAACTTAATAAATATTGACTTGCAAGAAATTTATAATTTTGCTACAAAACATAATTTAAAAATTAATCCAAACAAATCGACAGTAATGATTTTTAGTCAAAATATGTATCACCAAATGCTATGTGAAAATATAAATATTTTATTAGATAATAGTAGACTCCCAACAGCAGCAAACTCAAAAAATTTAGGTATCATATTTGAATCAAAACTCAGATTTATAACACAATTGGTTCAAAAAACATACATTGTGCTGAACCTTCTTTATGCCAATATACATATAATTAATTATAAACTAAGGAAAAAACTGTGTGAATCTTTAGTTTTATCCATTCTTAATTATGGTATTATTGTGTATTTTTCATGTCTCGATAAGAGCACAATAAATAGGTTACAAAAAATTCAAAATACCTGCATTCGCTATATTTTTGAATTTAAGAAATTTCAACATGTCTCACAGAAACGTTTGCAACTTGGTTGGCTTAATCTTGAAAATACCTACAAATATCACCTGCTGAACAAACATGCATGAACAAACTCTATGGAGTTCTTACTACTTCAGTGCTGGAGTATCTTAAGCAAAAACTTGTAAGTTGAAGAAGTATCCATAATATTAATATAAGATCTACTGATATTTTGACCATGCCACAACATAGTACTGCCATTTTTCTGCGCTCTTTCTCCTACAACGCTATATCAAATTATAATCTGCTTGAAAATTATTTCAAACATTTTTCCATAAATACATTTAAGTATAAAATGAATTTTTCTTTATTTAACCAACAGTGTACGTAATATGTGTAAAACTGTTTGTATTGTGTATGTAATTCTGCGTCAATTAATTATTCTTAGTCACAGTTTATAATTATTATTTTGTTTGTTACTTGAACGAATTCTACTAGTTTTATATAAGTGAATATCTACTTAGTGCAAGTATCATGTTATCATGTTTTTAAGGGTATAAGTGGTGGAATAGCTGTTGAGCTAAACTTTGCCCTTTAGATTAAGAAATTGTATTTCTTTTTCTAATAAAGACCATTTATTATTATTATTATTATTATTAAAACCCAAATTTTTTAAAGAACATTGTTTTTTCTGATGAAGCTACATATTCTTTAAATGGCATTCTAGATCGGCATAACTGTAGGTATTGGTCACACGAAAATCCTCATTGGACTGAAGAAGCCCATACACAGCGACGAGGTAAAGTAAACGTGTGGGCAGGTATGATTGGTGGTCGTTTATTGGAACCTTTTTTATTTGAAGAAAATCTTACGGCCGCAAGATATTTACAGTTTTTGAGAGTTGAGTTAGTGCCAGCCTAAGCAGTTATGTTTTCGAACAATAAAGATGAAGATATTCCTGCCGAAAACGTCTGGTTTCAGCAAGACGGGGCCCCACCTCATTTTGGGATAGCAGGTGCGTCAGTTTTTAGATGACACTTTTACTGGAAGGTGGATAGGTCGTCGAGGTCCGATTGAGTGGCCCTCGCGTTCACCGAATTTAACCCCCTTTTTCTTTGGGGTTACTTAAAGTCAGAGGTGTATTTTAACAGACCGGATACCATTGAAGAATTGAAAGACAGAATTGGCTTGGAGATGAGACGAATTGCCCATAGATGATTCAGAACAGCGTGCAAAGTGTCTACACCCATTTTGGTCAATGCCAAATGGTTGGAGAGTCGCAATGAAGATGATTTTTTTCTCACAATACTTATGTAAGGTATCGATCAATAAAAATATTTTTTTCCAAAAGAATGGCTTAGGTAATATCAATTTTTTTCATATCACCAGAAAGCTAAAGGAATATGCCACCAAAAATAGTAAACAAAAATGTCTGTTTCCATTTAAAAAAGTTATGATGACGTCATAACTCAAAAACCAATGACGTCATAAATTTTGGTATAGTGACAAAATGTAGCATTTACAAAATTAAAATCGACCTGTTCGAGGATTTTTTTTTGACAAATGACACATGCCAGAGATATGAATTTTGTGCGTTTCTTTAGGTTCACGCTGTAGATTTATAGAGTTCTAGATAGTTGTAAAATGTCTTGAAATACATAAAAGATATGTTCAAGTACTTAGTGGGTTTATACATCATCGCTAGATGCATAGCTTTTTTGATATGTTATTATTTAATCATCTTTACAATTGAACAAGAATTATACAGAGTGTCAGGAAATTCCTTTTGTTAACTTTAGGTGATGATAGTTTTGCCCTTTGAAAGCAGTAGGCTTTTTTTAATAGTACAGGAATCCTTTGAGCTACATTGATGTGATTTGGTAAGTTATTTACTATTGCTTCCTGGCATTGGTAAAAACCAAATTCTTCAAAACTTTAGTATAAGAATATGGTTCCCAGATCAAATTTACACAAGAAGGTAGGTTAATCACCGTAGGATCAACCGTTTTTTATAAACACTGAATTAAAATAATTGTTGCACAGTCAGTTCATGACTCATATCAATTAGTGATCTAAGAACACTGACTTCAATTTAAATTTAAATGTCATAATTTGATCATCGAAAGAGTTCGTAGCAACTGAAATCTATGACCACATATTAAGATAACAGATACTCCCAGAGCAACAGAGAAATTGCAGAAAAGCTTCTAGGTTTGTTTTAAACTCGTTTGTGTAGGTGGCCATTACGCGGTTGATTGTCACACCTGATCGGTAAACTGTAAAGGTATGCCGTCGCAGTTTTTTTTTGTAGGAAAAATGCCATACAAAAAACGTCATAGGCAGTGTTTCTCTATCTATTCGCCTGGTCTATATCGACCGACAGACCGAATGTTTTTTGGCTCAAATTAAAATCTCCACGTTTCATGATATTCTAAACCTATTTCGACAATAAAAATGTTAATGCTTTTCGATTACAACACTTTCACTCCACCACCTGGATGTGGAAGTAATAAGACAAGATAAATGAAGCAGAAATCTGTCATAAATATTTAACTATTTTGACACCCAAAGGCTATCACTAATATGATCATATTTCCTAAGATTGGAACTAAATCTAATACATGAATTTTGTGTTTTCTGTAAACCAATTTTATCTCTATCAAGAAGTGCTGTCCAGTATACAATACGACAATAACTAAGTCTAGACACAACTAAGCTGTTAAACGATCTGAACTATAAATTTGTACTCAAAATTTCTTTGCTCATAGGTGGTGTAATCAGTTTCATGTCATTAAAAAAACTGGCAATGGGGACCGACTAGACAAACAAAAAACCTTTATGACTTTTCCCTCTAGGGGAACTTTGAAAAAACTGACCTGGGTTAACATATTAAATTTTTTTTTTTATATTAATGTAGAAAATAATTGAGAACCACTGCTTTTCTTGGTCAAAGGCCTTGTAGTTCCCAATTATACAACTTTTAAATTGTCATAAAAAATTGCAGTCCTCGGCGTCACACGCGGTGTCAAAGCAAAGGCTTTGTTTGGATCATCGACCGCCTTTGATGGACCGCCTCAACCGAAGGCAATTATAAAGAGGTAAATAATTCGTTATCTTTTCCTGCACAACTGCAAGCAAATAATGGCCATAGAAGTTTAAACATAGCATTTCTTTACATATGTGTCTTTTAATTTGGAACAAAATGTTGGATTAATGTTTATAATTTAGAATGTTTAATAGTATATTATTCAACGAGCATATAATAATAGCCATTATATGCGAGTAGAATACTATGCTTTGTCCACGACCATTAAATATTTAATATCTATTTAATTCATATTTATTTCATTTCTCCTATTTAAGAAAGATTCACATGTCATAATATATAATTTTCTCGATATTTCGGACAACAATTTTAATGAGGCGATTTATACAGTTTCCTTTATCTCTGGCGGTGTCAAAGAAATCTCGTTTTCACTGTCAGTATCCATTTATTTAATTTTATTACTCTTTTTGAGTACCTAATGTGTAAAATTATTGTAAATAACGTTGGCGTTGAAATGGCATAAATTTTGACGTTTCAAATCAATTACAGAATTACGCATTGACACATTGTCATGGCTTACTAATAAAATAATACAGTTTGTAGGCACAGCTAAGTGGTTTCAAAAACAATGTTGGGAATTGCCGCGTGTTGCTAATAGATGATGCTTGGAAGACAAATTACTCATGTAGTTTTTGAGTGTTCATTAAAGTACCTTTTCGGCATGTACCATTTGAGTGCTTCCTAGAAACCTTAAAGAGACAATACTTGTCTTTTGGTTGCTGCAATTTTGACATTTTGAATTTTTAGTAAAAAGTCGCAAATGTCGTTTCTTATAAACAACTGACTGTCCTCATTATTCACTGCAATCAGTGAATAATGAAATCATTATTCACTGTAGGGAATAATGGATAGCATTATCATTGAGGAAACACGTACATAATGAGTACATTATTTAATAGTCGTGGACAAATGTGATTTATTAATGTTTGTAACATAAATGAGTGTCCTGGGTTAAAAGCTTACCTAAGTAAATCATTCGAAATCTCTGCATCTGCATCAATACACAGTTCGGTACGTCGAATTAAGGACAAACCTACTCCGTTCAACACTAAACAATAAACTATCAACTAGCGTTGTCAATAAAGAAAAATAAAAGAAAAACTTGGTCTAAAATCCAAAACGAAATACAAGAAGAACGAACAAGTTGTGTCTGTACGTAATCAAGAATTTAACGCTTGAACGGTAAAGTCAATAAAATAAATCTTAAATATAAATACACAGTGGGTTGGACGTGTGTACATAACGAAACACCCATAGTAACTAAAATATTGCACAATAGAGAGTCAGAGTATAAGGCAAAGACACGCGCGACGATCTAAACCTACCTCAATATTCCAGCAGTTCTCAAAAGATTTTATTGAAAATTTGCTAAATTTTTGTTTATTTTTTTTCTCCAAAACTATAAGCTTTAGACGCCACGTTATATAAGGTTTTTTTGTTTGTCTTCTCGTTCCCTATCATCAGTTTTTTTTAATGACATGAAACTAATTACACTCTGTATATAATATTTTTAATTTTTCATCTGATTTTTATAGTAACCGTAGAAAAAATTCATTTTTATACGTTTAGATTGTCATGAAACGTCGAGATTTTAAATTGGAGCGAAAAGCTGTCTGTCTGTCTGACTGTAACTTTTTTTTGTGAGCACGCTTTTTCTGGAACGGTTTAATATAATGACTTGAAATTATGTACATACGTATACGTATTATAACGAGATCTGGAACTGGATTGAATTTTGAACTTATCCGGTGAAGAGTAGGGGGGGTAATAGGGGAAAATAAGTATAGCAAGGTGGTGCTGAAATTTGAAATGTTTTTATAATATTTTCCATCTCCTCCCACCACCGCTATTCAATTATTAAAGCGGTTAATAAAATAAAATTAAGATATTCAACCACCACACCACCTCCACTCCAGTATTAAAGGAGTTGATAAAATAAAACTGAGATGTTCATTCGAAATTTGGTACACGTATGTATTGTATGACATCTGATTGTAAATAGTGAAAAATAACTAGAGCAAGTTAATAAGAGTTCAAAAACTTCATTTTTGCCGTATAATATTTTTGAAATTGAATATAATCAATTATTTCTACATACTAGAGTGCAAATATTGTCAAGATGTTTTCCCTTAAAAAGACTTGGATGGAAAACCTGAATGTGAAGTAGTGTTTGCTTAGGCAGAAGTATTTAATTATATTATTTACACGCTCGATAAAACATAGAGTGCCAGATTTTTACCACAGGTAGACAATGTGAAGATATGATTATTATTAATGATGACCTTAAAATTTGTAATATCTATTATGGTCAACTAAGTTAAATTCAAATTTTAACATTTCTGCCTTAGTTTAATTCGAAACTAGGTCATGAACATTTGAAATCTCTGAAATAAATTGAAGTTCTGAATTAATCTTGCAGAATTCAACTCATATAAATAAAGAGATAACAATTGCGTGTCATGTATTTTACAAAATTTTAAACTATGATGAAGATCTACTGTACAAACTGAAAATAACAATGGCCCTAAAATGGTATCCTGAGGAACCCTTCGCTTATTGCTTGAAAAATGTACATTTCTTAATGAATATTTTGAAACATTTTTAAAGATAAAGAAAAATTCAAATCCTTATATTTAAGCCTTTCTTATCTGGATTGTGGTTCACTGGATTTATTTTAGTCCTGCCTATTGACCAACAGCAGGATGTCAGATAATATTTTTGGTGCATCAACATCTGAGCTGCCTATAGAACACCAAACTCTAACACCAAGTGAAATTTCGAACTTTTAGATACATATTTGCGGATTTAAACTGCTGTGACGCACGGTCGAACGTAAGGGCACTGGCTCCTTTGCCCGTCTGTCTGTTCGATCGTGCGTCACACGGTTTCGTTGTCACTTTACTGGATTATACACTTTAATAAGAATACTGAAAATAGATTATTAACTAATAGCTGATATCTTAATTCCATGTGGTAGAAGTGAAATATTGATGTTAGAACACAACCTAATTATTACATAGTAATTAGTGAATACATTTCTATAATAATTTGTAATATGGTTTCGTAATATTTGACTTAAATAAATCATTGTAATTGATACATATAACATAATCGCTACTTTTCATTCAGAGTAAGAACTTAAAATCGCATGAGGAGTAATTAAAAAGCAATTTTTAAATTCAAAATTAATTGACTGCATTAATCGTAAGGAACTATAATTATAAAAAATGAGTTTTATTTTTTGTTTATTATCTGATACTGATATTAGGTATATAAGAAAAGCCATCTATAGTTTAGAAGTATTTAATTTAACTTACACATTTTTTTTAACGATTTGTGTTAACTACTTATGTGTTCTAGTTTTTATAGCCAGGAGCCAATAATAATGATCTTTTTTAATAACTATTCTTCGTGCTTTAAAAAGGTATAAGACCTCTTTTTTAACAAGTGGTTATTAGAAAAGTTTACCTTACTAAAATGTTTAATGAAGCGAAGATTGAATTTCAACAATAACATTTGACAATGAGATAAATGGTGTAAAAAATTCCGTTGTGAATTTAATTTTGCATAAATAAATAAAACACACTATTATGTTTTCTACCACTATATATTCACAAAAATCTGTGACTGCAGTTTCAGCTTCAATAGTCATTGTCAGACAGTGAATCAAGAACGACTAATTCACAAGTGCATAGAAATTCCATCCATTGGCAATTTTGGGTGGGATTTGGATATAGGCACTATAGATGCAAGTAGGTATAGTACCTAGATACATATCGATTTTCACCGATTAGTAAACCATGTAGGGGAATATTTTTAAAAACCCTAGTAAATTCTGTGAAAATAATAATAATAGTGTTTTTATTTTACATATGAAAGAATATACTCAATTAGAAAGCTATTTAATAAGTAAATGGAATAATGAGCAAAGTTCAGCGAGACTTTAACAAATATTAAAATCTGTAACAAAAATATTAGAATTTTTAAAAGTAAGCTGCTCTTTACTTAACCTAATTCAAAATTCAAATTATTTTCTCGTTTTTTTTGCATTGCAATAACACAACAGCCTGTTGACTGATCTTCGCCAAATTTGCTAGTGGAACTTTTTTTATTCAAAGAAACAATAATGTATGTATTACATCACGTTAGATCATAGAGGGAGCCGCAAGACCTGTATCTGATGATGATTTTTTTTCATATTTTTTTGGAGGAAACGTTGTGCTACTTCTGATCAGAAAATCTGATGAGGACGTCATTTCCACGTATAAGGATATACTTGATACAACTTGATAACTCCAACCGTTTTCGAGGAAATTGCCGTTAAACATTTGAATAATTTTTTGAAAGACAAATTCAAATTTAATGAAACAAAGTGTATTTATCGAAAAGTGTGCTTTGGTTACGTTTTAGTTCTGTCATGTAAGTCATTTAATCATTTTATTTTTTTCTTGTGTTTCTCGAGCTAATTTTTTTGGTCAGAAGTACCACAACGTTTCGTCCAAAAAAAAAAAAGGAAACATTCATCATCAGATACAGGTCCTGCGGTGCCCTCTATGATCTAACGTGATGCAATATATGAATAAATCAACTGTATAAAGTTTACTAAACCATATTCTAACACTTTTTTCTCTATGATAGAAATTTGTGTGAATTTTGTGATTAGTTCCACATTAAAGCTGAGACTTTTCTCTACATTTTATGTTATTTTAATTTTTTTAGCGGCTCTGAATAGTAAGAATTATCGATCGATGTGTCCGGTCGTACGAAACTCCCGGAGAATTTTCCGCGCATTTCGGAGCGGCTCAAAACTATAAGTTGAAAAGCTGGATTTATCTCCTAAACGGCCTAAGTAAGCCTAAAACAAAAATGTATAAAGGCCTTTTTTGTACAGAAAGAGACGAGCTGCAACTATGTTGAAAACTTTTTTCTCTATTTTCATTATTTTAGCCGCTAGAGTAAAAGAACCGAAAATCAAGAAATTTTTCCATATTTCTTTGAATTTTCCGGAACTCGGAAGTGCAAAGAATACATCATTTCATTCTACATGTTATTACCTACTTAGATCCCGGAGATGATCCATTTATTAATTTTTGCAAGGTTTTTAAAAAAGTTTGCCTTCTTTGCCTGTATTACTTTAATATGATGAATTTCAGGTGGAAGTCAGTACTTTGTCGCTGCAGACTTTTCCTAAATACTGTTTTTTTATTTACAATAAAAATACAGAGAATATTCTATAAAATGTGCAACAATTATAAAAATAGTGCAGTAAGTCGGCGAAGAGTATAATGGTTAGCTTGTTTAATATTTGACTTCAACTTGTTTTCTGGGCGGATTTCGGTACAAAAAAAAATCTACGATAATTATTAAAAACTGTATATCAAGTAGGTACAATAAATGTTATTTTCAGAAAATCGAGTTTTTGTATTAATTAGTACTTTTATGAGTAATTGGGTTTCTTTTATTTGAATTTAATACATAAATATGTGAGGAATATTTGACAGTCGCACAACATATTGGAATATATTAAATGAAATTGAACCACTTTTCTACGACAGTAATACTAAACTCCTTTGCATTCAACCGTCCATTACATTTAATCCTAGCACGTTCATCATACTCCACTAAAACCAACTGACAGTACTACCTACCAAAACTTGTCCGTAATAAATGAAGGCTTCTAATAAAGCGGAGTACTGGCGCATATCTCCCCGTAATTAATATCCTTCAGCGGCCCCTTTTACCTGTACCGTAGCCTGCTCCCGTATGACCAGTGTCCTCATGGTGGGCCTTAAAAGTTAAGTTAATTACTCTTGGTAGTTCTGGCGCGGGTCAGCTGATTCGTTGACCGATAACTGGTAACTAAATGAACTAAAAGTTTCCTTCGACAGTTCTCACATACCTAGCTCTATCGCCAGCTTCCGAATTGTCATTAATATTAATAATTAGAAATTTTGAAAACCGCTTAATGAGCGGCATGAATCACGTCTTGTAAAACGCCGACTTAAGACAGTCATTTGTTTTTAGATATCGATAGACCAAATTTCAGGTAATTTAAATATTATGTTTATATCTAAAAATAAAGAATTTTTTGACTTGGTGGATGAAGATAAAACGAAAACAAAAAAACAAATGTGCAAGTGCTGATTACATTGTAAAACCGATACATGTATCAACATATTAGATCAAGTATCACAGAATAAAGGAAGTGTCACTTCGACAAATGTTTGGTGTATTAGTAGAATATATTTTTCTAAGTTTTTACATCATTACTGATTTTTTTTTTTTTATTTTTGTATAACTACACAGGCTGTGAATGGATGAACTGTACATCTGCAATCGAGATCGAAATCTTGACTTTGCAGATTATCTTTATTTATTTGCTGTATAACTTAAATGTTACATTAATACTCTAATAGTATGAGCGTAAATAAATATTACCATTACTCTAATCTGTGGTTAGTGATGATTATAAAAAAATTAAATTTCATAAGTTAGCAATTTTAAAGTGATATATTTATCTGCATCAAAAATGCAAAGAAATATGTCTTAATTCTTACCATTTTAAGGAATTTGTTAGCAAAGCCTTTAAGCGTTATGCAATTTTTCAGCACTTTAATTAAACCCACTTTCACAAACTTTTATTCAACTTCACATGTCAGTCTATCAGTGTGTGTAGTTCAAATCTTGCAAGTCAATTTTGAACCACTTGATATACTGACTTGACATGTTGCATGTGCTTGATTTTGACATTTCCTATAGAAATATTCAAAGTGGCGCGGCGTTTTCAATGTAGCGGACAGTTTATTGTCAATTCTCATTCTATTAAAAATTCTCTCTCTCTCTCTCTCTCTCTCTCTTTCTCTCTCTCTCTAATAACAGGTGTGCCTCATGGCTCCGTATTGAGGACTCCTCTTTATCTCTCATATGCAACAGATATTCTTGTAAATATACAGCTGTTTTGTCCAAGTATATGTCGATAATACACAACTGTATTTGTCATTCGATTCTAACAATTACCGTACAGCTGCAAATTTAAAAAATATTGACTTAAGCACAAGAGATTTTTTACAATTTTGCAACAAAACATATTTAAGAATGCTCCATGCTTTTAGGTTTATTAACTGAATAACACAAGTACAAAAAACAAAGTCTTGATCTATGCATGGAAGCCATCATGTTCCATGTATTCACTTTTTAAGTGTGTTAATATTAACGCGATTTGTTAGAAGTATACGCTGAAGAATTTATTTTAAATAATTTTATTGGCCTCAGCACGTCAAAACACATCGGAAAAGACGGCTTCCGTGCATAGATCACTTTTTGTAAACTTGTGTAATTATTATTATTATCATTATTTTCTTCCTTTTAGTGCATATGTATTTAACAGTTTCTTTTTCAAGGCGTTTTTAAATTTTTTAAATTATTTATGTGTTCTTTGCTCTTTCTTCCATATATCAAGTTATAGTCTGCTTGAAATTTATTTGCAACATATCTCTATAAATACTGAAGGTATAAAATTTTAAAAATGTTATTCAACCAACAATGTATGTGATTATGTGTAAAACTGTGTAAATTATGTGCATGCTGCATGCCGAAGTGTATACTTATGTATATATGTATACATTCCCATTTGCTTATTTGTACAATTTATTTTATACTATGTATCTCCACAACTTTGTTAGTTATTGTTAGTCACTTTTATAATTATTGTTATTTAATAGCAATAATTCAAATAAGAGTAATCTGTTACTTTAGTAATTTCTGTTAGTTTTATATAGGTAGCTCTGACTTAACACAAGCATTATATCATATTTTTAGGGGTATAAGTGATAGGATAGCTGTTGAGTTAAACTTCGTCCTTTACATTAAGGAAAATATATTTCTTTTCTTTAGTAAAGATGATTTATTATTATCGCATGTAATATCACCACTGCTTTGGATTTTATCGGTATGTTCAAAAGCATGCAGTTACCTAGTAATATAGTGATAATTAGCAGCTTCCTGTCTTATTATTATCACACTTTAGAAAGAGGGCTTTAAACTTTGATAATAAATTTTTAATTCACGCGAATTATATTATTTTTTTTTTGCAACTTAGCTCTACAATAAATGTGTATATAAAATGTATAAACTCAAATGATATTTAGGAAGAATATTTCACGAATTAGTTAAACCATAGATATCTACTGTACAATACTAGACTTCTCTAATATCGTTGGAAAGTCTACTGCAACGAGTCCTTGCATACTCTTCGACTAATCATATGACGAATAAAAACATAGAGAACGCTACTACACTGTCTAATATCCCGTCCATAGACATTATGTATCCATGGTCCCGATATTAAAAATCGAAATGAAATGCTGTTGTAGTAGTGCCATCTAGTGTTGCTACTAGAGCCACAATCCAGACAGTATTTATGATAGTGAATCGTGCAATGGTTGAAACGTTTGAATAGTTTCTAAATTAAGTTGTTTAGTTAAGTACATAATATTTTCTAAAGGACAATGAACACATGAACAGTGCGTAGTTTTGATTTTCCGAATTATTAATGTGTTGTTATTTGTTAATGGATTACAGTAAGCAGATACATTTTTATCTTCCATATGCTCAAAGTGTGTTTATATACCTTTATATAATTGATTTGCCCTCTTGGTGGACCTACTACAACCTTTACATGTTATTTTTGCATGAATATTTTTCTCAATTTTCAAGGGTCTTTGTAATCTATATTATTATAGTTTACACGCTCTATAGTAGCTTTGCAGTAAGCTCGAGAGAAAAATTATAGATAAAATGTAAAATCACAAGTGATATTTGAGAAAAATTTTTCGGGAAATAAGGCATGACCTAAGTCAGTGCCACAATGCAATTTACAGCGATAAAACTATATACTCGTGCTGTCAAAAGCCGTAAAACAAACTATGTTTTACTACTAATGTCATTTGGTTGCTGTAATGATCACAGATAATGTAATTTTATTGGCTTCCGTGTTGATACGTGAAACAATCGATATTATAGTGTGACCCACATTGAATGAAAGCACCTCTGTAAAAGATGTATCTGTTATCTGAGTTTAACGGGGCTCTTTTAAAAGATAGGCCATCGAAAGCTCTTCTTTACGACAAAAATTTAGAGATAAACTTCAATTTTCAAGACATAGGTACTGTGATTTTTTTTCAATGTCAAAAATGGACAAATTTGATTTTTTTATATATAAAATCTAACTATATCACTTATTCAGAAACATCTCAAATGGGTAAATCCAAAATTTCGTTAAAAAAATATTAAATAATGACAAATTTATGACAACATTAATGTAGGTAATATTTTAAAATAACTTTTACATGATTTTTTTTCTAAAAATCGAAGTCTTTTAAACAAACTTAATCATATTTGACTTACAAAAATGTATGAACAATTGAAAGTGATAATAATTAGGTATTTAATAAACAAAATAACAACACATTACAACATTACACTGAAACTGAAACACGATAATACAATTCATCTTAAATTTTTGTAACCCCTACAAGGCCGCCCATTTATTTCGATGCACCTGTCGAATCGTTTTTTAATATTCTTTATGACATTCTGTAATTGTTGCCGGGTAACTTCTGCACAAGCTTGTCTTATTCTTGCACACAAATCTTCTCTATTACTCGGGCGAGACCTGTAAACTTTAGATTTTATTAGACCCCATAAAAAGTCCATCGGTGTTAAATCCGGGGATCGGAGTGGCCATCCAATTAACGGGCTACCCCAACATATCCATCGATTAGGAAAGTTAGCATTAAGCCATCTGGTAACCACTCTGGTATTATGGACAGGGTTACCATCTAATTGAATGTATAGATTTACTCTTTCTTGTATTGAAAGTTCATGTAGCATATTCCAAAATTCATTTCTTAGGAACTGTAAAAACTGCATACTATTCATATTACCTTCAAAAAAGAAAGGACCAATGATTGTTTCATTGAGTAGCACACGCAAAACATTAACTTTTTGGGAATATTGTCTTTTACAATTAATACCCACTCTGGGTTTTCTGTAGCCCAAAACCTACAATTTTGTGCCGATACCACCCCATTTGTGGCAAAAGTTGCTTCATCACTGAATAAAGTAGTTTTCAAAATATTTCTATTATTAAGATACTCTCCTTGAGCCCACGAGCAAAATTCCATCCGTGTTTCATCATCACCAGGTTCCAACGTATGTAAAAACTTTAGTTAGAATACTTTTTACCTTATTCTTTTTAAAGCATCGGCGAATGTTTTCTCTAAGTAAATTCAAATCTAAGCTAGCTACTCTTACACTGGCGTTTGGATTGTTGTTAAAATAATTTAAAACGGTCTGCTCGTACCTGGGTCTTCTTTGTACAATATCCGTTCTTATAATACGCCTTGTCACAGCGCTACACTCATTATAAATTTTGTTTATTTTAGATACGGTACTTTTAGTGATGTTGAGCCTATTCGGGTGCCTATTATTAAATAACTCACATACCTCTCCCAAAGTTCTGCCATTATCTCCTCTAAGGCGCACAAGTTCAATTTTTTCTACTACATTTAGAGTATCCATAATTTTAACTTCAAACTAATAAACTAATACTTGCTAATATTATTGATCAATTTTATAATTTCAATAACAATACACTCTGAGTATATGCGTATTTTAAAGATTTGACGTCTGACTTTAAAATTTGTTTTCCATGGCGCCCTATTATTATTTGTTATTACTCAATAAAAAGACAATATTTATTAAAACTAGCCTCTTAATTTATCTTTCTATTGTTTATTTTTCATGGGCTACTTCGATTTTCAGAGAAAATCATGTAAAAGTTATTATGAAATATTACCTACATAAATTTTGTCATAAATCTGTCATTATTTAATATTTTTTCACGAAATTTTGGATTTATCCATTTGACCTGTTTCTGAATCCAGTGGTTTAGTTAGATTTTATTTAAAAAATCACTGATCAAATTTATCCATTTTTGACATTGGAAAAAAATCATAGTAGGTCTTGAAAATTAAAATTTATCTCTAAATTTTTGTCATAAAGTAGAGATATTGTCTGTTTATATATTTTTAGGTGTGAGACTTTTTGATTGACAGTCAAGTACTCAAGAACCAACCTCTGTCTGATCCGTTTGGCGCAGAGGTTTTTTCATTAAAATTTTTAAATATTTTTCAGTGGCAAAATACCCAATAAAAAGTAAAAAAAAAAAAAAAGTAAGAAAATAAAGTAGAGCTTTCGATGGACTATCTTTCAAAAATAGCCCCGTTAAAATCAGATAATAGACACATTTTTTACAGAGGTGTTTCCATTCAAAATGGGTCACACTCTATATATTTCAAATTATAAACATTTCTTTTCTATTCAAGCTCAATAAAAATATTTTATTGGGAATACCCAAATTCAAGATGGAGCACACATATTTAGCAATACGGTGATAGGGTCGTATTAAATATTTTATAATCACGGTTGAGTATTTTCATATTTTCAATATCAAACGGCGTGTTAGATTGAAATTAGGTACCGCATACCTTCCTACTGCGTTATAGACTCATATTTCCAATAATTCCAAGATCAAGTCAAGTCTTGCTATGTGCCCAAGGGCGCATCAATCACACTCGAAATGTCAAGTTATTGCAAATGAAGTTGCAAATATTTTACAATTAATTATTATCATAAATTAATATCTCATTGAAGTATTTTTATGACCGTTCCGGATTGTGCACGACTAAACAAACGTGTTATTACTTTAATGCATACATTTGCTTACGCAATTAACTCTTGTACACAATTTTCTGTGAAAGAACGTGAACCGAATACATATGTGGGGTTTTATTTGACTAACTGTCGGATTAGGATTAGTTTTTGTACAGAAATGTAGAACAAGCAAACTTAAGTTTTAGTTGCAGTTTTTAATTGTCAAGCGACATATTTTTCTAGCAATAGTACGTATATACGCACTTCTATATTATGAATGAGTAAGTAATTATCCACTAAAATTCTCTGGTACTTCCATACCAAAAGAGGCAAGATATATTGTTTCTTATCGTACATTTAAAATAATTAACTATGAAGTATACACTGTAATTACGAACAATAATAGTAATAATGTTGCGTACATGCTTTCCCCACAGCCACATACGCATTACCCACACAGCACAATCAGGATATGGGATGTCAAATTGAGGTACCTGGATATCCCAGTACGTAAAGTGGATATCGAAATGGACGTCCCATTTAGAATGTCCCAGGATATCCTTCAAAAGGAGGCCAGGTGGATATCCAGGACTGGTTTCATTTTGACATTGACAGTGAATTGACTTCGGGATTAAAGAGGGACGTCCAGTGAAGGGCCCTAAATCTCCTTAAACTGTGACCCAATGTCTTCTATTGTATCTATGGCATTCTTTACTGCAAACTCAAAACAAGCTTGGAATATCAGTTAATTTATCTACATCATTATCTACATGTTTTAACATTTTTTATTGTATTTTGTCTGTTTAATTCAGTTTTATTTGAAACTTTTGTTCGACACTATAGAAAGTAAGTTCAAGCCATGTAAAAACATAACATAACCTATAAAACGTAGTATGAGAAGCTATCTGATTGAAGATTCAATTACTTATTAGAGTCGTGCTCGAAGCTGCCCAAATTGAGTACAATTTTGTAAACTTTCTGGATGCCAAAGGAAACTAAAAAGAGGAAACTTTATAGAAAACTACTAATATTAAACAAAACTTCTGACTCCCTTATTTTCAATGACCAACAAACCTATAAAATGAAACTTATTTGGCCCAAGAATTGAATGTTACGAAGCCAGGTAGGAAAGAGAGAATGTGAACCAGGTGGTAGTGTTCTGATTTGTGAAGTTTGACGACGAACTATAAGTAAATAGTATGTGGAAATTATTGGTCATAGAATTTTAATAATATTTGGGGCAGATGTCATAGAAAAGTTGGAGGAGTTGGTTTCTACCATATACGTTAAAAATGAAGTTTTTAGTTCACCCTACTTATTTTCTACTATTCACCTCCCACCCCTTCAATGGAGGCATCTCAATCAGATGTCACTACAATAAATACGTGTACTAATCTCAAGTGAATATCTCAATTTGATGTTATCAATCCCATTAATAATGAAGCGGAGGTGGTGGAGTTTGAAAAATATTAGAAAGAAATCTGAGGCCTTGGTTTCTAGTATATACACCAAATCCCAAATTTCTGTAGTCTTATCACCTTGATTTACTTATTTTCCCCTAGTCACTCCTATTAACCCTAACCCTTCTACGGAATCATCCCAAAATATAATCTAGTTCCAGATGTCGTTATATTATATACGTCTACCAAATTACAAGTGAATATCTCAATTTTATTTTATCAACCCCTTCAATAATGTAGTAAGGGTAGTGGAAGGGTTGAAAAATATTGTTAAAAAATTTGAGGTCTTGGCTTCTAGGACATACACCGAATTTCAAGTTTCTGTAGTCTTACCAGCTTGCTTTACTTATTTTCTCCTATTTACCCCTATTTAACCCCCAACCCTTCAACGGAATCATCTCAAAATATAATCTAGTTCCAGATGTCGTTATGATACATATGCGTACTGAATTTCATGTGAATATCTCAATTTTATTTTATCAACCCCTTGAATAATGGAGTAGGGGTGGGGGGCTGAAATAAATTATCAAAAAATCTGGGGCCTTTGCCTCTTGTACATACACCGAATTTCAAGTTTCTGTACTCATACCTGCTTGCTTTACTTATTTCCCCCTATTTACCCCTAAATAACCCCGAACCCTTCAAAGGAATCATCTCAAAGAATAATCTAGTTCCAGATGTCGTTATAATTCATACGTGTACCAAATTTCAAATGAATATCTCAATTTTATTTTATCAACCCTTGTTATAATGAAGTAGGGGTGTGGGGGTTGAAAAATATTATAAAAAATCTGACGCTTTGGCTTCTAGTACATACACCGAATTTCAAGTTTCTGTGGTCTTACCAGCTTGCTTTACTTATTTTCCCCTATTTACCCCTATTTAACCCCCAACCCTTCAACGGAATCATCTCAAATTATAATCTAGTTCCAGATGTCGTCATAATACATACGTGTACCAAACTTCAAATGAATATCTCAATTTTATTTAATCAACCCTTTTCATATTGGAGTAGGGGTGGTAGGGGTTGAAAAATATTATAAAAAAATCTGACGCCTTGGCTTCTAGTACGTATACCGAATTTCAAGTTTCTGTACTCTTACCAGCTTGTTTTACTTATATTCCCCTATTTACCCCAAATTAACCCCCAACCCTTCAACACAATCATCTCAAAATATAATCTAATTTCAGACGTCATTATAATACATACGTGTACGAAATTTCAAATGAAAATTTCAACTTTATTTTATCAACCCCATTAATGGGGTAGGGGTGGTGGGGGGTTGAAAGATATTATAAAAAAATCTTAGGCCTTAACTTCTAGTACATACACCAAGTGTCTGTTCTCTTACAAGCTTGCTTTACTTATTTTTCCCTATTTTCCCCTATTTAACCCCCAACCCTTCACCGGATTTCCTCAAAAAACAATCCAGTTCCAGATCTTGTCATAATATATACGTGTACAAAATTTCAAGTCAATATCTCAAACCGTTCCGGAGAAAACGTGCGGACAAAAAAAGTTACAGACAGACAGACAGACCGACAGACAGACAGAATTTTTTTTTTTTCGCTCAAATTTAAAATCTCGACGTTTCATGACATTCTAAACCTATTTCACGAATAAAAATTTTTGAAAATTTTTTTGCGATTACTATACTTCCAATCCACTACGTGGATGTGGAAGTAAAATAATTTTCCTTTAAGATAATTGTTTGAAACTTTCATTACACTCTTAAAGCAAATAAGTATTAGACAGGACATGCGCGGATAAATTTTCAGTTAATTTGCAAATCGGTCCTGATCCTGATATATTGTTTGCTTTTCAGTAAATTGCACAAAACGGTTATTGGTTTATGAATGTTGTTGTGTAAATAACTTCGCAGCCACAGCCATATGTGACGTGTATGGAAGACAGATATAATGCTTTAAAATAAAGCTGTCATACAGGATTGCAATTTATAATTCGACAAATTATTGTTATTAGTGCTTCGATTTAAACCTGTATCCCTCGATCTTTTCTATTATCTTTATCTTACCCAGTTTTCATATAGACTAAATTTTTGTTGATAATGCTGATTCAAATAATAAGTAAATGTTTATTTTAGATGCATTCATGAATGGGTATAATATTATGAAATACGAAGCAGAGAAGTTTTTAGAAATATCTAAGAAGAGCAAGAAGCAGAGCGAGGCAAAGAAGAGAGTAGAGAAGTAGGGACGCATTACAAGATATAAAAATATGTTTTTATATAATTCAGTTTGAAAAGTGTCATTTCATGTTCTTTGAAAAAGTTTGCTTTGATATTACAAATGAATTTTGTCAACGAGAATTTGCACAGAAAACCAAACACCTCCTGCTATGAGCAATCAGCAAATTGATGAGGTTAACTAGTGTACCTACTTAGCAGCACAAGTAACAAGAACAGGAGGTACAGAAGCTGATATAACCAACCACAACAAAAAAGCCACAAATACTAAGCAGTGTGTGTCTGTCAGAGAGAGAGCGAGAGAGTAATTTAATGCATCAATATTTTCAATTGAAAGTTGAATTCAATTCAATTCAATGGAATTCTAACCGTACTTCTATATGGAGCAGAAACATGTAACAAACCCCAACCAACCGTCTCCAAGTTATAGGTTTCATAAATTCTACCTTACGTAGAAATATGTTCACCGTTTAACCAGACCAATGGTTAGTGACGATCTCTGTAACCTAAGAAATCAACAAATAATTGATATCAAAGTGAAAATATGAAAATGGGCAGGATACACACAGTGCAGAGAAAACCAGAAGACAAGTAGAGGATCCGGGAATAGAACTTACAATGTAGCAGAACAGGAAGTCCAACGACTACATGGTAGAAAACTACCAATGCGAATTGGAACAAGCTGGAATAACATAGAACAAGCTGAAAAAATATGAAACAAGCAAGAGAAGCGGCTCAGAATAGAATCAGGTGGAGAGTATCTGTTGAGGTCCTATATTTCTTCCAAGGACAGAAGTAGCCTTTTTTGGAATAATGCAAATTATGCTTACCATTTGCTACTTCGGGAGTACCTCTTGAGTCCAAATAGCTGAAAGGAGACAAAATTAGTTCTTCGCTATCCAATATTTTATAGAATACTTTAAAGAAAGGCTCATTTGAAATATGTCGTTTTAAGATTATATTTTAATCCAATAGGATACAAATAAATACTTATGTAAGTTAAATTACACATATTATAAGCATTTCTTGTTATTGTTCACCCTACGTTTAGATTTATCTTGAGCTTTTTCTATCTTAGTTAATATTCCTATCCAGATAAAATAGTAATTTACACATTACATAAATAATAATAGGATACAAAAATACTAAAAATAATAAGCGATGAACCAGTTTACGATTTCTTCAAGCAACAATTTTGTCTTGGAATTCGTCGAAGTTGCTATCACTCATCTTCTCAACTATAATGATAGATAACCCGTTTTATGGGCAATTTATGTTTATATTACCTGTAATATATCTTCAATTTGATTTCATTATCCATTAGTTTAATTAAAAAGACTGCATCAATAATAGAAGAAGATGATTTGATTTATGACTGTGTTTGATAGTTCTATGCGGTATACTTTATGATTCAAAATACGTAAAAAAAGACGTAGAAAATAAGAGGCCACCATATGTTCTGCTGTTTTACCATATGTAATATGTACTATGAATGATGAGCGGACTTAATTATTATATAAATTTCCAGATCGTTTATTTGTGTGTGTTGGTGGTAAGACGGTTCGTGGCGGAAGTCCCGAGACCCTCGGCATCAAGTCGATGGGTCAATCAATCAATAAGCTGCATAGGTAGACGTGATTATGTATCGCTATTACTACAAGATTTATACATTTTCTTAAAGAAGGTTGATAACTGTAATTATTGTAACGTATTTAATAATAAGTGCCATACAGTAGTGTTGTAAGTAATAATGTGCTAGTAAATTATTTTTAATCGATTCCATAAATGTATCATTAAACATTAGTTCGCCCGGTTTTCGTAGTCTATTGAAATTAGACCTAAAATCGGTAAATAGAGGAAATAAATTATAATCTCTTGCCGCTTAGAAATTATACGCGCAAGGTTCTCTAGTTCTCAAAGGCAAAGAGTTCCCAAGTCGTAGGTGCTCGCTTCACCATTAAGAAAACCGCTGCCTAAGGAATCACTACTTCCACATCCCGATTTTCTATTCAAGTCATCTCAGTCAGATAATACATACGTATACCAAATTTCAAGTGAGTATCTCAAGTTTCTTTTATCAGCCCCTTTAATAACGAAGTGGATGTGGGGGGGTTGAAAATATGATAAAGAAATCTGAGACCATGGCTTCTAGTATATACACCAAATCTCAACTTTCTGTACTCTTACTAGCTTGCTTTACTCATTTTCACCTATGTACCTCTACTTACTCCCAACCCTTTCAACGCAATCATCTCGAAATGTAATCCAGTTCCAGATGGGGCTATAACAGATATGTGTACCAAATTTCAAGTGTATGTCTCAATTTTATTTTATCAACCCCTTTAATAATAGAACGGGTGTGGTAGGGGGGATGGAAAATGTTATAAAAAGACCTGGGGCCTTCGCTTCTAGTATATACACCGAACCTCAAGTTTCTGTACTCTTTTCAGCTTGCTCATTATTCCTTATTTACCCCTATTTATCCTCCAACCCTTCGTATATATGTTCAGAAAACAATCCAGTTTCAGATCCCGTTATAATACATACGTACATAAAACCTGTCAATGTCTTAAACCGTTCCAGAGAAAATGTGCGGACAAAAGAAGTTACAGGCAGACAGACGGGAATCTTTTTCGCTAAAATTTAAGATCTCGACGTTCCATGACACTCTAAACCTATCTCAATAAGCAAAAATGTTCAATTTTTTTTTACGATTAATATACTTACAATCCACTACGTGGATGTGGAAGTAATTACCTTTAATACGCCACGCCGTGATTCTTTGCACCTAGCCATACTAGATGAACATTCGCGTGCCAACAGGTTCCACAGTCCACACCCTAGTTTAATTGGTCATTGTTACAAAAGCTATTGCGCCTGTCAGGAATATGTGTAGGACTTTATTCCTACTAGATTTTATATACAATTATTTCAGTGGGTGTAACATTTTCTGTGGAATCACCTATTTTATGGGAAAATACAAAAAACCGTGGCATAACGTGTTAAGGGTGAAGGCACCACTTGCGACATGGAAACTCTAAGACTAACCTCGCATGTAGAATTTCAAAATAGTGGAGTTAAATGAGCAGAAAATTTTGTGATCTAGGGAGTATTGCAGGAATAACAATTTTAACCTCCCCACAAAATTGTGGTAGGTTACTAAAATTGGTCCAATATCAGAAATTGAGATAACATCAAATCTTTACGTTTTGAGGTTCCAGGAACCCAAAAATGTGGTTTTTGGAAAATGTCTGGGTGGGTGTGGGTGTGTGTGTGTGTGTGTGTGTGTGTGTGTGTATGTGTGTTATCACGATAGCGGCATAACTACTAAACGGATTTGGATGAAACTTTGCATGGGGGTTTCTTTAGTACTTCAGAAGCTCTGAAAGGGTTTTGGTTGAGATCGGAATACGTTTAGTATCGTTTTGACACAAGTTGTTTATTTTATAAATACCTACAATTTGTTATCTAACCATTGAAAAGAAGTTAAAATTCCGATTTCAACGATATATGACACTTGCATTCTTTCGATTTGGTTTCCGTGAACAAAATTAAAAAGCGAAGCAAATGTGAAGGATAAGATCGCTTTTCGCCTGGCACAGCACGGTCTACCCTGGTGATGGTGACACGCGCGAGCATACAAGATCGTTTGTAGCATCCCATTGACTAGACTCTAGTTTTAAAACAACCATATAGCTTTACTATCGTACTTAATTCCAAATGTTTGGGTGAGAAGGTGCCAGCCGCTTCCAGTAGCTGCCGATTTTTGTTTCTAAACATCAAGGCTCAATTTTCCTGTCAACTTTCCAACGGCACGGCTTGCCGGAAGGCACTCGTATTGGCCATTTTATGGCAATTTTTGAACATTATTCTGTTTTTTCTAATTTCTCTTGAATATTCAGCTTTCTGACATCAAATTGAAATTTAAAAAAGCCAGGTAGTTCCCAATTAAATTCTCTACAACCTTGTGTGGTTGACTTTTTTCCTAGCCTATAAATAATTTCGAAAGAATTCAAAATGACGGCAATGTTGGTATTTCCTTGATATATTCTGTTCCTCACATATTTTTAAAGGAAACTGTAAAAAAACATAGTACTAATAGTAATTAATTAGTGTGCCAAATTTTGTTTGAAAATGTTAAGAGTTTGGGCCATCTTCCAACCATATTTTTCCGGAAATTTATCGCTATCAAGCATCCATTTTTGTACACTCTTAATGAGTGTTGTACAGCAGCCTCTTAGTTGGTGGAAGATCCGTTAATTTGCAGTTAGTAGACGTTTCTCTTGTGTGATTAGTGCAAACTTGGTATTGCAAACTGGATAATTCTGTTTTTTTTTTTTTTTTAATAAAATGTTTCTATATAAGTTTTACTTGCATTGACTAAACACATGTCTGTCACAGTTGCGTCGTAGAAGCTTTCAGTCTGATTTTGTAGGTCTAGGTAATTTTCAAATGTATTAAAATTTTTCGAAAAGTACTATAGAGTACTTACGACAAGCTATAATTCAAAAAAAAATTGGTCTACGATAGTTTGCCCAAAGCTGGAAAGCAAAATACGGTTTTCACACTAACGCCATCCGTGACCGTTCCTCTTAATATTTTCAAACAAAATTGTGATTTAATCACTATTGGTACTATATTCTCATACAGTTTTATTCAAAAATATAAATATGAACAGAATATATCAAGAAAATACCAACATTCTAATTGCATCTTTAATTTTTTTGAGGTTATCTATAGGCTAGGGAAAAAATCAACCTCACAGGTTTATAGAGAATTTAACTGTGAACAATTTGACTTTTTTAAAATTTCAATGTGACTGATGTAAGAAAGCTGAGATATTCAAGAAGAACACAAAAATGTTCAAAAATGGCCATAAAATGGCCAATACGAGTGCCTTGCAAACTGTGTCATTGGAAAGTTAATAGGAAAAGTGCTTAGAATTTTTTTTTTAATTCTATTCCAGTAATTTTCCCTAGTTCGCTAAAAGTTCTGCTTATATGACTCCACTATAATGGCAACAGATTATATTTCTTTCACGAATTTTCCTAAATGCAGTAGACTATTTGATAATAATTGGCATCTTGAGGTTTTGATATTTGTCTTCTTTTGTTGAATGTCGCTTTACGTTTCCAAAAAAAGCAACTCTGCAAATATATTTTGTGGAGGCACACCCCACTAACAAATACTATAAACTTTATATGTTAATATATCATTAAAAACTTGACCAAAGTTGACGCCATGTTGTATTGAATAGTAGCTAATGTCTGGCATGCCCATGAAAATGTAATATAACAATATTTCATTTAATCGCTGTTTATTCATAAGGAAAAGCTAACATTTATCTGGTTTTGCCTATAATGTTATTTTAATAGAATGAAGATATTTAAAAAATAATTACGCACTACGCAGTAGCACAATTTTATTTTCTATTTTGATACATCATAAATAATAATGGCATTAATTTATTATTTTTCATATATTCTGGCGTTTATCATTTTTCATCGAAGAAATTATGCTGTTAAAAATATAATGATAGTGATAAATGGCATTGCGATATTGTGCTTAAATTTGATTTTAATAATCGCAATTAATATCATATTTATACAATTAAAGGAATACCTAAGAAATAAATACATCATTTAAATAATGCGCCAATTTAACATTTAAAAGCCCACATCATTAATAATACTCGAATAAATGATACATCAATTTTTTCACGTGGCTGTAGACGACACAGCAATAACTTGACACCAAAAAAATACAATATTAAGATTGATAACAGACAAAGCGCTTTGCAAAATACTACGATTATTGTATTATTCTGAGTACATTGTGACAAACAAAGCCAGGTCGTTTGAAAAATAAGCTAAATCATTGTTTGTGTCTTTTCTTGTTGTCGTCTGTAGGATATTTTGACAGCAGGTGGCATCAAGCTCTTAGATGTAGAATGATTATTGTTATAACCAAGTGGCTATAAGCTTCTGAATTTGATCGAGATACCGATAACGTGATAGATACATGTCGGATTTGGATGGATAAATTTCAAGTTTGGATTACTTCTTAAAACTGATTTATTAGTATGGATTAGTCATTGAAAAATATCTTTTCCCAGTGGCATGTTGTGCATGGAACAATGCATAATTACTAAACAAATACAGATTTATATTTATCTCCACTGATGGGTACTTCTCTGAATAAATATAAATTTTAATACGCTAAATTTTTATTGGTAGCGTGACTATGATTTATTTATTTTACAAATGGCTTCTCACGCAAATTGCATCCTACGGGTGTCGTGTCACATGTAAGTGTCACACGTCATATATAAGTATATTTTAATTTTAAAGCTTTGAGGATAATGAAGTTGAAAAAATCAGACTAACGGAATGAATTTCATTACTGTGCTGTGCGTGATGGTGACGACTGAGGTAACACTGTGCGTGCTAGACGTAAATTAATCAATAATTTTTCGAATTTATTTTTTTATGGTATGTTCTATGTGACCTTCACCATTGGATTATCAGTTATTAGTAAATATAGGAAGATAGTTCATTCAAATTTGAAATGAATCCGTTTCTTAATTCCATAAATACAAGGATGTACTGGTGAAAAACGAAACACAGTGTACAGTTCGCTACATATATTTAAGGCACATAAAAAATCCATAACATTGGACCGTAAAATCACTGTCTCGTTAGAATAAGGGAAATTTTTGTGCACAATTACAGTAGAAATTTTACTAACAATACTAAGTTCGACTCTGCGGAGGGTGGGGTTTACATACCTGCTGTAAACCGTTACATCCTAAAATAATTGCGGTAGTAAGAAGTCGGGTAACTCTTGACAACAGCACTGGGATATGCGCAACACGCGACCGGTAGTGTAACTAAACAAGATGGCGGCTAGTTTGCGACGTGTGTATTTGAAAGCTTCATAGTAAACAAAGAGTTTTAAAGCTTTTTCGATTAAGAGTGTATTGTTATTTAAGAGATTAAAGATGAAATTTTTCACCTAGAACTTATGCACGCAGTCGAAAGACAATGCATTGTTGTATTCCGTATGTAGATTTCACCTATTTTTTTTTTATTTTTTATTTTTTATTTATTCATGTATAGCTGTAGATTATACAGATATGAAACGTCAGTATAATGAAAATGTACGTAGTACGAATGGGATATAAACGAATACAATACAAAAATGTAAAATTACACTTTAAAATTATAGAAAACATATACACATATAGACACATACATACATATACATATATACACATATATACACATATATACACACACACATGTATCACAGACAAAGTATATAAACAAATTACATTGAATATGCCATGAGGCATTTCAAAAGTAAAACAAGTGTGTAAAAAAATATATATTATATATCATCAAAGGACGCAGATAAAAATTCATCCATACTATAAAAGCATCCATTGACCAACATGGATTTTATATGTTTTTAAATGTATTGTAATTTTGTACTTTCTTCAAATTAATGGGCAACTTATTATATAAATTGATGCAGTTATAGTTAGGTGAATGTTTTCTATGTTGTGGTGGTATGTTTTGGAATACGCAATAATTCACCATGCCTTGTACTGTGGTCATGAATATATGAATTGCAATTAAATAAATAGAAATGTTTTTTGACAAAGGTTAAACACTTGAAGATGTAAATAGAAGGGGCTGTAAGAATTTTGTTATTTACAAACACCTGCCTACAACTTTCATTGTAATTCAAACTAAAAATTAATCTTAAAATTTTCTTCTGAGCTACGAAAATTCTCTGAAAATCTCTTCCACATCCCCAGCCGATTATATTCAGAGAAATATGTGAGTAAGCCATTGCATAGTATATGCTTAGTAGTCCTGGAACAGTTAGGGTATCCCTCATTTGTAAAATGGCATAGTACGCTTTATTTAATTTTTTACAAACACCGTCAACATGAGCATCCCAAGAAAGCCTGCTGTCAATACAAGTTCCTAGGAACATTACTGTATCCGAAAATTGAATTTCGTCATTCTGGTTATTATTAGGAATACCTCTTCTGATAAAAAAGTTTATACATTTGGTTTTAGTTTTGTTAAGGATAAGTCTATTACGTTCACACCAGGTACTTAATTCACAAATAGTATTTTGAATGACATATTCTAGCTGTTGTGGTGTTTCTGCCGATAAGGATATAGTTGTGTCATCAGCAAACATTGTGACCAAGCCCCCTGTGATATAGTTCGGAAGATAATTAATAAATAATAAAAAGAGTAATGGTCCTAGCACAGATCCTTGTGGAACACCAAGTTTAACGCCATGCGCTACCGATTTAATACCATTAATATCAATGACCATACTCCGTCCCTCAAGATAGGACTGGATCCAGCTAACTATGTTACTAGGTAAGTTATAGCTACTGAGTTTCGTTATTAAAAAATTAGAGCATACCGAATCAAAAGCCTTAGACAAATCAAAAAGTAATGAGGCAACATATTTGCCTCTATCAAGTTCTTGGTAAACGAAATTAAGTAATTCACACGTTGCTGATTCTACTGATCTATTTTTCCTAAAACCATGCTGATAAGTAGTCAGTAGTGCATTATTTTCCAGATATATAGAAAGACAATTGCTGAGAATTTTTTCAAATAATTTAGACAAGGTATTTAGGATAGAAATTTGTCTATAATTATCAATGGTGTTTAAGTCACCTTTCTTATAAATTGGTAAAACCAAAGCGATTTTGTACACATCCGGAAAGCGACCTTGCTGTAATGACTGATTGAATAAATACAACAATGGTTGCAAAATTAGATTTAAAATACTTAAAATTGTGAGCAAGGACAATTCATGGGTTCCTGATGATTTATTGTTCTTCATTTTATTTAAGGTATCAATAATGTCAAGTTCAGTGATGGGACCTATATACAGATTCGGGATATTGTTGTTTGGCATTATTGTACAAGGGAGTGCTAAATTTTGTCCAAAATGATTTAATGCATTCTGTTCGGCTGCATTAGAAAAGTGGCTAGCGAAAAGATTGGGTACTTCATTGGGATTATCTATACTATCACCATGGTAATTAAGAACAAAAGTATTCATATCACATTTTGTCTTGCCTAATTTAAAATTTATTATGTTCCAAGTCTCCTTGGTTTTATTGGATGCGTTATTAATTTTTTTGTTGTAGTAATTAGATTTGGCTAACTTGATATTATGTTTGTGTTCCTTTTTTTATTTTTATATAAGATTTTCAATTCAAGGAGACCTGTATTTGTCATTAGCCAGAATAGTCTTTTCAATTCATCACTTTCTTTGACTATGTCATTAGTTACCCAGTTACTGTACTTACGCTGGCATCTGCGTAGTTTTTTTTAAAGGACAGGACACATTGAAGCCCCAGGTTAAGCAATCAACAAATAATCTAAAACTAGCGTTGATATCAAAATCAAACAAGTAGGTCCAATTTATGTTAAGCAGTCTAGTTCTAAATTCATTTATATTAGATGGGAAAAGTTGTCTTGCAAAGATAAGAACTTCATTCTTAGACGTTTGCTTGGTGATTTGCAAATTCAGCGTAAGAATATGCGTAAAGTGATCAGCTATGTTCGGATTTAATAAATTGCAATCAAACAACGTGTGATCGAAATTGGTATAATATTGTGCTACGCTTTTATAAAATTCCACAAGCAAACACAATATTCATTCGAAAAAATTTATTTAACAATGATGAGGTAGTACATTTACGTCAAGAGTAGTTTCGGCTTCTTAACCTAAAATACTGTGACGATAATAGTCTTGTTGTTTGTTCTTTACATTTCAAAGAAGATTTTTTTCCCTGGTCAATTTGTTTTTAAGTTATGAATAAGAAAATAATCAGCAAGAAATTCGAATCAATTGTTGTGATCTTGGTTAAAGATGTCGAGTTCTCACAAAGATTCTTGAGAAAAAATGCAGTTCCTGCAGTTCCCATGAAAGGTGATGAAAAAGGCATAGAAGCCAACATAAGGAGGAGAGAGAGATTGAATTGTTTCCAACTTTGCAGGAACAGATCATGTTATTTATAGAGATATCTTCAACTCTTTCACTCATTGTGAATTCGCCCACCACTTCATGAGGTTCTTTTGTGACAGCACTCGTTTGTAGCCATAATTAAAGAATTTAATTTTCTCTGCATTCTTTTCGCTGGCACCACTCAACATCAACATATTGGAATTTAATAATTGCTGCCCTTCTCTATGTTTCTGGACTTAGAATTCGACTGTACGTAGGTCATAATATTATGGAGCATTAAAGCCATATTACCAATAAAATTTCTTTTGTAAACAAATGTCAAATATGAAATATTACAACTTAGCGGCCATATTGTCGGTAATGCCAGCGGTGGTAAATCCTGATCTCAATATCAAAATAATTAGAAATTATAATTGAAAAAGGTGTGTTTCCGTTAATTTCTTATTTTTGACACAACATACTTTACATGAGAACAGTGTTGTTCTATGTACAGTGCGATTGAGAAAAAGTGTAGGTCACGTGACAGAGAGAAGTCACTCACTAGGGTCCCTAGTCCTGAATACTAAAATACAAATGGCTGCCACTTCAGCTCATCGAACGCGTTGTTTTAAGCGTATATATTTTGCGGATTTCGTGATGTATTAAAACTTAATTTTGAATTATTTAACATCCACAAATATCCTTAATCAATTCATGTGGTGTATTTTGTTTGTTAAGATGGTGACGAGTTTATATTTTACGAAATTATCCTATGATGTATAGTATAAGTGAATGAAAAAAAGTTGGTACTATCAGTTTAAATCTCTATACATATATTATATA
This sequence comes from Stenurella melanura, assembly GCA_963583905.1. Taxonomy (NCBI): domain Eukaryota; kingdom Metazoa; phylum Arthropoda; class Insecta; order Coleoptera; family Cerambycidae; genus Stenurella; species Stenurella melanura. Next base: position 171,233,704 of record OY757309.1, read on the forward strand.
AAGAATACTTTAGTACAAATGCCGATGTATTTCCGAATGTTACACACATGTAGGTATTGTAATTATATGTTTTGAAAATAGTACATAATTAAAAGAACAGGATATTTAAAAAGTCTAAGCTTACTAAGGTGGCGTGGTCCAACCTCAACTTCCCTAGTTGAGAAATCGAGGTAATTTAAGAAACACTGGCTTCATTTCTTATTGCCATATTTCCACAATTAATAACAAAGCCAAAACTTGGCATTTTGTATGATATAATGTCCACAAAATTACTAATATAATGAAAAGTTTCCAGTTAACATCTTGGGAATTTGGATTGTCGTCCCTGAACTCCGACAAAAATGTATAAATTTGAGACGTCTCGTGCATACGACCTATATAAATCGCCAACGCCAACGTGCAAATGTTGAAAGTATCATAAAATAGTGTAAGTGGCACACAAAAAATCTTTAAGGAGCAGCGCATTCAGTCTTTCTCGATCTCCCTGTATTAAGTAATACATTATATTTATGATTTACCATTACCTACTAATATATAACAGGCCCGCTCTCCCATGTATAAGCTGCAAACCTTTGAGGTTATTTATGTGCCTTAAATATATGTAGAGAACTATATATCTGACACGAGAGAAGTGATGACCAATAGATGTTGCTATGTGAATGTATTGTGTTTTATTGACAAAAGAACAGTACATTATAACCCCTATTAACGGGAAACAGTTAACTGAGGCGATAATAATCTTTATTATTATTATTAATGGCCCTATTTTTATTATTATTTATTCTCTATTTAACAAAACAAAAATTATGTACTAATTTCTTTTTTTTTAATATTATTAAACACCATATTTGACGAATATTTACAAAAGATTTAGTTCCCTGAAAATTACATATTAGGAGGATATATTAACAGCGACTCACCATCAAATAGGCTCTACTTGCACTCCACTGGAGCATTTTTGTAGTTCTAGTGTGAATATTATCACAAAAACTAAAGGGACCTATTACTTCCACATCCACGTGGTGGATTGGAAGTATAGTAATCGCAAAAAAATTTTCAAAAATTTTTTTTCGTGAAATAGGTTTAGAATGTCATGAAACGTCGAGATTTTAAATTTGAGCGAAAAAAATTTCTGTCTGTCGGTCTGTCTGTAACTTTTTTTGTCCGCACGCTTTCTCCGGAACGGTTTAATATATTGACCTGAAATTTTGTACACGTATATATTATAACGAGATCTGGAACTGGATTGTTTTTTGAGGAAATCCGGTGAAGGGTTGGGGGTTAAATAGGGGTAAATAGGGGGAAATAAGTAAAGGGGTTGATAAAATAAAATCGAGATATTCATTTGAAATTTGGTACACGTATGAATTATAACGACATCTGGAACTAGATTATACTTTGAGATGATTCCGTTGAAGGGTTGGGGGTTATTTAGGGGTCAATATGGGGAAATAAGTAAAGCAAGCTGGTATGAGTACAGAAACTTGAAATTCGGTGTATGTACAAGAAGTTAAGGCCTCAGATTTTTTTATAATATTTTTCAACCCCCCCACCACCCCTACCCCATTAATGGGGTTGACAAAATAAAGTTGAGATATTCATTTGAAATTTCGTACACGTATGTATTATAACGACGTCTGGAATTAGTTTATATTTTGAGATGATTCCGTTGAAGGGTTGGGGGTTAATTTGGGGTAAATAGAGGAATATAAGTAAAACGTCGGTAAGACTACAGAAACTTGAAATTCGGTGTATGTACTAGAAGCCACAGCGTCAGATTTTCTTATAATATTTTTCAACCCAACCACCCCTACTCCAATATGAAAAGGGTTGATAAAATAAAATTGAGATATTCATTTGAAATTTGGTACACGTATGTATTATAACGACGTCTGAAACTATATCATAATTTGAGATGATGCCGTTGAAGGGTTGGGGGTTAAATAGGGGCAAATAGGAGAAAATAAGTAAAGCAAGCTGGTAAGACTACAGAAATTTGGGATTCGGTGTATATACTAGAAACCAAGGCCTCAGATTTCTTTCTAATATTTTTCAAACTCTACTACCTCCGCTTCATTATTAATGGGATTGATAACATCAAATTGAGATATTCACTTGAAAGTTAGTACACGTATGTATTGTAGTGACATCTGATTGAGATGACTCCATTGAGGTGGTAGGTTGTAAATAGTGGAAAATAAGTACGGTAAACTAGAAACTTCATTTTTAACGTATATGGTAGAAACCAACTCCTCAAACTTTTCTATGACATCTACCCCAAATATTATTAAAATTCTATGACCAATAATTTCCACATACTAGAGTGCAAATATAGTCAAGATGTTTCCTTTAAAGTGACTTGGACGAATAATCTGGATGTGGAAGTAGTGATTCCTTAGGCAGCGGTTTTTTTTATAGAAAATTTGATTTTGATACATTATATTTGTTATTTCTTTTTTCCGTCGGATGTTTTTTAACCAAAAGTTATGGAATTTTCTTCATGGCAATAGTGATAATTAAATTCTCATTATTATTCTCCTGCGTCGTTTCTTAATTAATAAAATCTTAGAGTGACCACCCTGTATAAATAAATAGGGAAGTTCTCTGTAAATATCTTTACCCATTTTACATTAGGTAGATCGTTTAAAAATTACTAGAAAAATATTGTTTTACGTCGATCTTTCAAGATTAAAGCTGGAGTCGGATTTTAGAGCCATTTTAGTAAATTTTTCATCTAGGCCAAAAATTAATTTTCCGGATTTTCCGATCTTTTTCAGTGGGAGTCGAGATTACTGACTTATAAATGGATATCACATAGAAATTACTAATAAATAACCTCTGTATACTAGTACTCAATTGATTCTTCTTTCGTGTTCAATGACTATTGAGCAACCAGAACAATATTAATAAATATATTTTCCTATTAATATGTAGGTATACATGTTATTACAATTTCGATATTCTTCGATAGAACATTTTTTTTGTATATAACCGATGATAAGGTGACATAATAAGAAACGTTAATTTATCTTACTAAACGTTAGTCAAAAGCTATAATTATTATTATCAGAATCTCGTTTTCCAAGGTGATTCTCAAATAACAAAAAACAATTCATATTTTATATTTTGCAATCAGATAACGAATTCTCAAGGTGACACAAGAGCAATTTTCTATGATTTCGTATCCAGGTTACAAAAAAGGACAAGTTTACTTATTTTTTCTTATGTGTAATTAATTACTCCGAATACTTGTTAACTCTTAATATTATGCCTATAGAATTAGAATTAGTAGACCGAATATTATATATTGCCTTTGTATGACGTATATAATTTCTATATATTGACATGATATTTGCCACACGAACAGACAGACACTGTATAAATAATATCAACAAAAAATAAATTAAAATTAAAAAATTTAAACATACTGCTATATGCGAATTAATTTATTATACTATAGAAACGAGCACTCGAGGCATGATGTATCGAGCAGACTCCAGAAAGTAATTACAACTAAGCCTGAACTGTAAATGAGAACAGAGTAACAGGATTCAAGTATTTAGAATTATATGTGTATAATTGTAAGTTGTGAAAACATGATTTTAAACATTAATTGTATTTTACCTTATCATAATGGACTTTTAAATAAAGAAACGTGATTGTAAAAACGCCCATATACAGCCAGAATAGTACTGAAGCATCCATGGTGTCCAAAAACATGTTCTAGTTTCATCTTCTTGAAGACCCATGCAAAAGCTCAGCGACTGGGCTATAATAAAAATAAATTTTGTTAAAATATTTTGAATTATGAACTTAAACGCTACCTAGCTAGTGTAAACATGAACTTTTAATCATTTAAAAAGTAATTATATAATTAGAATACAAACACAATAGGTGTACTCCACTTTAAAAACAGTATTATCCAAATGTCAAAATAGAGACTCGTCTATTGAAAATATTTCTATTAAAGCACATCGTAATAGCTCCAAATGGTATAAAATATGTAAAGACTCATGTAAACTATACTTACATTGTGTGTGCCCATAATTTAAAGGACTATTGTAAGGCCCACGATGTTATTTGAGAATGACCATAGCGTAGCTCAACGATTATTATGAAAACCATTATATAAATGAACTTTACCAATGAAATATATGGTTGCAGTGAAACGACTCACTATACTTCATTTACATTGCATTATGTTCCATTAATTTGTTCATCTAGGAGGTATGAGATGGTGTTGAAAAGTACCCGCTACCCCTAGAACACAAAATGTTATCTATATGAATTTAAAATGTTTGTAACAATGTTTATTGTGTGTATAATTAGTAATACAAAGCTCGTTTACAACCTGGAAACCAAACTTTGCGTGTAAAATAGAATTTAAGAAAAATATTGTATAAATTTCAGCAATTTTGAAAATTTCATTGATACTAAATAAAATATAGAGTGTGGCATATGGAAATGTTCAGAATTTAATGCAGATTAATAATTCAATAGTAAAATCCAGCTTTAGAACTCCTACACAAAAATAAGTGTAAATACAGAATTCAATAAAATAATTTTAATAATCAAGCAATCTAATCATGTCAAAAACGTCAAATTAGGCCAATTAAAAAGCTTGAATTTTTAAAACAGTCACCCATTAGAGTTCGTAGAGACAACATCTAGAATTGTTGATCCAGAAAATTATAACCTTAAAAAAATTTAAATAAACAAATAATAACCAAAAGTGCCAAGAAAGTTAAAGTAGAGCCGTTTGTACTCAAGGTTAAGAGAAGACAAATAATTTAAATGCATATCTAGCAAGAAGTGATAATTAATAATATACAATTTACAAAGTTCCTGAAATTTAAATTTTTAAATGTTTTGAGAAGGTAAACAAAATTATAATTGAAAGTATTTCATATGTTGTAAACATCCTAAGAGAAAAATTAAGTGCTACGAAAGGTAACAGTACCTACCTTTTAAAATAAAGTGTTTTCGGTATTAAAAATAAGTGTTTCGTCCAGTAAATTAATCAAGAAAGCAGAATTCATATCACAGGCCACTAAGGTGAAGCTCCAAACGTCAACGATTCGCCAGGGATCGCAGATAAGGAAGTAAGACTGCCGGCAGCGCCACAAGCGCGAGTGAAATGTCGAACTAATCGAGCAGCGACAATAAACCCATGGTAAATATTTTCTTAAAAATTGCAATTTTCATAAATAAAGGCCATATTAATTTTATTTTAGTAATTAGGTCATACAACGTATGTATTTGTGTATTTTTTCCAGTATAGGTTTCCAGGAAGGAGTTTTATAAATAAATATTTGTTTCTTGTTATTTTGAACTCTGGCTTTCATTTACCTTTTAAGACTGTGTGCACCAATGCTAACCTGAGCAAATTTGAACCGACTTGAGCCCTGGAGAGTCTGTCTGTCCAAATTAAGGGACTAGACATCATGCTACCAAGTTACTGTTTTGTGTAGTATAGTAAATTTGACATATTGCTGTGCATGCGATTTGTCTGGCGCCCAAGAATATAATAATTTCAAAAACATTCACATTTATAACAAACACAAAATATCGTAACAAATGGCGCCCAACGCGGTGCCAGTTTTGTAATCTAGCATTATCAAAATCACAAATAAATAATTTGTCAGAATTATAAAATTTATAATATTTCAGGAAACAGAAAAGCCAGAGTTTGTGTTGATATAAGGTATACAGTGTGTCAAATAATAAGGGTATATTTATTTATTTTTGGTATAAAATTTTTATTAGTACCACAACTGGTAATTGTCTATTGCAATATATGAAACTTAGGAAAGGTAAAGAAATAAGCATGGACCAAGAACAAGCATCGGCTGGTACATTAAACACACAATCAGAGGGGGATGCAAATACACAACCTGATATGTTCCGGAAACTAATGGACATGATGGCAGGCATGAATAAAACATTGGAAAATAACAGCCAGAAATTGGAAGAGAAACTAGAAGAAAACAACAAAAATTTAGAAGAAAATTTAAATAGAAGAGCAGAAGAAAACATACAAAGAATAGAAGAAAACAATCAGAAACTAGAAGAAAATTTAAATAGAAGAATAGAAGAAAACAACAGAAATTTGGAAGAAAATCTAAATAAAAAGGCAGAAGAAAACATACAAAGAATCGAAGAAATAAAACAAAGTATCGAAGAGACTAATAGAAATATGGAAGAAAATATTAGTAGGAAAATAGAAGAGAAAATGCGAAGAATGGAAGAAAGTCAAACTGAACTGCGAGATAAGATTGAAAGTCTTGAGAACAAATGGGAAAGAATTGGAGAAGTGATGAGTGAAGAAATAAGAACAAAAACGAATGAAATTACCCAGGAAATTAGACAAGAAGTCAGGATAGAGGTAGAAAGTTTGATAGATGATGGTATAACAGAGATGGATAAGAGGATTAAGAAACATGGAGAGGAATACAATTCCAAATTAAAAGAACAGGAAAGTAAGATTGAAAAGAATACGCGGCTATTACAAGAAAGGAACCAAGGTCAAACATCAACACATACGTACACATGCTCGAAAACACCTTTCTATTTCTTTGGGGACAATAGAACACATCCCAAAATATTCATCACACGCTTACGACAACACATGGACACACCACCCAGCCATGTGAGTTTAAAGTCAAATATCCAAAACATGCTTAAGGGGGAAGCAGAATTGTGGTACCAGACGGTCGAGGACAAATTTTCGAATATTGACGAATTTGAAACCTTGGTACTCAAACAATATTGGAGCCAGTACACACAACAAAAAATAAGACAAAACCTCTTCAATGGTAAATTCAATGAAAAATTAGGAATAACTAGGGAGACTTACGTGTTGAGAAAAGTCTATAACATAAAGCACTTAGAACCTAAATTCACAGAGGGGGAAATAGTTAAATATCTTGCAAGACATTTCTCCAACGATATACAGAACGTTATAATCACCCAAAGGATTGTATTGTTGGATGATCTCATTGAATATTTGAGGGAGATCGATGATTATCGACAAAAAACTTATAATTATGATCAATCAAATCGCGACCAATTTAATCAGAATTTTAGATATAGGGGGAATAGTTCTAACTACTTTGATAAGAGAAACAATAATTATGAAACGAACAAAAATATGAGAAATAATGACAAAGGTACAGATGGGGCAAACGACAGGTTTAACAATTATTCTAATAATAATAATCGTAGGGAACAAAGGTCTCCAAATGCGACAAATTTCAACAGATATCGGGAGTATGATAATTCCAGGGAAAATATAAACAATCAGGGGATAGATCGTAAACATGTAAGATGGGAAGGTGATAAACGAGATACGAGATCGTATGCTCAAGTGACAAATACAAATATTAATAGGAATACGAGGGAAAAACAAAACTCTCAATCCGATTTTGATAAAATAGAAACGACTGCGCAAGTCAATGCTAGGGATAGACAGGATTTTTGAATAACCAAATTTTAAACGTAGCTCATAAGTATATGCATATAAAAGAGTTCATCGGACACGAGAATGGTAACGAAATACAAAACGCAAAGATAAGCCAACTGCCAATAGCTCAAATTAAAATAAACAATCATGTTTTGCATGCTTTAGTTGATACAGGATCGCAAATTAGTCTGCTTGATAAGGATATTTATAACGAATACTTAAATCAAATTAAATGCATAAGGGTATCAAAGATAAAGTTGGTAAATGCTAACGGAAAAAAGTTCGCGGAATGTGACAAGGTGTTGAATAGTAATTTTGTAATCAATAATCAAACTTTTAAAGGGGATTTCGTAATTGTAGCGAACCTGAATTATGATGTGATAATCGGGGAAGATATCTTATCAATTATAAGGGCAAAAATAGACTTGGGTGAGAAAATGTTGTTCGTCGAAGGTGAAAGTTCACCGATATATAATTTAAATAAATTGAAGGGCAAGGGTCCCGAGGGTAATAATTATTTAAAGGGCAAGAGTCCCTATATTGTTGAAGGCAAATGTGCCAATATGGAGTATTTAAATGGCAAAAAGCCAAATAATATGTATAAATGCTGCGGTAAACATACGATGGAAAGGTCCACGTATGAAATAAATACGAGTTTTATTAAGCCCAATGAATTAATGAGTTGTTTAACTGAGAAAAACAAAAAAGATGAAAGATTGCTACAAAAACATGATACCAGAATAAATAGTGAACCCTGTATAATAAAAGGTTACATGGATAAGTTAAAAATAGAAGAAAGTAAACAGTTTAAAAGTATTATAAACCCTATGCAGTTCAAACATAAAAATAAAACGCAATACAAACTAATCTATACTAACAATATAAATAATACAATCATTGAATCCTTAAATAATAAGAATTTAAATAACAAATTAAAATTGCAGCTAAGTAATATGCAACCAATTGTAAATGTAATATTTATAGGGGGGAGAAGCAAAAGGCTACTTGAACTAAAAAAGAAACGGTGGAAGTCAAAGGACAAAAAGTCAAAAGTTGTACAAACTTTATTACAAAAATATGTTACATTAGTGAACTATGAACCTAGAGTAGCAAAAGACTACGTACAAAAAGATATAACGATAAGGGGGGAGCATTTAGTACAATTAAAAAGATGTTCTAATTCTTAAATATTATGAAGAGTTATTAACAGAACTAAACGATAAAAGGGAATGTTAATACCTAAAATTTATACCTTTTGAACTTTAAATAAATAAAATATTACTTATAGGCTAAATAAGCAGTTACATGTGGCAAACACACGTCATGTTGTGTAACTAACAAAAATTTTCATAAATTAAAATTTTATTATAGTTAAAGGGGGAAATATGACATGATATTTGCCACACGAACAGACAGACACTGTATAAATAATATCAACAAAAAATAAATTAAAATTAAAAAATTTAAACATACTGCTATATGCGAATTAATTTATTATACTATAGAAACGAGCACTCGAGGCATGATGTATCGAGCAGACTCCAGAAAGTAATTACAACTAAGCCTGAACTGTAAATGAGAACAGAGTAACAGGATTCAAGTATTTAGAATTATATGTGTATAATTGTAAGTTGTGAAAACATGATTTTAAACATTAATTGTATTTTACCTTATCATAATGGACTTTTAAATAAAGAAACGTGATTGTAAAAACGCCCATATACAGCCAGAATAGTACTGAAGCATCCATGGTGTCCAAAAACATGTTCTAGTTTCATCTTCTTGAAGACCCATGCAAAAGCTCAGCGACTGGGCTATAATAAAAATAAATTTTGTTAAAATATTTTGAATTATGAACTTAAACGCTACCTAGCTAGTGTAAACATGAACTTTTAATCATTTAAAAAGTAATTATATAATTAGAATACAAACACAATAGGTGTACTCCACTTTAAAAACAGTATTATCCAAATGTCAAAATAGAGACTCGTCTATTGAAAATATTTCTATTAAAGCACATCGTAATAGCTCCAAATGGTATAAAATATGTAAAGACTCATGTAAACTATACTTACATTGTGTGTGCCCATAATTTAAAGGACTATTGTAAGGCCCACGATGTTATTTGAGAATGACCATAGCGTAGCTCAACGATTATTATGAAAACCATTATATAAATGAACTTTACCAATGAAATATATGGTTGCAGTGAAACGACTCACTATACTTCATTTACATTGCATTATGTTCCATTAATTTGTTCATCTAGGAGGTATGAGATGGTGTTGAAAAGTACCCGCTACCCCTAGAACACAAAATGTTATCTATATGAATTTAAAATGTTTGTAACAATGTTTATTGTGTGTATAATTAGTAATACAAAGCTCGTTTACAACCTGGAAACCAAACTTTGCGTGTAAAATAGAATTTAAGAAAAATATTGTATAAATTTCAGCAATTTTGAAAATTTCATTGATACTAAATAAAATATAGAGTGTGGCATATGGAAATGTTCAGAATTTAATGCAGATTAATAATTCAATAGTAAAATCCAGCTTTAGAACTCCTACACAAAAATAAGTGTAAATACAGAATTCAATAAAATAATTTTAATAATCAAGCAATCTAATCATGTCAAAAACGTCAAATTAGGCCAATTAAAAAGCTTGAATTTTTAAAACAGTCACCCATTAGAGTTCGTAGAGACAACATCTAGAATTGTTGATCCAGAAAATTATAACCTTAAAAAAATTTAAATAAACAAATAATAACCAAAAGTGCCAAGAAAGTTAAAGTAGAGCCGTTTGTACTCAAGGTTAAGAGAAGACAAATAATTTAAATGCATATCTAGCAAGAAGTGATAATTAATAATATACAATTTACAAAGTTCCTGAAATTTAAATTTTTAAATGTTTTGAGAAGGTAAACAAAATTATAATTGAAAGTATTTCATATGTTGTAAACATCCTAAGAGAAAAATTAAGTGCTACGAAAGGTAACAGTACCTACCTTTTAAAATAAAGTGTTTTCGGTATTAAAAATAAGTGTTTCGTCCAGTAAATTAATCAAGAAAGCAGAATTCATATCACAGGCCACTAAGGTGAAGCTCCAAACGTCAACGATTCGCCAGGGATCGCAGATAAGGAAGTAAGACTGCCGGCAGCGCCACAAGCGCGAGTGAAATGTCGAACTAATCGAGCAGCGACAATAAACCCATGGTAAATATTTTCTTAAAAATTGCAATTTTCATAAATAAAGGCCATATTAATTTTATTTTAGTAATTAGGTCATACAACGTATGTATTTGTGTATTTTTTCCAGTATAGGTTTCCAGGAAGGAGTTTTATAAATAAATATTTGTTTCTTGTTATTTTGAACTCTGGCTTTCATTTACCTTTTAAGACTGTGTGCACCAATGCTAACCTGAGCAAATTTGAACCGACTTGAGCCCTGGAGAGTCTGTCTGTCCAAATTAAGGGACTAGACATCATGCTACCAAGTTACTGTTTTGTGTAGTATAGTAAATTTGACATATTGCTGTGCATGCGATTTGTCTGGCGCCCAAGAATATAATAATTTCAAAAACATTCACATTTATAACAAACACAAAATATCGTAACAATATACATGTACTGAGACGCATTATATTAAATATTCTATCACAACTAATCATAACCTTAGCGTAAATAGTCGATTTTGACATTATTTGACTACCTGTCTGGAGAGGGCAAGTGTAGAAATTATAAAAACATATTTTTCGTAAAAACTGCTTTCAAGCAAATGATTTTTGTCAAGAGATAATAGATATTTATAATAGTTCATGCGTTTACACATATTTGAAAATATACAGCTTTTATTACATTTTGGTAAACGTGCAAGATATTTAAATTATCCAACATTAGTAGAAAGGGACTTAAACTGGAATTGTCTTACTATAGGAATTTTTTGCTGGAACTTCTTGTTTAAACAAAAGAATGTTCAAAATTGTTTTTTGGCCGCATTTCTTAAATTTTCTTGCTTTTTGCTGCTTCCATAAAAATAATTTATTTAATAACAAAATTTCCCAACAAAGTGCAAGTAACCTTGATCGTGCCATAAAGAGTTATAGGCCATATTTCTGAAATATTTCTGGCTGTATAGTTTATATCACAGTGAGGAAAAAACAAATAGCTTACAACAAAATTGGTGAAAAATGATAAATTCCATTTTTAAACATTGTATAACTTTTATAATAGTGCACATAATTTAACAATACTTTAGGAGAATGTGCCCCTGTGGTGACAAACCATGTAGCGAATTTTCAAGTTAAAATGGTTATACTAACGCCTAGAAAACAATAATTGCGCAATCAGTTAAAAATTGAATCGTCGAATATTTTTGCATCAAGTCGTACAATAATTTATTTTTCAGATTATGGAATTTTAATGTACTATTCGATAATATTAACAAGCATTAATTTTGCATTTTTTATAATCAATTTCTTCAATTTTTTTTAGAAGCAAATGCATTTTACTCCTCGTTATTTTGTTTAAAAATGAAAATCCTTAGCATATATTAAAAAGAAGTACATAAAAAACGAACAATTTAAAACATTTTATCTATGCCAACTGGAAGTCGGAATATGATTTTTTTTGCGTTATGGCCATTTATAAACAATCTAAGTGGCATAATGTATTGAAATTTGCACTGAACATTTTCTAATGTTTACGATTCTTTGTTTGGCATGTTAAATTATTTTTATTAGCATATATTGTTGGAAAATTGTCGAGTTGAAGTGCGCCTGAACTGAAATGTCGCGTACGTCTACTTCCGTGGTTTACGACACACGAGCGTTTTAACGGCCTAATTAAAACCTGCTTCGGACCATCAACATCATAGTATGATGATATCTTTTTCCATTTTATATAATTGTTTTCTCTTGTTTTTAATCTTACTGTAAAATTTTAATATAAACTATTTTTTCGAAAATTTTAAGCTAATTTTTTAATTTATATTTTTTTAGTTCCTCTTTTAGCAATTGGAATAAATGGTCTTTACATCTTTAGGAGTTCGATCTAACTCAAGGAGGTTTCTTGAGTAAATGGTTTTGTTTCTGTATTTGAATTCGGGAAAATTTACTTTCTATCACGCTAATAATTTTTATTTTTTCCGAAATATTGATGGGTTAAATGTATTTGTTTTCAGAAAAAATAAATTTTATAAAAAATGTTTAAATTATTCAAATTGTGTATGTTTTTGTTAATATTACCGTATTGTTCGACTTGATGCACTTAAACTATTGGCGATTCAATTTTCGACCTACTCGATTGTTTTCTAGACTTTATTATAAACATACTGTCTTGAAACTTTGATTGATGGTTTAGCCTCTCTTAAAGTATTGTTAAAATGTATGCATTAATGTTCAAGTTATCATCAATTGTTTAAAAATGGTCTCTCTCAAATGTTTTTACATTTTTTTCTTTCTCATTGTTATACGCACTATATAGCCAAACATATTCAAGAAAAACATCGAAATAACACATTCGTGATCATTCCCTTTGTTTAAACAAGAGCTTTTCACCATTTGGATTTAATCAAAAACTTTTTGCTATACTTATTATAGTGTTAAAAGTAATGCTATAATAGGACAGTTCCCTAGATATTTTAGTTTTTCTCTATGTAAGTGTAAAATTAATAATTCAGTTGCTAATATTCGCCGTATTGTCATCCATTTTTAGCCTGTGGAAATGAAAAGTCATATTTGATGTCAAGTTATCAACCTACACTCCAGAATATATTATGTTGTGTCACCTTGTACTCTTATTTGTTTAACCTAAAAGAACTGCAAATTGTAAAAAAAAAACAAATGTATGATGTAAATATTTATGAAAATCTGCACAAGCAAGTATTCAGCTATTATAAAATTACGGTTATCAAATACCTGAATACAGGAATGACCAAGATGGGAATATTTAATTCTAATCATTCTTATGGCAGGACGTGTCTGTTAAAATTCTGCTGCAGCTATAGACATTAGGGAGTTTCTGTTTTGGGGTCCTCAGCTGTTACTAGTAGTAATGATTTCCTACATTTCAGAAATTTTATGGTTCTAGAGGTTGTAGCAAAACATGAATTTAGAACTATGTTTACCAATGAATCGTACTGCTATCTTTGACTTCATAGCAAAGCTTTTTATACTGAAGCGTAGAAATTTTTCTTGAAATTAAATTTCTATACATGGTGTAATTACTTTCATGTCATTGAAAGAAACTGGTGGTAGGGAACGACAAGACAAACAAAAAACCCTATATAACATGGAGAAAAAAATAAACAAAAGTTTCCAAAATACTTAATAACATAGTTTGAGAACTGCTGGCATATTGGGGTAGGTTTTATTGCCTCGCGTCTTGTCGCACATGATACTCTGACACTCCTGCAAATAAGTATGCCGATAAAGCAGTTAAAAGCAACCGGCAAAGGACACCGTTATGTTTTTTGCTTCTTCACGGCCAAATTATCTTGTTACGCGTACTATACTCTCCCTTGTAATATTCTCAAGTAATAATTTCAGTTTGTGTCCTTACTTCGTAAACAACGTACACACGACGCGACCTACCCATTCCCTGGTTTTGTCTGTTACTTTTGTTCTTTTTGAATTTTGTGCCACTTATGTTAAGATTTATTTTATTGACTCATCGTTCAAGTCGTTAGTACTTGGTTACGTAAGATACTACTTCTCGTTCGTGCTTTTTGTGTTACTTTTTGGATTTTGGACCAAGTTTTTCTTTTTGTTTTCTTTATTGATAACGTTAATTCTGAGTTTAGTGTGGTGTTTTAAAACGCAGATTTTGGACATTATGGGAGATTACACTTATCCAGAGCTCGCGGATATGCACTTGGTGTATGGAAAAGGTGGTGGAGATGCGGAAGAGCTTTAGAACAATTGCAACAATGTATTTTAATCTGCATAGAAACCATAAAAAATGATCCTAATTTACCAAATGTGTTGAACGGAGTGCGTATGTCCTTAGTTCGACGTGCCGAAGTGTGTATACGTGGAGATGGAGGTCATTTCGAACAATTTTTGTGAAAAATTCAAAAGAATTGTTCAGTTATTGAGTGTTACCTATTAGGCACTAAAGGTATGATTATTATTATTAGTATTCGCTGTCTTGTTTTGATCTGTTTATTATTGTTTATATTGATTTTCATAGAGACCAAAGACTCGATTTTTAGTTTTCGATACCTGATTAGGATGCGCTCAATTCGTTAAAAAAATCAGATTTTTCCTAACTTAAAATACACAACTATTTTCTGTTATCGTATCTCGGACGTCTAACTTTTCATTTTCCAATTTCTAAAATAATTACTAATTTTTAAAGCTTTTAGCACAATGTTACAAATGTTAATAAACCACTTTTAAATTTTATAAATTCTTATAGAAGGCAATAAAAGCTACAATAACTTTGTTCCAAATTAAAAAACACATGTAAACAAATCCTATTTAAACCCCTGTGGCCATGCTATGCGTTGTGCCGAAAGAGAAGGAACTATTTGCATTTTCATAATTAGTGGTATAAAAAGTTCGGTACAAGTAAAAAACCGTGGTTCTCAAATATTTCCTACCTTAACAGTAAAATGTTAAGTTTTTTTAATGACATGAAAGTAATTACACCCTGTATAAAACTGAATTTTGCACAAATTGGCCCTTGGAACCTTATAGATTTTATCCCACGATAGGGAGGGAAACTAGCTCCCAGGAAAACACAGGTATTGTAAAATAACCATGGACAACTACTAATTGTGGGGTAATTCACAAAAGATCTTTTAGGTTTATGAGAGCTATGCGACTTCTTAAACGATCTACTCTTAGAGTACATTCGCTCAACTATATAACACAAATTTTTGTCTAATTTAGTTCTAATACCTTCACATTTTGACCTTCTTTTCTTCTAACCATGCACTTCCACATATAGGAGATCTTACATCCTAGGATTGACCAAATCTTTACACACCTTGGGCTCCTCACTCCAAATCAAACATTCTTCTTGGCCTCATAAGTTTATTTACGTATTTCAACAGCATTGTGTAATCAATTAAGTTATCATACATTTCAGATATGGTCATTTTAAAGACAGACAACTTCCAAAAGAAAAACTATGCATTGAAGAAATTGTGCAAGATTTGGTTTAATACTTAAAATTGCTATAGATCATTTTCCAATATAAAAGAAGACTACATATATTTAGAATGGGAGCTATTTGTTAGCCATGTCTATTGATCCATCTACAATAGAATTTGTCTCTCCAAGATATTGTTCCGATGAATCCAACTCCTGTAACTCTGGATGATGTTCGTGTACAAATGCAGCACCCTAAGAACAACTTAGCTCATGGGTACATCGGCTAATCTTACCAGATTATAACTAGGAGAGCTAAAGTAGCTCAAAAATAATTATTAATTTACTTACTTACAGTTATGAAACCCCACCTCCTTGGAGAAAGATCACTAAAGTAAGTGGGTTCGACGGCCAACAACAGGGACCGTGGGCCTCACGAGCCCTTAAAAAAATTTTGGCATCATTAGTAACCTCCTTGGCAATTAAAAAGTAAAAAGTTTAGGTACCAAAGAGTAGGAGGAACTTGGCCCAAAACATGATTCACCGAGAACTGTAAAAATTTTGAATTAAAATCAGAACAAATTAAAAAATTCATAAATACTAGGCATTTAAGTACTTAAATTTTGATTCTCGTTTCGAGCATTTTCATAAATTACAGTAATCCTCTTTTCATAGCATTACATATGACCATGACCATAAATACAAAATAGATTAAATTAAAATAAACAATAATCCAGTTGGAGAAAATGTGTATATCATGTTCATAATAACACCTTACGTAATAGGCGCTTTAATTCGCAATTAAAGCGTTATGCCGCAGTACTAAACTATCAATTCCTGCTCGGCTAATAGCTTTGTGACAGCTGGTTTTCCCTTCTAGCACCAGGTAACCACAGTCAATTACAGTAATGAGATCGTAATTCTTCCCCCAAACGGAATGACCCCGACTACCCCATTACTAAATTAGGGTTGCACGCGTTCGGGGCATTAGCCGCCACGTTTTTATGTTTAAATACCTCACGTGACTCTTCCTCCATGGTCGCTTCGCTATCGGGTAGCGACAGCATCAAGAATATAATTTTCATTTAGAACTTAAGAGTAATATTTTTTATTTTTGCTGCTTTCAAAATTATTGAAAAATATTGTTCTGAGTATTTCGCAGATAACTTTCCTACACCAAATACATCGAAATTATTATTTTTTTTATACAGAGTGTCTCAAAAATACCCGTATTTTCCTGATGCTGAATAGAAAGACCATTTTATATAAATGTGTCCTGAAGTTCTTCCTTCTAAAAATGGCACCAAAGTGACGGTTTACTGATTATCTCTGAAATCATTTGACAGCACTTCTTGAAAGTTGGTTCGCGGTTTCACATTGTTAAGGCTTATTGGTATACGGTACTAACTAAAACTAATTTCATCCATAGGTGGAGAAGCGAGGAACAGTTAGCTTTTGTTTATACTTTTTTTCTGGTTTATATTTTTAATCGCCTGAGGCTCAATTATGATTCCACACTTAATATTACTTCAAAACACTCCTTTATCAATTAGCAGTGCGACAAACTACACAGGGTGTAATTAATTTCATGTCATTAGAAAAACTGGTGGTAGGGAACGACAAGACAAACAAATAAACCTTATATAACATGGGGTCTACAGCTCATAGTTTTGGAGAAAAAAAATAAACAAAAATTTCGCAAATTTTCATTAAAATTTTTTGAGAACTGCTGGAATATGGAGGTAGGTTTAGATCTGGATCTGATCTGAAGAAAACTATACTCTAACTCTCCCTTGTGCAATATTTTAGTTACTGTCGGTGTTTCGTTATGTACACACGTCCAACCCGCCGTTCGTTGTTTTTGTTATTTTTGAATTTCGCGTCATTGTGTATTTATAGTTAAGATTTATTTTATTGACTTACCGTTCAAGTTGTCAAATTCTTGATTACGTACAGACATAACTTACTTGTTCGTTCTTTTTGTATTCCTTTTTGGCTTTTGTACCAAGTTTTCTTTTTTGACAACGTTAGTTGATAGTTTAGTGTTTAGTGTTGAACGAAGTGCGTATGTACTTAATTCGACGTACCGAACTGTGTATTGATACAGATGCAGAGATTTTGAATCATTTAGGTAGGTAGTAAGCTTTTAACCCAGGACACTCATTTATGTTACAAATGTTAATAAACCACATTTAAATTTTCTAAATCATAAACAATCCAATATTTTGTTCCAAATTAAAAAACACACATGTAAAGAAATGCTCTGTTTAAACTTCTATGGCCATTATTTACTTGCAATTGTGCACGAAGAGAGAACGAATTATTTACCTCTTTATACTTGCCTCAGTTCAGTTGAGGCGGTACATCAAAGGCGGTCGATGATCCTTTGACACCGTGTGTGCCGGCCAGCACTTTTTTATGACAATTTAAAAGTTGTATAATTGGGAAGTACAAGTCCATCGACCAAGAAAAGCAGTGGTTCTCAATAGTTGTCTACCATAATATTAAATATGTAAACCTAGATCAGTGTTTTTCAAAGTGCCCCTAGAGGGAAAAGTCATAAAGGTTTTTTGTTTGTCTATCGGTCCCCATTACCAGTTTTTTTAATGACATGAAACTGATTACACCCTGTATTTGGGAGAAAGCAGTGTAAACGAAATAGTAATGATTTATTTGGAAACATGCGATATAAAAATGTAGAAACAAGCTAACCATTATAATCTTCGCCGATTTACTGCACTTTTTATGTAATTGTTGCACATTCTATAGGATACTCTTTGCATTTTTTTGTAAATAATATTGGTTTTAGATATTTTTTGTTTAAGTACAAAACATTTTTTAATGTAAATAATTAACAACTTGATTCATTGATCAACTTTGTTAAAAAACAATAGGGTTCTTCCTCTAGCTAACACTAACTTACTGTCCAAATTTCAATACAATTGGACTTTTCGTTTTTAAGTTACCATGCTTAAAAGATACGTGACGGGCGGACAGGCGTACAGAGAGACAGATAGACAGACAGACAAAGTTGTTTAGAATTCGACCACCAACACAGTGATATGACTTTTTTTCTCTATGAGCAATATTACCGGTTTTAGAAATGTGCCGATCGAGTGCAATATACTTTTCGTTTTGTATTATTCTGTCGATTTTTTTCCGAAATAATCAGTTAAATCCTCTATAGAGGCGCCATCTTCAGGGTCCGTAGCTCCCTTAGGAAGCATTTCTGGACACATATTTATAGGAAGTTTTCTTACTATTCTTGCACGTAGAACCAGCACCTAAAAGGAATTGCGAGACACCCTGTATATACCGTTGGTCTAATTCTGAGCACGCTGGTATACTAATAAAGCTAACTATATAAAACCTCACACACCCTTTGCCCTAATAAGTTAAATATTATCTTCCACTGTCGAATAATTTCGCCCACCATAAAGTTGTACATATTTTTTCAATATCGTCAGAAATCTTCAGGATAGCACTTAAACTATTCAAAATAAGGTTACTACTATAGTCGGGGAGGCAGGGTTGCGAGGAGTTTGGTAGTGATTTCATACCGATTGATTTTTATTTTCAGTAATAAATTTGATATAGACAATAAGCGAAACAATCGTCAAATGTCACACCTACGATGGGCTGGTGCGGAATATCGATTTAAATTGTAAATAATTTCGTCGAAGATGCTAAACTTCAGACATTTGGTCTTTCATAACCTAAATACATGGACTGGAACATCATACGATGTCTCTATGGAAAGAAGAAGATCGGCATCCTAAATTGCACTGGCGAAATCAGAAATTCAACCCGGTATGAGTGAACTAAAGACGACATTTTTTGACATTTCTCCAAATCGATCTTGCTTCTTTCTCTACATTCGCTAATAAAATAGTCAGGGAGTTAGCGTTGAATTTTTGGTAGTGATTTCATACCGATTGATTTAAACAATAAGCGAGATAAGCGTTAGTCGTCCTCAACCGCGGTGGAGGTGATGTGCAAATATTAAACTTGAAGAAGAAAAAATTCTACAAATCATTTAACACCGCTTCTAATTTTTATATTATGAATTTTTTCATAATAATAATTGGAAAAAAATAATCAGCTGTATTGTGGAGGGGGATTATACGTCATTTACTAGTATAATAGTATATTATTATATCAGCGATTATGACAGCCATTATTCACGACGATGAGCCGTAGCCGTAGGAGAGTGGCTCAAATCAGCTGAGTGAATAATGGTCTTAATCGCGAATGTAATAGTATGCTTTTTCTATACCTGTTAAACAAATAGATTAGACTGAATTTTGATAACATTAATCGGTACCTACTCGTAAGAAGTGTATACGTTGAGAAACGTGTAAACAAACAATATGTCGATACACTTACTGGTCACTATCAGCGGGTTGATTGTGAGCTGCAGCAAGAACTGATCCCAGCCGATTTGAAATATCATTAGAACAGTGAACCAGTGATTTTTGAATTTGCATTTGAATTATTAATTGATAATTCACTAAGTAAATTATAGATACGATTTTTCACCAAAAAAAGCAAATAATTGTCATATAATTAACTAGGTGTAGAAAAATTTGTTTATCTACTCATGTTAGATTATATATTTATCACTCAACTGCCTTTGGACATGTAATAGTATCCATAAACAAATAGCGTGATTTATTATAACTCCCTAGTGATTTACTTTTACACCAATCACCTTTAACTTCATGCCTAGTCTGTCCAATCAATGTAACGCGCAAAATAAAATCGAATGGCCCATTATTATTGAAGGGTGGAAGGTGATTTGACAAGTTTGAATAGTTAGATGAAGTATAATATTTTACTTGCGATAATGGTAAAAACACACTTTACAGCACTCGCCTACGAATTTCGCTGCAAACTTCATCTGCGTGAGTTATTGCTTACATTCTCGCTCATTAAATAGTATACTATTCAAAATATAAGTTTATAAAATCATTTTACACCGGATGAAATTTATTCGCGTGACTTATAATATAACTAAAAGTTGAGGTAGCAAACGTATTGAGCGGTAATTTGGTAACCGTAGTATAGTAGTACAATTTATCGATAGATGTTTTGCAAATCGACCCATAAAAGTCGCTATCCATGACAGAGCGTTTTTCTCCCCCTCATTTGATAATTTTATAATAACAGAAGTGATAAGACGAGCTAAAAGGTAGTCATGTTTTTTATGTAACGTTATAAACACTGATGAAAGATAAATTATATAGGGGAAACCGAGAACGCTTTTTAATAGGGATTATACATACCACGAAGGGTTGTTTTTTTAGAGCTGTATATTTAATTATTTATACACGCAACACAATAGTTATTTACACAAATTTATGTTAATTATGATTAGCAAGTTATCACTAAAGTATGGTAAAATGCATAATAGTTTTTGTTCTAATTAGAAGTAGGAATAAGCTCTTACTAAACTATAATTTAAACTTTAAACTATAATAATTAAAACTATAATATAAAGATTCATAAATGGAGGTAAATATTTATAGAACAGCTAACATAGAGTTTTAGCTTTGCAAGAAATGATGGAAGGTATTTTATTCGAAGAATGAATAGAGAGATGCTTTTAATGTAAACTTAAATTCTCGTTTTCGTTTGATCCCGCGGAAAAAACGTATTAAAATAATGTAAATAATACAATTTTCTACAATTTTTGCTAATAACTTTCCAACGTGACATTAATAGTACTAAAGTTATGAACCGGCAAAGTTAAAAATTAAGAGCATGAAAAGTTTTGAGCCGATGGCTCGCTTATGGTGAATCATATGAAGACGATCGCCCTTAACTCTATTTGTAGATCATTTATTACGCTGTAAATTGGTATATTAAATGTTTAATTTCGGTAACTATTTATGGTTTTACAGGATTGCTGAATTAGGTAGTATTAAAAGGTAAATATTGTTATTTTCTGTCTCATCGATTTCACTGTCTGGAGGATTCTCCTCCATGAAAACCTATTTGCAAGTTCTTCTTGTTCTTCTTATTCACAACGTCCCGTCAAACGTCAGACGATTTGTAAGCTCTCTCCCATTAGCTCTTTGGTGACATCAGCCCGACGCTTTTTGTCAGCAGGTTTTCCTGAACAAACAAGCGTTGAATATTGTCCCCTCTCGTATTGATGTGGCCAAAAAATGAAAGGATTCAAAAATATACATGCTGGAGTCGCTTTGGGAGGTGTATTTCTTGGACAAGCGAGGTATTGGTGCGATGGGCCGTCCAATGAATTCTGAGCAAACGTCTCCAAACCTACATCAGTCATCAATACTCCCTCTGTCTGCCTCCCAGCAATCCATGTCTCAGCAGCGTAAAGAAAGATAGAGAAAACTAGAGCTTTAGCAATTCTTATCTTTTTGCGCCTCATGATATTCCTGTAACGCCAGACTTTGCACAACTGAGAAGCTGCCGATTTTGCCATCTGTATTCCTCGTCGCATCTCTTACTCGCAGTAATTATGGGTACCGGGTACGAGATCTCTTAAGACTTGACTTGAGAGACAGTCTCAGGGAAATCAGCGTTCCTGCCCACGCGAGCTCTGGATTCCCTCCTGACCCAGGGGGTAATATCCAAGAAGGGTTCCTTTACCAGGGTCAAGGTAAATGGTAGTGGGCAGCAGTGCTACCATTATTGAATCAAGACTACTGAATAACTTCCTTAAAGGTTTGAGATCAAATACACAAGAGCGCAGTTTCAGCAAAATCAACGGTCTTGGTTCTGCGAACTAACAATAGCGTCTGACCCAAAGTGGACGGCTACAACCAGCGTCTGACCTAGAATGAATGGCCGTCACCAAAAGTGCAGAAAGCATGGGGGAACTACTGCACTCAATTTTTCCCAAGAAAATTCAATCAATTGCTAATTCTATTTCGTTTGAAAACTCTATGGGCAAAAATGATGTGTTTTTGTCATCGGTGCCATCTCCATAAAGTATGCTCGCCACTTCCACCACATTCTCGCATATGTCCCCACTTCACTTCTGCCAAATGACGAAACCTTAGAATATCTTTACAGCATCCAAACATAGCACCAGATTTTAATTTGCTGTTGCATGAAATCAATTTAAGAAGTTCAGAATGTGCGAGATCTTTGGTGCAAGACAGTGGTGCAAACATACGCGCGGCTTTCTTCCAATCCCAATCCTCCAAATATCCCCACTTTCCGAGACAGTTTTGAACTTGATGGACCTAAATATGGCGCCTTCAGCAGGCAGATGAAGCGGCAATAGCTTGAATCTGCTTCTTGTCACAAATGTCGCAACGCGTTTGTAACAAAAACTAGTGGATTGATTATTTTTCTATGTCTGCATTGTACAGTGCAATAAAAAAGTAAATTCCGACCAAGCAAGGACACTTGAATAACTCGGACTCTCATGTAAGTTTCTTAAATTAAAAATAAATCCTTTATAGCTAGCTTATTGTGTTTAAGATCGATAAGAATTATTAAAAATTATCGGGTACGTACGTGAACGCTTTTAAAAGTAGACTTGGAATGAAATGTATGATAGTGAGTTGAGGATAAAAAAACAGTGTTATTTTTTCATCAACGTTTCGTTTACTTCAGAGTAAACTTCTTCAGATCTGTAAATTAAAGCCAAATTAGGACTATTTTAATTAGAAAACTTACAAGGTTAAATTTACAATTTAAAATAGTCCTAATTCGGTAGTTTGTAGAATTTACTATTCTATTTATTATTTACTTTCTTAAGTATGTTAATTAAAACGCGTAACTACTATAGAAAGTGTGTCTAGTTCACGCGTCCAGTATAATAGTTTATGTTAATAGTATTCTGAAAAATACTTAATTAAATTATAAACGACAGATTCTTTAAAACTTTAGATCTAATTGGTTAGTTTACTGGAATATTAATCAAATATCAATATTTTAAACTACGATATCCGCTACGAAAACCAATTATTTGCTATATTATTCAGTAAAGTAAGCAAGTCATGGTGTTCCAGTAACTAACTGAAAAATTAATGTATTTTTTGTACTTGTTAGTGCTGTGGTCAGTATTATCCAATAATTAGTCTCAAGTATATCCCGTAAATCTAGCAATAGACTACAACGACTGCTTCCTGAGTTAAGTAGATTTATACTCAAAAAGGGACAAAACTCCGAATATCAAAGGTATTTGTGATCCTTAAAACTAGAACACCTGCATTAGTTTAATATTAATTTATTATTAGAGATCATCATTTATTACAATACGACATCTATATGGTTACATATGTTACAGTTTTGGAAGTCTATAAATATATGGGGGTTGGTATGGATGTTCCATCATATCGGCTATACTTACGAACCAATTGTTATAATTGAGATGTCGTTTGATTCGTTTCAATGCCAAGAGTAAAATAGGCTATAAAAATACAATATTGCTTCCACTGGCGGCCATGTTGTCTCGGATGATATTAAAACTGCGTTTGAATCATATCGAAATGGGTATTAAAGTAAAGATTTGTCTCGGAGCATTACAATCATATTATAATACACCAATAGTAGTGTAGTAAGGATTTATTTGATTTGTTTCATTTTATTCATACACCATCTAACAGTACAAAGACCATTTACAACACATACATCATACAAAAATGACTGAAATTTACTAATATACATTTCAATAGATATGGCACGATAAAACAATATAAATATTAGAGAGAACAGATACTTGAATTTACTTACAATAAAGAGAGAAAGAAATACATACATATATGATTTTACGCTGTCTGGCTGTGCTTATAGCTAGCGCGCATGCTGTAGATTGGTGAAAACTTTAAAATATTAGTCCGGGCTATAGCAAGGTAAAATGTTTGGTTTTGTCTTCAATTTATTCGCGGAATATGGAAATTAAGCCTCTGGAGTATCTCACTACAGTCAATATCATAATAAATCACCTTTATTAAGAAATTTAGGGCAAAGTCGTTGCGTCTTTCAGATAGGTTACTCATAGAAAACATTTAAAGTAGATCACTTTGAAGTTTTCATTTTTAGGTCACTTTCTCTTGTTTTCGTTTTCTTCATTTCTTAGTGTTAATTTTTTTATTTATTTGCTTATTTATTTTTATTTATAAATTCTTAACCATAATTTAGGAATAATCATGATTATTTAAGAAAACCGCTTCCTAAGGAAAAGTTTTTTTTCTCAAATTTAAAATATCAACGTTTCATGACATTCTAAGCCTATTTCAAACTACGTGGATGTGGAAGTAATTATGAATATTTTTAATGAAAATCCGAGTGAAAATACACGATACACCAGAACACAAGTACAAGTTTAATTGCTTGATTTTCACAAATTTTATTGTATACTTAATAGATAATAATTGTTTCTCCTCACAGTGGCTTGTTCAGATGTTGAGTGCAATACTAAATTACTTGATATAACATAGGTAATAATTAATGACAACATTGTGCAAGTAGCTGAGAGAGTTGCAACTTAGACCAAGGAAAGTGGTAATTTAGAACTACTTGATCACATCACTTAATACGGCATCAGCAGTTTTTAATGTATTCATTTTTAATGATTCTAACAGTGTCAGTTTTATTCCTATGATCTTCATTTTAGATTCCGTCGCCTATCAAAACCACTGTACTGCGGTGTTTTACACGTAAGCATGCGTCTAATGTTCCGTTTATTAAGTAGTGCGGCGCTCCCTCTGCTGCGTAAGATGTTTTTAAGATCAATTGAGACTAAACTATATGCAGTTTTGTTCGGATGCTTTCAAATCCCACAATCTTTTCATTTTTCTGCATAAAAAACTAGAAATACGCCATTTTTATTAGCGGTTTTCGTACGTTAATTTACCGAAAAACTCCGTTCGATGTCGCTGGATTTCCTTTTTACAACAAGCTATTTCATGACGCTAACCGTCCTTTAATAACGTCAACGTTATTTTTTTTCAATATATCTCCATTTTAGAGTTCCATTCGAGTATGGCCGGCTATTCACGAACCAAGTCGAGGTTAGATTCCATCCGTAATTTTAATTAATTAATCATATTTTAACTTAACGTCGTATATGTCGATAATGAAGTATTTTAATTTACTCGATTCGTTCCGTTAATTTTTTCAGTGGATACTCTCTAAACCGTCTAAAAGTTCTCCGGTAAATACAAAATACCATATACCAAGCTACCGACACTATCGTCTGTTGGCCGTACTGCCAACTTCACAGCGCTTCTAAGTTAATCTTTCAAAATTCAAACACGTTTTACATAAAGAAAATAGTTTCGTTGTAACAGTTTTAATTCCTTAATATTGAAAAATGTTTCACTTGTGCGAACGGCAGCTATTTTTTTTGGAAACCATAGGGTCGTGAGTAAGGAGTGTGGACACTCAAAGGGCGCCACCTGCTGGATGCTAAATATAGTGATATAAATAATTTTGCCAGCCAGGAACAAAATTAAATTAACTATTATCAAAATCTACTCTATAACTAATAATCAAACTTAAAATCGTGGTAAATATCCATTAAACATCAGGGATATTAGTGCAAATAACAAAAACGTGTGGACATTAAACATTTATTACAACACAAGTGATATGTACAACAAAAACAAATAGAAATAAAAATAAAGAAATTCTGTATGTTTGATCTAATATAACTTCATTGAAAATCTAACCTTGCACTCTGGCTGAGATTCTCTTACTACTACGACTTATCTGGTACCCAACAATGAGTTCCAATTTACAACAGCGAATTCAAGATTTACTATGAACTATTTACAGCTCCATCACTAAAATATTAGGTAATAAGCGAGATTTCATGAGCTGACAACTGCCATGATCGCTGGTTACACTTAAATGGCAATGACTGTCCTAAAATGAGTATACTCTATTAAAAATATTTCATATGTAACATAGAAGAAGGTAAATTAGCCTAACATGGTACCACACGTTGCCTTGACATAATTCTATATATAAACTTAGAGTTTAATTTATAGTTGCATGATTGTGGCATAATTTACCTTAATGTTTAAACAAAAAATTACTGAATAAATCTATAATAATTTCCTTTAAAAATAAATAACCAAAATGAAACTAAAGGACCTGTTTAGAGCCTTGGCATTCTCCGTGACTACTGTAGCGTGACTTGTCATCACTTCCTAGACGTACTCGACGTTGGCTACCACTACAACTTCGTGCTGAACCAAAATTTCTGCCTTAAACCTCTTGGAGATTGCTGAGGACAACTCCCCAAGCCAAAACTTCTCTAAATGTCAGCAAGACCCATACACAACTAAACTTCTGAGTAATAAACTTTCTCCTATTACTACTCCTCTAAATGCTAGGCTCCATATAACCAAAATTACAGCACCAAACAGCTGGACTCTTACATAGGTCACTCTGCTAAATTGCTTGACCCACACAAATTGTCTCTGGCCTAACCCAAACATAGGCATATCCAAATATAAGCCTGTCCTAAACGCCCTGTAATAATTACAACAAATGAGAACTAAATAGAACACCAGACTAAACAAAATAAAAGCTTACCTCATATAGAGAGTATTACATAACATCACGAAACACGTGGCCTCAGAACTTCAAAAAACCAAATGAATTCCTTCCTGGAATTGGGTACTTCAAATCAAATCCCAAACAGTGTTAGCGATCTAAAACCCAAATTCTTCAACACAAAATCGGGACCGCCGCGGTTCGCTATCTTGTGGCTGTCGAAGAACGAGAAGACCACCACCGGAAACCTCCCACAGTTCAGTGTTGCCAATTTAAGCACTCATCACAAATTTTCTTTAGCTATTGATAGTGCACCAACAAAGGACTGAATAATCAAGACTTAATTTCACAGATATGTAATATCTTGACTATAAGAATATACAATGAATACCAACTCAAGTTATTTTAAAGAATACATGTTTTACTTCCTATGATTACACCTTGAAACTTAGACAACCGTTCACTATGAAAGTCAAGATCGTAAGTTGAGTGGGTTGCATACCTCTATACTCCCAGAAGTGCAATAAATAGAGTCAATTTACTACAAATAAATCTGAAATTAATCATGTAGCTTTTTCAAATGCTACATCGTTTACAATAACCAGAAACTGTTGCCTGCAGTGAGTACCCCCAGTTCCGGCTATACTACGACGCTCCACGGCCAGTTTATATTATAAGCTCCTTTAGGCTTGTCTATTCCGGGTGCAATGTTTAGCGTAGCTCGGGCCATTATTTTCAGTAGTTCGTCCTTTGATGGTGGTTTATCTAAGGGCCAGTGGGCCATTTCTTGCATTAGTCCTATTTCATTTCCCTTTGCGTTTCCTTCTTCTTCTAATTTCCTAATCCAATTCTGCAGTGGAATGTTAGATACATTATTGCCTGCGTATTGTTGTTTATCCTATATATTTTGAGGTGTATGAAGGTTTGGTTTAATAATGGTCCTGCTGGAACGGTTTTTATACTTTCATAGAATTCTCTTAATTGTTTCTGTTCATGCCTTCTTTCTGCCTCTCTTTTTTCTTTGGCTACTTTTAGCTTTCCGTCTATGTTTGGTATGTGTTATTGTTTTTCTGTGGCCTTCATCTTCCTTAGTTGTTTGTATTTCTTGTGTGCGTCTTTCCTTGATGTGCTCATAGGCGATTTCCCCCGTTTCAACATTTTCCTTTCCACTGTTTTTATTTTTGGTTTTAAATATAAATATAAATTTGTGAAAATCAAGCAATGAAACTTTTGTTTGTGTTCTGTTACTAGTCATGCCCGGCTTTCACAAATGTTCAAAAGTTCTGCCAAAATAGTTTTAGGTGACAGATTTTTATTTCATAGAAATTAAGTACCCACCTTAAATTATTTAATAAATAAACATCTTGGATGTATTTCATAGACGAACATTAATTACGACTAGATTATTATTTTGGATTAATGCAATTAATCACCATAAAGAATACTAGATTTGGTGAGGCAAAATAGCAGAAATTGCATTGTTAATAATCTAATGATTATAATTATTACAATTTTTAAGAATTAGAGAAATAAAACTAATTCTTCTGTATTTCGCTGGGTGCTGATTAACACGTCAAAGTGACCTCAGAAATTATATTAATTATCGTCATTAACTTTAAAATTTTACAAAGAACAAAACATAATAGTTTGCTATTTTGCATACTACAGAATAGGCGCATTATATTTAAAATTGATTACTTTTACCTCCACATCGGATTATAGTCCTCGACATTCCACTTTTATTAATTTGTATTTATAATTGGTTGATATGAATGTATGGTAACAATTAGGGAAATAATAAGGCTATAAAAGTAATATGGCATTTAGATATTTCACTTAAGTTGAAGTATACAGTGTCCCAAAAATCACCGAAAGAATTCTCCGTGGCGGATACTTTATAATATTCTGAGAAAAAGTTCTATTAAGGCGGCTACAGACGTAACTGCATACTTGAACGGTATGCATGCGCAAGTTTATTGTACAAGTATACTGGAACGTGTGTATTATAACACTTGCACAATTTTTATAATACACACGTTCCAGTATACGTGAACAATAAACTTATGCGTGCATACCGTTCAAGTATGTAGTTACGTCTGTAGCCGCCTTTACAGTTACGTTGAGACTCCATTCGTGTTCAAATGACATGTTAGTAAAAATTCGCAATAAGTTCCTCTGTGCTAGGATAGCAATTTATTAAAGGTTTAGTTAGGTGCTATAATCAATTTATTACAACATTCTGAACATAATTAAAAATGAGTTTTGATTACTGAGGAATTGTTCAAGTTGGGTCCCTCTTCCATTTCCAAGTGAACGTTTACTTAAGGGCTTAAAAGCTTAAACTGGACACCACTGTTTCATCATCTTGTCTTCCGGGATATAAATAGTTTCCCCACAAATAAACTGTTTAAGATGGCCTCACAGAAATAATCTATATAGTATATAATAATCTATATTAGTAAATTAAAGTGCTTTCTATTTAGTATTGTTCGTAAGTGCAATGCATAATATGAAACACCTCGCGTTGAAATCACATGTTATGGTACTGCAATATAACAGGTACTTTAACAATGTCATTGTCTATTAAGAAGGTATCGCAGATTTTCTTAATTTCAAAGAATTAAATCTACAAGAACACTTAACATCTGACCCTTTATTACTAATTGTGCATCTCTTTACCAAACATTTTCAAAAATACCGACCCAATGCTGAACCTGTATTGGAAACTTTGTCTGGCATCATTGGTTAACACATGCAGCAGGTATTTATCTCAATCGCTAGATAGAGAATTAATCCATGAAAATATCTTTGCAAAAATTCTTCTGCTGTTATGACAAAATTCAAGTGTAACAGTATGGTGCACACAGTGAGAGGCATAAAGTGTGTTGTCTCTTAAAATTTTATATGAGCTGTTTTATATATCAATATTTCTGCCACATTTCGATTGAAATCTGTTGGTTATTCCTCGATAACATTTGGAGGGGTTGCTGTCTTATAGAACGGCCAACACCGTTAATCGGAATAATCGGAATGGTTCTCTTTCTTGAGAAATTTATCACTCATAACAAATATATATTCATTTGGATGGCTTCTATCTGAGAGCCGAGCAGCATATCATCTTCTTAACGTCAATATCCACCTTACATTATTCATTTCACAATATCCTTCTTTGATATAAAGAAACTTAATTATAACATAAATACACAAAAATGGTCTAATATACACTTGACAGATAAACAGCTGAGATATATTGTTAATTTTGCTATGGTTGTCATAGTTCATTGTTTCCAGCGCCTGCCCATCCACTTAATAATGGCAACTTTTTGCGACCTTTATTAACGTTCAATTAGAAAACAATTTCATATTAAATTGAGAGACGGTGAATTTCACACATTATTCGCCAGACTCTTAGCGGATTAAAGTAGATTCTTCTAGTACTTTCAAGTATGTTAAGATAACATTTTGGCAATAAAATAGTATAAAACAAAGATGATTAAATAAAGAAGAAGATCCCATAAAATAGCAATCTATTTAACTTCTTCCACTACCATCCTAACCGAAAAAATTTAATTCAGGGGCATTGAGACTGTGGCACTAAATTTCTTGAAAGTTCAAGTAAAAGGAACAGGAATGTCAAAATATATACATTATTTTAAAAAATTTGCATTTTATATTATACATTTAATACAACATAAATATTACAACTAATAAGTGAACATAAACATGAAACATATGATCGTACCTTCGCACTCAAGCTTCCTTAAAGCGTTCTTTATGTGTAAAAAAAGAATTTATTAATGAAAAGTTGTAAGAACACGTTGCTTCTTAAACACAGATTACTAAAAGACGTCTTGATTTATCGAAATTCAATAAAAATACATGTTTTATTTCTAATGATCTGAACATTAGTGTTACTTCCACATCCACGTAGTGGAATGGAAGTATAGTAATCGTAAAAAAAAATTAATTCTTCTTCTTAAAATAGGTTTAGAATGCCATCCAAGGTCGAGATTTTAGATTTGAGCGAAAAAACAAATTTCTGTCTATCTGTCTGTAACTTTCTTCGTGCACACGTTTTCCCTGGAACGATTTAAGAGATTGACTTGAAATATTGTACACGTATGTAGTATAACGTCATCTGGAACTGAATTGTTTTTTGAAGTTATCCGGTGAAGGATTGGGGGTAAATAGGGGAAAATAAGTAAAGCAAACTGACAAGAGTACCAAAATTTAGTATTTGGGGTATATACTAGAAACCAAGGCCTCAGATTTTTTTATAATATATGCGATCCCCTCCCGCCACTCCCACTCCCTTGTTAAAGGGGTTGCTAAATTGAGATATTCACCTGAAATTTGGTCAACGTAAATATCATAACGATACTTGAAACTAGATTATATTTTAAGGTGATTCTCTTGAAAAGTTGAGGATTAAATAGGGGCAAATATGAAAAATAAATAAAGCAAGCTGATAAGAGTACAGAAATTTAGGATTTGGTATATATACTAGAAACCTAGGTCTCAGATTTTTTTATAATATTTTTCCACTCTCCTCACACTCCTACTCCATTATTAAAAGGGTTGATACAATAAATTTGAAATATTCACTTGAAATTTGGTACATGTATTTAGGGCGGGCCGAAAACGATTGAAAAATTTTTTTTTTGAAATTTGATTTGGTATAGCAAAAAAAAGTTGTAAAATAACTTTAAAAATGTCCTGTATTTTTATGAAAAGTATTAAATGAAATTTGGCCGCGCCCCAATGGCCTTAAAATACAATTTTTGTAAAATTACTATTCTGGATCTGGTATAGCCGTAAATACTTTTTAAATAATGGGTCTAAATCACCAATCAAATTTCATAATTTTATCTTAATATTTAGCCGCGCCCCAACCTAAAAACATTTTTTACGCTTCATCCAGACTTATCCCGGTCCTGGTAATAACTGCCTATTGCGTGGTAGTTACGAGTGTCGACCTGTATGTATGTGGTACAATGCAAGTATAATGTGTTTATTTAGTTCACGTTAAGTAAGCCTTCTGAAACCTTGGTTGTACTGACAAATTCTAGTCTGCTCGTCATTATGCCACTATGGAGCGGCAATATTTATGGAAATCGATAAGTCTATCCAGAGAATTTCCAAATGAAATAAAGAAGATTATTGACAGTGTTATTAGCACAAACGCTTATTTTGGACATCCCGAAAACATTTTGTTAACCATGACCACAGATTTTCGGAGTCATGTAAGAGAACTTGGGATTTATCGCATTTTGAGGGCTAGGAATTCGAGAGATTCAAAAAATGTAAGAATGTTTAAAATATCTGCTTTCAACTAGAATGCTAAGGACTATATCGATTTAATTGACTGGAACAAATGTACCGTAACCGAACCGCCTCTTACAATGACCATTTCTACCGACGATAATGACAGCACTTCAGAGCAAATCTGCCATCACTATTAAACAATTTCCATGCCACACTCAAGCTGTCGAGTGATGTGTAAAGATCACCACTGAAGCTTCAGGCAAAGTTTGTAGTCGTGACTCAAGAGACGGGTACATTCGCGTAAAATTTGGTGTGAGGAGTGATCTGCCATCATTTGAAACCAAAAATCTATACTACACTATAGATCCAAAAAAAGCAAAACTGAGTAATAAGTAAGTTAGATCTACGATTATAATAAGTACAAGTAGTCGAAAAGGGAGGAAGGGGTGGGAGGAACTTGGTAAGGAGCCACCTCCTCGCGGTGAGTTCTGGGTTGAGTAATTGATAAAGTATGTATATTATATTAAATAAAGACAATCAATACAATAATATGAGGCAGCCTATCATTTACTCAAACGAAGAGCTGCTTTTATATATTTTAAGGGCCCTGGGGCGCAGATAAAAATTCTTTTATTTCTTTCATATTTTTTTTGGTTACTGTATACATTGATTCCTAACTTTTTGACGCTATAACGAAAACAATACATGACCTTGAAAAGTTGGCCCATTTAAGGCCCATGGGGCGCGGCCAAAAATTAAGCGAAAATTAAAAGAAAAATTTAGCGAACATGTCTTTATACCCTTCAACTTTTTATGACTATACCAAATTAATTTTCCTAAAAAAATTTTTCCGGCCCGCCCTAAATGTATGTATAATAACGACATCTGTTATTAGATTATATCTTGAAATGACTCCGTTGAAGGGTTGGGGGTTAAATTGGGGTGAATAGGGGAAAATGAGTAAAACAAGCTGGTAAGAGTACAGAAACTTGAGATTTGGTGTATATACCAGAAGCCAAGCCCTCAGATTTCTCTGTAATAATTTTTAACCCCCACCACCTCCACTCCATTATTTGGTGCACGTATGTATTGTAACGACATCTGATGGAGATTATTCCGTTGAAGGGGTGGGGGGAGGTAAATTGAGAAAAATATGTAGAGCGGGCTAATAAGAGTTCAGAAACTTCTAGATGTGGAAGTAGTGATTCCTTAGCAGCGGTTTGTTATAATAATTTTTAGAAATTTGAAAAGAATTAAAAAGTTATGAGGAAAATACTGAAAATCGCCCCCCAAAACTACACCTTAAATAGAAGAAAGGGTTTGACATACCGTGTAAACTAGCGTCCAGATGGCCTATGGCTAACTTTAAAATATGAATTTGATATTTTAAGGGAATCAGAAGATATTGCAGAAATACTGAAAATTATCCCCATTTTAAGGGATATGTATCCCTTATTATTCAATTTCGAAATTAATTAATTTCATATTGTTTAATTTCAGGTACGTCTACTGGACAATGAAGCAATTACCGACTAGCCTCAATGATGTAAGTCTTATAAAAACTGCTTTTCATTTCATGTTTCATAACAGTTGGAAATTTCAATATAGTAGAAAAATATGTACTAATCTAGAAGACATAAATTCCTCCATAAACTCCCAATTTATATTTCTGTTAGTAAATTTAACTAATGTTTAAAATTGTGTTCAATAGGTTGCTTACTTTTGCAATTAGCACAATTATATCTATAAGAGAAAAGAAATAATATGGCTAAAGTCTACTATTCTCACATTTCTATTTGTGAAGAATGGTATTATTAGCTGTTTAAAATGTACAACAAATTCTTTTTAGCTATTATTTTGCCCAAGGAGGATACGTGTATTTATTATAATATTTAATGTGAATATTTTAATACAAAATAATAAAGAAAAACAACATTCTAATAAAATAAAGTAGTAGTAATTTCCTTAAATTTCTCTTAGTGTGACAGTTTTAAAGCTGTATTTCTGGAATTAGAAGACGCAATTACCTTTTGAATTCATAAGCTGTGGCAGGTGGAGTCTGACGGATAATACCACAAAATGTTCAGTAGCAGAAAATTTGGAGAAATTTCCGAAAATCCCACGACTCGGATTTTCAGGAGTTGATATATTTATGTATCTTGACTAGTTAATAACCGTAAACGAATAAAAAAATCAGCATATATCATTTCGGATTTTTTTAATCCTGATTAGTCGACATTTCTTCAAAATATCTGAAATTTAATTGATTTTACCAGGATACAATTTTGTAATATCCACAATGAATTGTTTGAGCGCATCAGATTTTCCATCTTAATAGACGATATCACACAGCTATACTGGGTGATTTACCACAACATGCGGAAAATTTATAAGTAAGTTGTCCCCACCGAAAGGAGTTTAAAAAAATGAAGAATATTGCCCCCTACTTCAGTAAAGCGCGGTACTATCAGTTCTTAGAAAAAAAGGGGAAAGAAGGCAAGGAGAATCAAGTACTTCGACATGAAAGTAGAAGAAATGTAAAAATCATTTGATTGATAGAACTATAAACCAAGACGATTTGTTAAAGTAGAGAAATATTGAATCAAACATTTTACATTTTTCTTAGAACTAAAAAATATGAACTCTTGATTACAATATTAAGCCTAACACATCTAAAATCTCTTGCACAAGCTGTAATAAATGACCAACCAATGCACTTATATAGAACAGAAGCCATTTTATTTAAATAATTGGGAAAGAATAACGTCGGTTATATTGTAATATATGTTAGATAAAATTCAGTTGTCAAAATATAAACTAATATTTATATTGTGCTTGAATAATGGCCATAATAATTATTATCCAATGCAATTATATTTTATAATATGTATTTATTGTTTAATCCTGTGTTTTAAGTACTAAATTGCCCCATGTTGTTGCAACGCGGAAAGCTGCATTAAAGTCAAGTAAAAATCAATCATAAATAGTTGGGAGGTGCAATGCGTGAAATAGCTGATATTTTTCAGTAATTTGCGCACAATATGATGTCCGTGAGGACTGGAGGTATAGCCGCGGTCGATGAGTGAGACTTCTGGTTACTTTAGCACGGTGGCTTAAGGAAAAAGCGGAAAATATATGCACCTGTTTGGAGTTGATAATCAGAATAAGAATTCTGCAAATATATTTCTTGTAATATTTTTGATATACTGAAATACTTTCCAAACGGAGAAAATAATTATAAAAGACAGTACTTC
Organism: Stenurella melanura; assembly: GCA_963583905.1. Classification (NCBI taxonomy): domain Eukaryota; kingdom Metazoa; phylum Arthropoda; class Insecta; order Coleoptera; family Cerambycidae; genus Stenurella; species Stenurella melanura. Next base: position 171,269,273 of record OY757309.1, read on the forward strand.
CTTAGTTCTAGGGGCTAATCTCTGATAATAAAATAAATTACAGGCGTATCCTTAATCTAGTATTGAAATGAAACTATTGATTCGATTAAGTTACTACGTTGCTACGAAATAAGAGTTCAATTCCTTGGCGGCTTTTGGGTTAAAGCCGATACTTGTTACGCTTACGGTTTCCTCAAATATTAGTATTTTATGAGATATTCCCAATAAAGTAAAGATTTCTCAGTTTTGCTTTATAATTCCAAAAATAATTTGGAAATTTCGAATATGCATTTTCAGAGTACATATGGCTGAAGGAAGACGCTGTTCAGGTTCGTGTAACTGAGTTAAGTATATTACATTTGTTCAAAAAATATTTAAAATAATTTTTTTGCCAAAATAACATTTTTATTTTTTTTTTTTGTAAATATCACATCTAATTATGGCTATTGTTTAAGCCGTTTTATTAATATCAACAATTTATGAGGAACAAACCGCGATGGGAATCTGGTGTATACTCAAAAGGAAATGTCACACGCAAATTTCTATCTCAAGGGAATATAGAGGAAATTCGAGAAAATTTCTTTTACAAACTGAGGTTCCACAGAGTTCAACCTTAGGGCCCTTATTTTTTGTATTGTACACCATCGCAATTCTGAAATAAACTGGGGTGTCCTATCGGGGCATACGCAGATGGTACTCAATTCCATCACAGTTTTCAAAAAAATTTAGGTACAATATAATATTTAGAAAGGAAACAGATACGATTAAGTTAAACGGTGATGAGCCAGATTTTAATTATTCCATGAAAATGCTCGAATGTCTTAAAGGAGGGAAGTAGGCCTTGGGCGACATTTCTGTTTAGAACTAACTTCAACGTAACCTGTTCAATAGAGAGTTTAAATATTAGGAAATGTGCAGTGTACTTCTCAAGTCATTATGTCACTTAGTTTTTTATAAATGGCCATAATTAGTGCAGATAAATCTGCTTTTCTAAAATGGTTTTCTGTGTACTTTTTAATATGCCAATAATTTTAATTCTTGGACAAATTATTAGTGAATAATATAGTTTTGTTTTAAATTAGAACCATTCAAAAAAATTGGTTTTAAATAATTTGAAATTTATTTTTGTTAATCACCAAGTGATACATAAAAAACTACAATTTGAAGGAAAAAATTTGTTACATGATTTGATGCCTTTAAGCATTCGATAATTCAGTTTTTCAATTTTGCAATTCAACTTTACTATTGTCTTTCAGGCGTCATTATAATCATTTTATCTTGAATCTTGGCTTGCTAGCTTAGCTCCACAAGAGATTTGCTGATCTAAAGCTTCGTCAAAATATGTGCATTATGGTACAAGTTACCATCAATTGCTTAAAAACAGCCTCTCTTAAATGTTTGTATGTTTTGCAACTTGACGAATTGACTAAAATGATTCGGACAAATTTAGTTTTCTTTGCCATTTCATTGCGAACATTTTTTTCCTTTTTGTGATACTGCAAAAGAACGCAATTTACAACATTCTTTAGTTTAAACAAAAACTTTATACTACACGTATAAACGTGTACAAGTTCCAACAAAAAAATTGCCATAATAAAACAGGTCCAAGAAACTTTAGTTTTACTGCACTATAATGCAAAATAAAGATAAGTTGGGAAATTATCTCCATAGTTAAATCAGCAAAAGTTTGGGTGTAGTATTCGACAACTCATTAAAGTTCAATTTTCAAATGAACAAAATAATACAGAAAATCGATACCTACCTTAACTTAAACTATTATATTTCAACAGACTATATAAATTTTAATATGGATAAAAATCTTTATCAAGGTTTGATGTTATTGAAGTATTACAGCTTTGTCTATACCTGTTTGGACGCTGTAAACAAAATCAGATTTCAAAATATATAAAATTTATGTTGTGGACTTATCTATGGGCTACGTAAATATTACCAGAGAACATCTGCTACAATAAAAATATTACGTTGGTTAAAAGCAATATGACGAAATTACAACTCCTATCCTTTGCCCATTTCATAATTAATTTTCGTTAGCTTATCGTACATTAAAGAGAAATTTGCAAGAAGGCATCAAAAACATTCAGTAAATATGCGGGGCATGAATTGTTTAATACTCTTTGACTTAGAACATCCATATTTAAAAAAGGGTTTTCTTATAATGCAATAAAAATTTATATTTCTTTACCTATTTCTCTAGATTCCTATAATCCTTTAACATTTAAACACAAATTAAAAGCAGTATTACTGGTAACACCAGTAAATTTCCTTCAACGTGAACTTTTCTGGCATAAATGAAAGTCTCAGATTAAAAGTGATTGACGAAACTTTCAAATTTCTATGAAGTATTTTTGACATAGGACTCTTCATATAGAGTAAGAACGTGATTTTTTTCAAAGAGGGTGGAAAAACTATACATTCAAAACATTTTTATTCGCTATTATTATTTACGCAAAATTTTATTGATTCCCCAATATTTTCTTTCTGTTTCCTAGTTTGATTGTACTATCACAATAACACCATATTAATCATTACTAAGTTTATCTAATTCAGTGACTTATTCATTTATATAATAGCGGTTTGAGGTATGACGTGTTTGTTTCACTACTTACCTAAAATAAACATTGTCTTAATATAAATAGGGGGTTTTGCAATCGGAAATAGGATGTAGAATACGTAGGAAATAATGTTGTGCTTACATTTATCTCGCACATTACGTGGTGGGTGAAATACTTAATTATTTCCTAACAATTAATAACCTCCTAAATAGTATAGAAGTGATTATGAAAAATTACGACAATGTAACATTTTTGTAAAATAGAGAAAAAGAAATTATCATTATTTCCAGGTACAATTAAATTAATGAGTCTTAATAACTATTATTAACATCAATCAGTCAATAGTTATTGATTTAAAAAAATATATTCAAGTTAATTATTTGTTACCTCATTAGGAAGAGCATTAAACGTGGTTAAATCTAGCATCCCTATTTTGAAAATTTAGAACGATTTGGCATGCGATCTTTTGAGATGATCTGCGTAATTAACTTTGTTGTTTGCGATGCAATAACCTTTTCTATTCCAAATTACGAAGTATTAAAATTGAGGCTAGCACCCCAAAACTGGAGTATCGAGAAAATATATTATTACAATTGTTTGCGAAAGTTGCGATTCCACTGTTTTCGGGTGCAAGTATAATACAGCCCGGCACGCCAAAGTTGGAATTTCGAAAAAAATCTGTTTGCGATCGTTTGTGTTTCGTATTACAATGTTTTTATTTCAAACGCTGCGGTTTCCCGGAACAAGATTATAGAGAATTTCACATATCTTCCCAAACGACATCGCAAGTGATTTTGTGCAAAACTTTCTTGTCTAAAGCATATATCAAAAACCATTTTGTTATCTTGTAAATATATCTTTCGGATGTAGAAAAGATGTAAGAATTTAGGCAATGGCACCTCTCTTATTTTAAACATGAAGATTCATGTATTGTAACCTGTTGTCTGTTTTGCTAACATAAACTGCAATCTTTCTAACATACCTCGTATAGGAGAATATCAATTGCATATTAAAACAACGTGTACCGATTATGAGGTTTTCGTAGAACTTGTATATCCATCTGATTTAAGAAATATAGGACGAAGTAACGAAAAATAGCACTTTTATATAAAGGGTGTCTCATCGGGAACTGTATCGATCGATATAGGGAAAAATAAGTAACAAAATATTTTCAAAATTTTGGGAGTTACTAAAGTCAGTGTAGCTATTATTATTACAAACTGGATTAGACCTATAGGATCCGCAGCACTCAGGCCTATGCATTCACGACGTGTGGGATTTCTTAGAAGAGACCAGTGCTCTCTACAAAGGATAGCAGTCTGTTCCAGGGTTGATCCCGCAGTTCCTCCGGCTGTAGAAACTACCTTTGGAGATGCCACCTTGACGCTTTGACGCCCCTAGAGGTGCGCAACTGCATAGAATATGAGTAGTGGTTTCATCCTCCACTCCACAAATCCGATAAATAGGGTTGATTTTCAGTCCCATTGTATGAAGATGTTTATTCAGAGGACAGTGTCCTGTTATCAAGCCCACTATCCTTCTCATTTTTCTCTATCGGGCCCAAAAAGCCACTTAATGGTTGAGACAGCCGAGGGCATCTTTACAGGAAGCCTCGATTATCTCATTCCAGGGGCCTGAATTCAATAGTTGTTGAAGCTTGCCATAGCCCAGTCTCGTAACTCTGATTGAGTTCGACTTCTAGACAGACCGAAGGCTGGTTTAGGGCCAGAGAAAAGAGTTGTTGCTCCTCCCTCCTCTAACCGGTCTGCTTCTTTGTTACCCTTCACACCTTTGTGGTCGGGCACGCATATGAGTTTGACAGAGTTGTTTTCACACAGTTCTATCTAAATATTCCGACAGTTTAAAACCAGCCTTGAGGTCACCTTGTAGCCAGGCAGTCCTCAAGGCTGCCTGACTGTCTCTGCATCTGTAAATATGTTTGTTGACGAAACCTCTTCTTAGATTCTCTCTTGCACACCATTAAGGCGTATCCATCTGCATGGAATACTCTGGGATGCTTTCCAAGTGGCACCGATATATGAGCCCTTGGTTTGCATCTGTGTATGCCAGCACCAGTTCTATCCGGAATCTTAGATCCGTCTGTGTACCATTCAAGACATCCGGTACTCAGAAGGCGATCTTTATCGCGACTCCAACCCTCTCTATTGCTAAATACAACTGAGTACAATCTGTCATCTTCTGTCATCAACTTAGCCATGATTGAAAACAATCATTGTCAGTCATTCTCTTTTGTGAAAATATGTCAGCACGTTTAAATTACACTCAGGAAGACTTTTTAAATTTGTTTATTATTTATGGAGAATGTGATATAGTAGAGCTGAGTAGATATAATTTCTTTCAAATGCCTTCCTAGGTCAACAGAAGAAATCGATGCGAAGTGTATATTTATTCCCTTCGGTTTGGACTGCCCGAAATTGGTCGATTAAAGCAATTCCTATGTAAAAATATCTCATGAGAAGCTGAGTAAAAATGGTCTGCAAATTTTTCCAATGCTACAATATTATTTGTTTGTAAAATAAACAGCTGTAGTATGAAATAGAACACGACTCTGCTGGAATTTGCACGTCATTTCCAGGACTGACATTAGAAGTGGAGAACATTTTAAACATTTGCAATTTTTTTGTCACAGTCCTGTAAGAATGTATAAATACAATAGGCACACTTTGAATAACAAGACGAGAAACTAACTGTAATATTTAACATTTTATTGTCTCAATTTGTTTAGCAAATTAACTACTAGGAAAACGATGTCCAAAAAACTTAGCTCGTATTTTTTGAAAACCATTACGCCATGACTTGCAAATAAGCTTATATTTCTTGTAAATCCACCGAGCTAACTCGCGTGACTCGGCATGGGCCCGTTGGTGCGTGGCGACTCTAATGCCCTCTGACATTGCGCTTCCTCAATCTATAACTGTAGCCACGCTACCTGGTCATATTGAACAGAAATATTTAATTATACACGTAGAACAACATGTGAATTACTGTAACTTTAATATTGTAAGACACTTCCTGCATGATGTACTATATGTAGAATGCGTTATAAGCTAAATTAAGTACCAGGCAAATAATAAAGCGAAATCGTGCCTGTTGAGTATAAGCATGTCCAAGTTTTCCTTGATACCTATAAGAATCTAGACTCGTATTGCCTAACGGGGGTTGTTATTTGTAAAAAAAAATTGCGCTTGCTAATTCACTATTTAAGTCTGAAAGGATATAGTTAACTTAATCGACCATTGTGATTGCATGTTGATATTTTACGTATTGTCAAAAAGCTTAAAGTAACAAAAAGTGCATAATTTCACATAAAAATTTTAACCGTGCAAATGACATTACGATGACATCATTAGAATCTATATTAGAGACTCAAAGACACACAACGAATATGAATTTTCTACTTCTTTTTTTAATTAAATCCATAAATGTTCGATTGTTTGATTATATATTGGTATTGGTTATTATGGAATCGTTAGAAATGTTCAAAGCAACCAATTTTGTGTCTAAAACTGATTATCAGTGTACACACAGTGAAAGATACGTTTTTTAATATGACCTGGAGCTAGACTGGCCAATTTGTTTAAGGGAAAAGCTCTACTACAAAAGAAACTTAGGCCTAAGAGGATAAATATACTAGAGTTAGCCCCCAAATTACTTGCTGATTATAATTGTTATGGCTGCAAATTATGAAATATATAAATTGTGAAACAATATCACACAATCCACACTGTGGATTTAAAATTATATTTTGCAAAATACTTAAACAATACGAAATATTTATATACAATGAGAACCTAAAGAAACGCACAAAATTAATATCTTTGGTATGTGTCATAATTTTTTTTTAATGGAAACAGACAATTTTGTTTACTGTTTTGGGTGGTATATTCCTTTAACTTTCTGGCGATATGAAAAAAATTGATATTACCTAAGCCATTCTTTTGGAAAAAATTATTTTTATTAATTGATACCTTACATAAGTAATTCATTGCTCAAATTACGACCCTCCAACCATTTGGCTTTGACCAAGACGGCCGTAGACACTTTGCACGCTGTTCTGAATCATCTCATCTCCAAGCCAATTCTGTCTTTCAATTCTTCTATGGTAAACCGGTCTGTTAAAATACGCCCTTGACTTTAAGTAACCCCAAAGAAAAAAGTCTAAGGGTGTTAAATCCGGTGAACGCGGGGGCTACTCAATCGGACCTCGACGACCTATCCACCTTCCAGTAAAAGTGTCATTTAAAATCTGACGCACCGCTATTCCAAAATGAGGTGGGGCCCCGTCTTGCTAAAACCAGCCGTTTTCAGCAGGAATATTTTCATCTTCATTGTTCGGAAACATAACTACTAAGGCTGGCACTAACTCAACTCGCAAGAACTCTAAATATCTTGCGGCCGTAAGATTTTCTTAAAAAAAAAAAGTCCCAATAAACGATCACCAATCATACCTGCCCACACATTTACTTTGCCTCGTCGCTGTGTATGGGCTTCTCGAGTCCAATGAGGATTTTCGCGTGACCAATACCTACAGTTATGCCGATGTAGCTTCATCAGAAAAAAACAATGTTCTTTAAAATATTTGGGTTTTCATCGCACAAGGTCATCAACTGTTCACAAAACTGTAAGCGCTGATCTGGATCGTCCTCATTCAATTCGTGGATTAATTGCGCTTTGTATGGATGGTATTTTTCCTTTTTTCAATAGACGTACAACAGAAGTTTGACTCACGTTATGATTTAAAGCCAGCTGCCTTGTCGAAAGATGGTGGTTTTCCTCACTTTCTAGAAGAATATTTAATTTGGTTTCGGTGCTAGTACTAGGGCGACCAGATAGAGGGAGGTCAGCTATACTGCCAGATTCATCATATCCAGCCACCAATCTACTTACAGTGGATCTAGAAATTTGCTTTTCGGAATACTTCGCATTAAAAACATCACATGCTTCCTGATGAGTTCTCAGCCTGTCACCATATCCAACCATCATCAAAAGTTCTACGCGTTCTCTCTCACTTAAACGTGACATTGCATTCACTAGTTTTACACTGTCTCAGAAGTGTCACAAAACTGAGGTTCCACACGTGCCAGGAGTAAAAAAGTTATCGATACTTTACACAAAAAGGCTTGTATCTCTCTGTTGTTAAGGCGATTATTTTTTTATTATTTTCCTTGTTTTGTTTTCATGCTAGTTAACACAAAAATGTAGGCAACAAGATTTATCAGCCCATAAAAAAGTGGAACATTACTCGTGAATTTGCGAAAGGTAAGCTATTTTTACATAAAATGTCATTTTTCCAAACGAATGGCTCAGGCAATATCATTTTTTTATATCTCCAAAAAGCTAAAGGAATATACCACCAGAAACAGTAAAAAAAAAGTATGATGGCGTCATAATTCAAAAACCAATGACGTCATAAATTTTGGTATAGTGACAAAATATAGCATTTACAAAACTAAAATTGACCTCTTCGAGGATTTTTTTGAAAAATGACACATACCAATGATATGAATTTTGTGCGTTTCTTTAGGTTCACACTGTATATAACATATATAAGTTATAGAAACACTCAGTTCAATGCTCTCAGTTACTATATGTAGCATACAGAGTAGCTGATATTGAACGTGTTGTCAAAAGTTAAAAATTGTAAATATCGAATCCAAAAGGCTGTCGAAATTTAAAATATTTCCAAATTTACATTTAATTTGGTAAATAACAAGTCTAATGTTAATGCCTAAAAACAACGCTATTTTCTTATCTGGTCACGCAGAGGCTACATAAGAAAAGCAATTTTGAAAAATTGACCTGTTATCCAAAACCGGCCACTAAAAATTATGAAAGGGAAATGAACCGATGCGATGCCCGTACCTTACTACATAAGATCGATGTAAAGATGAACAAATAACAAAATCAAACCGTATTATTAACCTACTTCACTGTCGGGCGATTTTATTTCATAATATTTAGTGACTTTTTTCTTGAAGCCCAGTAATTTTTCCAAAAATTATGTCTTTAATGTTCTGAATTTGACTCTTTAGTATAGTATTGTAAATTACATATTCAACTGTACTACATTTATCTTTATTAGTTAGTCATTTTTTGTGGTCATAAAATAAATCACGAGACATTGTTTATTTGTACTTATATGATTATCTTCCTTTGTTCTATTTATATCTCATAAACAAATTGCGTTAATAAATTTAAGATCAGCACTTTAGACTGCCAATACCTACTGGACATGATATAATTCTACTTTTTAACATAATATGAAAATCAAGGTGAAAGTTTTCCAGAAGATCAATTATATTAAAATATTTCATATAATTTTATGTTTATGTAAACCTATATTCCTGGAGAGGACTAGAACCTTGGATTTGACGCTGTCTCTGGAGGCGTAGTTTGCACAAATACCTAAATTCTTAAATGCAACATTCAAATACCAACACTCATACGTTTTTAGTATTTCCCTTTTTGGGAGACAAAGTCTCTCCGGAGGAGCGGAATGTAAGGTGATATACTTGAATGCTCCAACTACCAAGCAATCCTATTGAATATTGCATAGTATTCTCTACAATACTCTGCGATTTAATCCCACCTTATGCAGAAAGGGAAATAAAAAATAAAAAATACTAAGTTTGTACTCTGTACAGGTAAATCAATCATACATCAAATATCAGCATTCTCACAAATCCTAGGAAGACTCACGAAAATGGAATCGACATCCACCATATTGTTGTCGCCTTCAAGACCGCCTACGATGGAAACTCTGTGAAGTCAGGAGGGCACTACAAATACAAAATCACTTAATAAATCTTACAATATGATGGAAATGTGGAATTCAGAATACGAGGATAGGGAAATTTGTCAGAACTCTTTAAATTGTCTAATGAACTACATAAAGGAAACTCATTCTCCTGCACTGTGTTTAAGTTAACCCTCATCACTGTTTTCTTCTCTTGAGTTGTCGGCCACAATATCTTTTTCCACTGCAGGATTATTTGTCCACATTCAATAAATTTCTGTATGTCGAACATTGCCAACCACATGCAATACTACAAACGCATTGTGATATTGCTATCATTCAAATTACGTGTTGTCATATTGTGGTCGTCCTGTCTTCTCGTTTGACGGTAATATCATGTGGTCGCATCCTGTCGATGCGTTTTAACCGCATATGCGTGGATATACTGATTGAAAACAATGAGCTGTTGTCATTATACAGAACTGGACATTCTAAACCGCACCCGTTAAAGCGCAATATGTGGTAGAGTATACACTGTGGTAGTATGTTTTTTGGACATATTGTGCTCACCTAGGTCTGATTCACTCCACACATTTGAGTACCCCTGTGTAACAAATCAGATGATGCAGCTCTGAGTGTTTGCCCGTAGATATCACATCTTCTGCAGTTCGGTGCCTCGCAGCTCTTTGTAGCATAGTCTACATTCTGTCATCGTGGAATTTTGCATTTGTGTTTCATGACAAGGCAGTATCCTATTAGATGTCCTATCATTATTCTCAACTGCGCCCTGTTCCTTCAGCAGTTCTTTAGTCTGTCTGGGTCATGGATTATCATTTTTTGCTAATAATATATTAATAATCATGGCACAAAGTAAAAGAACGACACTGATCAAATGAAAAATAATGCCAACAAGTCCACATAACCTTAGTATAAAATATATCTTGCAATATTTTATTTTACAAAATAATACAATTCTTTACTTTTTCCTTAAGACCATTTTGATGATGTCATTAGTAACACTTATTTATATTTAATAAAAATGTATTAGACAGTTTATATATTACATACGTCTAATAACCTTTCTATAAAATATATCTTGCCATATTTTATTGTACAGAATAATGTAAATTTTTAGCTTTTCGCTAAGACCATTTTAATGGAGACATTAGTAATAAACATTTATATTTAATGATAAATGTATTTGACAATTTATTTATTACTTATGCCTGTAGTATAAATGAGTATACTAATAATAACATTTTACAACTGTTTATGTCTGTTTTGCAATTTCCTTATTCATATCTCTCGCTGTAATAACTTTTGTTGAAACAAAATTGAAATTTTGTGAAATAATATGACATATTTACGATCCAACAGACCAACAGAGTATATAAATTATATCTTGGACGATTATGTATTCCAATAAAACCATTAAAACATTTAATGCAAAACAATCTTACAGAACCTAAAATTTGACCACATTCTTCTAAGTATTAGATGAATATGATATTTAAAATTAAGTTATTGTGGATACAGAAATAATGCATGAAATTTGTCATCATAATAGAATTTTTGAAGTAACAACAACTTCTTATGACCCTCTGTATAATAAAAATGCATGGCAGTAAAACTTCGGGGACGACATGGCCGAGTGTCCCGACAGATTTCCCCTACTCTGCACAACCGCCATATATGTGCTACTCGTACCACTAGGGTTGGCTAATGGAGTTAATACCAGTTGCATGGTTGTGTAATAAAAAAAAAATGAAATAAAATGGAATGGAATGGAATGGAAAGGAATGCAATGGAATGGAATAAAATAAAACAATATGTTTAATCTACACGATAATATGTATACTTCGTTCGTGCATCCCCCGACACACTCCCTCTGTATAATAAAAATGCATGGGAGTAAAACTTCGAGGACGACATGGCCGAGTGTCCCGACAGATTTCCCCTATTCTGCACAACCGCCATATATGTGCTACTCGTACCACTAGGGTTGGCTAATGGGGTTAATACCAGTTGAATGGTTGTGTAATAAAATAAAATGAAATAAAATGGAATGGAATGAAATGTAATGGAAAGGAATGCAATGGAATAGAATAAAATAAAACAATATGTTTAATCTACACGATAATACTTATACTTCGTTCGTGCAACCCGACACACTCCCCTTTTTTTTAACTTTCAACGGATGAGGAGGAATGTTGAACCTGTAAGTTTATATGTGTCTGTCTGTGGCTTCATATAACTTCAGTGGGTAATCTGCTATTGATATGGTTCTTTTTATTTAAAAGAGTGTTCTGTCGAGAACTTCTTAGCAGGGTATCACCTCGGTAGACTTTCAGGGAGCTGAGTATCTTCAATAAATAAGAAAATAGTAGAATATACTATAGATCTTCCAACTTGTGGTAGCATAGAACTTGTAATGGAAAATAGCTTTTGATAAGAAATGAAATAAGAAAGAAAAAACACCTGTTCTAGTTTTACTGCTGATATAAACAAAATCAAGCTGACACACATGAGTACTGAGTATAGTATTGAATAATTAAATAATAACATTCAAAACAGCAGCCCATGACATATTCAGGCATATAATCTTGAAAACATAAAATAAATTTAAGCCGGGTTTATATTGTAAAAGTTGATATATGGAATCAGAACTAATTAGATTGACGTGATTAAATAAAACCAAATTCTTATTTATATTAACAATAACATTCCGTATTAATTTATGCTTTTAAAAAAATTGTTGCATTATTTTTTTTTAGCTTTTAAATCAAGGTTTTGAAGTCTGGGGTTCTTAAGTCTGTAATTAGACTTGTTAATTAAAAATGCCGGTAGACATATTCAGGCATATAATCTTGAAAACATAAAATAAATTTAAGCCGTGTTTATATTGTAAAAGTTTATATATGGAATCAGAACTAATTAGATTGACGTGATTAAATAAAACCAAATTCTTATTTATATTAACAATAACATTCCGTATTAATTTATGCTTTTAAAAAAATTGTTGCATTATTTTTTTTTAGCTTTTAAATCAAGGTTTTGAAGTCTGGGGTTCTTAAGTCTGTAATTAGACTTGTTAATTAAAAATGCCGGTAGACATATTCAGGCAAATAATCTTGAAAACATAAAATAAATTTAAGCCGTGTTTATATTGTAAAAGTTTATATATGGAATCAGAACTAATTAGATTGACGTGATTAAATAAAACCAAATTCTTATTTATATTAACAATAACATTCCGTATTAATTTATGCTTTTTAAAAAATTGTTGCATTATTTTTTTTTAGCTTTTAAATCAAGGTTTTGGAGACTGGGGTTCTTAAGTCTGTAATTAGACTTGTTAATTAAAAATGTCAGTAGATTTAGTGTCGGTGAGTACATTTTCTTATACAAAAATACGTTAAATGGCAGAGTGTTATGCAACCTACGACATATTCCAGCAATATAATTAATAATCGAGTTGTATTAGATAGTCCTGTTTCAAGTTTCATTTCATCTTTCATGTAACTGTTTGGCTTGTGATTAATAAACCTCACTCGGGCATAATTAATTTCCTTTTGTACAGTTTTTAATTAATTTTACCTTCTATAGCCGTCCTACTGGGATATATAGCATGACAACAAATTCAGAAATTGATATCCGGTTTAATTACTACAAAGAAATGCATGGAAGGTCCGACAATGTAGCATGGCTATGGTTTTACATTCGTAGAAGGATTATTATTCCTTTATTAAATGCTTGATGCAAATTAGTGTGAAAATTAAAATGTTTATTTAGAAGAAATGTTGATTATTTGCGATTATTTCCATGCTTAGAATAGTTACTTATGAAAGGAGGCGTATTTATAAGCTAGAAAAATCGATCCAAATTTCATTTAAAAAAAACCTACTGGTTAACCGTTTTCTAATTATTTAATTATTTTTCAATATTAAAGGATCCATTCTTTAAAATTAAAATAATTATGGCTGTATGTAATAGTTTCTTCTAGGGAAGCATACACCGCAAAATGTGGTTTAATCGACATTTTACTAAAAATACCCTGCTTTCAGGCCTTCTCACGACATTTACATGCAGAGCTCATTTTTTAGCATTTTCTTCGTTGTTCTTATACAGGGTGTAATTAGTTTCATGTCATTAAAAAAACTGGTAATAGGGATCGATTAGACAAACAAAAAACCTATATGACTTTTTTCTCCAGGGGTACTTTGAAAAAACTGACCTAGGTTTAACATTTTAATGTAAAGTTAGGAAACATTTGAAAACCACTGTTTTTCATGGTCAATGGATGTTATAATTCCGAATATTAGAAATAATAAAAAGTTGCAATACCCGACTTGTGTTCCCACCGGAAGAAGTGCGGCACTTAGACGGGATTACTTGTACCGAACTTTTATGCCACTAATTCTGAAAATGTAAATAATTCCTTCTCTTTCGGCACAACGCAAGCATAGCATGGCCGCAGGGGTTTAAATAGGATTTGTTTACATGCGTTTTTTAATTTGGTTGGTTGGAAGTTATTGTAGCTTTTTTGTCGAAAGACCGCCAATTATGTTCCACTACCTATCCATCACATTTGGATCTACTATAATAATATTCTTAATATAATGCCAATTTTTAATAGATGAATATATAATTGCTATTAATTGCTATAAAAACTCATAAGTACCTTACATATTAATCATAAGTAAAACAACAAGGGTGTAGTACACAAAAGCTAACTATATGTAATTATCTATAACTTACGTGCCCTTGATTTTTCATTCGTAAGTTTAAGTACCACTTGAAAATCATCCTGTATATCTCACTACAACAAATAATGAAACAAATTTCATGCATTATGTAATAGGCTAGAATAATGTTGAAAAGTTAGTAATTAACTTAGTTAAATATCAGAATTTGCCCGCATATAGCTTTTAAATAATTTTGGTCTTAATTCTCACGTGAAATGCCAAATTAATAGTTTTACCGTGGAATAAACATACATGTGCTTTAAGATTTAGCTGCAGGATTTTAAAAATCGTATGTTGTTTCTTCAATTAAAAAGATTTATTTGAAACAAAATGAAAAAGTTGAAATGCGTAAACCAAGATTTATGAGGTTTGAAAGTCAAACTTACTTATGTAACTTAAGTAAACTTAGAAACACGTTGATTTAAATCAATTTATTTCCCGTGTTCGTTTAAAATGTCTAGAAATTATTTGTTATTACCTTCTTTAGGCCGCCATTTGCATGGCATTATAGAGATGCAAGTATTTCTAATAAATGCAGCTATCGCTAAACATACGGGCAACTTAAGTATTATTTAAGATGGATAAATATTGTTAATAATTACCTTCCACAACCTTACAATTCCACAGGTGTAAAACGTGGTCAAGATGACCCAACACCAACAGGACCGTATCTAAAAAGATTAAATTGTTTTGGAAAATGTTTAACTGTCTGACTTCCTTCTAAATTATTATATTTTGTAACATTAAATTTTAAACATAGTTCTTTCTGCTCTGTATGGCCCAAAATCATTTTTATATTAGCTTTGATATTCTGTAAAATTTAAAATTTTCAAATGATTCCAAAATGCTTCAATATGTTTCACAGCTCGATTTGAAAAGTAGGTTCTATATTGTAACGTATCCTACAAACTCAAAATAATGTAAATTGATTTACTATTAATTACTACCTTCAAAACGAGGACAGATAGAATATGTCAACACTGTTATAACAGCGAATGCTGAAAAGATTTATTATACAAGAAATGTACTACTAATTATTTCAATTATATATTGCTAATTATTTCATATATATCATATTCAAACAAAACTATAAATAGAATCTTAACTACTACACTGCAGTTATCTAGCGAAATAACTATATTGATCCAATCGCTACTGTTCATCAATAAAATAGAGCTTGTAAAAGTAGGAAATTAGAATAGAAACCATAAATCACTAATTTCTTAAATTATCGTTGTTCATATCTGGTTTCCTCTCTTAAGCCCTTATATACGTATTAGTGACATAAGTGACATTCACATAAGTAAGTGCACATGTCATTTGTTAGATGCCCAGATTATCAAAGTGTATAAACGCTTATGCATAGAAGACAGGTATAGTTCCTGTCTTCTGTGGCTTACGTTTAAAAATTTGATATAAATCTCGATCATTTGTTTTAACTTTATTATGACATAAAATATATATTTTACTGAAAGCTTAAGCTGTTTTCAAAATATAGATAGTTGTACTAATTCCGAAAGTAACTAATCGATTATGTCCCCAAAAGCAATACTGCATCATGATATTCTCCAGAGTATTTCCAGAAAGAGGATGATATAGAAGGTTGATATTTCAGAAAATGTATATATGGAGGCCAATTAAGATATATAAAATTTAAACATATAACAATGGAAATGAATTCGATGTAAAAGTATTACAAATTTTATCAATGTAAAAGCCCTTTAGCCTCTAATCTAAGCGCGCCGTTAATTGCTACTTCTACATACAGTACACGATGTATTTGTGATATTGTTCAGACGTAGGTATTAAGTAAAACTTGATTTAAGAGTCGTAGATTGGAATAAGCCAGTAGGAGCAGAAATTCCCATAAAGTAAACACAATCTGAATGTACGCAAGTACCAATACACCGGTTTCGATCTTATTAGGCCTCGTCAGTATACAACTGACAGTTGCGGAGCATTGCGGTAGATAGTTTCAATTTTTGTCAACGTAAAATCGTTGCAAAACTTATCCTGTAAGTGACTTCAACTGTTTGAGATTTATTACTATCAAAGTCGATAAATAACTCGCATTTGGCATATACCTCAAGAACAATAAATCCAAAATGTAGAGGTGAGCAATTTAATTAAATTACGTGTAAAAAGATTACAAATTTTAAATAATGTTTAAATAATGGTTTAAATCAAATCCCGAAGCGAAATGTTATTCACTTTTTTCAGAATAGGTTACTTATTTCTCAAAAATATCAATATCTGGGGTTCTTCTGATCTGATTTCAAAAATATAATGATTGAAATATTTAGTTCAACAGAATTTAATAAACAACTGGAACATTTTTTTTAATATGGATTTTACAGCAATTTAAAAATTTTCTAAAATTTTCAAAGTGAAAAAAAAGATTAAAAAATAATATAAATGATTTCACTCCGGATTATGAAAGTAGAGATAGAAACCTACAGACTGAGCCTCAGAAAGTCTGCATTGGTTCTTGCTCCTAATAGTTAAAGCAAATTTCCCAATTTTCATTTTTTTGAGGTCATGTTATGCAAACATTTATATTTTTAATCGCTCCACATCATATTCTTGTAAACGCTTTTAGCTATGACCGGTTAAGTTTTCAACTCAAACATGTATTTTTTTTAAGAAATTTGGGATTAAATAGTAAGTTGAATTTCTTGCTTTCTTTGAAGTTTTGAGGTTAAATTTTAACATTTTGAAACTGGATTTAAACTGCTCAATAGATAAAGTTAACAACTTTTACCTAAAACATTGTTTCTATCATTTCAAGACCATTATAGGTCCTTTATTGTATACGCTTTATACATCTAACATAGAAAAAGTGGTAAAAAATTGCAAAATACACTTATATGCAGATGATACGCAGATGGATTATTCTTTCCGACATGAAGAGTATGCTGAAGCATTACATGTCATTAATAATGATATTTCTAACATTATTGAATGGTCAAAGAATCATGCCTTGAGTATAAATTCAAAAAAAACTTCAGTTCTGGTCTTTGGGCCAAAAAAGGCTAGACCAGAGTTAAATCAAAGGTTAAAAATAGATTTTGATGGTCAACAAATTGGCACTGTAGATAATGCAAGAAATCTAGGACTAATCTATGATTCAACATTAAAATTTAAATTACATGTTAACAACTGTATACGTCTTGCCTACGCTAATTTAAAAATGATTTATAATAATAGATATTTTCTTAGTAAAAAATTAAAAATAATACTTTGCGAATCTCTAGTTCTATCTAGGTTTAATTTTAGTGACGTAACTTACGGGCCGTGTATTGATTCCACTGATGCTCGCAGAATCCAGACAGTACAAAATGCATGCCTAAGATTAATATTTGGAATAAGGAAACGGGAAAGTGTTTCTTATAAGTTGCATGAAATTGACTGGCTTAATATGTCTGACAGACGACTACTGCACTCTGCTTGCTTGTTTCACAAAATTATAAAAAATAAAGCTCCACAATATTTATACAAAAAGCTCACATTTAGGACAGATGTTCATAACCTTAATGTTAGATTTAGAGGCAGATTAACTCCTCCCGTCCACCGTACTCAACTTTACAAACGGTCATTTTCATATCAAATAACAAAGATATATAATAATTTTCCCCCAAGCATAATAACCAAATCTGTTCCATCCTTTAAAAGAGCGTTTAAAAAGAAGATAATATCTGATAATAATATAAACATAATTTAACTACTGTAAGCTTAATTATTGTTATTTTTTTGTGTGTGTCTGTATGTGCCCATATAATTCATATTCAGCTATAAGTTATATATTAATTATTTGTGTATATTTCTTGCTACATTCTTTTTATTAATTTTGTATTACCTTTCTTACTCTTTTTTCTGCTTAAGATTAAATCCAGAGGACATGCTCCTTGCATGACCACCTGTTCTTCGGCATTTTTCCTGGAATAATAATTATTTTATTATATTATTGTTACTTATATACTTTGTTCGCTATTCTATTGGAAAATAAAGACCTTTATTATTGTTATTATTATTATTATTATATATCGCCGACATTTTGAAAACATTTTTGGCTCTAGAAAATAAGTAGAAGATTCCTTAATCGCCAATCCAAATACTTGTTCATAATCGTAAAATCTAGCAATTGAAGAAAAACATTCTACCTCATTTTGACGCAAAGAGTAGGGAATTCTTTGCGTCAAAATGCTTGGTCTATAACCGCACTGGGAAGAAATCAATCAATCCAATCAATAAGGATGGAAGCAACATTTTCATGTGAAACATTCTTTTGGGCTTACAAGTTTTGGAAAAATTTATTCCTGTTTTCTTCTTTTTAAACTCCTCAAAATATAAAAAAGATTTCCACCAGTTTCCATCAAACTGACCGCAAAAACAATTTTACGAATAGTTTAAAAACCAATTAAGACTTACGCCAGTAAATCCAATTAAACCACAATTTTCTCAAACCAGTGTTCATTCACAAACAGAACCATTGACGATTCAACATAATATCCGTACATAAGTACACTAATTAGGTTCTATATATAGAGAAACTATTAATAAAACTGTACGGATAGATTACCACATATTATTTTTACAAAATGTGTTGGGCATGATATGGTATTAATTAAAATAAAATGTTCAGTACAGCACTGGAAAACAGGCTTATCAAAATCCACACTGGAACCGTTTAAGACACGATAATAAAAAAACGTCCAATAAAATTTTAAATTCAAACAGGCTTTATGAGAAATATCAATTTTATTACACAATAAAATATAATATATAACTTAATACGACTTTAAAATGCGCTCTAAACTGGCATTTTTATTGTAACTCTCCGTCAAATAACAATTAAAAATTACCACTTCTAAATTGTGGGTGTCAAATATCACGTAAAACTAAAGATTAAAAAGGATAAAATATCCTCGGTAGTTTTTCTGTGACAAAGATCGATCTGTATTGTCCACCACACACGTTGTGGTTTCTACAATTAATAAAAAGGCAGGTAGTTTTTGCCTATTTATAAGTGTCTTCCTACGCGCCTGGTTTGCCTACATTATAATATTAATGGCGGTTTACCCTCTGTATAGCCACCTAAACACACACGGCAGTAATACTATCCAGAGAACAACTAATAATTGTCTTTCAAAATTAAATGAAAAATATGTTCTTTAAGAACGGCTTCTGGTTAATCTCGGCATCTTCCTATACAATTATAAGAGACGAATGATCTATACATTAATTTGGGTATTTCATTGTCAAAATATATACCAGGTAAACGTATATTATATTCTCACATAAACTTTTCATTTGTATTAGGGGAATTACAAGTGTGAAACTTTGATAAAACTAAAATTAGATTTTTATTAGTGGATTAGATTTTCAATTCAGGACAATCCTCAGTCGCTGAAATTTTGAGGATATTCTTAAAACTAAAAGAAATAATTCGTTTTCAATATTCTCACGTGTTTCATCTGTTTATTTAACAAATAAAATTTAAAATTATGATTTTTTGAACATCTGAAAAAATATTGTTTTAAGTGATAAATATCACGAGACTTTTTTAAACCTCAAAACATGACTTTCTCATATATTTGTATTATACAAGTTGACCGGATATAGGTTTCTTCCAAATTTCCGTTTCGAATATGTGAATTTGGTCGCATTTTCGCATTGTAGTATTTTTAGTCAAAAACAGTGGATTATATCTAAAAATTGGATCATATAAAGAGGGATAGCTTATTGAGTTATCTTTGATTTGTATTTTTTTTTAATTATCCTTAATTTACTAATTTATTTTCGCCATGGCATGAAAATTGGCCATTGACTATTAATCCAAAACGCCAAAGAAAATCTATTTGTACATGAAAAGGAGTAGTAAAAGCTCATTATACAGGGTTATTAACGGAAAGCGGGTATAATCGTCTAGTTGTCTACACAGGAAAAAAACAGATTCTAAACTGCTATCAGTTTGGTTTTAGGGAAAAATTATCCACTGCAGATGGTATCAGAGCATTGACTAATTCCATAAAAAACGCATTTGAAAGAAACGAATCATTCTTAGGAATATTTACTCCTTTGGCTGTGTGGAGCATAATATATTACTAGACAACATGGAATATTATAGAATTAGAGGAGTTGCATTACAACTGATAAGATTCTAATTATCGAATAGAACTCAAGTAATATGTAGTGATAACCAGAGCAACAGACCCATGTTAATAAAAAGAGGAGCTCCACAAGCGTCTGTATTGGGTCCTCGCCTTTTTATGATTTATATAAACGATTACCAATTATTTTCAACACAAACGTATTCACAGTTATGTATATTGACGATACAACATTTGGAGTGAGTGCTAAAAAGGGAGAGAATCCGATGACAGTCCTTAGGTAGGTCATGAACCAAGCTAAAACGTGGTTCGTTACAAATCAGCTTGTACTAAACGAAAATAAAACCAAATCGCCTGTTTTTGAGACTAGACTTTTATATAATGTAGAAGCACTGTCTACTAAATTCTTGGGGTTGTATATAGACGTTAGACTTACCTGGAATGAACATATCAATCAACTCTGCAGACGGCTAAATAGTGCAGTCTATGCTGTACGAAAGTCAAACAATTTATAAATCAATTAGTTGCAGTCACTACTTACTATGCACTGTTTGAATTCATTATGAGATATGGCTATCTGGAGCACAACTGCCTAATTACACTTGAATAGGGTTTTTTAATTCAAAAAAATGCAGTGAGATCTATAGTAAGGGTTCAGCCTGGAGACTCCTGCGTACCAATATTTAAACATCTAAAGTTATGACGCTCTTCTTATTAATAATTTTTATGATATTGTCATATGTCAAACAAAATATTGATAAATAAATGTCTAGAAATGACAGATATATATAAGCATGGCACAAGAAATAAAACGGATTTACTATTATCTCAAACGAGACTAACAGCCAGTTTTACAATCGCAAGTTAACTTTCATGTTAGTTGACTTTTACTTGCAGGTTAACTATAACTTTACCGACACATGCGTTTTTCAATATAAAGTTAAGTGATGATTTGTAAACGAGAGGTTGTGAATAAAATATATAATGTTGGTACTGGAAAAATGGGTAATATACATAAAATGTATTAATTTTGGTCCAAAGTCACGTCACCTGCTATCAAATATAAATGTCAGAAGCACTTTATGAGTTACTGGTCTATTACTAAGTAAGTAGGTAGTATTTAGTCTCGATCTATTTAAAAAATCTCTTCCATCGTATTCTTCGAAAAAGTTAGGTCTATACAGGATTACCTTGGCTACTCATCACTGCCATATGCATTTACTTCGTACATATCCATTTTTAGGCAAAATATCAAAAAATTATTTTGTGACAGTTATTTTGTAGGTTATAAATTGCCAGTAAACTGCCAACTTCTAGTTAACCCACACCTCATCTGCTAGTAAAGTTAACTACTAGATAACTACCACATCGAAAATGACCAGATATTGTAAAACCCAATTTCTATAATAACCTGAGAGTTAACTCTGATTGGAAGTTAACTAGCGATTGTAAAACCGGCTGTATGAAGTCATTAATAAATATATAATGCTCTACCAATAAATATTCGTACAATAGATTTCAATAAATTCAAAAATCACATAAAAGCAATGCATACTGATAATTCATTCTATAGCATCGATGAGTTTTTTGAGTATATGTCGCGACAAACTCAGAACAGAAATAACTAGCATGCCTACACTGTATATATGTGTGTTTGTAAATATATTTTAAACTGCAACTTTGTAATGTAAATAAATTTACCGTGTTTTATTCTACAACTCTTATCCTAGTTTGTTGATATTTAATATTTATATTTGCATTTATATTATTATTAAGAACTGTGCTATTATGATTTTGTAACAGTAATGACGTATTCAGAAGTTTTAACTTTGTAAGGAATTAATAAAGGATTATTATTGTTATTATTATTAATTGGTTGATACTTTTATTATTTTCTGTATTGTAATGTATTGTGTAACTATGTTAAGGTTTTCAGGTGTCTTAGCTTTGTGATGAACTAAATAAATGATTTGACTTGACGTTTCTTGGGATCTGTTCAGCTTACAAATTTGAAAATAGGGCTGAGGGGGTTTTTGGATATGGCGGATCTAACGAAGATATTTTCATGCATGTGTTACTTCCGCTTACACCAAATATAGCAACTAACTTTGCCATTTTTAATAGAACACTCTATATTTTCTTTCATATTTTGATTCCTCATAAAATTTTGGGTTTATGTAACATAATTTATTCTTAAACCTACCGGATTCCGAGATAATTAATATTTTTGGAAATTTTTGACAGGAGCCGTCAAAAATCTTCTTCGGAAAAAATCGATATCTCCTATCACGTGGCCGATTCAGAGACTTTCTTTTCACACTCATACAAATACCCTATGATCTACTAACTAAATTTTGTCTTATATTTTCATATCATTCAGGGTATTTTATTTTCACAGTCGAACATTGCTTTAATTTAAAGGTCCAAAAGTGAAGGTTTTCAAATTTAACCCCTTTATTTTTCACAGAATTTAATAAAGTGTTGAATTCAGCATTGATTGGTATTAGCATTCCCTATACCTATCTCCCGATTTTTTATTATGGACGAAGTTTGGTAAGATGTAGGTATAGAATCAGCACTGTATACTGAACATACAAGCTACATACATACTAGGCAATAAAAAAATTCAGAATGTTTTGTTTTATCCATATAAACACCGTGTTAGTGTTGCCGAGTGGTAGCGATAGTACGTAGTATTTGTTCACTTAGAACAGATTTCTGTTAGCATGTGATCGTATGTCGTCATCATGATTTTTTTAAAAGGAGTATTTGAACTGACGAACCTGAATTTTCCAAAGAAGGAATTTAACAGACGAAAAATATACCACTCTGCACAACGAAATTCTCATGCGGTGCGAGATTCAAATTTTCAGGGCAAATTTAGTTTTAACATTTTCTGCTTATTAGTAGATAACAAGTATAAGCATTATATATACTAGAAGAATTTAACTAGCAATAAATACGTGCAAATTTCGTGAACAGTAGTCATTACTTTTATTGATAATTTGCCCCCAAACATTTATAATTATATGTATTATCAAATGGATGGTTGCGGTCCACATAATACATGGGAAGTGTATGACGAATTAGTGGCCTCGTTCGAATTTAAGTTGTTTGGCTACCGAGGATCTTGGAGATGGCCAGCAAGGTCGCCTGATTTGATCCCCTCAGACTTTTGCTTTTGGGGTAATATCAAAATTATTGTATATGCCACCCCGGCTACTACCAAATAAATTCATTGAGCCACTGTAAGTGCCGTAAATTTCAGGATATTTTTTGTCAGTAGCAAAGTGGAGGGCATTTTGAACAGTTGTTGCATTAAATATTTATATTCAGTGTGTTCATTAATTTTGTAAATTTCGTTTCAAAGTATTTGTTATAATCTAATATAAAATGATCTCTTGTTTTTGATGTTATTATCTTTTTTTTTAATGGCATTAGGTCATTGACCATGCAGCCAATTACCTAAGTTTTAAAATTAAGAATGTCCTAAATCTAACAAAATTAATAAAAAGGAAAAACTTGTTTATATTTAAAACAAGAGCCTAAACCCAGATACATCGACAGGGAGAGGGAATTAAAAGAAAACGTCGAGGAAAAACGGGGATACACGCTTCTCATCCTGGGGTCGATCAGGACATTTTTATAGCTTAGACAATACAAGATAGACCACGGTAAGTGAGGTAAAAAAAAAACATGCGGAAAAACACAGGGATTACGAGATTAACCTATAGCTTAATATTAGTTTCTTTAATAAAAATCATATTTTTATATATTTCCCTTGTTCCAATTGTAAGCAAGCTTAGCAAATTGAAAGGCGCGAGAGTATTGCACTCTTCAGATGTTATTATCTTGGTAATAAACAAATAACCATCAATTATATACATGATTATTCTCGTTTGTGACAGAAAAGAAACAAGTTAGGTGACTTGTATGTATTGGCTACGAACAAACAGTGCTGACTTTGCACGTACATGTTACAAACATTCGTCCATAATTGAAAAACAAAGGTAGATAGGTATAGGGAATGCTAATATCAATTGATGCAAATTTTCATACTCTATTAAATTATGTGAAAATATAAAGATAACCCTCTCCAGGGAAATACAACATTCTCGTTCCACCTTCTAACGGCTTGTATGTCAGCGCATACGTAAAAGGTTTGTATTACATAGTGGATATACCATCCTTCGGAGGGGATGTAAAACAGCTAGTTCTCTTGTCTATCAAATGTTAGGCAAGTAAAGAAGTTTCAGGTTGGGGGTAGCTCATCTCCTAGCGTCGGTTATTCGCCTTAGTAGCGGAAATAGCCCGACGTTAAATAAGTGAATAAAAGAAACTGTAAGCTTGTTCTCTTGTGAAGAGCTAATCGAAAAATATGTTTTTAAAGTTTAATGGTGGGGGGGGGAGTGTTAACGAAAGTTTGTTTAAGGGGAGTATCAGAAATATTGAAAGGTGTTACAAAGGGGAGGGGGTGTGTCAAAGACGCAAATTCTTGAGAACGAATTTTTAAATGGCTCCTAAATACAATATTCTGAGAAACTCAAAGATATTTGCTTGTGTATTTTTAAGTTTATTTATGTAAATGAAATGAATAATTGCACAGTAATGGTTTTTTTTATTAATATAACAACTTTTTCATTTATTTACGATATTTACTCCTATCATTTTTATTTTGGTTATGAAGTTCATGTACAGCGATCTCAAATGTCTACAACTGCAATATTTAAACCATTTTTAATTTGTCATGAATCCTCAATTTAGGTCGATCATATTAGTTTCTTATAAATTTTTAAATTGAGATATCGTATTCGTTTATAGAACCTAGAAAATCTATAACACATTGCTTAAATCAATTTTCAACTTCTTCTATTTTAGCATGATCTTTCATATATAGTCGGCTATATTTAATCCACCATTTTTTGTTTTATCATCATCATCATTATCATTATTGTTATCATTATTCTATTTACATTCAGCGACGTCGAAAATTCTCTGGTATAAATTTTCTCAATGAATGTCAAGTGAATAATCGCCTGAAGATTTCTTCGGAAATAAATACACTTGTGATATGTAATTTACAGGTGCGAATCATAAAATAACATATAATATTCAGCTAATAAAATAAAATCCTAAAGTATATAATAAAATATTATTATATTATACGCCTACTTATTTTTGCCAGAACCGTTGTTATATTTCCTGTTACAGGTTTCTTGGAATTACACATGCATTTTTTATCTATGCATTAACATGTAAAATTATAGCCAAGTAGCTTTGCCTCCGAATGAGTCCAGAAGTGTTCTAAAATGACGAATTTGTAGATCTTAGTCTAATTGACAACAGCAATTTGTCCTTTATCCGACCACGTCGCCATATTGACAAAACATCAGTAAAACACAGTTAAGATATCTCTTCTGAGTGCATCCTGGAACACAATTTAAATTTAAATTGTATCAAATTTACTGCAAATGACGTTCTACAGTTTTTCTTGTAAAGTGAATAGTTTCGGCGCAGCAGCCCAGTGACCTGAAGCATATTTGTCTTCCTTAGTGTAAACGCTTGCTAGGGAATACTATTCCGAGATAATTCAGATACTCAATAAAACGTGTTGATACAGGAGGAAGTTTTCTTTCTATATTATGTAGCTCCGAGAAGATAAGGAAATCTCCCTGGATATTCATCGTTACCACTACTTCTTGAGACTACTGACCAAAACTAAGGTCCACATCGTATTTCTGTCATCCGCGGTTGCAGTTGGATAGCAACATTCACTAAGGACCTACCACCAATTCCAATGGTGGTATGACTTGCAGAAAATCAGGGTGCAAAATAAACAAAGTTGATCTCAATCAAATTGTAGTGTTGACGATCCTCTTCTCGAGGCGATATCTAAATTTATATTAAGTGAATGCAAAAAAGGTTGTGAATATGAACAGTTGACACTCAACGAATCTGACGAGCGCGAAAATTTCGATTCTCACCTACAAACGTTGCTATTATATTACCTCCACATCCATATAGTACAGTAATCGTAAAAAAGATTTCAAACCATTTTTTACTTAAAATAGGTTTAGAATTTCATGAAACGTCGAGATTTTAAATTTGAGCGAAAAAAGTTTTTCTGTCTGTTGGTCGGTCTGTGTTAATTTTTTTTGTCCGCACGTTTTCTCTAGAACAATTTAAGATATTGACTTGAAATTTTATATACGTGTATATATTATAACGAGATCTGAAACTGGATTGTTTTTTTAATACATCCGGTGAAAGGTTGGGGAGGTAAATAGTGGGAAATAAATAAAGCAAGCTGGTAAGTGCAAAAGCTTGAGATTTGGTGCATATTCTAGAAGCCAAGGCCTCAACATTTTTTATAATATTAAATATTGAAATTCTATTACCAATTATTTCCACATACTAGAGTGGAAATATAGGCAAGACGTTTTCCTATAAAGAGACTTGGATGGAAATTCTGTATGTGGAAGTAGTGATTCCTTAGACAGCGGTTTTTTTTCTATTGTGATGTTTAATTTGGAATATTAAGTCCCCATATTGTAAGACAGACATTGAAAAAGTAGTATCATTAAAAATTCGGCGAAATAAGTCTTACTTAATATTTATATTATTTTACAGATTAATTCATTAATATCACCGACAGTACTTATATCCTTAATATGTGGCCTTTTCACGCTCACAGAATCACTCGCGCCAAACATTTAATTAATATGGTCGCGCCCAGGATGAATATAGAATTATTGTCCCCGCTCCAAGGCATATGCACTAGTTATAATGACGATACATGATCGCGGTCATAATTTTAATTGCAACTACTTCTTTAAAATCATGCATCTACAATTATTAAACTTTATTATAATTCTTGTGTATGTACTTTTTTCAAATTCTAGTTCATTTGTGTGCATGCATATTATTATACTCTTCGCAAATACAAAACGAGGAGTATATTGCATTCGATCGGCACATTTCTAAAACGGTAATATTGCTCGTAGCGAAAAAATTTTACTATCACTGTGATCGAATTCTGACCAACTTTCAAAATGTCGGTCCGTCCGTCTGTCCGCCCGTCTGTCTGCCAGTCTGTCTGTCTGTCCGTCCGTCCGTCGGTCCATCCGTCCGTCCGTCCGTCAGTCTGTCTGCCCGTCCGTCCGTCCGTCCGTCCCTCTGTCCATCTGTCTGTCCAGCCATCCGTCCGTTCATCCGTCCTGTTTCTTGTAGCACGATAACTTATGAACGAAAAGTCCGGTTGCATTTAAATTTGGACAGTAAGTTAGTGTTAGCTAGAGGAACAACCCTATTGTCTTTGAACAATATCGATCAATGATTAAAGAAGTTATGGATTTTTTTAATTATTTTTTTTAATGTTTTGCAATTAAACTAGAAATGTCTAAAACTAATATTATTAAAAAAAAACTGCGAAGAGTATCCTATAGAATGTGCAACAATTATATAAAAAGAGCGGTAAATCGACGAAGAGTATAATGGTTAGCTTGTTTTAAATAAACTATTACAGTATTAATTTTCTTCCAGTATTTTCTTTTTATCCATTTCATAACCACATAGACCAGTTTCCGGAAAATCTTCGAAATTAAAAGACTTTGTTACAGTAGAAAAAACTAAAAAAAAAAACAAAAATAAAATTTTCTGAAATAAACAACTTTTATACTTTTGATTTTCTGGAGTTCAAGAGTTGATTTTGAGTAAGTTAAAAGTAAATCTGTTCATACCATCGGCATGCAAACTTAATATTCAAGAAAATTAATAAAAATTTTGCTTTTCTCTTTAAAACGCAATGAATATGTTTTGACAAATTATCATAAACTTCAATTTTTGACGCATTTTTGTACTATTTTTTAGCCTTAAGAAAACTGGTGGGTGTAGACAGAATTCTTATGCCAGATTCGGATTCAACGACTCAAAATACATAAGGGTGGCCTGGTCAAAAGATTACAAACAAAAATTTTTTGTGTGTGCCTGTAATTAGTTTCAATTTGAATTTAATTGTTTTAATCATCGAACGAGACAATCGCAGGACACCGTTTCTATGTAGGAAAAATGTCAGTGGCGTACCACTTTCTTGTAAAAAATATCAGAGGACCCCTAACTAAAATACGGGATTTTTTATTTTTTCAACACTTACCAAAATTGGAAATAATATCTAAATTACTTTCTGAGGGTTATTAAAAAATAACGATTAAAAAAAATCAACACCCTCTGTAGCAAAAAATTCAAGCCGTTGAGGACATATGTTCATATCAACTTCATAAATGATTACTTTTTATCCATTTTCAGCCCTCGAAATAATTGCCATGATAGAACTAATTTCTATAAATCTAACAAATATGATGACAACTTAAAATTTACGTTTAGATTAACGACGATGGAAGAGGTCAAATGTGTAATTTATAATTTAAAATCTAATGTCTACGGAAATGAGAATATTTGTGTTAAAATGCTGCAACTCTGTTTGCCTACTGTCTGTCCTTATATCACTCATATTTGTAAACTGCTGTTTGGAAACTGGGTATTACCCAGAGATGTGGAAGTAATCACTAGTAAAACCCTTGCCTAAGACACCCAACCCTAAAACATATAATGAACTGCGGCCTATTAGTATCCTTCCTGCTATGTCGAAAATTCTCGAAAGAATTGTTAATATACAAATGTATCTTTATGTAACTGAAAACAATATCGTATCAGACATGCAATCTGGTTTTAGGAAAGGGTTTAGCACCTCAACGCTACTACTAAATGTTACTGATAACATTCTTAGAGCTCTTGATAATGGTTTAGCCACAGCTCTTATACTTCTTGATTTTTCTAAAGCTTTCGACACTATCGATCACGCTTTACTTCTTTCCAAACTCGAATATTACAGTTTTGACCCTACTTCCATCAATTTCTTTAAATGTTATCTAGATAATCGTTGCCAGCAAGTTGTAGTCGGCAACGCTTATTCGAAAATTGCCTTCGTAATCTCTAGCGTTCCCCAAGGATCTGTCCTGGGGCCAATATTGTTCCTTCCTGCCGATATTTTTAATGTAGTAAAATATTCAAGAATACAAGCCTTTGCAGATGACACTCAATTAACGTTTTCCTTTGACCCACATCTTGTCGATATCGCATGCACCAACATAAACCTTGACCTCCAATCATTATCCGATTACTCTAAATCACATAATTTAAAACTGAACACAAATAAATGTAATGTTATTACTTTCTGTCCGAAACGCTTAGAGCATGTAGTTAGAACTCATCTCAAGTTAATGATTTATAATGAGCCTATCCACATTGTTAATAGTGCAAGAAATTTAGGAATCATCTTCGACTGCAGATTAAGATTTGAGGAATATGTGTCACTACTCGTCAAAAAAGCGTACCTTGCCTTGAAGTTGCTATACAGAAATATAACAGACTTATAAATTTTAAGTTACGCAAGGAACTTACGGAGACTCTAGTATTGCCAATCTTAAATTATGAAATTACATTATATTATCCCTGTCTTAACAAAATTACGCAAAGTAGACACCAAAAAATACAAAATTGTTGTTGTCGATTTGTTTACGGTTTAAGAAAATACGATAGAGTTTCGGCAAAAATAAATCAACTTGGCTGGCTAACATTAGAAAATGCATACAAATACCACACATCAGTACTTGTTAAACGCATTCTCACTTGTTCTTCATCACCGTATTTACAAGAAAAAAAATTATTTAGACATGATCTACATAACATAAATGTTCGACATGTTGGTAAAATATCCTTGCCTAGATTTCATTCAGCCTTGTTTACTAGATCGTTTACGTATTACACAGCCAAAATATACAATAGCTTAAGCGATAATCTGAAAAACCTCTCCTTATGCAGTTTTCGTAATACAAGTTAAACACACCCTTCTACAGACACAAAGTTAACCGTAATTATTGGTTATTCACGGTATGGTCTGTTATCAATCTTATCAATCTTATTAATCTCTTATAAATCTTTGTTTAACTGTTATGTTATTTTTCAGTTGTATTTGCAACTAAATGCCTTATATATAGGTACATCTAGTCTCCTATATGTGTTCTTGCTTTTTTCCCTTCTCTTTATTATTTCACATATATTTTGTAACAACAATTACATTTTAACATTGCTATAATATTTTGTAAAAAACAAAAAATTAATAATTTAGTTTTAAGCATACCTGTTTTTAATATTATTAATGTTATGTTCGGGTAGGGTTAAGTAGAATAGCTTCGGCTAGACTTCGCCCTTGGTATTATATATTGTAATACTAAATAAAGGCAATTTATTATTATTATTATTATTATTATTATAAAATGACCAGAGGAATCGCACCCTGAAATATTAGCACGTAATTAAGAAACACCCTGTGTATATAGTACGCGATGAAAGAGTATGTTTTCTAGCAAGATGATATCAATGTATTATTTCCCCAAAATCTGAACTTTTAGTCCACTACATGACCTAAGTTCAAAATATCTCTATATAATATCTATCTCAAAAGAAGAAGATAGAGAGAGAGATTCGACTGTAAAATTTGATTATTTTCGGTTATAAGTTTTGAATGAATGACACCTGTGCATTTATCAATTAACATTTAAATTTACAGAATTTGTAATCTAAAATAAATAATACGACATTCCACAAGTGGGCTAGATTTCCCCAAAGCCACCCTTAATTAAGTCCCGCCTTTTTACAACCCTCAGATCTGCCTACCGGTCCGCCTTAAATCACTAACTGGTATTAGAGCAACCATAAAATTAAATTATTCCATTAAATTTATGTAGCTTTCAAATTAATTTTAATTTTTTTACAACTCTATACTGCCAACCAGAGGATTTTACTTAGAACCGTAAACATAAAACTCACACCACCCACACATGTATGTTTAATGGTATTACGTATGTTGATTTCAATTATAGTAATTTTTATTTCTTTGTTTTGATTTTAGTGAACGCTAAAGGTCAAAATTTTGTCATAGATTAAGCTGAAGTGTTGTGTATTAATCCAGGAAATTTAGGCAATAAACCTTTAAACTTTGAAAAAATTCCCGGAAAGCTGGATTTTGATATGAACTTTGATATTGTGGTTCTAAACAAAATCTGAAAAATCCCCAGCGATCCAATTGCCGCTAAATGTCTAAAGATTGATGTAGGAGAAATACCTTTTATTTACTCAGATTATACAGGGTGTCCCAGAATTGAGTTCCCGGACGGGGACCTGTATGTCCTGAGGTCATTTTGGGCCCATGTAATCCAACTTACCTTAGTCCAAAAATGCATTCCTGAAGAAGTACATCATCTTAAAGTGAGACATAATAGAAAATTGCTTCCAATAATTTCCTTTATATTGGAGATAAATTTAAATTAAACATATACTTGCTATTTCTTGACGGTACTTGTGAATTCATTTTTGCATTGCCGTGGCAACGCGACAGGTTTTCTGTTTCACAAACACCTATGAACTAGGGGAAAAAAACGATAATTATTGATTTTTTATTGATATTACACCAAATTTTAAAAGAATTAATTTGTGTACTAAAACAGTTGGACATTATGTGGAGTATTTGATATGAATATAATTTTTGTTAAATGAACTACTTTTCTGTACTTTTCTTCGTTTTTTTCCTCTAGTTCGTAGGTGTAGAAAAAAACGATAATTCTTGTTTTTGGTTGATATTACACAAAATTTTAAAAGTATTAATTTGTGTACTAAAACAGTTGGACATTATGTGGAGTATTTGATATGAATATAATTTTTGTTAAATGAACTACTTTTCTGTTATTACAAAATTTTATTCTGGTATTGTAAATAAATGTTAAATACCAATAGAGGAAAGAATGATAATTTCTTGTATTTTGATTATTAATACAAACAATTTTAAGAGTACCTTTTTTGCAGCCCTTTCAATGCTCTGCAAAAATGTTCAAGTATTCCGTAATTTTACAGTGTGATTAAAAAATATAGCCAGTCAAATATTAATTATTATGAAAAATAATTGAGAAACAAAAAGCTATTTGGGTGTTACATAAAGTACTTATAGGGATACAGGTCCTATCAAAATTTTAAAATTTTATCTCCAATCTAACGGAAATTATTGGAAATAATTTATTTTTGTGACCCACATTAAGAAGATGTACTTCCTCAGGGATGCATTTTTGGACCAAGGTAAGTTGGGTTATATGAACTCAACATGAACCCAGGAATCGCAGGTTTCCGTCCGGGAACTCAATTCCGGGACACCCCGTATATTAATAACTCAACCGCTTTTGAACATGTAATAGTATCCATAGACAAATAGTGTGAGTTCACCCTAGTGTTTATTTTTACATCAATCACCTTTAACTTCATGCCTAGCCTGTCCAATCGATGTGACGCGCAAAATAAAATAGAGTGGTCCATTATTATTGAAGGTGATTTGAAATGTTTGAATAGTTTAGACGTTATAAAACTATTATATCAATTTTTGTTATA
This sequence comes from Stenurella melanura, assembly GCA_963583905.1. NCBI lineage: Eukaryota > Metazoa > Arthropoda > Insecta > Coleoptera > Cerambycidae > Stenurella > Stenurella melanura. The sequence goes on from OY757309.1 coordinate 171,301,929, forward strand.
ATCGTAGATATAGTATTCAACTTGCGGCAATGGCAATAACAAACTTGATGATTTACAGCACTCGCCTGCGACTCGCGGTGCAAATTTCATCTGCGTGTGTTATTACATTATCGCTCGTTAAATAATATACTATTATACTTAATATGAAACATGATTCACGATTTTACATTATCAAGTATTATAATAATTCTTAGCATTAATCCAAATTAATTTTGTTTATAGGCGGAGAAACCGGCGGTAGGTAACTTTTGCTTCTACATTTTTTTTCCGTTTACACATTCAGTAGTTTAAGACTTAATCATGTCTAATATAGGAACAGAAGAACATCAGTCACGTGGTGGGGGAATGTACTACATCGTTCCATTGGAGTACACTCACCGACACAACAGATTAGTTAGGTATCTTCACTTACTTTATTCGCTCCCCCGCCTTGCGACTTTAAGCAAAACTTTCTCCTTATGTAACAATATCGTTGTCATATAAAATGTATATATAACACATATATACATAATACCTGGAACGCAACCCTCACACATGCAATTCTTCGTTCATCATCACCCACTCTGCCCACTCGTTCCATTGCCTTACTTGTTACTCTTGTACTACCTTATTTTCCCTCATTCGTACTTCCAGATGACCCCATTCATTTTTCACAAACCTTTTTCCTTCCTCCCTATCAACTCTCTCACATACAAACCTCACATGATCACTATTTTCCTCTCCTCTTCCACATTCGCACTCGCCATTCACATTCCTCAGACGAAACCTCTTAAGGTACTCCAGAAAATTTCCGTGTCCTGTCACCATCTACACTTCTTTAAAGGATAATTTCAGGGCAATGTAACCCACTTCTGGGCACACCCCGAAGAAGGTTCTTCCAGTTTGTCCAACTTCTCATCTTTTCCGTCATTCCTCTATTACTCTCTGTCTCGTTCTTGCATTTCTCCCTTTCGTATCAATTCAACTTTCTACACCTTCTATTTCTGATGCCTTTGCTAATTTTACATTTGTCGTATAGCGAAGTGAATTATATTGACAAAGTAGCAATACTATTTTTAATCTTGAATAAAATTAATTTATTGAAAAAGTACTTTTTTCCATGTAATCACCCCATTGCATTTTAGACACAAATTCGGCATATAATATAACCATTACCTTTTCTTTCTCTAATAAAAGAAACGTTAAACTTTTGTATTTTTAATGCGGTTTTGAAACATGTTTAAAGGCTTCTTCTTAGCTGATTGTATGTTCTGTATATTCTTACTGAATCAGCAATTATTTAAATTTAGCAAGTTTCTTGTTTTGTATAATTAATTATCCGAGGAATATAAATTATCTTCCAATAATTATCTTCTGCTTGTTTCCTTAAATCTCTACAAATTAACGTCTTGTACCTAGTTTCCATAAAACGATATAAAATGACATAATTTATTTTGCATTACGTATTCTTCGACATGCTTCAGTGAAATAATCTGTTCTCTTTATCGATTCAGTTTACTAATATAGAGTATCCTGGCAAGGAGAGAACATTTCTAACCTCCCAGTATAAAGGAAGTTATTCTGTTGAACCCGAAAATAGATGAACATTTTCATCATATTTTTATGTTTCCAGGTCGCTACAGTATTTTTAAATTATTTTTAAAAGACATATGTGCGTGTGCATATACGTACGTGCGACGTATGTGCACGAAATCTCGTGAATGTAAACTGATATCGACTTCGTTGTAGTGTTAATCGAAGCGTATTAATGTCAATATAGTTCGGAAGAAATTTCATCAAATTTGGTCCAGCCGTTTTTTTTTGTTTAAACAAAAGACAAAAGGTGCATTTTAAGATTTCTTGAAAGAGATTTAGCCGATCTATTTTTTTCTGGTAACAATCGATACTTTCAAATATTAGATATTTTATAGAGTTTCTCCAAAATGATTTAGGCCATTACCACCAGAATATTTGTCTTTATATCAATAAAATGGAAGGAAGGTTCGGATCATCTCCAGGATATCAGGTTTTGGAATTCCGAACAAATCTGGGGGTAAATTTTTATAATCTAAAGAAATATTTATGATACATCCGTATATGATATTTTTATGCAGTACCGTATATAAATTCTTTTTGGCACGCCTATATAATATTCATTTTAATGGAATACTATATTTGTGCAGTTAATACCTTATGGAAATGCGATTATTATGAAGTATGATTCGCATTAAAAATACTCTCGAAACATAACTGACTGTATAACTGTCATCGACGACGTAAGCGTTTTAAATTATCGGGTAATAAATAAAAAGGCAAGCATGATATTGTACAGTGACAGAACAAGTAAATAGTTCGATACTCATACAAGTTACCGATAAAACATTTTCAACAAAATCTTTGAATATAATTTACTTATTTTATTTACAAACTATTGCAAAGAATAGTTACACATATGATCATGATCATAAATTATACGTTAAAAAATTAAGATTTTTCAAAACAAAATTCACACACGCAGGAAATTTTTTGCAAATATTTTCTCTAGCATTATAATTAAAATTGTATAGATTACCCAAAAAAAAGTGTTGCTTAAGTTGCCACATTGGAAAATAATCGTCAACATTCGTGAATTTTCTGCTGGAAAATCTCACATAAGTATCCTCCCTCTTTCCTTTCTCGTTTTAAACGCACATGTGAGAGTATTAGAGAGTATTATATATATTCTCTATTTATTATAGTGCTCAAAGTTATCTTTCTTTAACATTTTTCCTCACAGATTCATTCACACAACTCGCTCACAGTATACATCTACAATAACGACATACGTTACATCCACATTAAACAAAGAAATCAGTATTTTGCGCCTTCAAAATTGGTCAAATCAGAAATGGTAATAGCAAATATTATATTTGGAAACATAATTTCCACAAACACCAGTTTTAATAATCTTCAAATTGACCCAGTACTTATCATTTCCCTATGATGCTAACTTGATTAGCGAAACGTGCGTCGAGTGTTGGTATTAAAGTTTTGTGTTCAAGAATTTTGGTATTGTCGTAAATTCCGTTTCCAAAAGCGGCGCGACACGATAACTCCAGTCCCCTCCAGAAAGAGAATTGTACAAATCTGTATCCTTATTATTATAATTATTTTTTTTTGTATAACGGATAGTTTTCAGGAAACCACTAGTTAGACGCCATTTTCCAAAATGGCGTCTTGAGCTAAACTTTGTTTTAAGGAATTTAAATGGTTTCAATTAGAAGGCGAAAGAAGATGTGTCCAGAAATTTCCTTACTTATATCTTTTTTTTATAATAAAATAATTTTGTGTACGGCACTTAACAACTTACTCATATGTAAAGCATTACTCATGATACCCGTACAACATATAACATAATATATTTATTGTTATTATTGCTTGAAATGAAACGTGAAAGAATTTTAAAAAATAATATAAGATAAAGTGCGGCGCGTAAGGAATAACAAATTCGCGATCGTTCAATGACATCCACTTTGTAACATATGAAGTTCAAAGCTTCAAACCTTACGAACTTAAAGAAGTTCATGTGATGTACGAGACATGTATAATTCAAGACTAAGTCCATGTCGATAGATGGTACTCAAACAGATTGACATTCCAATGCGCATTGGGCTAACAGATATTACCATTTCTGGTTGACAACTGGCGATTGTTAATTTGGCGTTCCTGGTGTATTTATTGGCCTAAAATTTACACGGATGTACGTATACGTATTTCTCAATAAATAGAATATCGCTCAAGTTTTTATTTCTTTGGTAAATATTGTTTACAAAAAAGATAAATTAGCGTTACAGAATCATACTGGGTGAACATTTACAGTCGTTATATCTCTGGAGGTGATGAAGATACCAAAATATTGTTGAGCAATATCGAAGGATTCATTGCTTCCACATCCAGATTGCTCACCCAAGTCTCATTAAACGAAAACATCGTTATACTTGCATTCCAGTATCTGGAAATAATTGCTCATAAAATTTTAATAAAAATATTTGAAATCGTCTACTCCAAGGTGGCTGGGTGGCTGATACAAAACAATTTTAAGAACTTTAGTTCTCACATACACTAAATCACAATTTTATTTTATTAACTCCTTTAATAATGGAATAGGAATGTTAGAAGTGGTGGTGGAGGGAAGCAGATAAAAAAAATAAATTGAGATCTTGGCTTCTAATATGTGCACTAAATCCCACTCTCTGGACTTTTACTAGCTTGTTTTACTTATTTACTTATATATTACTCCCTCCCCTTCAACGAGATAAGCGATCTATCTAGTTCCAGATCACGTTGCAATAGATATAGGTACCAAACCTAAAGTCAGTAACAGTACCAGAGAAAACGGGCCACAAAAAATTACAGACAGACGAACCGACAGACAGACCGACAGAAGTTTTTTTCACTCACATTTAAAATTTCGATGTTTCATGACATTCTAAACCTATTTTTATATGCGGTTCAATTTTGTTGAAAAAAAAATTATCACCGTTTTTGACTTGCAAGATTTGACTTAAACCGACTGACTGACAAGCATGTAAACTTGAGTACTAGTTTATAATAAAGAAGATGTCAATAACTCGAAAACTTTTATAAAGAGAAATAAAATAGATCAAATTTGTAAGGGTTAGACTACATCGAAAAGGACGAAAACTGTATTGTCGAAAAAATTGTACCACTTGTAGGCTGTAATAATCAAAAAGGGGCATTCTTTTAACTTACTGTATAGTTTCCCGTTGTCTTCGTTAAATCTTTAGCTTTTGGCAGGTCTTCATTGTTTGCATTATACATTAGAATTATATAACCAGTGGCGTCCTCAAAAATAGTATTTTATCAAGTTAATTAAGTTTGGCGAAACATCTGCATACAAAAATTTACTTATATATGGAAAACAATACATAAGAGCAGATTTGTGGGCTGTAAAAATACAGAAATTGTTATACTCAAAAGGAAGTTCTATTCACCATAGACATGCTGCAAAGAAGGAAAATTTAAAATGTTTTCGTCTTTTCAGATACCTCTCCGCCTTTTTTATTTTTTGGACTTATTCGAGAAAATCCACCTGGGCAACAGGCAGGCTCGGGTTCAGTGACCTCAAATTAACAAAAATAAATCATCTGTTGTTATGTCACCAAGAAGCTGATGAGGAAGGGCTTTGGTAAGGCTGTGCATACAATAGCAACTACAACAAGTGGCGTGATTCTGCCAGAGGTACCATACAGCGGAGGGAGGCCAACTATAATATGTGATCCATGGATCACAAAATGTCTTCTAAGGCGTTGTGAGTAAGATGGCATACTCACTCGGTTGTTAGACTTATGAGTATTATCATATAGGGGTGTCCAACCTAAAATTCCCGGAGCCATTTTCTTGGTAACTAAGACATATTTTAATTATGCGAAAAGTATTCACTAGAATATGTAAATGACTTATGCTACAATCGTTCTGGAAATTGAGATATAGACGGCGATACAAAACAATTTTTCGATCGCAGGAACAGTGAAAAGAGGTGCACGTGACGAAATATTACATTCTAAGCAACCTTTGCAATATGAACAATTTTCGAAAAATCACCAGTTTTGGAGATATTTGATCTTAAATACAGGGAGATCGCGAAAGACTGAATGCGCCGCTCCCTAAAGATTTTTTCTGTGCCACTTACACAATTTTGTGATACTTGCAACATTTGCACATTGGCACAGTGACTTAGTGACTTATATAGGTCGTGTGCGCGCGACGCGACGTCTCAAATGTATCCATTTTTGTCAGAGTTTAGGAACAACAGACCCAAATTCCCAAAATGGAAACTGATCGAACTTTTCATTGTATTAGTAATTTTGTGGACATTATATCATGCAAAGTGCCAAGATTTGGATGTGTTGTTATTCGTGGAAGTGTGGCAATAAGAAATCACTCCAGTGTTTATTAAATTACCTCCATTTTTCAACTAGGAAAAGTTGAGGTTAGAACACGCCATCTTCGTAAGCTTCGACTTTTTAAATATCTTGGGCTTCTTCTTTTAATTATGTACTTCTTTCAAAAATCATGTAATTACAACATATGTGTAACATTCGGAAATAGATCGCCATCTGTACTAAAGTCGTTTTTTTTAATATATTATAGAGGTTTGAACTGATAGCACCAACTTTTTGCCATACACACTCGTCGTCTCCATCTAAACAAACAAAATTCACCACATGAATTGATTAAGGATAATTGTGCATATTAAATAATCCAAGATTAAGTTTTAAAACATTACGAATTTCGCAAAACAAACGGTTAAAACAGGCGCGGTGTGACGTGCTTTCTTCCAGTTGCCTAGCGCATAGGCAAGTGGAAGCGTCACTTTGGCGCTGAGCTGTATTTCGGTTAAATTCGGTAATCTCGAGCGCCACCTTTGCAATTTTTATGTGGGGCAAAGGTCCCACATTAGCCTCCTAAACGCAGCCTGTTGCAGTGGGGCTGGGATAGCTACAGTGGAGACACGGTATGTCCAGGGGTCCGGACGCCAGATTAGACTTTCACTCACATTCAACAGTAAAAGGCAGAGGTCGGTAAATAACAAAGTTTATTAACATATAACGAAATTTTTACAAAACAGTAAAAACGGTTAGGTACCAAAATATGGAGTTTCTGATAAATACAATAACAAAAACTTAAGATATGTCATTTTAATTTAATTTGAATCAGGTAGGGCGCCATTTTATGACGTACGGGTAACCAGGCGGTGAGAAGCTAGTTAGCTACTAGTTACTCATTAATACGGAAGCAAGCGGTGGTAAGCAAGCAAACGGCGAAAGCGGTAAAGAAAAAAATAAGATCGGTAGAAAAACAATAAGCGGAAAAAAAACGGTAAACAGTAAGAAACAACACCACAGTAAGTAATAAAAGCAGGCAGTATGCAAGTATCAGGCAAAAGCAAGCGGTTATCAACAGCATGCCTAAATGAACGGTCAGAGTGTAAGTGTGAAGAACTTGGCAAAATGAAATTAAACGATACCAAATAAATAAAACGGTTTTCGGATTCGGTGCGGTGTGTAACTTAAGTCACACTCGGATCGGAAAGTAAAACGGTTATCGGATTCGGAGCGGTGTGTAACCTTGGTTACACTCGGTTCGGAAAATAAAACGGTTATCGGATTTGGTATCAGCTTACGGCGGAGATTATTCTGCCTAAACGGACAGATAGCAATAATCAGAACGGTGGTATTTCGGTTCGGTTCGGAAATGTTGAAATTACAACACTTGATGCGGTGTTTGCCAAGCGCCTTAAACCCCACAGCTGGGTGCCTTCATTAAATGCATTTCGGTTCGGCCGCGTGGCATCTTGTCGGATTTTATGCGGAAAATGTCTATGTATCAGAATATAATGTTAGTTAATTTATTTACGGTAGCCTAGATTTTATTTTCAATTCCCGGACTATAATAAATTTCTATAAATTATTCGAAAGTAAGGAATTTTGTTCCATTTCGTATCAATACGAAATAATGGGAACAAAATGAACAGTAAGCTAACAATAACACTACAATAAATTTCACAAAAATAATTTTTGCAAATACAGATTTTATTTTGCTACGCACTAGCTAAAATAAAATATACGGTACATATAACTTCTACACATTTGGTAGAACAACATATTATTTTATCGCAGTACCATCACAAATGGTCTGGATTAAAATAATATAAACGGTAAACGGTACACAATTTTCTCTCGAAATATCATCTATGTTCTTTTTCCCATTTGGAAATTCTTGCGAACATAGCTATTTGGATAAAATCGGAGAAGTTGACATGTCCTAACTCGGACTCTCTTACTATTGTAATAATTGTAACTTTAAATTTATTTCATTTCGGCTAAGTCGGGAAATAATAATTATATTCTGATACATTTAAACGGAATCGGTTTCAAATTGTTGCTTTAAAACACACATTTCAGTGAATTATTCTTATCGGTGTTAATATAAAAAGGTCGACAAGAAACCAGCGGCGATGATAAAACGGTGTACTTACATGTGCTGGATATACGGAATAATACCCGACTGGGCTGTTTGACGGATCGGACAGAAGTGATTTCAAAATGTGCTCTAATGAAACTGATTTACGCAGCTGACTTACCAACGCCATCAGTATCAAATCTTGTAATTAATATTAATATTATAGACAGCCCTCTCACTGCCAGGTTTATCAAATTGCCTATTTAAAGTAGAAATCTGTTTCGCGGTTTCAGCTAGCTAAATTTGGGAGAAATCTATAATAATAATTTACAATACCTATGATTCGAATGTAAGCGGAGCAAATAACGAAGCATATTATTAATGTAAACTGCATTTTTGGCAACGGAAAATTTACCTCGTTACAGCGGATTCAGGGGGGGGGGGCGAAGGGAGTGTCGACCTCCCCCCCTGGAGCAAAGTTTAGATAAGAAAACCTGATATAAAAATAATTTTTTTTTAGTGCATTTATTTTATTTCTACCCATTAAATAATTGTCGCCCCCCCTCAACAAAATGCTGGATCGCGCCTGGTTTAAAACAACGCGTTCTGGACTAGGGACCCTAGTCTAGTGACATAGAAAATTAATTTTAATAATATACGTAAAATATAAATCAATTTTGAGAATTTTAGTGACTTCTCTCTCTCACGTGACCTTCAGTTTTTCTCGGTCGCACTGTTCATTTTCTTTACACGACCGAAATCGCCGTAACTTGTTTAAAATTAAATAATTTTAAATTATCTACATAATTATTATAATTTATTAACTTTATTGATATCAGTTGTTGACATTTGATTTATTGGACGTTATCGTTTACTCTAGTTTATTATAGAAGAGCTTGTATTCCATATTCATCTGTAGACGAAAATAATGACCCTCTAGTAGTATCAATGTGAAAATAGGCAGTAGAGCACTCTGGTCAAAGGATAGTAGCTGATATGTATTACTTAAGCGGACCTCGGTCTACTATATAATCCCACATAATTCAGAAAAATATATTTTGTAGTTTTATCCGCCTACCAGAGATGAAAACGACGACTAGGTCATTATGTGTAACTGGTGCAATCGACAAAATATAATAAACGTTTGAATGTGGTGCCTTTATACCTAGAAACTTGTTCCACTACTGCCAGAACTCAGATAAACCAACTTCACGAGGCTATTTTTTTATAAACTTCCGTAATCAGTGGCGCCACAAATTTGTTTACAATAGTAACGGTTTTAATGCAACGGATAAATGTTTGTGACTGCGCTGCAATAACGCGTGGAGATAATGTTACCAGATTTAAGCAAAATATTTTAAAATTAAGACATATCGTAGCTCATGCATAATTAACACAATCCCAGTACTTTCATTTCGAGTTACGTACGTGCGAATTTACGAATTTCGTAAATTCGTGCGCCGCTGGCTCTACTGACAAGACTTCTTGGCCCTAGTATAGGTCCAGTAATTCTGGTAGTAATTCGCAAGCTACAATATCCCCGACAAAAGTAAATGCCATTCTTAAATTTCTATCTACTTTTAAAAATCACATTTGGCTGTTTAAACAGAGAATGATAAGATAAATTTGAAATCGGATCATACTAATATGATGTATGTATAATGTTACATACAACAACGTAGGGACAAGAAGAATGCGACTTTTTCAAAATGTTAAAACGCTTCCAAGAAAAGTCGCTCTCTCCGAAGGCAAGATCCAATTAAACTTGTTGTCGTTTACTAATAAATATTTAATAATTGCCAACTTTCACAAAAATAGTGTACGTCTTTTTGCATTTAAAAAATACAAGATGTCATCGTACATTAAGTTTATAAGGAGAAACGGTAAAATAAAATGTCGATTGCACGTGCTATGATATGTAATAAGAAATAATGTTAACTGTATATTTATGACAGCGTTTACATTTGTAACTAGAACTAGTTGAACTTATTAACCGGTATCATATTTTTACATCTCGATTAACCATTCAAATTTCACTAGATAATTGTACTTCTGCTAATTCTTACAGGCATTTACGTTATCAATTTCATCAGTCACACTTAGTGCAACTATGAAGTGGCATACATAGTAAACATTGTTTAAATTCTGATCTACCCATTGAAAGTAATTAAAGATTATGGCAATACGTGAAACAAGTATTTTTAGTGAAATACCTAAGTAGTTTCCACAAACATTTGAATACAATCACTCGACACGCGTATCGCCAACCATGTTGGCATCATCTCGAGACGATCAAAATAATTTTATTTATCTCGAGGGAGTACAAACATTTTGTTTTGAAAAAAATCATTAATCGTTCAGATTTTGAGAAGATGTTCTTCTTAAAATTTAAGGAAATAAGCTAACCATTATATTCTTCGCCAATTTACTGCACTTTTTATATAGTTATTGCACATTTTATATACTCTTCATAGTTTTTTATAAATAACATAAACAAGTTTTTTATTTAATTTTAATGATTAATAACTATTTTACTTGTTGATCGATTTTGTTCAAAACAATAGGGTTCTTCACCTAGCTAACACTAGCATACTGTCGAAACAATACAATCGGACTTTTCATTCGTAAGTCATCGTGCTTACAAGAAACGTGAGGGACAGACAGACAGATGGAGGGACGGACATTTGGAAAGTTGTTCAGAATTCGGTCACCAACGAAATTTTTTTCTCTACAAGCGATATTACGTGTTTTAGAAATGTGCCTGTCGATCAAATGCAATTAACTCTTCGTTTTCTATTTGCGAAAAGTATAATAATTATTCGAAGCGTTTAACTCCTTAACCTATTTATTTCATTTGTTTATTATACTCTTCACAAATACAAAACGAAGAGTATATTGCATTCGATGGGCACATTTCTAAAACCGGTAATATCGCCAGACTTACCAAAATTTTAACTCTGTAAATTTAACCACGGCCATTTAGACATGGGAAGTGCCGATTCTGACGTATTCTTTTGGGATCCTCAAATACTCGGACTCAGATCTGGAGGAACTTGACAGATTGACGCGCAGACTGTCGATCAAAATCCTAATTAATTAATACAACACGTTGTCGAGGCCGACCGCGGATACACTGCACTCAGGTTAGGTATACCCCATAGAAATGCCAGAGGTGCCCCACAACCGAATACTCTTACATCCTGGCAAGAGAAAACACTCCATGACAAATATCCTTTAGCTTTGGAGAAAGATGGTGTGGACAAGGAAGGATCGCTTATGTGGTTGAAGAAGAGCCAACTCCACCCTAGAACTGAAGGCTTCATTATTTCTCTCCAGGACCGTGTACAAAAATCTTGAAACTATGATAAGATTATCCAAAGAAAAATGTAGACGATGTCTGTAGAAAGTGCGGAAGACCAGGAGAAACTACTGAGTACGTAACAGCCGGATACCTCATTCTTGCAAACACCGAGTATTTGGGCAGACACAACCACATTTCCAAACTAATTCATGCGGAAATGGCCAAGACATGCAATCTAGTAGAAAATTCTCTTCCCGGGTATTACCATTATACACATTGCCCCGTATTAGAGTCCGCCGATTATCTTCTATATTGGGAAAGGCTAATCCTTACAGATAGAACTATTGACTATAACAGACCTATCGAAAAGAAAAATTAAAAAGCCACAATCACCGACATAGGCTGCCCACTTACGCATAACCTGATAGAGACAGAGACAAAAAAAAGTGTTAAAATATGAACATTTAGCCATCGAAGCACATCTGAAATCTTGACAGAGTGGAAATAGTCCCTATTGTGATCTCAGTGGAAGGAGTTATGACAATGCACTTAATGAAAAACATAGAAAAACTGTGTTTACCAAACTTCCATTACGTTGTCATACAAAAAATAACAATCCTCGAAACGTGCCACATAACGAGAAAATTCTTAAACAGAGCAGGATAGGATGAAGTTTCTCCCTGACTCTAAGGACGTACCAGCTTACCAGCTCAGTTGAGACAAAGTAGGGGAAAAATAATAATAATAACTGAACAACTTTCAAAATGTCCGTCTCTCTGTCCGTCTGTTTGTGTGTCTGTCTGTCCGTCCGTCACGTTTCATTTAAGCACGATAACTTACGAATGAAAAGTCCCCCCTACTCCATTATTAAAAGGGTTGATAAAATAAAATTGAGACATTCACTTGAAATTTGGTACACATCTAGAACTACTTTATATTTTGAGATAATTCCGTTGAAGGGTTGGGGGTTAAATTGATGTCAAAAGGGGAAAATAAGTAAAGCAAGCTGGTACAGAGTACAGAAATTTGGAATTTGGTGTGTATACTAGAAGCGACGGCCTCAGGTTTTTTTTTACAATATTTTCCATCCCCCACCACCCCATTCCCTTATTAAAAGAGTTGATAAAATTAAATTGAGATTTTCGCTTGAAATTTGGTACACGTATGTATTATAACGACATCTGAAACTAGATTACCTTTTGGCATGATTCCGTTGAAAGAGTGGGGGTAAGTAGGGTAAATAGGGAAAGCAAGCTGGTAATAGTACAGAAACTTGGGATTTGGTATATATATTAGAAACCAAGGCCTGAGATCTAATATTTTTCAACTCCACCACCTCCACTCCATTATTAAAGGAACTGATAATATAAAATTAAGATATTCACTTGAAAATTAGTACACGTATGTATTGTAAGGACATCTGATTGAGATGATTCCGTTGAAGGGGTGGGAGGTGGTAGGTTGTAAAAAGGGGAAAATAAGTAGAGCAAGCTAGAAACTTTATTTTTAACGTAAATGGTAGAAATCAACGCCTCACATTTTTCAGAAATCTGCCACAAATATTATTAAAATTCTATGACCAATAATTTCCACATACTAGAGTGCAAATATAGTCAAGATGTTTCCTTTAAAGTGACTTGGATGAAAAATCTGGATGTGGAAGTGGTGATTCCTTAGGTAGCGGTTTTTTGACTATCCTATAGAATCTGTAACAATTATATAAAAAGCGCAGTAAATCGGCGACGAGTATAATGGTTAGCTTGCTTAATAAATATATTATTTAAAAAACTGTAGTTTCTATCTTGAAAATATTGCGTTTATCTAAGAAGCAGATCTTGACGTGCCTTTTTCATGAACTAGGCAAATATAAATCGCACACAAGCCCTCTTCAGAATTATATGAAAAATGTGTTTTTACAAATTAACCATTATACTCTTCGCAGATTTGCTGCACTTTT